>BSUD01000001.1:86250427-86441569 GCA_033239045.1 Fagopyrum esculentum
AGACCTTTCCTAGCCACATCCGGATGTTTAGTGGATTGCAAGAACGGGACTCTCTCCTTCAACATTGGAGAGGAGAACATCAAGTTCAAGCTGTCCACAATGATGAAAGGGCCAACCCTAGATGAGGATATCTTCAACATAGTCGAGCAAGAAGAATCTAGAGAAATGGTGAGCTCGATTTTGATCAAGGATCCCTTGGAAAAGGTTCTCACCTTGAGTATGATGGAGGAAGACATTGAGGAAAATTGCAATGAAGAGATCAAAGCCTTGGAGGCGTTGGAAGAGGAGCCAAGGGTTGGATTTGAGAGCCATGAAGAAATTGTGAACAGCTGCAAGTTCCACGGTCGAGATTTAGGAACCACGGCCGTCAAACTCTCTGGACAACTCCGAGAAACAAGCCTGGAAGGAACCACGGCCGTGGAAGTTGAACCAACCGTAATTCCAACCGTAGTTTCCCCTGAATCAGCTCTTAATGATGATCAAGCTTCTAGGAGCCAAGGGGAATCTTCATTTGCTTTGGATTCATCTCATCCAATCTTATTTGGATCGTCTTCAACCGAAAAAGTTCCTCCCTCACTTGAACTCAAACCCCTTCCCCCTCATTTAAAGTATGCATTCCTTGGTGATAATTCTACATATCCGGTGATTGTTAATGCATGCTTGAGTGATGATGAACTTGCTAAATTGCTACATGAATTGAGATTGCATAGGAAGGCCATTGGTTATACTATTAATGATTTGGTTGGTATTAAGCCATCTTTGTGCATGCATAAGATAATGATGGAAGATAACCACAAACCCTCTATAGAGCATCAAAGGAGATTGAACCCTATAATGAAAGAGGTGGTCAAAAAGGAAATCATTAAGTTGCTAGATGCGGGAATTATCTACCCTATCTCGGATAGTAAGTGGGTCAGCCCCGTTCATGTAGTACCTAAGAAGGGTGGAATGACGGTAGTAACTAATGAGAACAATGAATTAATACCAACTAGGACGGTCACGGGATGGAGAATGTGTATAGACTATAGGAAATTGAACATGGCCTCTAGGAAAGATCACTTTCCCCTCCCCTTCATTGACCAAATGCTAGAAAGATTAGCTCAACATTCTCACTTTTGCTACCTAGATGGGTATAGTGGATTCTTCCAAATCCCTATCCACCCCGATGACCAAGAGAAAACAACTTTTACATGTCCATGGGGTACATTTGCATATAGGAGAATGCCATTTGGGTTGTGTAATGCACCCGCCACCTTTCAAAGGTGTATGATGGCTATCTTTTCGGAATACATAGAAAATATCATGGAGGTGTTCATGGATGATTTCTCTGTTTATGGTTCTTCTTTTGATGATTGCTTGGCTAACTTGTCATTAGTATTACAAAGATGTGAGGAGACAAATCTTGTCTTAAATTGGGAAAAATGCCACTTCATGGTAAGTGAAGGGATTGTGTTAGGACACTTGGTGTCTAACCGTGGCATTGAGGTTGATAGGGCTAAGATTGAAACGATAGAGAAGTTGCCACCACCTACCTCGGTGAAGGGGGTAAGGAGTTTCTTAGGGCATGCCGGTTTTTACCGGAGATTCATCCAAGATTTCTCTAAAATTTCTAAGCCTCTAACTAACCTACTAATGAAGGACGTTGATTTTGTCTTTTCCAAGGATTGTCTTGAAGCGTTTTGTAGGTTGAAGAACGCCTTGATCTCCGCACCCATCATGCAACCTCCGGATTGGAGTTTACCGTTTGAAATCATGTGCGATGCAAGTGATGTAGCCGTAGGGGCTGTTTTGGGGCAAAGGAAAGAAGGGCGCACTCATGCTATTTACTATGCTAGCAAGACGCTAGATGATGCCCAACTCAATTATGCTACTACCGAGAAGGAGTTATTGGCGGTGGTGTATGCATTTGAGAAGTTCCGCTCGTACCTTGTTGGAGCGAAGGTCATAGTTTACACGGATCATGCGGCGATCCGTTATCTACTTACGAAGAAGGATGCCAAGCCAAGGTTGATTCGGTGGATCCTTCTTCTTCAAGAGTTTGATTTGGAGATAAGAGATAAGAAGGGATCCGAGAACTCGGTAGCGGATCACCTTAGTAGACTCCCACCATTGGAGCTTGGGAAAGACAACATCCCGATAGATGATTCATTCCGGGACGAACAATTGCAATTGGTGGAAGAATGCTTATTCCAAGTGGCTAGAGGAAGTGAACCGTGGTATGCCGACATTGTGAATTACTTAGTGTGTGAGGAGGTGCCTCCCGGACTAACGTATGCACAAAGGAAGAAGTTCTTCAACGATGTAAGGCATTACTATTGGAGCGAGCCACTTCTATTCAAGAGAGGCCCGGATGGGGTGCTTAGGAGATGCATACCCGAAGATGAAATGGAGAGTGTGATCCGGCATTGTCACTCCTTACCATGTGGAGGCCATGCTAGCTCACACAAAACGTGTGCCAAGGTATTGCAATCCGGTTTTTATTGGCCTAACTTGTTTAGAGATGTGCAAGGTTTTGTAGCGGCATGTGATGCTTGCCAAAGAACGGGGAACATCTCAAGGAGGAATGAAATGCCCTTGAACAACATCCAAGAAGTTGAGATATTTGATGTGTGGGGTGTAGACTTCATGGGGCCATTCCCTTCTTCATGTGGAAATCTATTCATCCTATTGGCGGTGGACTATGTGTCAAGATGGGTAGAGGCAATCGCCTCTCCCACGAATGACGCCAAGGTGGTAGTGCGGTTCTTCAACCAAGTGATCTTCCCTCGATTTGGAACACCAAGGGTGATCATTAGTGATGGAGGGAAGCACTTCACAAATAGGAACTTTGGAGCACTTTTGGCTAAGTATGGGGTGACTCACAAAGTGGCAACACCCTACCACCCTCAAACTAGTGGTCAAGTGGAGATCTCCAACCGAGAGATCAAGGCCATCCTCGAGAAGACGGTGTCTAGGACAAGAAAGGATTGGGCCATGAAGCTCAATGACGCACTATGGGCATATAGAACTGCCTTCAAGACACCTATTGGCACCACTCCCTACAAGTTGGTATATGGCAAGTCTAGCCATCTTCCGGTGGAAATGGAGCATAGAGCTTATTGGGCCATTAAGTGGCTAAACTTTGACCTCAAGGAGGCGGGAGAAAAGAGATTGCTTGATATCAATGCACTTGAGGAACTCCGGTTGGAAGCTTATGAGAATGCCCGGATCTACAAGGAGAGAACCAAAAGGTGGCATGACAAGAGGATCATTCCAAAGGAGTTGAGTGAAGGAGATCCTGTCCTTCTCTTCAACTCAAGGCTAAGACTCTTTCCCGGAAAGCTCAAATCAAGATGGACCGGGCCATATGTGGTGAAGAAGATCTTTCCCCATGGAGCAATTGAAATAGGAGGGGAGCATTGTGGAAATTTCAAAGTGAATGGACATCGCTTGAAGAAATACATTCCGGGAGCACCGGTAGACATGATTGCCCCACTTCACCTTGCATAAACACTCCCGAGTTTGGTCAAGCTAATGACCTTAAAGATGCGCTTGGTGGGAGGCAACCCATCGGTAACATTTTTCCTTCATTTTAGCTTAGATTTTTCTGTTTTTGTGTGCTTTGTGTGTTTTGTCTATTTTATGTGTGCTAGAACATTAGTGGCATTGGAGGCCTTTCTTGGAAATGATGATGATGAAACCCTCACCAATTATGGGTGGAGCGGACGCGGAACTTGGACGGCTAGCGGTGCCTAGCGCGGGTTTCAAAGCTTGAAGGATGCTTAGAGCTCCCTACCATGATTGAAAGGATCATCCAACATCAATCCTCTTGAGAATTCCCAAATACCAAAGAAAACCATTTTACATTGTGAGAACCTTCTTTCACTCTCTTTACTTGTATACCACATTGGGGACAATGTGTTTCTAAGTATGGGGTGGGGTTTGCATGATCCTTTGCATGAAGAGCATCTAGGATAGGTTAATATTTGCACATCTCTTGCATTGTACATACTCAAATCGAAAATTCCATAAAAATCAGAAAATTAAAAAATTTTTGTGCTTTCTAGGCTTGGATATGATCCTAATGATGAAAACTTGTCTTGTGATTGGCTATGAATGGCCTTATGTGTTAAATTGATAAATACATATGTGGACTTGAACTACTTCTCTTGAATTCCATGAATGACTTGAGAGCATGATGATTGCCTAGAACGGATTGAGTATTGAAAATCGAAATTACATGATAGTTCTTGCATACCATCTAGGAATGAATAAGGCATTTCATCTTTCTCTACTTCTCATCTTGATCATGATTGCTTGAGCACCTCAATTGATATAAATTTGACCTCTTTTTAAACCCATCCGGGAATAGGAGCATGCTAGTGTGTTTGAATGTGTGAAAAGCAAGTGCGGGGTGAAGGTGTAATGAAAAGAATGTCATGAATAGAATGCTGAAATTATTGTGGAAGTGTAGCCAAAATAGGTTTGGGGGCGTTGGTTTAAATGACAAGTAACTCGGTACACTTCACATGATCGGGTGTTGGTGCCTTGCCAAAGTCAAATGAACCAATAGCCCTAACGAGCTTTGGTATGTGTGCCCGGTGTGGATGCACCTCGAAAAAGAGAAAAAGCCCGAGGATGGCTAATCACCGAGGTTTCGGCTATTGTACACCAATGCCATTGTCTCAAAAATGAATCAAAGAAAAAGAAAAGAAAGGAAGATAGGGAAAAATATGCACTTGGGGGAAGTTGATCGAGGACAAGGAGTGAAGTTAGTTCCATTCCCGGATTAGCATCACACACCTAGAAAATTCCCCTCCCAACTACAACGCTTCTTGGCCTTTTATGTCACAAGCCCTTATGACCTACTTGCATGTTTGTAAGACTTAGTAGTCTAGATTGGATAGACTCTTGATCTTCTTGACATCTCCGTCCTCCCAACTCATTCATATTTTTGAGTTAAGTACAATTGTATTTCCATGACTTTATCATTTGATACATAATTGCTTATTCAATTGCCATTGATCATGACTATGAAGGTGATCCAATAGTAGAAGCACAAAACCAAAAGATTTTGCCATTTTTTTTTCTGCATACATAAATCATGTCATCTCGTAGTCTATAGTTGGGAATTTGCTCGGGGACGAGCAAACCTTAAGTATGGGGTATTTTGATAACACGATTTATAGCATAGTTTTAGGTGCACATTTAGGTAGAATTCTCGCTCAATCATACATTGTCTAGCACTAGTCCAATACGTTTTGCACTCAAAACATGTATTTTGTCGAGATAGACGTCTACACGGACTTGTGTGCGTTTTGTAGGTATTTCGGGAAGTTTCGAGCTTAAACGATGCGTTCGAGGGACGCTCATTCAGAGGACTCGTTTCCAACTCATTAGAGCACAAAGAATGACTCAAGGAACCTTGCAAACAAAGGCCATGCACCAAACCACAGCCTAATGATCCAAAACAAAGTTTCTGCACAGAATCACGGTCATCTGAAAGACCACGGCCGTGGAAACAACCGTGGAATTTGCAAGATTCTCGTGACAGCTGTGCCACGACTCTCATGGCCAGCTCATGAAGAAATTGGTTATAAAAGTGGTCCTTGATAGTTGTTAGAAGCAGCTGGGATTTGGGTAGTTTTGGGAGCAGCTCACACATTCTCTATTGCTTTTGAACAAAATATATTCCAAGAAGAAGGATTTTTCTAGGTAGGAAAGTGCAAGAAGAAGAAGAAAGGAGCCATTGCCATTGAAGAGGAGAGGAGAAGATACCCCTAACTCTTGTATTTCGGATTTATTTCTAGAAGTTTTTGAACCCTTGAACCTTCCTTTGGAAGGGTTGTAAGTCGTTCTAATTCAATCTTCAGATCTGGATTGTGTTTGGAGTTTATTTGTTCATCTTCTTTCTCTTATTTTTCTTGCTATGGAGATCATGAATCTATGCTTGTTTGTTTTGAATTCCAATATGAATGTTGTAGGCTAGATTGATGTGATTCTAGGGTTAGGGAAGGATGGTTATGGCTAGATCTATGATAGGATGAACTTAGATGTACCTTTGGATGATTTTTGTTTATGGACGTAGCTACTGTTAGGAATCACGGGTAGTTCTTGAAGAACCACGGCCGTGGTTTCTGTAGAACGAACCGTGATTTTCCTGGTTCGAAGGATCTCACCCTAGGTTCATAAGATTGTTGAAACCCTAAGTTTTTGCTGAGTTTAACCTACCCTAGGGTGTCCTAGTGTAGAGACTAAGTGTTAGGAGAGACTTACCCGGTAATCCTTGCCCTTAGAATCCAAAATAGTAAAGCCTTAGGTAATGGTGAGCCTAATAAGCCTCCATTGGATTTAGTGTGCTAGGATAGTTGCTTAGAACTTCCCTTTCCGAGACTTACCCGGTAAGGATAGGTTAGACCTCTAGGTAATAATCCGGTTTGTGTTAAAATCCTATCCTTAGGTTCTTAGAAACTTAACCGGTAATGAGACCTTAGGTGTGGACTAGTTGATCATGAGACTTACCCGGTACTTGATCCCATTTTAGAAACACTAAATCCCAAACATATCATAATCAATCCAAAGAATGAATAGATAACTTGAGATTATGCCATAACCGGAATTTCCAACCCCTAGAATCCGTTTTCCTTCTCTCTTGATCACATCTTGTTCGATTTGTTTATTTGTGCCAACTTTCCGATTGAGTTTGATTTGGTTGTTTGCATGAGTTGTGATCTTTGAATTGATCAATTAAAACCAACAAAAACAAATTGCGATTTCCTCCTTTCCTTGCTTAGATTAGACCTTGCTAAATTCAATCACAACTTAGTTCGATTTCACCTTAGTCTTTGTGTTCGACCTTGGAGTACTTATCTTTCTACATTCGTCCCGTACACTGCGGGTGCGCTAAGAATTAGGATAATTATAACAAGTATAAATTTAAGACTTATTGTGTACACACTTTCTAGCGTAACACATACCATCAACAGTGCGCTCTTTTATCCACCATTGTTACAAGCCCGATAGTATCCCCCTAACTCAAAACGCAACTAGGCTCTGTTCCGACATAACATTACACATAAAATCTACTCCGAGATTATGCTTTCTTTAAGCACTGTTACTAGGTTGCAAGTATGCTCCTGTCGCTTCTCTTTCTTATGTATCTTCGACTTAGGATGGTAGTGACTCACTTGGATCTTTCTAGTGCAAGACATGCACAATACTTTTATAACATCATTAATTCTTTCCTAATCCATCCAGAAAACTCACTCTAGAGTATTCCGTTAGTATGAAATTCCAAAACTACTTATCTGGCAAGATGTAGCAAAGCCGTCACTCTTCACTCGGATCCATAATAGGGTACCAGTCTCCTTCTATTACCTTTACATGCCCATAAGTTTCTGTAAAACATTTCCAGTCCCTCACATATTGTAACACCCCAACTATCACCATCTTAAAGTCGACACGACATCCATTAGTACCCTTGAGCTTCTTGTTTGTGGGTTAGGACCCACCACACTTCCGCTGCGCTACTCTTCTTATCTTGTTGTCACTCATTAATCCTAAGGACCTTTTCTATAAGTATAAAATGATTGACCTCAAAACTCTTTCTTCCAATTACACCATGAGTCGTATACGGATGAAGTACCAAGTACCTTCTTTACTTGCCTTAAGAAAATAAAACAACGATTGAAAAACAACTTCTTCCGCTTACTTTCTTAATTCTTCTACCACGGATCCAAACTCCCTGACTTGACCGGATTTTGATCTTAACTGGCCAAGAAGTAACCCTTAAAACGTTTTTTTTATACCTTTAATTCATCCAAGAAAGTTGTAGTTGCCTACTTGAGGGAATCCTCTAAGGCGTCGGTAAAGCTACTCCATAGATCTACATTCACAAATATCTCTTCTAAACGGCACATAACTCGTCAATACCCAACAATACTTGCACGTCCTTGGTTGACATCGTTCAGTCTATAATTAACTTATCTCAATTTCATACCTCAACTGGTATTAAACTTTTGGTGCACATCACCTACTAGATTAATCCTTTTATCCTTCTTTTAGTTCGTCTTATCTTTCACTCTTCTGCTTCCTTTGGAACAACTCTCTTTCTCAAGTCTCATTGTGCCATTCGCCTACCGTCAAAAGTTATTCCTAGCACTCCACGATAGATAGTAAGCTTCTTGTAGTTCCGATGACTTTTAATTACCTCCCAATTGTAGTCCTTTTATAGGGACCGTCTGTGTTGATGACTTATGTTCTGTTATAAATGGGAGTTACCTTGGGCTCTTGAGTCCACCACACGATTCTCACAAGCACAGGTTCCTTAATCGGCGTTGTTTGTAATATTTCCTTCCAAATCTCTATTGACTATGTTACGGGCTTCTATCCTTTCGATAGTGGTGTTGTGATTCCTCTTAGAATTCTTATCTTTTAAGAAGACAAAATGTCTCCAGGCTTGTGAAGTCTACCCTTCGCTCTTACCTTAAGTTGTAAGTCTCCATTCCGTGTAAATTGTGATCTATCAAAATTTCCTTAGCTAGTAGGTAAACAGTCGCTCACAACAATCCTTTTATACTTCTTTAGTTTGTTCTACTTTCCACCCTTCCGCTTCTTATAGGCTAACTCCATTTTCTCTAGTCCGATTGTGTTATTCATCTGGCACAAATAGTCGTTTCAAGTTTCCACGATAGCTTGCAAGCGACTTTGAAATTCTTATGGCATTAATGATCATCCACTTACAGTTCCTTTTGCATGGACCATTTGTGTTGATGGCTTATGTCCCGTGATAATTCGGGTTACCCTAGACTCTCGAGTCTAGCAAGGCCGTTCTCTCAAACAGATTTCTTCACTAGTGTTGGATGTAATATCGTCTTCCTGAAACTCCGTTGACCCTGCTACAGGCTTCCATTCTTTGGATATTGGCGTCGCGGTTTCTTTCAAACTTCTTATATCTCTGAGAAGATTTCAAGTGCCATTGTTGCCAACCTAGAGCTTTGATACCATATTGTAACACCACAAATTCTCAGAACTCGGGGAGCTGCTGGTTAGGACCTCACAATGGGTCCCGACCATAGTTTGACAACAATTTTACTAGGATCTTACAACAAGGCACAAAAGTATTAAAACATTTGAAAACTTTAAACAATATATACATGAAGGATATGTATCATCCTTACAAAGCAACGGTACTAAAACTACGCATATAAAGAACATAAGACAACCTCGCCCCCAACTAAAAGAGTACGTGGACCTGGCTGACCATTTTCTCCGGATCTCTCTACAACTGTCTTAACCTGCAAGGAATCTACAAGCGGTAAGAAACCGTTAGCTAACATTCTATGCATAAGTATAAAGGTAAAAGCACAAACACACAACATACACAATCAACATGCACAATCAATCCTTTTATTATCTTTAATTAGGTGATATGTCATTACTAATGATACTTATTTTGTGACACGAGGGATTCCAAAACCTCGCCCCTGTCCCCGTTTACCAACGGGGAATGGTACTAATGCATTTGACCGTCTACCTGACTGGGCTAGTCGCAGGGAACCTCCTAGACTCTCGCAATAGCTAGGCAGATGATGTCACGACCCGTTATCATACACTTGGGTCAATTACACAATTTACTAAAGTCGGCCTATTCCGTTTTCGTTATTTATCTTAACTAACAAACACCACTCATACACATCACACACCTGCAAGAAGCCAGCTAAGTAAGTCCGTGGACTTACCTGAATCAGATCTCGACTTTCTAATTCGCAAATCGATCTGTACAGTAGGAATTCAGTGGCTTGTCAAAGGAGGCAAGTGTGTCAGCACACTTTCTAGGTGATTAGAAGTCTAAGACTGCTAAGATAGTAGGTCTTAATAGAACGGAATTGATTACAATATTAATTTATGGTAAAATGACTATTTTAACCTTGGCCCGAAACTTCTGAAAATTCCATAATTTATGTCTAAACTCTTATTTGAGACTAAAATGTCATATTCTAACTCATAAAGATGAGTTTGGTTACATACTGCAATTTACACATTCTTCTTATTTTCCGAAAGGTCATTAAAATCCAACTTCGGCTTCAAATATAAAACTCGAATAAATTTATAAAATTTCCGAAATAATTTCTTAGGTCCTCTATGATATCCCATCTACTCATAGGAGAAAGAACTTCTTAAAACTGTTAAAGCATCACTTCTACAAAAATTCATAAAGTTGGTTACAACACTTAACTAACAACACACCGTCTTAACTTTGAAAATCATAACTCCTAAAATACTTGCTGGATTTATCCCAAATTTTGATATGTTCTACTATAAAATCTTTTCTATAATATATCCAAAATTCAGCCGCAAAAGAGCTCAAAATCCTATCTAAAACTATCTCACAAAACCGAATTTCAGCACAACAGAAAAACTGCTTACGACTCAATCTTTGAAAAATCATAAATCCCAAACCACTCGTTGGATTCCTCTCAAATTTTAATATGTTCTACAAAAAGAGCTCATTCAAAACCACTCGCTGGATTCCTCTCAAATTTTAATATGTTCTACAACAATACGTCAACTATATCATATCCAAAATTCAAGACCAACGGAGATCAAGAGCTCATTCAAAACCATCTCACAAAACAGCATCACTTGTTTTTTCCCCCAACACTCAGCACATTTATAAAAACTGCATGAGGCGTCAACTTTGGAACACCATAACTCTCAAACCGTAGCTCCGATTCCTCTCAAATTTTAGTATGTTATACTATACAATCTCGACTAAAACATATCCGAAAATCAGCAGTAAAGGTGGAGTCTAACCTACCCAAAACTGGAGCCGAAGTTGACTGTTCTTCACAGTTTCTGGAATTCAAACTGAACGTGCAAATGGTCCAAGGTTCGGAACTCACCTCTTTCGTTTTGTACCAAGGTAGGGAAAGTCACAAGCTGCAAGTTTGATTCTCTGTACATGACAAAACCATGATCAAAATCTTCCTTCATGTACAGCTATAGAGAGAAGGGAAGAATGGTTTGATCTCTTACCAAAGGAGGGCTGTAGAGGGTTGCTACTGCTGTCAAGGGTGTAGGGAAGTTGCTGATTGTCACAACGGGAGGGGAAAGGAGATGTGAAGACTCACCACTGCTGCACTCGTCTACTGGCTGTGCAAGAGGGAGGCGTCGAAGCTGTGCACGAAGAGGAGCACTCTCTCCTGGCTTCTGCTTGTTGTGTGCGACCAAATAGACGAAGGGAGGGCCAAAGATCTTTAATGGCTGCACTTCCGCCGGGCTATGTCCAAAGGAGAGGGGTAGAGATGGCTAAAGGCGCCGGCTAGGGTTCCTGTGGATGGAAGGGGAAGAGCGATTGGTGGGAGCTTTACGCAGGGATCTTCTTTTGCTCCATCTCAGCGTACATAAGGGAGAAGCAGCACGTTCGTTGGGCCGACTCTCGACGAGCCTACCGGCTGAAGTGTACAAGCAGTCCGGTTGGATGCAAGCAAGAGAGGTGGGCTGGCATTTGTGTGGGCTGCAGCAAGGAAATTAAAAGAGATGGGCTGAAACAAGAGGAATATAAATATAAGCTGAGTTTGTGAAGGCTTTGTCATTTCCTTGTCAAAACGTGTAATGTTTTTGTCCAGCCCATGCATGGCTTTGTCACAGAGTTGTCGGGCATCGTCATGACCTCGTCTAAGCTCTGTCATGTTCTCGTCACAAATTCGTCACAGTCTCGTCTCAGACTTGTCATGATCTCGTCTAAAGTCGTCGTTAAGGATTAATTATAAGAATTAGGGTTTGATGTAATTCTATCACTTTATGTGAATTAAATTCTACATAAAATGATAAATAATTTTAAGAATTAGGGTTTGATATAATTCTATCATTTTATGTGAATTAAATTCTACATAAAATGATAAAATTTGTGAAGAAATAAATACTAGATAGAAGGGGAACCTTCAACGGCTCGAAGTCCGAATTGATTCGGATTTAAACGGAAATAAAAAAAAATGCCGGATCTTACACCTTCTTCCCTCTTTGTGAGTTAGCCTGAGACTTACCCGGTAAAGGTTGATTCTATTCCCTTGGATGGTGTGTTGGTTTGAGATTATAGTTCCTTTCCATATTACCTTGAGACTTACCCGGTGATAGGATTTTTGGTTTGGGATAGTGAGTAGTGAGACTTACCCGGTGATCTATTCCCATCTTAGAAACACCTTCCTTTTGCAACCCTCAGCTTTGTCCACGTTATACTTTTAGATCTTGAGTCGGAACCACAACTGGATGCTTTAATCTTTAGAATCCGCATTCCTTTTACTTGACTTTTATATCATCTTTGATAGCTTTTATTTGTTGCGTGTTTTGTTATTGACAACCTGATTTACCGAGCTTTGTTTCACCATAGTCCTTGTGATCGACCCCTGAAATATTTGCTTTTATTACAATTGATCCGTACATTGCGGGTTCGCATTTTGTTCATGCATATATCTTGGGTTATAAATATTAAAGCTTGCACACACCTTTTGGGGCGAACAACATCATTCCACTTGCATTGTGTAGGAAAGTTGGTTTAGGTGAACCTAAACCGGTGAAGATGACGTTATATATGGCGGATCGATCCATTACTCGACCCGTAGGAATCATTTAAGACGTCCCGGTTAATCTCGGTAAATTCAATATCCCTATAAACTTTGTTGTGCTTTACATTCCAGCAGATTGTCCGGTCCCGATCATACTCGACAGACCTTTTCTTGCAACTTCCGGATGTATGGTTGATTACTAGAACACTAGATTGGCCTTCGATATTGGAGAAGAGAAGGTTGAATTTGTCCTCTCAACTTTGACAAAAGAACCACCAATGGGGGAGGATATGTTCAACATCTAATATGAAGAGGTATCTATAGAGGAAGTAAGTTCGATCTTGTTCAAAGATCCGTTGCAAATGGACATAACTATGAGCATCATGGAAAGAGGAGAGGAAGAGGATTGCAATGCTGAGATTGATTCTTTGGAGGAGCTAAAATAAGTGTAAGTTGAAGAATTCGAAAAATTGTACGATGGCTCGGAAAACGTTAAAAACCACGGCTAATCGTGTTTTTCCACGGGCGTGGTTTCACCTATTCCACCCGTGGAAAACTATGTCGAGAGCAGAGATTTAATGGACACCACTTTCCACGGCCTGCAAGACACTTTCCACGCAACGAGGAAGGATCACTTCCCGCTGCCCTTCATTGATCAAATGCTTCAGAGGTTAGTACAACACTCTTATTTTTGTTACCTTGACGGTTATATTGGTTTCTTTCAGATTCCGATTCACCCGGACGATCAAGAAAAGACCATATTCACGTGCCCGTGGGGTACGTTTGCTTATAGGAGGATGTCATTCGGACTTGGCAACGCTCCAACCACCTTTCAAAGGTGTATGATGGCCATCTTCTTGGAGTCTATTCAGGAAATCATGGTGGTTTTTATGGATGGTTTTTCTATTTATCGTTCCTCATTTGATAATTGTCTTGCTAACCTATCTCTTGCTATACAAGGTGTGAAGACACGAACCTAATTCTAAATTGGGAGAAGTGTCACTTTATGGTTAAGGAAGGCATTGTTTTAGGACACTTGATCTCTAATAGAGGGATTGAGGTTGATAAGGCAAAGATCGAAACAATAGAGAAACTTCCTCCTCCATCTTCGGTGAAGGGGATTAGAAGTTTTCTACAACATGCTGGATTCTATAGGAGATTCATTAAAGACTTTTCAAAAATCTTTGAACCGCTAACTAATCTATTGATGAAGGATTCTGTTTTTGAATTTTCGAAAGAATGTTTGGATGCCTTTTACAGGATTCGGGAGGCTCTAATCTCAGCCCCAATAATTCAACCTCCGGATTGGAATCTTCCATTTGAGGTTATGTGCGATGCAAGTGACATAGCTGTTAGAGTGGTGCTTGGACTAAAGAAGGATGGATCTAGCATAACTAGTGGAATTCCAAGTAGTGGCTTTGAACAATAGGTGAGTGTATGAGGATTGTGGAATGTTCTAAGGTTTGAGGTGGTGATGTAAACTTTTGAGGTTGTTTATGGCTTTAAGTTGTATGTTGAGCTTGTGAGGATCTATGGTTTGAGGTTGTATGATTTCTGAGGTTGTGGACTAGGACGTTAGTATCCTATCATAGCGTTGCTATCATTGTGATCATTGAGACTAGGAACGTGTTGTCCTAGCATGTGAATTATATGACCTTGTAGAGGTCCTTTGCGCTACAAGTCTAAGGACTTCTAGCATGAGAGATAGATGTTGATCGTGTGTCTTGTTTTGACCAGGCATTGAGGATCTTCTTGTGGCAAGTTGAGAGTGTTGCTTTTGAGTTGATTGTTTGAGAAAGCTAAGTCTCCAGACTTACTTAGCTAGTTGTGATGTATTAGTGTGATGCTTGATTGTGTTGTGTGTTTATAATGATTGTTATAGTGATTAACCGGATTTGGAAGACCATATGTATATTAATTGGCCCAAGTGCATGATAATCGGGTGGTGATCGCTTGTCCAGTTCAAAATAGGGAAATTGGGAGGTGCTTTGCGACCAACAAACAGGTGATGCTGATTCACATCAAGTAAAAACCTGTTTGGTGAAAGGGGACAGGGGTGAGATTATTGCGATTCTCGTGTCACACCGTAAATTGAATTAGTAAAGGAACAACGAAACAAAAGAAAATAACTAGTGTGTGCGCTATCAAGGTATGTATTTACGTTCCATATATGTGTATATGCCTTACCGTCTTTCTAATGCTAAGAATATTAGCTAACGGCTTTATGCCGATGTTGTTGTTTCCCTACAGGTTGGGGATGCTGCCGAGGGATCTCAGGAGTGGGCAGTCGGGGTTCCCATACCTTATAGGACGGGATTGGGTTTACATTATTGTTGATGTTTGAATGTCAGTACTTCCTGTGGTTTTGCAAGAACTCGGCATGAGTCTCCTTCTCTTTGTATTCGGGAATCATAACATGTGCATTGTATTTCGGTTTTGGCCTTTTGTTTGTGTCTTGTTGCAAGATCTGGTGAAATTGTTGTATGACTAAGGGTCGGGACCCATTGTGAAGTCCTAGCCCGTACCATCCAGAATCCCATAGATTCGGGGTATTACCATATGTTATCAGAGCCCTAGGTTGATAACAATGACACTTGCAATTTTCAAAAGGCCAAATTGACAACTAAACAAAACCCGCAAGGGTTCTGAGTTTTCAAAATGAATTTCGTTTTCAAATCACGAGCATAGTCGGTTTGAGATAGCTTGTACGGGACCACCACTCCTTTCGCAGATCTCAACACCTTAGTTGTTGAATTATAATTATATATGTGGAGTATAGCTATGTCTTTTGGACTTTGTATGCTTATAATTGTTTTTTTTGGACTTGATGTGTTTATAGTAGTATTAACATATGACTAATGTATAGTTATATATTTTTATACGGTATGCTAGTATCATATAATTATTAATTGACCTTATAGTTAAGATGATAGAAAGCTATCATCATCCCTTGGACAACGCGGTTTGGCTTAGGATAGTGTACATACAAAGATGAGTATGCTCAAGTTACCGAGTTTAGCATCACGTTCTGGCGCGCACCGTGGCGAATTATTGGACTCCTATGAGGGATGTCAAATCAAACATGTGAAGACTAATGATGACATTAACCGCAAGGACGAACAAGTAGAAGGGAACTTCGAGTCAACTTAAGTGAAACCAAGATGGAAGCAATACCAATATGGAAGCGACATGAAGACATGAGAGTTGTCAGAGGAAGCAATGATGGGGCATCAATAAAGCCACTAGAGACAACAAATTTAAGATACTTCCAAGTGTTGAGCCGATAAAGTGAAGACATGAATCAAGTAGAGAAGACTACAATCTAGCTTGAGGATAATAGTGGCGTTTCAATTAAAGCAAGGATGCCATAGGCACTCCTAAGCTTGGGAGTCGAGATGAGAAGAGTGGTCGAACATATTACGAAGGATATAAGAGATCCGTAAGCTAAGTTCCTGAAGAACCAGAAGATGAGGTGATGATTTGTACGAGATCCTAAGCGGGTGACTCCTTAAGACATATGAAAGTTACGAGAACAGTCACATGGTGAAATTTCACATGGTAGAATTTCTTTAGAGGAGTCGACCGGTTTCCATTATGGTGATAAGACTAAGCCAAGCCAAGAAGAAGGAGATGTGCAAAGACGGTTGTCTCAAAAGATGCGAAACTCATCATGGAGATTTTTATTCCTCGAAAGACATAAGATACCAACAAAGAGAAACGTAAACGGACGCTATAAGGAAAGAATATTAGAGAAGGTGCGCTTGTAGGACATCATGGAAGAGTGGTTAAACCTACGAAAGTAGGTCGGATAATAAGACAAGGCCCGAGAAGGCTATAGTTATCTTATGGAAGAAGAAAGAAACATGGAGTGTAGGATGAGCCAAGAGGAGTTTAAGGCAGAGTACCCGAGAGGATAGCCTTCACGAGAATGGTAACATGTGTGGGTTGTCTATTAATGTGTGTAGATGGGAAGAGTAGACAAGACTATGGGAATATAAAGGGTTGGTAACAAGAGTTTGGGGTATTTCCGGGGGTTCGACGTAAGTAGTGAGGAATTATGTCACCTGAAGCACAATT
This sequence comes from Fagopyrum esculentum, assembly GCA_033239045.1. Taxonomy (NCBI): domain Eukaryota; kingdom Viridiplantae; phylum Streptophyta; class Magnoliopsida; order Caryophyllales; family Polygonaceae; genus Fagopyrum; species Fagopyrum esculentum. The sequence goes on from BSUD01000001.1 coordinate 86,267,050, forward strand.
GTCTTGATCAAATAGCGTTGAAGGTGTTAAAGCAAGTAACTATAACATACCTCCCGGGAGGGATTGTAACGACCTTACGCGACCTTCTTAGGTCATGGGATTGACGTATCGAGGAACGACACGGATTAGAACTTATCAAGTTTGATCATAGTAAACGGAACTAGTGGATCAAGAGGAAGATGAGGCTTCCATTGTTGTTGTACGTACACGAGAGTATACAAAGAGGATGCATGGTATGCTCATTCTAATGAAACTTGGATGTTATGTTTTCGCGAGTAAAATTTGAGTAAAAGTTTTCATGACTCACACGGAGGAGATATGATAGTGACGACATGAAACGGAGAACTTGTAATATAGTAACGATGCAAGCTTTGAGCTTAGGACGTTAGCACTTGAGAAGTAATGAGTTGAAAATTTCAGTGGTTTTGGATGGGGGAATTCCTTCTTGCATAAGGTGACCAACAATAATAAGTATCCGCACCCCGTTGTGGATGACTCGCTATACTAAATGCATGAAGTTACAATGTAATCTATGATCGACTTGAAATCGAGATGTCACCAGCTAAGGGTGAGAAAAGAAAAGGACCTACGTAAGATGGCATTTCGGACCCGTTATGATCACTATAGGTTATGGTCAAGCTATTTGAGCTCATGAGTGCGATCGATAGGTTTAGATATTACAGAGATGAGTATTTATCAATCTTTTGATAGGGTTACAGTGGTGTTGTACAAATGTGGTTTTTCAAGTGGTTCCAAGGTAGACCATAACCTAACGTTAGTAATGACAGCTATTGATGTGTGAGAAGTACAAATGATCCTTTGTTTTCTCACTTTTGACAATATCTTAAAGTACTATAGGAGTTGCGAGGAACAAGATTGACACGGACGATGGTGTTACAGATTATTCGGGATAAGAAGTATGAGTAGAGTTATATAAGTAGGAGTAGGATGATTGGGGTGACTTCCTGTAACACGTAGTGACAACGGGAGGGACCAAGTTGATTGTTCAATCCAACACATGTGTTTAATGGAAGAACATATTCTTAAATTTATACCAAGAATAAAGCAAAATAAGTGAACCCGCAGTATACAGATCATCGTAATACAAGCAAGTATTCCATTGTCGAACACAAGGACTATGGAAAAATCTGTAACACCCCAAATTCTGAGAACTCGGGGAGCTACTGGTTAGGACCTCACAATGGGTCCCGACCTTAGTTTGACAACAATTTTACTTGGATATTACAACAAGGCACAAATGTATTTAAAACAATTTCAAAACATATTATTTTTAATGTATGAATGTACACCTGTGTCAGCCTTACAAAACATATATATAGATACATAACATGCATGTCGTATGGGAGACTCCCCTATCCCCATCTAATGAATACGTGGACCCGGCTGACCCTCCATTCCGAATCTCTCTGCAACTGTCTATCTCTACAAATCTACAACACGGATAAAACCGTTAGCTAACATTCTATGCATAAGTATAAAGGTAAAAGCACAAACACACAACATACACAATCAACATGCAACACTCAATCCTTTTTATTATCTTTTAATTAGGTGATATGTCATTACTAATGATACTTATTTTGTGACACGAGGGATTCCCAAACCTCGCCCCTGTCCCCGTTTACCAACAAGGAATTGTACTAATGCATATGACCGTCTACCTGACTGGGCTGGTCGCAGGGAACCTCCTAGACTCTCGCAAGAGCTAGGCAGATAATGTCACGACCCGTTATCATACACTTGGGGGTCAATTACGTAAATAATAAAGTCGGTCTAATCCGGTTTCGTTGTTTATCATAACTAACAGACACCACTCATACACATTACACTCATACAAGAAGCAAGCTAAGTAAGTCCGTGGACTTACCAGAATCAAATCTCGACTCTCTTAATCACCACTCATCGGTAATTGTAGGAATTCAGTAGCCTGTCAAAGGAGGCAAGTGTGTCAGCACACTTTCTAGGTAATTAGAAGTCTAAGACTTCTAAAATAATAGGTCTTAATAGAACGGAATTGATTACAATATTAATTTATGGTAAAATGACTATTTTACCCTTGGTCCCGAAACTTCTAAAAATTTCGTAATTTATGTTTAAACTGTTATTTGAGACTAACTAACCATATTCTACTCCCTAGGATGATTTTAGGTAACAACTAAAAAAAACTACCCATTTTCTATTTTCCGAAAAGTCACTAAAGTCCAACTACAGCTTCAAATATAAAATTCGAATAATCTTATAAAAATTTCGAAATAATTCCCAAGATCATCTATAATATCTCATCTACTCATAGGAGAAAGAATTTCTTAAAACTGTTAAAGCATCGCTTCTATAAAAATTTCTAAAGTTGGTTCCAACACTTAACAAGCAGCACACTGTCTTAACTTTGAAAAATCAAAACTCCTAAACTACTCGCTGGATTTATCCCAAATTTTGATATGTTCTACTATAAAATCTTATCTACAATATATCCAAAATTCAGACGCAAAGAAGATCAAAATCCAATTTAAAACTATCTCACAAAACCGAATTTCAGCACAATAGAAAAACTGCTTACGACTCAATCTTGGAAAAATCATAAATCCCAAACCACTCGCTGGATGCCTCTCAAATTTTAATATGTTCTACAAAAATATGTCAACTATATCGTATCAAAAATTCAAGCCCAACAGAGATCAAAAGCCTATTCAAAACTATCTCAGAAAACAGCATCCCATGCTGTTTTTTCTCAACTCAGCACATTTATAAAACTGCATGAGGAGCCAACTATGGGCAACCATATCTCCTAAATTATAACTCGGAATACTCTAAAATTTCAGTATGTTATACTATGCAAGGTCAACTGTAACATATCCAAAGTGCAGCAACAAATGAGGAGTTTAGCTTACCCAAATCGGAGTCCAAAATTGGCTGTTCGTCACAGTTGGAAAATTGAAAGATGTAACAGCCCCTCTGCAGCTGTTCCTTTGGCTGGAGTATATGGATTCCTAGAGGGTTTGGCACCAGTTATAAGTGCATATATGGCTGAAGTAAAGCAAGGAAGAAGGAGTATGTGAGTTCCTGTGTTTGGTATAAACGCAGATGGAGGGAGGAAGAGAGCTGAAAGATATGAACGTATAGGGAAAAGAGAGAGCGAGAGAGAGCCAGCAGCCAACTTACTCAGGAATCTCGCGTGCAGAAGTTGAAGGCTGTTCGTCCCTGGAGTGGTGGCTGTGAGTCTCCGATTTGTAGCTGAGCAACTTGGTCCGGAAGACAAGTGCTAGGCTGGGCTTTTCAAGTGCACTCCGCTGGGTCCAAACGCAGCCAAGTGTTAGGCTCCTTGTTGCTGTCAAACGTTGCTTGAATGGTTGTTGAGTGACGATTGTTTTGTACGTAGGGGTAGGAGAGATAGCCGACTGAATAGATAAGAGAAGGGCCGACCGTTACTCCTCCCTGCTGTGCGTTTAATGGGCAGTTACAACAGCTTCTTCAATTCAGCAGCCGTTACAAGGTGGAGAGAAGGAAAGAGAAGGGCCGGCTGTTGCTCCTCCCTGCTGAACGCAAGTGCTGGCTGCTGTGGGCTACGCATGATACTGGGCTGGAGGGGGCTGAACATTGGGCTGGAGAGGGCTGTTAATGGGCTCGTAACCAGCCTCTCCTGGACTGCTGCAGGTTGGGCACGAAGTCAAGCTGGGCTGAAATTAAGGTAAGAATAGTGGCTGAAACATGCAAGAAAGATGGGCTGAATTGCTTGTCAAAACTCGTCATGGCCTTGTCAGGCCCATGAATGAGTTTGTCACAGATTTGTCGGGCTTTGTCATGGCCTCGTCTCAGCTTAGTCATGGTCTCGTCACAGCTTGTCATGATCTCTTCACAGCTTGTCATCGATAAGAATGAATTATAATAACTAGGGTTTGATATAAATCTATCATTTTATGTGAATTATATTTTACATAAAATAATAAATAATGATAAGAATTAGAGCTTGATAAAATTTTATCATTTTATGTGAATAAAATTCTACATAAAATAATAAAATTTGTGAAGAAAGAAGTACTAGATAGAATGGGAAACCGTCAACGGTTCGAAGTTCGATTTGATTCAGAATTAAACGGAATAAAAATTCCGGATATTACAAAATCAAACAACGGTATATAACTTCAGGTTGTAATTCAAATCTCAAGAAAAAAAGAACAAAATATATATGAAAATCAGATAAAGGAATGCAAATACTAGAGATCAAAGCATCCGGTTGTAGTTTCGACTCAAGCCTTCTAAAGATAATCGCGGACAAAGCTAAAGTTGCTGAGGAAAGGCATTTCTGAGATGGGATAGATCATGGGGGAGGTCTCACTATCCACTATCCCAAACAAAAGATCCTATTACCGGGTAAGTGTCAAGGAATTAAGGAAAGGAACTATACTCTCAAACCAATAACTCAACCTAAGGGAATAGAACTAACCAGGTAAGGTACAAGTATAGGATTTGGAAAACTAGAACCTATGGTTCAAGATCAACCATTCAAGATCAATCTCATTCAATTCTTGCCCGATCTCGGTCGAGATCATTGAAGAAAAGTCTGAGACGGTAATCAGTTTAGGTTAAACACAACCTTCAAGGTCCACTCGAGATAAATATATATTCTTTCATTGCCTATACCACAACCTTCAACTAATAACCCTAGAATTGCAAGGGTTTTAGACAACAATCATCATGTTCAAAGCAATCAATATATATTCAATCAAGTTGACAAGAAAAGGGAATAAAACACTTAATAAAAAGTTCTCAATTATCAAAGGTGCAACACAATCCACCAAGGTATCAATAATGTGTTCCAAAAGGTGATATAAACAACTAGAATCCTTCCAAGAAAACCTTACAAAAGTGTCTTCCAAACTCTTCCTTAACCTTCAATCTTTATCTCCAAGCAATCCTTCCAAGATCTTCCGTAAAAGAGAATCGAACTCGCAGTCGTCGTAAAACTTGTATGTAAATTTCTCACCCCTTTGATCAATATTCACCATCCATTCATATATAAGAACTTAGGGCAAACTATTTATTATTCTTGGCTTGTGGGCCGACACAATCTTGAGCAAGCCTAGTAGTGCATCTCAGTCGAGATGGTTACGTCCTCATCCGAGATCATGACTTAATTACGTACTTTTCTTCGGCACTTCTCCTCATTTCTTCTTGCATCCATCTCCTAAGGTTCCTACCCTTCTTCTTGTAGTCCCAAGTGTTCCATAATGCAGCTCACTAGACTCCTTATGCTTCATTGTCCCTCTTCGATCCAAAATGTGCCCTAATTACTACAATTACAATCAAACTAGGTGTAGACCTCGATTCTTGCAAAATAGACGATTAATGACATAATCAATATGAATATATACCCATACATGCAAAATAATGAAGAGAAACCGTTAAAACAGTTGCCAATACTTAGACTATATATCATGTTATCAAAATACCCCATACTTGTCTCTTGCTTGTCCCCAAGCAAGGCTCAAACCTTAGATACAAGATAATATGAATTATAAACCAATAAAATCAATGAAAACTCTCAAAACTTTTGGTTGTGTGCTTTTATTCATAGATCAAACCTTAACAAATGTTTCATAGCTAATAATAATCAATACATGATCAAAACAAGTTATAGATATAAGAAAGACAAGCATACTTCATATGAAACCATAGAATGTGTAGCAAATCAGAATCAATCATGGATAATCCAGTTTAAACGAAAAAGTCAAAAAACATGCTCAAGGTCTCAAGGGCTTTCGAATAGAGGTGAAGAAATGTGTTAGGGTAGGATGTATAAAGGATAATGTGGTGCTAAAATCCGGAAAAAGGATAGAAACTTCACAACTTCAATCATAACTCAACATCCATCGGTAAGCTTTTCTTACTTCTTTTTCTACATTTTTACTTTATTTTCACTTGAAAACATGAACAGAGGTGCACAAAAACCGAAGCATTGGAGATCAACAACTCTCAATCTCTCGAGATGCCTCAAACCTTGACGCACTTACCATGAGTCGTTAGGACTATCAATCAATCTGATTTTGGCAAGACACAAACACCCGGCTATGTGAATGGTGCCGAGTTACTCATCGTCATGATTAACGTCCCCAAACCTATTTTTCTAACACTTTCTCCACTTTCAATTTCAACTTTCACAAACTTTTCACTTCCAATGCTTCAAAATTCCCGGATAGGTAAAGGGAGGAATATATATATATATATATATATATATTAAACGAGGGGTTAAAAGTATAATCACGAAGAGGGAGAAATAAACTTGAACTGTCTTAATCATCCCAAGAAGACTTTGTGAAAACTTATAACGCAGTTTCTACTTTCAAATTCAACATGATTTGGTTAAAAGAACTTACTACGCATATTGATGACATGAATTATATGCCATTATAATCATGCATATTGTGAATGTTTCACCTTATTTTCTCATACATTCGAAGAGATTTGTGTTCCTTTAAGCTTTGTTTCATATATATTTCGGAAATAGAGGTCTACACGAGTTTTGATTGAATTTTATGTGAAAACGACGGATTTGGAAGCAGTGATGGAGCAATGAGTAGCTCGAGTTGATAAGGAAGCATAAGAGACCATTGAGGAATCATGAGGAGCAAGGAAAGTGCGTGGAAGAGTCCCACGAGGAAATGGGAAACAGGCCAAAAGACGAGCACTCTCAGTAAAGGAAAATCTGGTGATTTATTCTTAGATAGACCGATTTTCCTGTAGAAAAATCGGGAGATGTATTGAGTAAATCGACCGAATTTTACCCTCATCCGTCTAAACAATATAACGTTCGAAAGCCCAAAGCATTGGGCCATAAGGGGCACATGTCTTGCAGCCCATTAGAGATCTTTGGGTTATCTTGGAACCCTAGGAGATGAAAAGGTCACGTTTGAAAAGATTGGAGATTGACTATTTACGGAAGAGGATTGAAGATCGATTCTTGGAGAGAAAGAAAGTTGCGGAAAGAAGATATAGTTCAAGTTTTAAGAATGTTGTGAGATCTTTGATGATTGTTCGTTACTATGGTTTATGAACACATTCTTTTGAGTTCTTTGAGAGATTTTGTTGAAGTTTTGAAGGATTGATTACACGTTTTGAAGATTTGTCAAGTTTTATGCAAAGTTTGGTTCTTTCTTATTTTTATTTATTCAATTTTGATTGTGATTCAAAAATGAAAATGATTGGCTAAAAACCTTGTGACTCTAGGAAGAATAGTTGATGTTCTAGGCATAGATGATGATAGATTGAACTCATTTAACCTTTTGGACCTTGAGAGTTGAGATTTAACCTTTGCAGTTGCGAAAAATCGTGGTGTTCTACAGAAAAATCAACCGATTTTCCCTTAGAACAGTCTTATTTTTCAGTGCTGGTGTACCTTAATACTTTATCCTTTAACCAAAGTTAAACCTTGCCTAAATCCTAGCCTTGTTTAACCTTTTTAACCCTTATCCAAGTGTAGAAGAGACTTCATCATTGATTCTTCGCTTGGTTACAAAAGTTTAGAAGATTTAGGTAATAGAGAGACTCAACATCCTCTATTAAGGTTTGAGTGTGCCCTTCACCATTACCTTCGAGAGTCACATCCTTGGGTTTTAGTGAGCGGTTTGAGAGTTAAGCCTTTCTTTGAGTACTCTTCTTGATGAGACAACATCCTTCAAGTTGAGACCTTTTGAGTTGGGATAAGTGAGTAGTGGAACTTCGTCGTACATTATTCCTTTCTTCGAAACACATAACCTTGGCAACATCAATTGTGTCCTATGATCCGTAGAATGTCTTGAATCGAAAGCCGCAGTCGCATACTTGAATCCTTGGAATCATTTGTCTCTTAACATCTTTACAAAAGCTTTTACTTCTTGCCAGACGATATTCGAATTGATTTTATTCTCACCAAATCCCTGAGTTCGACTCTGGAATTTCTTGCCTTACTACAACTAATCCGTACACTGCGGGTTCGCTTTTGCTTAAGTTCTGGATATAAATTTAAGACTTTGTCATGCACACTTTTGAGCGAACACATGCTCAAATTTCAAACAAAGCATTCAAACCTTAATCATATCCAAAATTACTTCAAGCACATAAAGATCATAAAAACCACTCCACAAACATATATCATCACGGGGATCATATCCATCCTAGAAGAACAAAAGTTTTCTTTTTCAAAATGTAACTCGGCCGAGAAACATATAGGAAAAGGAGATTTTCGACCGAGTTGACCCCTTGTTGTGTTCATTTCGTTCGGCTATATGGATTTCAGTCAAGGCAAAAAAAAATTTCAAACCAGTTTTTGACGGATCTCGATTAAATCTCATGATGTAATGTGTAACACCCCAAATCTCAGACTCGGGGTGGTAGGGGCTAGGACCTCACAATGGGTCCCGACCCTAGCTCGACAACAATAATACCGGACCTTACAACATGGAACAAACGATAAAACATAGAAACCCAATATACTAGTATGCAATGTCAAATATGATAACCGACTATCAGCCGAGGTACAAAGACATAACTGAAATCCGTGGATAAACTAACAAAGTCTACTAAACAAAACAAGTAAATTCACACCCGTCCTATCAAGTGCGGGAACCCACGCTAACCACCTCCTCCGAATCACTCGTTAGCTTCCCTATCCTACACTGCATCTAACAACACGACTAAACCGTTAGATAACTATAATATGGAGGAAAATTCCAAAGCACAAACACATACAAGAATAAAGGTAAACACAAATCATGCTATCACAAAAACTCCGTTATTATTATCTTCATTAAAGTCATTCACCTATCCAATTATAAGCGTGACACGAGAAGTCTCAAACTCTACTACTCTCGAACTTTTATCCGGCCGGAGTGGTTTATCGCACCGATCCGTATACCATATGGAGTGGATCGGTGCCCTCCCCATATATCCAAGTTTGGCCTAGTCACAAAGCACCTCCCAAACACTCTCGGAAGAACTGGACAAGTGACCACCGCCCGTTACCCGTGGGCCATTATATAGGTCGGTTTATGTGTAATACAAAAAGTCACAACATAACAATATACACCACTCAAGCATCAACCTCTATCTCATAGAAAGCTAACTAAGTATGACGGACTTACCAAAAATCGACTACTCTCAACTCTGCACAACTAGATCTGAACTCACTCCTCGAAGCATGAGATAAGTCAAGGCAATGTGTTACAACCACAACACATCCATATGAAACTGCATTCTATCATTTCCCTATCTTAAGCAACCTCAATGCAACTCAGAAATCATCCTTAAACTAACCCAATACGTGGGATTTGCTCAAGATCTCCCAGGCCACCTATCATGATTCTACATCATGCTCAAACGGTACAAGGGAGTAGGGAAGACATACCAAAATCCCACACTTAATTCAAAAGAATGACTTAAGCGTATCATTGGAGAAAAAAACCATGAAGGAGCGCAGGTGCGGCACGGACACAAAGGCCACACCCGCGGAAAGAGCAAGGCGCGGGGGCGGCACGGCGACAACGATCTTTGACTTCTCCTTCTTCGATCTTTGGTCTTTTTTCTCCCTTAATCTTTCCTACCAACCCTGTGCCTACTCGATCAGAACATCTTGTAGCCTCTTGGTGACCAAAGGGATGGAAAGGAAGAACGACTTACCCTTCCTTGTCAACGGAATCGAAGGAAAGATGGTTTCTTCTGTAATATCCGGAATTTTATTTCCGATCCGAACCGAATTCCAACCCGATGATCCGTGTAAATGATATCTAGGTTTACCTACCATCACAAATTCCATCATTGATGTAAGTCTAAACTTACATAACAAGATAAAAGCATCACAATATATATATATATATATATATATATATATATATATAAATATTTATAGTTATAGATATAGATATATATACATTACTATAGTAGAGTTGTGGACATTGGGACAAAATATGACTAAGTCATTGCAAGGCTTCCTGGGCCCAATTGGCAAGATTACCAAGCCCATTAGACAAGACCAAGACCCAAAACCATCAGCTCCTTCCTCTCCCTAATTTTTTTCAACGCACGTAACAAGCAATCCCGTAAATCCCTCTTAACCGACTCCATACCTTCCTTCCTAAACTGATACAAAAGCTTCGCCTCTAACTTTTCAAACAACCCATCCATACTTACAGATACTATCCCACAAGATCTCACCTTCTTCATTTCGTGACATGGGATCGGGTTCATTTTGCCCACCGCTCACCACTGTCAAACGCTAGTATCAACAGAAGACCAACATCCTCGCAAGTAACCGGCCAATCTTAACTATGTCACGCACACCAGGGAACCAAATCCGGAAAGTAAGGTCCTCCTCAAACCTGCCACAAGTCTTGATCGAAAGCGAGCCGGACGCTGCACCGTCTTCATCAAACCTCCAGGTGAGACCGCTCGACGTTGCTAGGAGCCACTGTAGATCCTCCTTGACGTCGCTAGCAGCCACCACAGATCCTCCTGGACGTCGCTAGTAGCCACCGCAAAGCCTCATTGACGTCCCTGTCACCATAGGAACTAGGTGAGTTGTGTTGTCCCTCCTGCTAGTCTCTTCTTACAGTAAACAACAATGCGGGTTTGAGCTTTTGTGTATCTAACAGCACCGCAGGCCATGGATCGTCGCCGTCCATCACGAGCTACTCCAGCCCTCCATCCTTCCAGCATTCCGTCTCTCCTTGCCGAGGACGATCATCGATCATTGCGATTGAATTGTACTGGACTGGTGAGTCCTCTTCACTTCTATCTCCATCTTCTTCTCTATGCGGTTTACTACAGTAGTTAGGCATGAATTGAAGAGTTGTGTAGGCAAGGTATGGTGTCTATGGATGGCATGTTTGGAATAGAATTGGTTTTATTCTTTTGGTATCATGGTGAAGGGTATCAGAGTAGTTGTTGTAGTTTCCTGGTTGTGTGTATACCCTGCTGCTCTTGAGGATCAAAGGAGAGACCTACTGCAGGCTTTTTACTTCCAGATTTTTAGTTTGAAACTACTGAATTTAAGACAGTATTTAGATACTTTAGATCGAACATCGACCGTTGAATTTTTAGTAAGATATAGAGGGATATGCATAGTATGATGTATCAAAAGTTTAGGCCAATCCAACGGTCGGTTCTGGGTCTACAAGCCTATAAAGTAGGCTGGTTATGTAGTTTGAGGAACCAACTTTGGACATTTATATTGAGAGTTTGGTTTAGTGTTTTAGGGAGATCTTTGGCCTAATGAGTAGTATGCATATCATAGAAGATTTGGATAATTTTTTTAGGATTTTCATATTTTTATTTGGGCTTCATATCTTGAGCCAAAGTTTCATCCTAGTGACCTTTTGGAAGGTTAGGATAATATGTAGTTTTCTAGTTTCTACCTAAACTCACTCTTAAGAGTTGGAATATGATATTTAGTCCCAAGGAAGAGTTTAGGCATATTTTATGGGATTTTTGGAAGTTTTGGGACCAAGGGTAAAATGGTCATTTTTACATTAGGAGGGTATTTTAGCAATTTCTCTTCTGATAGGATCTTACAACTTAGAAGTCATAGACTTCAAAGTATATGGGAAATGTTTTGATCCACATGCGTCTTGTGACAAGTAGTTCTGTATTCTACGGTTGCTGACCGAATTGAGGTTTAGACAGTCGAGGTTGATTCAGGTAAGTCATTTGGGTTTACTTTGCTAGCTTCTGGATATGAGTGTGATTAATGATAGTGGTGTTTGAATGATGTGTTTATAGTTGTACTTATTATTAATTATTGACCGACCTACACATTTGGCCTTAGAGTAACGGGCGGTGGCATTCTACTCAGTTTGCCCAAGGGCGCTGGGGGTTTCTTTCGGGACTAGTCCATACTTGGTTTGCGGGGATGCCACCGGCGGAGATATGCCAAACCATCACCAGTTGGATAAGGAACGGAGGCGAGAAATCTTAAGATCTCTCGTGCCACAACTTTAAAAACAGAATAAGTGAATCACCTAAGTTATTAGATAATAAACGGTTTGTGTGCCAGCATGATGATTGTTTTATTTTGCCTAAGTTGTGTTTGTGCTATTTTTTATTCTACTTATTTTTGGATTGTTATCTAACGGGTATTCCGTGTTGTAGATTTTGTAGAGATAGACAGTTGCAGAGAGATCTGAAAAAGATGGTCAGCCGGGTCCACGTACTCATTAGATGGGGACGGGGGAGTCTTCCTTTCGGCATACATGTTATATATATATATATATATATATATTTTTTGTAAGGCTGTCATGTGTTGTTCATTCATACAAATATTGTATATTATTTTCAAAGACTTTAAATACATTTGTGCCTTGTTGTTAGATCCTAGTAAAGTTGTTGTCAATCTAAGGTCGGGACCCATTGTGAGGTCCTCTCTAGTAGCTCCCCGAGTTTTGAGAATTTGGGGTGTTACAACATGGTATCAGAGCTCTAGGTTGGCAACAACGGCACTTGGAATCTTCTAAAAGACCGAATGTATAAAATAACTAGAACCCGAAAGCGGTCTGAAAATTTCAAAATGAATTTCTATTTCAAAATCATGTGCATAGTCGGGTTGTTGGGATAGTAGTACATCGGACCACCATCGCCCTTCGTAGATCTCTGCAACTTGATAGGATTAGTACAATAGTTTATGGACATATAAGATTGTACACTTATGTATGTTACATGGATATGTATACATATACATGTGGCATTTTAACCTCCTAAAGGATAATTCCGACTATCCTTTAGTTGAGATATCACGATGTTGTCATCACCTCATGAAAAAACGTTAGTAGGTTTTAGGAGTATCAATATCAGATAGTTGAATCAGATCTCGGAGCAGAGTACTAGATCTAGCAGACACCCTAGTGACTCTTACAAGTATTCCAAAGGATGGGTGGAAAAGAATGTGAAGATTGCAAGATGATTCTTAACCACAATAACATTTAGATGAGAAAGAATAGTATATCAACTCAAATAGAAGTAATATGAAGCCGTTTAAGGACTTAACGGATTGAAGACGAGAGATGAAACTCCAAGATGAATGTAAGGACTGATAATAAACACAGATTGAAGAGGATAATATCGGAATACAAATCAAGCAGGGTAGAGTACAACTACACTTAGCGGGTAAAATGACAGTGCAACCAAGGGGGACGAAGTCATAGGCAAATATGAGCCTGAGAGTTCATAGAAGATATGGTGTTGACCCCGATGTGAAGAATTAAAGGAGTACAAAGACAAACATTGCCAAATGAGTTTAAAGACGTGAAATAAATTTCATCATCATAGAGACGGGTTGACTTCCTCACAGATGCAGGAATTATTTTAAGGAAATTATGACGCAAGTATCAAACACAATAGAAGTCTAAAATTATGACAACAGATTTCTATAAAGGTGGCATTACAGAACTACACCAACCAAGGAGGAAGAATGTGAGAGAATGATATTGGTGGACTCGAGGGTCCACAATAACTTCTCATTCACAAAGAGATTTAAGTTACCAACATTAACGGTTCACACCAGAGAACCGCAAACAGATGATGACTAATGTAAGAGAAATCGCAAAGATGCACTAACATGCTATGGGGAAAAATTGATAAGTTCATCGACGACAGATGAATGATATCGCCGGACTGGGAAGTGTGATTGTAAACTTACAGTGAAGGTTGTGGGAGGAGCCAAAGGACAATAAACCGATAACTTAGAGGAGATAGCTTTTTACCAAGTACATCCACATTGTAGGAGGTCTAAGAAAGGTGAGTCTAAGGTTTTGTAGAAGATCGACTACAGACTACTTGGTAACAATTGAGATTTTACACGTGCGGGTTAACGAGTGGTGACTGATGGTTAGATAAGAAGAATTACCACATAATTACAAAGGAGTTTTATCGAATCTGGAGAAATCCTTTCAGAGATCAACGGAGACAATAATGAAGTTAAATCAATTCAAGTATTAGTATCATTGATAGTAACATTGATTGAGTCTGATACGGTAACCCTAATTATGAAATTAAGAAGAAGCTTCTGACTGTCGATGATGACCATTTATGACAATAATGATGTAAAATATTTGTGGTGAGTAGCCGTGTACTTACTGAGTATAAAAAGAGTACATATCACAGTTAGTATGGACGGACCGTATAAGAAGAACTATAGGAGTAAGAAAAACGGATGATTGTGAACATGTCCTACGCCAGTGTAACACCCCGAATCCGCGGGATATCGGGATGCTACGGGTTGGGACCTCACAATGGGTCCCGACCCTTAGCCTGACAACAATTTCACCGGATCTTTCAACATGGCACAAATAAAGGCAAAACCAAAATTCCTTTTAATGCAAATGATAAGAAACCCGAAGGAAAACAACAAAAGACTTCAACCAATAATCAACACCAAAGATCAAAACGCCATACACACAGCATACCAACATAACAAACGAAGAATAAAACACAACCCGACTCCAACCAAAACCCACTCCTAAAATGTACGGAACCCCGGCTGCCCACTCTTCCGGATCTTTCGGCAGCTTTCCTTACCTGCAAGGCAATCTACAACAATCCGTATAAAACCATTAGCTAATATTCAAAGCATTAGAATCAAGGTGAAAGGCACAAACACAAGAAAATCAACATAACACCCAATATACATCAAATCACACAAGTCCGGTTTATTATCTTTTTTATTATTAAGTCATATCCCGTTCTAATTAAACTTCTTTTGTGACACGAGAATCTCCCGAAACTCGCCTCGGTCCCCACTTACCGCATGGAACGGTACGGATGCCTCCGACCGTCTAACCACACGGGCTAGTCGCCAAGAACCTCCTAGCTCTACGCAAGAGCTAGGCAGTGATGTCACCGCCCGTTATCATACACTTGGGCCAAAATAATATAAAGGTCGGTGGTCCTATTTCCGGTTTAGTTGTTATAAACAAGAAAAAATAAACACACACCACCAAACACACATCAATGCTAATACAAGGAATACAAGCTAAGTAAGTCCGGAGACTTACCTCGTCACCACACTCAACTCACAACACTCTCGCTTCCTTAGGGAGGAAGCCCGTAACCTGCTCATAAGAAGATAACTATATCAATAATAACCCACTCACAATAGAAGTCTTAGACTTCTATACAAATGATCTACGCAAGACCATTTGACTCTCAATTCTAGGACCGCATCCTAGAATCCCTCATGCTCACATCACACTCAACACAATCCTAAGTCTTCTAAACCCTCGGATCTCGCAAGATCATAACTAACAACGCAACTAGGATAAGCCAAACCGAAACTCCAAAATCCCACAAGATCATACAACCCCACCTCAAGCCTCAAAACGCTCACAAGATCAACCATATAACTGAAAGCCTTATAACAACCTCACAAGATAACCAACACCTCAAGCTTAGAATCAACATCAATCCATCAAACAATATCTAATCCTCGAAACTCACCTAAGGTTCAAAGGCACTACTTGGCATTAACTCTAAGTTATGCTAGATCCATCCTAGCATGATACTAAAACTTAACATAAGTAGATCTAGGGGAAAGAATACTCACACGACGTCAAAAGATGGAAGTCGTTCAACGGATGTTGACTTGGACTCGTTAGGCCTTTATCGGGGCGCTTCCGAACCTAGCACCATACTAAACAAATTTAGCTTATAAGCTAAATTTGAACGGAATAAAGAACATATATAATCTAAGGAAAACCCCACTTTTAAAACCCAAGTTAAAACCGTAAATATATATTCCGGGCAAATTGTATAACATCATAACCCAAGGTTAAACTCATTTTTAAACGTTACAATCCCGTAATTAAATCCAAGGTTTTAAACCGCTAAAACATTTTCCTGGCACATTATATACTTATATAAACATGAGTCAAAATTCTGCAATTAAATTTTCTAGGCCAAAACTTTAATTAATTCATCAGAGGGCATATCTGCAAATTTTGGAAATTAGGGCCATTAACGCAAATATAAGATATAGCGTACAAACTGTAATAAGCTGCCATTGGTGGGGCCCGATTTATAATATCAAAAGGGTTTCTTTTAATCCCTTTGAAGCATTTGAAGCGGCAGTCACCTGGGGAGATGAAGACAGGGACGCAGCCTGTAAGCGTGGATCCGGCCGGGAAAACACAGGGCAAGGCGGCGGCGGCGAGGAGGGGAACTGACAGGGGCCTTCTCCGGCATTGGCCATGGCGGCAGTGGCTCCTTCCCTGCGATACTACAGTGGAGGCGGTCCTGGTTACAACAGAAAAGGAGGAGGGACAGGGGAGGCGGCGAGGCAAGGAGGAAGAAGCTGGGGCAGGCAAGGGGCGAAGGGACGGTGGCGCCGTGGGAAACCAGGCGAGGCGGACAGGGCGGCTCTCTGGTTCCGAGAGAGCTTCTGGGCAAACAAAACAAAGGGGCGGAGGAGGTCGTTGGTGTTCCTGGTGGCCCAACGTCGTTATCGAGGCGGCAGGCGGCTCCCAGGCGGCCACAGGAGGTGCTGGCGGCGTCAGCTCGAGGTGGCATCAGTGAGGCAAGGCAGTGGTGAGGCGCAACCGAGGAGGTTCTGTTGCAGATCTGAAAATGGGAGGAGGCTGAGGAGATATGGAGGAGATGGCTGCTGGTGTTGCACTACTTCGATTCCCTGGCTGCAAGCTAAACAAAATGAACAGAGGAGGTGTTTTGTGCTGCTCCATATCTGTTTGAGTGTAACAATGAGTGTGAGAGAGAGATATGTGATCTGAGCTTGAGGAAAAGCAAAGCAGGGTGAGGGATGAGGGGAAACAAAGAGGTGAGGTAGAGATGGATGAGCTGCTGAGATGTTGCAGAGTAGGTAGGTAACGTGAGGGAGGAGTGTGAGGATGGTGAATTGAGGGGTCCGATATTGTAGAGGGGCAGCATCACTGAACCGAAAAACAAAAGGGGAAAGAAGAAGAAAAGAAGAAAAAAATAAATAAAAGAAAGTATAATAGATTATTAAAACATGACATCGGGAATTAAAATAAACTCGATCACATTAAACGGACAACATTTCCGGTTTGAAAAACTCCCGAACTTTTCTGTAAATAAAATACGGAATGTATTTTATATATATATATAAATCATAAATTTAATTTACGACGTGATAATACTTGTAATAAAAATATTTAAGTTATTAAAATATCGATAAAAGCCAGAAAATGAATAAAAAAATAAATAAAATGCGAACGCGCCTTAAATTGGGGCGTTACATAAAATCCCCCTAAAAACAAGTTTCGTCCCGAAACTTGCTATGCGTCGAACTTCTCGGTCTCTAAGGCCGAGGTATGAACTGTCACTCTAAGAAGGGTAAAACTTTCCAATCTATATCCACAAACTACTCAAACTACCACCGCAAGATATATCATGTCACAAAGCACATTCTCGCACGGAGCACAAACTACACATAACATCACATATGCACATAACTCAAATAAAGGAAGAACTAGGTCTAACCCGTCGATTCTTTCGATGCTACTAACTCAGCGTAAAACTCAAACAAAGATATTGTCCCTCATCTTCCATTTAGTTGCATCGGTTCCTCGTCTACCACTAGATCCTCATGACTAACAATGTGTCTCGAGCCATGTATGTACTCTTTCTATTAATAGACATGAAACACCAAGTGACACCCTCGACTCTTGGCGGTCATGCCAACCGGTAAGTTACTTCCTAACTCCCGCTAAGATCTCAAAAATGTTCGATATATCGGAAACTCAACCTTCTTCTTGGTCTTTCTCAATGCAACATTTCCATTATGTTTCTCTTTGATCGTCTCTAACTAAGAAGATCGAATCTTTCCATTTACACCTTGGCTTCGGTCCTTGTCAAACCGAACTTTGATGTTACGTTTCCTCACTTCTTGTTGCAAGTTCCTAGTAATGAAGGAAGTACTTTCATTCACACTGCTCCTACTAACGAGACACCTATGCTATAACTTTTACACCGTTCCTCAATACTCAATCAAGGCTTTGTCTTGGAAAATCACTTGAATACTTCAAACCCTTCATACTTCGAGGTAAATCAAAACAGTTGCACAAATGAATCTCCTTTTAACTCTCAACAACTCTATTGTCAATTCTTCGTCCCATTTAATACTTCATTGTCATCCGGAGTAGGTCAGCCATAGATGTTGTTACTCTGGAGAATCTCTCCACAAGTCCGGTAATGACCAACACATCCAAGAAAACTTGTATCTTCTTCCACGTCCTTCAGGGGTTGTCATCCCGAGACAACTTGTCATACAAATTCTCTCTTCTTTGAGAGTAGACCAAAATATCTAATCCGGGCATTAGTAAGCCCATATGGAATTACTACAACTCGTAGTGACCATGATTTTTCCGGAATGCCGTATTTGCAATATCCTAGTCTCGAAATCTCAAGTGGCGGCAAGCAGCCCATAAATCATTCTTAGAATAGACTACCGACCCTTGCAACCAATCAACTAGATCATCCCTTCGTGGTAAGGGATACCTGCCCTTTACCATAATCTTGCTCGACTCACTGTAATCGATGTACAACGGAGATAACCGTCTCTCATTTCGCAAACTGGTGTTCTATATAACAACTTCAAATCAAGAGTTTAAGATATATTCCAGTATGAACTTCAAATCAAGAGTTTAAGATAGCATTCGGAGTTTACCATAGCATTTCACTAATTCTAATGAACTCTTATCAATAAGTTCTTGCGATTGCTCATTCACTTGCTTCCACAATTCATGTCTCTTCACCATTGTCATTCCATACGGCGCCTTAGATATCAGAATAAAGTCGAGCTTGACCTTAGTGGAAAAATCCACATTCTGACCTATTAAGACTTTGTGATATCTCAGGTTCCATCTTTTCTCTTCCCGTCATATATCGTAATAACCGACACAATCTTGTCTTATCACTTCACAGGTGGTCATGGTATTAATGATCTCTCCCAATCTGTTGGGGTGACGTCTTTCAAACACATGTATTGCTCCATCTTTAGCTACAATGTTGACCGTCCTCTTTCAAATATTCGTCTTTTCTTGAACTGGAAAGATTTGCTTGCGTCTTCTGACTCTTGTGTTCTTATATAAGTATTCTCTTTACATAATCCCATCTTCCCTCTAAAATGGCATGATTGTAAAAATCTTCTAAGGTTTCTCACTTATGTGCAACCATAGGGGTCCATATTGCAAGACTAAACCGTGCTTCAAAACAATTGACCTTATCTTCTTTGCTTTCCCTGACATCCAAACATATGGGAGGAGTTCTTTGTGTTTCACATAAGCTCTCACCATAGACATCCTTTCTTCAAGTCGATCGATGTAGAAATTATACTTCACTTTCCTTATGTACAATCAACCCGATGGTTGAGGTTCTAACCTCAATCTTCCATATACTTTTTGTATATCTCTTGTCGACATCAAACTTAAAAATTTCGATCTTCTCTTACTCTTGTTGGTCATCTTATGCATCTATCGGTATTTCATGAACAACTTCACAACTGTACCGGTAAGCCCTGTGGAAAATGCTAGAAGAAACTCCCCATCCAAAACCACTAAAATATCAATCTCATTACATCTCCAAGTACTAACATCATATCTCTAAGCTTACAGTGTTGCCCTAATCTAGGTCCTCCCTTTCACGCCATAGCCACAATGTATCTTCCATGTGAGTTTGACATCTCTCTCTCATCTTTTGCTCCCGAAAACATACCCTCCATTTCATTAGTACGAACATATCATGCATCCTCTTATTATACTCCCGTCTACGCACCACAAACAATGAAAATATCACCTTCCTCTTGATCTACTAGTTGCCTTTACCATGATCAAACCTTAAAACTTCTAATCCGGGTCAATCTCCCATATGCCGTTCTCATGACCTAAGAAGGTCGTAAAGGGTCATCTTCAACCTCCCCTAGGAGGTTTGTACAGCTACTTGCTTGAATTCATTCAACATTATTTGATTTAAGACAAAGGCACTTCCGTTGACGTACTTTGATCCTTACCATTGACATTGATCCACCGTGAATACTTTAAGATCTTGTTATCGATCCTCTATATGCTCATAGTCTTGTTTACTCATCCCCTCTACACTCACCAATAGACAGCCCGCACCTGTGCGTTGTCAGTTGTCACTGGTCAACTTATAATTGACCTTCTCCCAAGTCAACGCCTTACCATTCTACTACACTTTCCATGTTACCTCTCTCATGAAGGCTACCCTCCTCGGGGTACTCTACCTTTATCTCCATTAGTTCTTTCCTCGTACCATGCTTTCTTCCTCTTCCATAAGGTAACTATACTCTTCTTGGCCTTGTTTTTTTTTTTTAAAACCCCCTTCCATAGGCTTAACCATTCTTCCTTGATATCCTTCAAGTGCACCTTCCCAAATATTATATCCCTAGCTAGCATCCACTCGCGTTCCTCTTGGTTGGTATCTTAAGTCTCTCGATCAAAGTTCCTCGTTTCGTCTTTCATCTTCTTAGGATCATCACTTATACTCAATTCCTCCTTCTTGGCGTTTCTTAGCCTTATCATCATAATGGAAACCTGTCAAGTCCACGTTAATCCCCACCATGCCCTTCTCCTCATAACTCTAGTAATGTTGACATTTCACTTATTGATACCTCGTAAGATTAACTTACGGTATCTTAAATCTTTAGCAAATGGTTCGATCATTCTTCCCATCTTGACTCAAATGCTTAGGAGCGCCTAAAGAAGACTTCACCTCTTAGTGGAACACCACTTTTAACCTTGTTAGAATGTATCCCTCTCCACCTCGTTTCGCATCTTTGGTTTATCGTCACGCCACTTGGAAGAATCTTATGTTCGTTGCCTCGAATTCGCTTCATTGATGTCCATCACTGCTTCCTCAGAACCACTCCCATAACTTCATGTCGTTTCCTTTCTTGTATCGCTTCAATCTCGGTTTTGCTTAAGTTGACTCAAAGTTCCCTTCTTTTTGTTTGTCCTTGCCGCTAATGTCCTCTTAATCCTGTAAATGGTTTATTTGACGTTCCCAAAAGGAGTCCGATGAATCGCTAGGGTATTCGCCGGAACGTGATGCTCAACTCGGTACTTGAGCATACCCATCTTCGTATATATATTATTCTAATCGCAAAAAAGGCGTTTGTCCAAGGGTGATGACAACTTCCTTTCATCTTAACTATAAGGTCCACTACTACTAATATAATACTAGCATACCATATATATGTATATATAATTATATATAAGTCCTATGTTCACATTACTACTAATATCATATCCGGAAATCCAATACAACAATACAAGGTCCAAACATGTACTATAGTCCACATAAATAGCTATACATATAAGTCATATCCATCATGCAACTACAGTCCACCAAGATACACATCAATTCCATCATGCATAACTACAACCCTCATATCCATATCTATATATATATATATATATATATACATATAAATACCAAGTCCAATAAACTAAGCTTCCGAGATCCGCGGAAGGAGTGGTGGTCCGTACATTCTACCCCGACTCATGCATGTGAATTTTGAAAACGAAAACTCAGAACCCGCGGGGTTCTGTTTATTCCTTATTCGGCCTTTAGAAGATTGCGAGTGCCATTGTTGTCAACCTAGGGCTCTGATACCACTTTTGTAACACCCCGAATCCGCGGGATATCGGGATGCTACGGGTTGGGACCTCACAATGGGTCCCGACCCTTAGCCTGACAACAATTTCACCGGATCTTTCAACATGGCACAAATAAAGGCAAAACCAAAATTCCTTTTAATGCAAATGATAAGAAACCCGAAGGAAAACAACAAAAGACTTCAGCCGATAATCAACACCAAAGATCAAAACGCCATACACACAGCATACCAACATAACAAACGAAGAA
Source organism: Fagopyrum esculentum (assembly GCA_033239045.1). Lineage (NCBI taxonomy): Eukaryota > Viridiplantae > Streptophyta > Magnoliopsida > Caryophyllales > Polygonaceae > Fagopyrum > Fagopyrum esculentum. The sequence continues at coordinate 86,288,944 of BSUD01000001.1, forward strand.
TAAAACACAATCCGACTCCAACCAAAACCCACTCCTAAAATGTACGGAACCCCGGCTGCCCACTCTTCCGGATCTTTCGGCAGCTTTCCTAACCTGCAAGGCAATCTACAACAATCGGTATAAAACCGTTAGCTAATATTCGAAGCATTAGAATCAAGGTGAAACGCACAAACACAAGTAAATCAACATAACACCCAATATACATCAAATCACACAAGTCCGGTTTATTATCTTTTTTATTATTAAGTCATATCCCGTTCTAATTCAACTTCTTTTGTGACACGAGAATCTCCCGAAACTCGCCTCGGTCCCCACTTACCGCATGGAACGGTACGGATGCCTCCGACCGTCTAACCACACGGGCTAGTCGCCAAGAACCTCCTAGCTCTACGCAAGAGCTAGGCAGTGATGTCACCGCCCGTTATCATACACTTGGGATAAAATAATATAAAGGTCGGTGGTCCTATTTCCGGTTTAGTTGTTATAAACAAGAAAAAATAAACACACACCACCAAACACACATCAGTGCTAATACAAGGAATACAAGCTAAGTAAGTCCGGAGACTTACCTCGTCACCACACTCAACTCACAACACTCTCGCTTCCTTAGGGAGGAAGCCCGTAACCTGCTCACAAGAAGATAACTATATCAATAACAACCCACTCACAATAGAAGTCTTAGACTTCTATACAAATGATCTACGCAAGACCATTTGACTCTCAATTCTAGGACCGCATCCTAGAATCCCTCATGCTCACATCACACTCAACACAAGCTAGAAGTCCTAAGACTTCTAAACCCTCGGATCTCGCAAGATCATAACTAACAACGTAACTAGGATAAGCCAAATCGAAACTCCAAAATCCCACAAGATCATACAACCCCACCTCAAGCCTCAAAACGCTCACAAGATCAACCATATAACTGAAAGCCTTATAACAACCTCACAAGATAACCAACACCTCAAGCTTAGAATCAACATCAATCCATCAAACAATATCAAATCCTCGAAACTCACCTAAGGTTCAAAGGCACTACTTGGCATTAACTCTAAGTTATGCTAGATCCATCCTAGCATGATACTAAAACTTAACATAAGTAGATCGAGGGGAAAGAATACTCACACGACGTCAAAAGATGGAAGTCGTTCAACGGATGTTGACTTGGACTCGTTAGGCCTTTATCGGGGCGCTTCCGAACCTAGCACCATATTAAACCAATTTAGCTTATAAGCTAAATTTGAACGGAATAAAGAACATATATAATCAAAGGAAAACTCTAGTTTTAAAACCCAAGTTAAAACCGTAAATATATATTCCGGGCAAATTGTATAACATCATAACCCAAGGTTAAACTCATTTTTAAACGTTACAATCCCGTAATTAAATCCAAGGTTTTAAACCGCTAAAACATTTTCCGGGCATATTATATACTTATATAAACATGAGTCAAAATTCTGCAATTAAATTTTCTAGGCCAAAACTTTAATTAATCCATCAGAGGGCATATCTGCAAATTTTGGAAATTAGGGCCATTAACGCAAATATAAGATATATGTACAAACTGTAATAAGCTGCCATTGGTGGGGCCCGATTTATAATATCAAAAGGGTTTCTTTTAATCCCTTTGAAGCATTTGAAGCGGCAGTCACATGGGGAGATGAAGACAGGGACGCAACCTGTAAGCGTGGATCCGGCCGGGAAAACACAGGGCAAGGCGGCGGCGGCGAGGAGGGGAACTGGCAGGGGCCTTCTCCGGCATTGGCCATGGCGGCAGTGGCTCCTTCCCTGCGATACTACAGTGGAGGCGGTCCTGGTTACAACAGAAAAGGAGGAGGGACAGGGGAGGCGGCGAGGCAAGGAGGAAGAAGCTGGGGCAGGCGAGGGGCGAAGGGACGGTGGCGCCGTGGGAAACCAGGCGAGGCGGACAGGGCGGCTCTCTGGTTCCGAGAGGGCTTCTGGGCAAACAAAACAAAGGGGCGGAGGAGGCCGTTGGTGTCCCTGGTGGCCCAGCGTCGTTATCGAGGCGGCAGGCGGCTCCCAGGCGGCCAAAGGAGGTGCTGGCGGCGTCAGCTCGAGGTGGCATCAGTGAGGCAAGGCAGTGGTGAGGCGCAACCGAGGAGGTTCTGTTGTAGATCTGAAAACGGGAGGAGGCTGAGGAGATATGGAGGAGATGGCTGCTGGTGTTGCACTACTTCGATTCCCTGGCTGCAAGCTAAACAAAATGAACAGAGGAGGAGTTTTGTGCTGCTCCATATCTGTTTGAGTGTAACAATGAGTGTGAGAGAGAGATATGTGATCTGAGCTTGAGGAAAAGCAAAGCAGGGTGAGGGATGAGGGGAAACAAAGAGGTGAGGTAGAGATGGATGAGCTGCTGAGATGTTGCAGAGTAGGTAGGTAACGTGAGGGAGGAGTGTGAGGATGGTGAATCGAGGGGTCCGATACTGCAGAGGGGCAGCATCACTGAACCGAAAAACAAAAGGGGAAAGAAGAAGAAAAGAAGAAAAAAATAAATAAAAGAAAGTATAATAGATTATTAAAACATGACATCGGGAATTAAAATAAACTCGATCACATTAAACGGACAACATTTCCGGTTTGAAAAACTCCCGAACTTTTCTGTAAATAAAATACGGAATGTATTTTATATATATATATATATATATATATATATATATATATATATATATATATATATATATATATATAAATCATAAAATTAATTTACGACGTGATAATACTTGTAATAAAAATGTTTAAGTTATTAAAATATCGATAAAAGCCAGAAAATGAATAAAAAAATAAAATAAAATGCGAACGCGCCTTAAACTGGGGCGTTACATAAGATCCCCCTAAAAACAAGTTTCGTCCCGAAACTTGCTATGCGTCGAACTTCTCGGTCTCTAAGGCCGAGGTATGAACTCTCACTCTAAGAAGGGTAAAACTTTCCAATCTATATCCACAAACTACTCAAACTACCACCGCAAGATATATCATGTCACAAAGCACATTCTCGCACGGAGCACAAACTACACATAACATCACATATGCACATAACTCAAATAAAGGAAGAACTAGGTCTAACCCGTCGATTCTATCGATGCTACTAACTCAGCGTAAAACTCAAACAAAGATATTGTCCCTCATCTTCCATTTAGTTGCATCGGTTCCTCGTCTACCACTAGATCCTCATGACTAACAATGTGTCTCGAGCCATGTATGTACTCTTTCTATTAATAGACGTGAAACACCAAGTGACACCCTCGACTCTTGGCGGTCATGCCAACCGGTAAGTTACTTCCCAACTCCCGCTAAGATCTCAAAAATGTTCGATATATCGGAAACTCAACCTTCTTCTTGGTCTTTCTCAATGCAACATTTCCATTATGTTTCTCTTTGATCGTCTCTAACTAAGAAGATCGAATCTTTCCATTTACACCTTGGCTTCGGTCCTTGTCAAACCGAACTTTGATGTTACGTTTCCTCACTTCTTGTTGCAAGTTCCTAGTAATGAAGGAAGTACTTTCATTCACACTGCTCCTACTAACGAGACACGTATGCTATAACTTTTACACCGTTCCTCAATACTCAATCAAGGCTTTGTCTTGGAAAATCACTTGAATACTTCAAACCCTTCATACTTCGAGGTAAATCAAAACAGTTGCACAAATGAATCTCCTTTTAACTCTCAACAACTCTATTGTCAATTCTTCGTCCCATTTAATACTTCATTGTCATCCGGAGTAGGTCAGCCATAGATGTTGTTACTCTGGAGAATCTCTCCACAAGTCCGGTAATGACCAACACATCCAAGAAAACTTGTATCTTCTTCCACGTCCTTCAGGGGTTGTCATCCCGAGACAACTTGTCATACAACTTCTCTCTTCTTTGAGAGTAGACCAAAATATCTAATCCGGGCATTAGTAAGCCCATATGGAATTACTACAACTCGTAGTGACCATGATTTTTCCGGAATGCCGTATTTGCAATATCCTAGTCTCGAAATCTCAAGTGGTGGCAAGCAGCCCATAAATCATTCTTAGAATAGACTACCGACCCTTGCAACCAATCAACTAGATCATCCCTTCGTGGTAAGGGATACCTGCCCTTTACCATAATCTTGCTCGACTCACTGTAATCGATGTACAACGGAGATAACCGTCTCTCATTTCGCAAACTAATGTTCTATATAACAACTTCAAATCAAGAGTTTAAGATATATTCCAGTATGAACTTCAAATCAAGAGTTTAAGATAGCATTCGGAGTTTACCATAGCATTTCACTAATTCTAATGAACTCTTATCAATAAGTTCCTGCGATTGCTCATTCACTTGCTTCCACAATTCATGTCTCTTCACCATTGTCATTCCATACGACGCCTTAGATATCAAAATAAAGTCGAGCTTGACCTTAGTGGAAAAATCCACATTCTGACCTATTAAGACTTTGTGATATCTCAGGTTCCATCTTTTCTCTTCCCGTCATATATCGTAATAACCGACACAATCTTGTCTTATCACTTCACAGGTGGTCATGGTATTAATGATCTCTCCCAATCTGTTGGGGTGACGTCTTTCAAACACATGTATTGCTCCATCTTTAGCTACAATGTTGACCGTCCTCTTTCAAATATTCGTCTTTTCTTGAACTGGAAAGATTTGCTTGCGTCTTCTGACTCTTGTGTTCTTATATAAGTATTCTCTTTACATAATCCCATCTTCCCTCTAAAATGGCATGATTGTAAAAACCTTCTAAGGTTTCTCACTTATGTGCAACCATAGGGGTCCATATTGCAGGACTAAACCGTGCTTCAAAACAATTTACCTTATCTTCTTTGCTTTCCCTGACATCCAAACATATGGGAGGAGTTCTTTGTGTTCCACATAAGCTCTCACCATAGACATCCTTTCTTCAAGTCGATCGATGTAGAAATTATACTTCACTTTCCTTATGTAAAATCAACCCGATGGTTGAGGTTCTAACCTCAATCTTCCATATACTTTTTGTATATCTCTTGTCGACATCAAACTTAAAAATTTCGATCTTCTCTTACTCTTGTTGGTCATCTTATGCATCTATCGGTATTTCATGAACAACTTCACAACTGTACCGGTAAGCCCTGTGGAAAATGCTAGAAGAAACTCCCCATCCAAAACCACTAAAATATCAATCTCATTACATCTCCAAGTACTAACATCATATCTCTAAGCTTGCAGTGTTGCCCTAATCTAGGTCCTCCCTTTCACGCCATAGCCACAATGTATCTTCCATGTGAGTTTGACATCTCTCTGTCATCTTTTGCTCCCGAAAACATACCCTCCATTTCATTAGTACGAACATATCATGCATCCTCTTATTATACTCCCGTCTACGCACCACAAACAATGAAATTATCACCTTCCTCTTGATCTACTAGTTGCCTTTACCATGATCAAACCTTAAAACTTCTAATCCGGGTCAATCTCCCATATGCCGTTCTCATGACCTAAGAAGGTCGTAAAGGGTCATCTTCAACCTCCCCTAGGAGGTTTGTACAGCTACTTGCTTGAATTCATTCAACATTATTTGATTTAAGACAAAGGCACTTCCGTTGACGTACTTCGATCCTTACCATTGACATTGATCCACCGTGAATACTTTAAGATCTTGTTATCGATCCTCTATATGCTCATAGTCTTGTTTACTCATCCCCTCTACACTCACCAATAGACAGCCCGCACCTGTGCGTTGTTAGTTGTCACTGGTCAACTTATAATTGACCTTCTCCCAAGTCAACGCCTTACCATTCTACTACACTTTCCATGTTACCTCTCTCATGAAGGCTACCCTCCTCGGGGTACTCTACCTTAATCTCCATTAGTTCTTTCCTCGTACCATGCTTTCTTCCTCTTCCATAAGGTAACTATACTCTTCTTGGCCTTGTTTTTTTTTTTTAAAACCCCCTTCCATAGGCTTAACCATTCTTCCTTGATATCCTTCAAGTGCACCTTCCCAAATATTATATCCCTAGCTAGCATTCACTCGCGTTCCTCTTGATTGGTATCTTAAGTCTCTCGATCAAAGTTCCTCGTTTCGTCTTTCATCTTCTTAGGATCATCACTTATACTCAATTCCTCCTTCTTGGCGTTTCTTAGCCATATCATCATAATGGAAACCTGTCAAGTCCACGTTAATCCCCACCATGCCCTTCTCCTCATAACTCTAGTAATGTTGACATTTCACTTATTGATACCTCGTAAGCTTAACTTACGGTATCTTAAATCTTTAGCAAATGGTTCGATCATTCTTCCCATCTTGACTCAAATGCTTAGAAGCGCCTAAAGAAGACTTCACCTCTTAGTGGAACACCACTTTTAACCTTGTTAGAATGTATCCCTCTCCACCTCGTTTCGCATCTTTGGTTTATCGTCACGCCACTTGGAAGAATCTTATGTTCGTTGCCTCGAATCCGCTTCATTGATGTCCATCACTGCTTCCTCAGAACCACTCCCATAACTTCATGTCGTTTCCTTTCTTGTATCGCTTCAATCTCGGTTTTGCTTAAGTTGACTCAAAGTTCCCTTCTTTTTGTTTGTCCTTGCCGCTAATGTCCTCTTAATCCTTTAAATGGTTTATTTGACGTTCCCAAAAGGAGTCCGATGAATCGCTAGGGTATTCGCCGGAACGTGATGCTCAACTCGGTACTTGAGCATACCCATCTTCGTATATATATTATTCTAATCGCAAAAAAGGCGTTTGTCCAAGGGTGATGACAACTTCCTTTCATCTTAACTATAAGGTCCACTACTACTAATATAATACTAGCATACCATATATATGTATATATAATTATATATAAGTCCTATGTTCACATTACTACTAATATCATATCCGGAAATCCAATACAACAATACAAGGTCCAAACATGTACTATAGTCCACATAAATAGCTATACATATAAGTCATATCCATCATGCAACTACAGTCCACCAAGATACACATCAATTCCATCATGCATAACTACAACCCTCATATCCATATCTATATATATATATATATACATATAAATACCAAGTCCAATAAACTAAGCTTCCGAGATCCGCGGAAGGAGTGGTGGTCCGTACATTCTACCCCGACTCATGCATGTGAATTTTGAAAACGAAAACTCAGAACCCGCGGGGTTCTGTTTATTCCTTATTCGGCCTTTAGAAGATTGCGAGTGCCATTGTTGTCAACCTAGGGCTCTGATACCACTTTTGTAACACCCCGAATCCGCGGGATATCGGGATGCTACGGGTTGGGACCTCACAATGGGTCCCGACCCTTAGCCTGACAACAATTTCACCGGATCTTTCAACATGGCACAAATAAAGGCAAAACCAAAATTCCTTTTAATGCAAATGATAAGAAACCCGAAGGAAAACAACAAAAGACTTCAGCCGATAATCAACACCAAAGATCAAAACGCCATACACACAGCATACCAACATAACAAACGAAGAATAAAACACAACCCGACTCCAACCAAAACCCACTCCTAAAATGTACGGAACCCCGGCTGCCCACTCTTCCGGATCTTTCGGCAGCTTTCCTAACCTGCAAGGCAATCTACAACAATCGGTATAAAACCGTTAGCTAATATTCGAAGCATTAGAATCAAGGTGAAAGGCACAAACACAAGTAAATCAACATAACACCCAATATACATCAAATCACACAAGTCCGGTTTATTATCTTTTTTATTATTAAGTCATATCCCGTTCTAATTCAACTTCTTTTGTGACACGAGAATCTCCCGAAACTCGCCTCGGTCCCCACTTACCGCATGGAACGGTACGGATGCCTCCGACCGTCTAACCACACGGGCTAGTCGCCAAGAACCTCCTAGCTCTACGCAAGAGCTAGGCAGTGATGTCACCGCCCGTTATCATACACTTGGGCCAAAATAATATAAAGGTCGGTGGTCCTATTTCCGGTTTAGTTGTTATAAACAAGAAAAAATAAACACACACCACCAAACACACATCAGTGCTAATACAAGGAATACAAGCTAAGTAAGTCCGGAGACTTACCTCGTCACCACACTCAACTCACAACACTCTCGCTTCCTTAGGGAGGAAGCCCGTAACCTGCTCACAAGAAGATAACTATATCAATAACAACCCACTCACAATAGAAGTCTTAGACTTCTATACAAATGATCTACGCAAGACCATTTGACTCTCAATTCTAGGACCGCATCCTAGAATCCCTCATGCTCACATCACACTCAACACAAGCTAGAAGTCCTAAGACTTCTAAACCCTCGGATCTCGCAAGATCATAACTAACAACGCAACTAGGATAAGCCAAATCGAAACTCCAAAATCCCACAAGATCATACAACCCCACCTCAAGCCTAAAAACGCTCACAAGATCAACCATATAACTGAAAGCCTTATAACAACCTCACAAGATAACCAACACCTCAAGCTTAGAATCAACATCAATCCATCAAACAATATCAAATCCTCGAAACTCACCTAAGGTTCAAAGGCACTACTTGGCATTAACTCTAAGTTATGCTAGATCCATCCTAGCATGATACTAAAACTTAACATAAGTAGATCGAGGGGAAAGAATACTCACACGACGTCAAAAGATGGAAGTCGTTCAACGGATGTTGACTTGGACTCGTTAGGCCTTTATCGGGGCGCTTCCGAACCTAGCACCATATTAAACCAATTTAGCTTATAAGCTAAATTTGAACGGAATAAAGAACATATATAATCAAAGGAAAACTCTAGTTTTAAAACCCAAGTTAAAACCGTAAATATATATTCCGGGCAAATTGTATAACATCATAACCCAAGGTTAAACTCATTTTTAAACGTTACAATCCCGTAATTAAATCCAAGGTTTTAAACCGCTAAAACATTTTCCGGGCATATTATATACTTATATAAACATGAGTTAAAATTCTGCAATTAAATTTTCTAGGCCAAAACTTTAATTAATTCATCAGAGGGCATATCTGCAAATTTTGGAAATTAGGGCCATTAACGCAAATATAAGATATAGGGTACAAACTGTAATAAGCTGCCATTGGTGGGCCCGATTTATAATATCAAAAGGGTTTCTTTTAATCCCTTTGAAGCATTTGAAGCGGCAGTCACCTAGGGAGATGAAGACAGGGACGCAGCCTGTAAGCGTGGATCCGGCCGGGAAAACACAGGGCAAGGCGGCGGCGGCGGCGAGGAGGGGAACGGGCAGGGGCCTTCTCCGGCATTGGCCATGGCGGTAGTGGCTCCTTCCCTGCGATGCTACAGTGGAGGCGGTCCTGGTTACAACAGAAAAGGAGGAGGGACAGGGGAGATGGCGAGGCAAGGAGGAAGAAGCTGGGGCAGGCGAGGGGCGAAGGGACGGTGGCGCCGTGGGAAACCAGGCGAGGCGGACAGGGCGGCTGTCTGGTTCCGAGAGGGCTTCTGGGCAAACAAAACAAAGGGGCGGAGGAGGCCGCTGGTGTCCCTAGAGGCCCAGCGTCGTTATCGAGGCGGCAGGCGGCTCCCAGGCGGCCACAGGAGGTGTTGGCGGCGTCAGCTCGAGGTGGCATCAGTGAGGCAAGGCAGTGGTGAGGCGCAACCAAGGAGGTTCTGTTGTAGATCTGAAAACGGGAGGAGGCTGAGGAGATATAGAGGAGATGGCTGCTGGTGTTGCACTGCTTCGATTCCCTGGCTGCAAGCTAAACAAAATGAACAGAGGAGGAGTTTTGTGCTGCTCCATATCTGTTTGAGTGTAACAATGAGTGTGAGAGAGAGATATGTGATCTGAGCTTGAGGAAAAGCAAAGCAGGGTGAGGGATGAGGGGAAACAAAGAGGTGAGGTAGAGATGGATGAGCTGTTGAGATGTTGCAGAGTAGGTAGGTAACGTGAGGGAGGAGTGTGAGGATGATGAATCGAGGGGTCCGATACTGCAGAGGGGCAGCATCACTGAACCGAAAAACAAAAGGGGAAAGAAGAAGAAAAGAAGAAAAAATAAATAAAAGAAAGTATAATAGATTATTAAAACATGACATCGGGAATTAAAATAAACTCGATCACATTAAACGGACAACATTTCCGGTTTGAAAAACTCCCGAACGTTTCTGTAAATAAAATACGGAATGTATTTTATATATATATATAAATCATAAATTTAATTTACGACGTGATAATACTTGTAATAAAAATATTTAAGTTATTAAAATATCGATAAAAGCCAGAAAATTAATAAAAAAATAAAATAAAATGCGAACGCGCCTTAAATTGGGGCGTTACAGCCAGACAAAACGTGCTTAATTTACAAAGGAAGCCTTTGTGACTAAGAGACGATACGGAATAACTAGAGTTATAGAGGCGGTGCAAGCGTAGAGATTTGGACTTAGTGCCTTGGTGGAATGCCTTGTTGAATTTTGAAGTGATTGTAGTATATGTTGGTTATACCAAACATGACAAAGAATAATGTTAAATGACTGAAGGTTATTATACAGACCCGTTATCACACTAGTAAGATAGGTACCGAAAAGTGTTTATATAAGATTTTAATGAGAAATGGTGGTACTCCAATGCAAATCCAAGCTAATATGGATAACTCAGTAATATGAAGATGGATGAATAGTTGTGAGACCCCGTAGAAAAGGTGTGCCCTGAAATCCCTCCTCGATGGATGACAACAAAATGATTGAAGGTTATATATCCAATCAACGTAGTCTGTAAGGGTTGTACGAGAAAACTCACAGGGAATTAACCATAACACTTGGTGTAAAGAATTCTTAGATGGTGGAGCGTCATGCAACTATTTGTTACATAGTGGACCGGAAGCAAGAAGTCAGATCTTGGAGAAGGTCATATGTATGTGATGCTCCCTAAACAAATAGTACTAAAATATGTGAACAAAATTCATCCTAGCGAGCCGATAAAACCATGGTGTATGAAGCGAACCTTGGACGAATAGCTTAACAATAAGGAGAAAACACCCTGTATCAAAAGGCTAGTCTTGCAAGCTTTAATTATAAGGTGGAGATGGAGATGTCTTAGGGAATCTAATCAAGGGTACAACGCAATTAAGGATTTAACACTGAATGAGGGGTAATGATCAATTGACAATAAGAGACCAGTCTAGGTAAGTAGTATGTTACGAAAGGAGACATCTAGTGGAATAATTCATGGGACGAGTATGTGAGAGTACGTGTGTCTAGTATCAGGCTAATAGGTTATACCCCTAAGTTTAAGCCAAAGAGTCACGGGAGGAGGTCCCGTGTGAGTACTACTAGTGATTATCAAGTAAAGGTTTTAATGAGACATAAGTGAATTCCGGGGAATTCTAAGACCGCACGTTTAAATCCTCTCAAGAAGGCAAGACCAGTAAGTTATTTTGCAGAGGAGTTCTCTAGATCATTATGAAAATCCATGGGGTCGAGGACCACAACTTCGACAAATATGGACGGTTTATCTCGAGTTTTCGGATAGTTAGTACTTACAGCTTAGAAAATTAGCCTTCCCTTTACTATAGTAAATCATTATACTGACGGTCGGTGTGAGAGAATTTTCCCGCTATACAAAGGGAAGTTACAAGCAAAAGGTTTATAAATTATCCTGACTCACGGAGGACGCCATTATGATTAATGGGGGCGACAGAGTGATCAGAGTAGCGTATCGGAAGCAGGGTGGCCTCATGTAACTCGATGTTATGTCAACCATGACCTCAGGTTAAGAAATTATAGATTGATATGAAAATCGTCACATGGGGGTGATATTTGGGTTATAACAAGTTGAAAGCCCGACCAAAGGCAAGTGATAGTTTATTAATGGAAAGACGGTCCGACTGAGTCATACTAGGGAGACAAGACCAAGGGAGTGGTCTTACAAGAGCAGTAGATAGATAGGAAAGTGTCGGGATATGTCTAAGTTCTTTGTTTCAGAGTTATAGTGGGGATCTCCCGAAAGGTCAGAAGCAAGTGGACTCAATGGAAGGGATAAAGTTTTACAAGTTATTCAGAAAAATCACCAAGGGAGTTGGAAGTGAGTTTAGAAAGGAGATCCTTGATATCTTAGAGCGGATTGAGGAGTCATCTATCGACTAGCACTCCTAACCATATTAGGGGGTGTCCACTAGTGTTTTACATGTCTAAGTTGAGAGAGTACACCCCAGGCCCGAGACACGTCATCAATCATGAGCATCTGATGGTCGAGCCAGATCATCACTTTGTAGAGTTCCTAGAAGCCGCCCTACTGTGCAGTACTAGACGTCTACTGCCTAAGGATATACCAAGACTGAGAATCCAATGGTCTACACGAGGAGCCGTTGAGGCTTACATAGGAGACGGAGGAGAGTTTTGAGCGTAGCTATCTTGAGGTCTTTGCGGAGTTTGCCGCTACTTTTGTATCGATAAGTTTGTACTCGAAGGTTGTTTTGTGTGACTTACATGGCTATGTACTAGTTTAATTTTGTGATTTAATGTCCTACTTGGCTATGATGTTTGGGTGGTTCTTGCATGTTAAAAAGTTAGAATTGTCACTTCGGTTCTTTTCATAGAAATTTCTTTAGTGGTTATTTTTCTCTAAGTTTCGGGACAAAACTTATTTTAAGAGGGCACTGATGTAATATCCGGAATTTTATTTCCCTTTATTTCCGATCCGAACCGAATTCCAACCCGATGATCTGTGTAAATGATATCTAGGTTTATCTACCATCACAAATTCCATCATTGATGTTAGTCTAAACTCACATAACAAGATAAAAGCATCACAATATATATATATATAAATATTTGTAGTTATATATATAGATATATATACATTACTATAGTAGAGTTGTAGACATTGGGACAAAATATGACTTAGTAAATGCAAGGCTTCGCGGGCCAATTTGACAAGATCACCCACCCCATTAGACAAGACAATGACCCAAAACCATCAGGTCCTTCCTCAACCTGATTTTTTCAACGCACGTCACAAGCAATCCCGTAAATCCCTCTTACCCGATTCAATACGATCATTCCTCAACTGATACAAAATCTTCGCCTCTAACTTTTCAAACGACCCATCCATACTTACATATCATATCCCACAAGATCTCACCTTCTTCGTTTAGTGACACGGGATCCAGTTCGTTCGGCCGCCGTTCACCACTATCGAACGCTGGTATCAATAGAAGACTAACACCCTCTCAAGTCACCGGCCAATCTCACCTATGTCACGCACACCAAGCACCCAAATCCGGAAATTAAGCCCCTCCTCAAACCTGCAACATGTCTCGATCAAAAGCGAGCCGGACGCTGCACCGTCTTCATCAAACCTCCAAGCGAGACCGCTCGACGTCACTAGCGGCCACCGCAGATCATCCTTGATATTGCTAGCAGCTACCATAGATCTTCCTAGACGTCGCTAGCAGCCACCGCAGAGCCTCATCGATGTCCCTGTCGCCGTAGGAACTAGGTGAGTTGTGTTGTCCCTCCTGTTAGTTTCTTCTTACCGTAAACAGCAGTGCAGGTTTGAGCTTTTGTGTATCGTACAGCACCGCAGACCATGGACCGTCGACGTCCGTCACGAGCTACTCCAGCCCTCCAGCCTTTCAGCCTTCCATCTTTCCTTGCCGAGGATGATAATCGATCATTGCGATCGAATTTTACTGGATTGGTAAGTCCTCTTCACTTCTATCTCCATCTTCTTCTCTATGCGGTTTACTACAGTAGTTAAGCATTAATTGAAGAGTTATGTAGGTAAGGTATGGTGTCTATGGATGGCATATTTGGAATAGAATGGATTTTATTCTTTTGGTATCATGGTGAAGGGTATTTGAGTAGTTGCTGTAGTTTCCTGATTGTGTGTATACCCTGCTGCTCTTGAGGATCGAAGGAGAGACCTACTGCAGGCTCTTGTTACTTCTAGATTTTTAGTTTGAAACTACTGAATTTAAGACTGTACTTAGATACTTTAGATCGAACATCCACCGTTGAACTTTTAGTATGATATATAGGGATATGCATAGTATGATGTATCAAAAATTTATGCCGATCCAACAGTTGGATCTGGGTCTACAAGCCTACAAAGTAGGCTAGTTGTGCAGTTTGAGGAATTTGTAAAATATTTGCTAAGTATGAAATTACTGGATGTTGAAACCAACTTTGGAGATTTATATAGAGAGTTTGGTTTAGTGTTTTAGGGAGATCTTTGGCTTAATGAGTAGTATGCATATAATAGAAGATTTGGATAATATCCTTACAATGTTTATATTTTTATTTGGGCTTCATATCTTGAGCCAAAGTTGGATCCTAGTGACCTTTTAGAAGGTTAGGATAATATGTAGTTTTCTAGTTTCTACCTAAACTAACTCTTAAGAGTTGAAATATGATATTTAGTCCCAAGGAAGAGTTTAGGCATATTTTATGGGATTTTTGGAAGTTTCGGGACCAAGGGAAAAATGGCAATTTTTACCTTAGGTGGTTATTTTAGTAATTTATCTTTTGATAGGATCTTACAACTTAGAAGTCATAGACTTCTAAGTATAATGGAAATGTTTTGATCCACATGCCTCTTGTGACAGGCAGTTAAGTATTCTACGGTTGCTGGCCGAATTGAGATTTGGACAGTTGAGATTGATTTAGGTAAGTCCTTTTGGCTTACTTAGCTAGTTTCTGGATATGAGTGTGAATAATGATAGTGGTGTTTGAATGATGTGTTTATAGTTGTACTTATTATTAATTATCGACCGACCTACAGTTGGCCAAAGAGTAACGGGCGGTGGCATTCTACTCAGTTAGCCCGAGGGCGCTGGGGGTTTCTTTCGGCACTAGTCCATACTTTGTTTGCGGGGACGCCACCGGCAGAGGTGTGCCAAACCATCACCAGATGGATAAGAAACGGAGGCAAGAAATTTTAAGATCTCTCGTGCCACAACTTTAAAAACGGAATAAGTGAATCACCTAAGTTATCAGATAATAAACGGTTTGTGTGCCAACATGATGATTGTTTTATTTTGCCTGAGTGTTGTTTGTGCCATTTTTTATTCTACTTATTTTTGGATTGTTAGCTAACGGTTATTCCGTGTTGTAGAGTTTGTAGAGATAGACAGTTGCAGAGAGCTCCGGAAAAGATGGTCAGCCGGGTCCACGTACTGATTAGATGGGGACGGGGGAGTCTTCCTTTCGGCATGCATGTTATATATATATATATTTTTTGTAAGGTTGTCATGTGTTTTTCATTCATACAAATATTGTTTATTATTTTCAAAGAATTTAAATACATTTGTGCCTAGTTGTAAGATCCTAGTAAAGTTGTTGTCAATTTGAGGTCGGGACCCATTGTGAGGTCCTAACTAGTAGCTCCCCGAGTTCTGAGAATTTGGGGTGTTACATCTTCCTTGCGTAAGTGATGAGTATGAGTTCCACCGTTATGTTTCTGACATAATTTTTTACTTATGGGGGATTTTTTACTTTTTTCCCCGGGTAATTATTTTTATTCTCCGGTGTTATATGGAGCATTTGAGAGCTTCAATTAATAAAAATGCAGTTGAGAGAAATGATCAGGACATCGGACATGTCCTAGATATGAATAACATGGAAAGGAAAAACGGCCAAAAAAAAGTCGTTATTTCGTTTCTTAGTGGCTAAGAAAGAAAACTTAGGAATACGCGTTTTCCGAGACAATTGCGGAATAATTATCCCTACAATATTCCAGATTTATTATTTCAATTTCGAGAAGTTTGGAGAAGGGGGTTCTAAAGGCCTTTGGATTGGTTAAAGGATAATTATTGACTTCGCTAAAAGATAGTTATCGTCTTCGTTATAGATAGCGGAGTATCGTTCATTAATTCATTTCCTTTCACGTTTCCTCTTAAAAGCTCTAATTTTTCTCAAACTTTAAACTTAGATCTACTTTCCATTTCTAATCCGATTTCAAATCCGTTTGAGTTTTTGGATTCCTTTCTTCATTCTCTCATTCTCGTACTGAGTTTCTGCATTTCCGAGCAACTGAAGGCCTGGTCGATCATATATGTCAATAGTCCGGTTCCTCCGCTCTGATTCATGTGAATTTGATGCTATCCGAGTGTAGCCTACGTCGTTGTGATTCCGAATCTTCTTTCAGATCGTCAATCGGGTTAGTAACGAATAAGTTATGAATTTTTTCATTTTCCGTATTAAGATTGGGCCTAAATTGACCTTAGATTTATCAAAATGGATAATTGGAAATTCCATTATGCTCGTTATGTTATTCTGGGGATTATGGGTTGTTTATTTGATGAAATCTGATGACAAGGAGTTCAGAAATTGCTTGCGGGCAAAACGTTATTCTGATGAAAGTTAATTTAATTAGTTCAAGGTTAATTTATTGATTTAGGATTAGAATTGAGATTGAGGAATGTAGATTAGATGATAGCTTGAGAGATTTGAGGAATTGTGAAATGTTGAGTTTATGGATTGATAGTTATGATCTATGAGGACATTGATATTATGGATTGTGTTATGGTTATGATCTTGCAAGATCTTGAAGACTAGAAGGTGGAATCTCCTAGCCTGTGGATAGTGATTGGTATTTGTGTGTGCCTTGCTGATGCACGCACTAATCGTTTCCTCGAGGGGAAACTGTGACTTGGATACAAGTTTAAGTTCGGAAATGACCATAGTGATTGGTATTTGTGTGTGCCTTGCTGATACTTAGTTAGCGATTATAGATTTGAATGATTGTGATAGTGGTGCTTGTGCATATGAATGTTGCATTTATAACCTAAACCGGACTAGGACGGCCATATGTGTATATTTAAATGACCATAGTGTATTATAATGGGTCGTGACCACTTGTCCATTTGTACAGGTGATTGGGGGTGTTCTTGCAACGCAGGCCCACAGGTAACAGATAGTACATATCTATTCCTGCCGGCAGACGGAAGGGGAGACGTGTTTTGGGAGATTCTCGTGTGCCAAAATAAGTTGAATTAGTAATGGTATAAAGTAATGAAGATAATAAATGGTTTTGTTGTGAACATTGAATATTGTGATATGTTGATGGTATGTCCTATTACTTTTATTCTTATTGATGATATATTAGGTAGCGGTTTTATACCGTGTTGTAGTTATTCTACAAGATAGGAAGACTCAAGACTGTACAAGATGGGTGATCAGCCGAGGGCTTCCGTACTCTAGGTCGTGCGTGTGTTCTGGTGATGTTTTGTTCACCTATGTATTGATATTTCCGTTTTGCACTCGGCTTTGTTTTTTTATACCTTTTGCATATTTATATAGTTTTGTGTATTTGGTTTTTTTATCTATTTGTGCCTTGTTGTAAGATCCATTGAACTTGTTGTTAGGCTAGGGCCAAGATCCACTATGAGATCCTAGCCCAATAGCGTGCCAAGTCCTGCGGATTTGGGGTGTTACAAAGTTGGTTTAAGAGCCTTAGGTTGACAACAATGGCACTTGCAACCTGCGATAAAGGTCGAATAGATAAATAAGTAAAACCCGAAAGGGGTCTAACTTTTCAAAGGATTTTGGTTTTGAAATGTGTATAGCTGTTTTGGGATAGAGTGTACGAGAAGCCATCACCCCTTCTTACGATCTCGGCGGTATATATATATATATATATATACATTTTATGTGTTGGTTTGTGCATGCTTGTATGGATTTGATTATTTTATATGTATCTATACATATGGCATTATATAGCCTTTTACGTAGCTATGATATTATCGTTGATGGCTCGGGCTAGAACAACATTTGCTATTTGACAGGGAAGAAGTAGATCACCTCTATCTTTGGAAATCGTAAGTCGTGAACGAGTTGGTGGACCTCCAGTTGGGAGAGGTCGAGATTAAGTTACCATTGCTGATTCGCCAGAGGTGGAAGACCTAGTTATGGAAGATGGTGAGAATGTAATTTCCAAGGTCCTTGGTGACATGTGGATCATAGTAAGGAACGAGATAGTTACCCTATTTAGATTGTAGATTAACCAAGTCGAAGATTCAAGTTGCGCCTCGATGAAATAACAAGCTTGAGAAGACGTCTAGCGTGGACCAAAAGTGACGAAGAAGGAAAGATGCGTTCCATATCCTTCAGCCTCACTAGATCCGCTAAGGTATTGTAAAAGGTGATTTCAGTGTTAGTTACACCAAAGAGGATGTATAAGGTTGTTAAGGCTCAAGAGAAGCCAGGAACACCTACATCAGATGTATGATTGAAGATTTACAATTACTAGAGAGTATTGGTATGAAAATGTAGAGACATCATTGGAGTCGATTCGTCATCTAAGGAATCGACGGTTCGAGCTGAGGTGAGGCTAATTGGACAGGATTGTGACACCTTCAGGTGCAACGTTAGAGGACATTTATTTGCATGCGATTTGGTGGAAGCGTTTCATAAGCCATCCAGTCTATTTCCACTAAAGAGCTTGGACTTTTGCATAGAGTTGGATCCGGGGACGAGACTGTTCTCGAAGTCCCAATACCGTATGGCGCTTGTCGAGTTATAAGAGCTGAAGAAGCAACTCGAGGAGTTGGCTAAGAAGGGCTTCATTGGCCCAAGCGTTTCCCCATGGGGTGCACATGTCCTCTTCATGTGGAAGAAGGACGGATCGTTGAGACCGTGCATCGACTACAGAGAGCTGAACAAGGTGGCCATCAAGAACAAGTATCCTTTTCCCCGTATTGATTACCAGATGAGGGAGCGACTGTACTCAGGATATCACCAGATGAGGGAGCGACTATGTTCTCCAAGTTTATGTTGGGACAAGTAAGTCATTGGGACTTAAATAGTTAGCGATTATGGATCTGAATGGTTGTAATAGTGGTTCTTGTGCATATGAATGCTACAGTTATAACGTAAACCGGACTAGGACGACCATATGTGTATATTTAAATGGACCAAGTATATTATAACGGCTAATGACCACTTGTCCAGTTCTACACGTGAATGTGGTGCTCTGGCGACCTAGGCCCACAAGAAACGGATAGTACTGATCTATTCATGTCGGCAGACAGAAGCGGAGGCAAGTTTCGGGAGATTCTCGTTTGACAAAATAAGTTGAATTAGTAATGGTGAAACATAATGAAGAAAATAAACGGTTTTGATGTGAGCATTGCATATTGTGAGATGTTGGTGTGATGGTATTTGTTATTACTATTATTCTTATTCATGATCAATTAGCTAACGGTTTTATACCGTCTTGTAGTTATTTTGCAGGATAGGAAGACTGTAGAGTGAGCCAGATGGGTGATCAGAAGAGGGCTCCCGTACACTAGGTCTGTGTGGGTTCTGATGATGTTTTGTACACCTATTTATTGATATTGACGTTTTCTACTTGGTTGTGTTTTGTATAGGTTTTTGGATGTGTATATTTATACAGTTTTATGTATTTGGTTTTATATCTATTTGTGCAATGTTGTAAGATATAGAGAACTTGTTGTCAGGATAGGGTCAAGATAAACTGTGAGAACCTAGCCCAGTAGCGCCTAGAGTCTTGCGGATTCGGTGTGTTATAAACTCGTTGCAGTCCGGTGAAGGTAAGAAGTACACGCTGCTGTAACAGGAATCTAGAAGGGAAGAAACGATGAAGGACGGGAAGAGAAGCAACATTGAAGAAAAAGGTGAAGAAGGGAAAGGGGAAGAACTTCACTTACGTAAATCTCCCAACGTGAAGCTCCAGCAGCAGACGGCAAACTAAGAAAAGGAAAAAGGAAGGTAGGGCTACGGGATTTAAGAGGTATGGTTTTGTAACCGTCATCGGTTACAAAAAAAATGACGCGGCCCACTACTTACCCACCCCCACCGGTCGCCACACCTGCGGCACCTGATAACATGAAATATGACGATATTTTAGGAACATGTTTTGGTTGTTTTTCCCCTTCTTTTGTGTATATGGGTAAGAGTTTGAAGCATTTATGAGCACATTCACCTGTTATGTTGGTATAGAGGTCTACAAAAACTTTGTTGTATTTTTAGGTGAATAAAGGTTTGGATTGGAGTATGAATGGAGTATGGAGCAGTAATTGACCGTGCTAGATATCAGGGAGATGCATTGGAGAAGCCGAGGAAAGAGTATGAGTGGAAAGCTTTTGGAAATAAGAGATTTCATGCACGTTTTAGGCATTCCACGGTCAAACACAAGATTCCACGGCTGTGGTTTTTTGTATTTAATTTAATTTAGACCGTGGGAATGTATGTCGATAGAAATGGTACCATTCCACGGTGGTTCCACGGGGGTGAAATATACCCTAAGCCGTGATTCTTCTAACGGCTGCCACGTGTCATATTTCCCACGTCAACGGCGGTTATGGGCTTTTGTAACCCTAATTTCTTCTATAAGAAGGCTGGAGGAAGAGAGAACTCTGCTAAATTTTACACACCACGCTAGACAGAAGAGAAGATCATTCGGAAGATTTCATTGTGTGAAGGAAGATTTGGAGAAGTACGTACTTGGAGATTATGTACCCGGAAAAGATCTTAGGATTCACTTTGAAGGCGGATTGACATCCCGTTCTTCTTTGTTCTTAAGATTTGTGAGAGATTTCTTACTTTTTTCTACATCCATTGAACGCAAGTTACAGATTTTGAGTTTGACTGAGATTGGTTTTGTGTTTGTTATTGAGTTTTCAAGGTTTTACCTTTTCTCTCTTTTATATTTGATTATTGATTTCATTATGATGATTGTTGGCTAAAATCCTTAAGCGATTCTAAGGTGAAGGGTTGATAGTTGTGTCATAGATGATGATAGATTGAACCAAAACAGATTGGACCCTGAGAGTTGCGAGAAACCTCGTCGTCGAGGCTTTCCACGACATAATCTTGAGTTCCACGGCCGTGGTTCTTCAAGATCTGACCATGGTTTTCCTCTGTCATACGTTCTTTGCTTTTGCTTTAATCCAAAGTTAAAGAATGGCCCTAATATAGCCTTGGCTTACCTTTTCTAGGTAGTAGTGATACCCAACATCCTCTACTTCGGTTTCGATTGTCACAACCTTAACAGTTTTGGCTTATCTTTGATTCCCTTGGGTTTGGGCATGGATATTTGAGAGCTTAATCTTGTCCTTAGATTCCCTTTATAACGAGACTCAACATCCTTTATTGAGCGGCCTTTGGGTAAGACTTATGGGTTTTGGAATTTCACCGTACAATTCCCTAACTTAGATTATACCTTCGCAATTCCGACTCTATCCTTATATCTTAAGAATATCTTGAATCGATCGCCACAATTGGATACCTGAATCTTTAGAACCGTTGTTTTCCCGATTAATCTTTATAAAAGCTTTTGTTATTTGCCTGACAAATTGTGAACTGAATTTATTCCCCCAAATCCCTGAGTTCGATACTCTGGAATTCTTGCTTTACTACGTCGATCTGTACACTGCGGGTTCACTTTGCTTGATTTCAGTTTTTACAAATTTAAGACATTGACGCACACACTTTTGAGCGAACAAACCCTGTTCCGCCCTCACGGTTAACCCTCCCAAGGTCTATCTAAGGATCCTCTAAAACACCAGGTGTTACATCATCACCCGCTAAATACAAGTTTTGTCGCGAAACTTAGACCCCAAACTTCCACACGTCTAGAACTCCTAAAGATCAAAACAGGACAAGGTCCAACACTCATATATCACAAGTCTAAGTAGACGGACACACATCATAACATACACAATTCAACATATAAACAAACACAAGGACCGAAATTAACCCGATGATCCTCTCTTGACAAATAACTCAGTCCAGAACTCCGGATAGTTCGTCTGGATACTATCATCCGACTCCCAAGTAGCCTCGTCGGCACCTCGTCGCGACCAATGAACTCGCATCATCGGTATGATCTTGGAGCGTAGTCATCTCGTACTCCTCTCCAAGACCGCTACCGGATGCTCTTCAAAGGTGTGGACTGGCTCAACTACTAAGTCCTCATAGTTGATCACGTGTCTCGGGTCCGGTATGTAATCCTTAAGTGGAGACACATAAAAGACGGGGTGAACTCCTTCCAGTCTCGGCAGTAAGGCTAGTCGGTACACCACCTCCCCGACTCGCTCTATGATCTCAATCGGTCCGACATACCGGGGGCTTAACTTCCCCTTAATGCCGAAGCCTCGAACGCCCCACGTCGGTGATACCCGTAGCCAAACATGATTCCCAACTCTAAACTCCAAGGGTCGACGCCTCTTGTCCGCGTAGGAATGCTAGTGGCTCTACACTACCAGCATACGCTCCCGTATCAAGGCTACTTGAGCCATATCATCAAGTACCTACTCTGGTGCGACTCTACAATCGCTACTTGGCTCCTCCCAGCAAAGAGGTGTACGACATTTCCGCCCGTACAAAGCCTCATGTGGAGCCATCTCTATCGACGCATGCTTGTTGTTATCGTATGAGAACACTTTCAGAGGGAGGTGGTCGGGCTACACATGTCTCCATTCTAGTACGTATGATATCAACATATCCTCTAAAGTCCGGATGGTCCTCTCCCAGTGTCCGTCCGTATGCGGATGATACGCTGTCGTAAAGTACAGACAAGTACCCATGGTGGTTTGCACGTGATGCCAAAACCTAGAGGCAAAACGACCATGTCTGTCCGAGACGATGGTCCTCGGTACCCCGTGGAGTCTCACTATCTATGTATTGAACTCCTCAGCCAACCTACTCACCAGCCACTTTCCTTGATTAGAACGAAATGTGCGGTCTTGGATAAGCGGTCTACTATCACCGAGATGGCGTCATAATCTCGGCTCGGTCTAAGGCCGTTATCAAAATCCATGGAGATGTCCTCCCATTTCCACTACGGAACTGGTAATGGGTGAAGCTGTCCTCCAGACCTACAGTGCTCGATCTTGAACAGCTGACATGTTGCACACTAGGCTACATATCTAGCCAATTTGGGCTTCATCCCGCCCCATCAGAAGGATCACCTCACATCCTCATACATCTTACTAGCACCTGGGTGCACTGAGTAAGGGGTAGAGTGTGCCTCCTCTAGAATCCTCAGCCTCAACTCTCGGTCGGCCGGAGCATACATGCGCTCGTGGTGTGTCAGTACCCCATCGATACCTACCTGAAAGTGTGGTGCCTCTCCTCGAGACTTCCGGTCTCGGATCCTCAAGAACGTAGGGCAGCTCTATTGTTTTTGTCGGATCTCCACCAACAGATCAGGTAACATATCTAGGGTAGAAAATTAACTGTTTGTGTCTAGAAACTGGATGTCTAACTCCAACCCAGCCAGGTCCCTCTACAACTGAGCTTGCACGGTCAACCTAGCTATTGCCTTCTCTCGAGGCGTCTACCGGCTAAGGGCGTCGTCGACTGTGGTCGCCTTGCCCGGATGATACAACATTTCCAAGTCAAAATCATTAATCAGCTCTAGCCATCTCCTTTGGCGGTTATTCAACTCCCGCTGAGTGAACATATACTTAAGGCTCTTATGATCAGTGAAGATCTAACACGTCACCCCATAAAGATAGTGATGCCAAATCTTTATGACATCAACTATAACGGTTAGCTCAAGGTCATGAGTCACGTAGTTCTCGTCAAAGGTCTTCAACTATCTCGATGCATACGCTATGACTCTACCTCGCTACATCAGCATGCAATCCAATCCCATCTTGGATGCATCGCTGTAGACTACAAGATCCTCCACTCACTCGGGTTGTGTCAAAATAGGAGCATAGGTAAGTCTTCTCTTTAGCTCCTCAAAACTGTGCTCACAGTGATCCGACCACGCTAACCGGACGGTCTTTCTCAGAAGACCGGTGAGTGGTGGAGCTATCATGGAAAACCTCTCTACGTATCTGTGGTAGTACCCTACAAATCCCAAGAAACTCTGTACCTCCTTAACATTCGTCGGAGACAGACAAGTAGCTACAGACTCAAAATTTTCTGGATCAACCTTGATCCCCTCGGCATTCACCACTTGACCCAAGAATACCTCGGACATCCATAACACACTTAGAGAACTTAGCATACAGTTCTCTATGCTGAAGAACTCTGGGCACCGTCCTTAGATGACCGACGTGTTCCTCTCTACTCCAAGAGTACACTAGGATGCCGTCAATAAACACCGCCCCAAGCTGTTCCATGAAGTCGATGAAAATGCCATTCATCCACTCCATAAACACGGAAGGCACATTCGTCAGTCCGAATGACATAACTACAAACTCGTGGTGGCCGTTCCTGGTTCGGCATGCCGTCTTCGGCACATCCTGATCTCTTACCCTAAGTTGGTGGTACCCTAACCTCAAGTGAATCCAGGACAATATTGTCGCTCCCTGCAGCTGGTCTAACAAGTCATCAATGCGTGGCAGTGGATACTTGATCTTAATCGTCAACTTATTCAGCTCCCAGTAGTCGATGAATAATCTTTTTGACCCGTCCTTCTTCCTTACGAACAAGACTGGTGCTCCCCAAGGTCAAACAGTAGGGAGAATGAAGCCCTTATCTTCTAGCTCAACGAGTTGCTTCTTCAATTCCAACATCTCGATAAGCACCATGCGGTAAGGCACCTTGGAGATCAGTCTCGTCGTTGGCTCCAACTTGATGCTGAAATCTACATCCGTATGTGGTGGTGACAAGAACATTTCCTTAGGTCGTTTTTATCTTATCAAAATAAATCACAACTTAACACTAGAACAAGTATAGCGGTTAAGTAAGGGTCGAACCCAAGAGAGTTTGGTGATATTTTTATTAAGTTCAATTATTGATTATACAACAAAGTAACAAAGGGGGGGGGGGTTAGATGAATTGATGCACACAAAACTAGAAAGCAAGTAATAAGATGAATATGATGATGATGATGAGTCAATCTACACTAGGTTGATTCTTAGCATGCGATTACTACTTTGGTGAGTTCCTTTTTACAAGTTTTCAAGTAATGTTCCCGTCTTGATCCTATGTATGGTTGAGCCAACCGACATCAACACAACTTAACAAGTTAGTGTTCCGTAAACCTACAAGAGCAAGTCACAAGTTAGCTTTCATAGAAAGACTAAGGGATATAAAGAGAAGATTAAGGCCCTGTTTGGTATTAGCTACATAGAGATTCATTTAGATTCATTTTAGGTGTATTCTTCGGATTACAATTTTTATGCATGTTTGGTATCGGTTTCAGTTTTTGTACTGCATTCTTTTTCGGTATTCTTTTGCCAAAAGAAACCCGAAAAAAGAAGCTTGTGGAGCCAATCTTCTTCGAGATTCTTTAGGTTAGATTTTTTGTTTTACCCCTCCTACCCTTCACTCTCTTCTGTCGTTCCTCATGTTCTCTTCTCGCTTGCTTTCATAAACCTCCAGCCATAATCAGACATCTACCTCAAGCCCTAATCAGACACCTCAATCGAACACGACCACTGCACATACGAACAACCCTAATGGATGTGAATTCAATTATTAAACATATACACGATTGCACACCAAACACAGAAACGAAGAGGATGAAACGAAGGAGAAGATGATAGAATTTTAGGGTTGCAGCAACAACTCGGAAGAGAGAAACGAAGGAGAAGAAGAACGAAGGAGAAGAAGAAGAAGAACAAAAAACGAGAGAGAGAATGGCCTTACCTGCAGCAGCAACTCGGCAATGGTCTCCAGTAGAACCCGATAGGCAAGAAAAAAGACAGAGAAACGAAGGAGAATGGAAGAAGAACGATAGAATTTTAGGGCTGCTCATCAATTAAAATTGAGGGGCATTTTGGTCAATTAAACATGAATAAACTATATCAATAATCTTATACCAAACATAAAAATTTTACGTAAAAAATAATCCATAAGAATACCCATCTACAACAATCCCCAATAATCTCAACAATCTCCATCTCGAAGAATCTAAAAAAAGAAACCCCAACTAATACCAAACAGGGCCTAAAACCATTAAACCAAACTTTATATTTGTGTTTCTTTTCCTTTAAGCAATTACAACCCGTTATTACTTGAAGGTTACTTCTAGATTAAAGACCCAAACCCGGAATCTATTAATCCTAATTCTTTGCATGTACTTTAGAACCTAAGGTGATCAATCTTAAGCGATAATAAAACATGCAATTAGACAAATAAAGATTAAGAAACACAAAGCATTACTGAATAAAACTTATATTAGAAAGGTACTTACAACCAAAGTAATAAAGCAGCTTCAAAACAACCCAATGTAGCAAGAAAACTAGAAGCTAATTACAAAGGAAGCATGAGAAAAGAGAAATTAAAAATGGGAAAATGATGGATGATCCTAGCAATCAGCCATGGGTCTATTTATACTACAAATGGCACTAAATGGGAGTAAATGGCCGGCCAAAACAACCACCTTTAATGCCATAATGGTGGTGCAAACAACCGGAGTAAAGTCTTTGTTGTCGAACCGTAGGGGCGGCCTTCAGGACCGCACCGGCGGTTTAGGCAGAAACACTTGAAGTTCTTTGTGGCCGCAGGGGTGGCCTAGTAATTCCGCAGGGGCGGATCTTTAATGTTCTTCAAACGCCTGAATCTTCATCTTTCTGTCGCTTCTGATGCTGAGCCGCAGGGTAGGCCCAGTGTCAACGCAGGGGAGGTGACACAGACTCTTTGGCTTCACAGTTCCGCAGGGTGAGATGCAGGCAGAGGCGCAGAGGCGCCGGTCTTCGCTTCTTCAGGATAAGTCTCCACAGGGGTGCCAAGGAGGGGCGCAGGGGCGGTGACAGTCTTCGTTCCGGGCGCTGGCGATGGCGCAGGCTACGTTCCGGAGTGCAGTGTCACCCGCTAGGGCGGTGACAATGCTCTACGGGGCCGGTGAGGCACTAGAAGCTTTGCTTCGTGAATGCTCTTCAACTCCCAAGTGTTTATAACTCCTCTTTTATCTTCTTTTAGTCTTCTTCTTCTAGACCAAGGAGTTAGTAGCAGAAAACGACACTATTGTGCTAAAAAGACTCTAAAAACTAACCTAAATGATAGTGATTCCATCCCCTATCAAACTCCCCCATACTTAGATCATTTACTCGTCCCGTGTAAAACAAATGACAGCAGTTTTAGACTCAGGCTTCGGGAAGCATGGGTAAGAGGCATAGACAATGGAAAACGAAAAACCAAGAAAGAAAGAAGGAAAAAGAGAGAAAATTTGAGAAAAAGGTCAGAAAGCTACCATCGTTATTGCTCCAAGAGTGACCTACCCGGACAACCTCCTTATGACTCCCCTTCTTAAGCCGCCAAACGTCGGAATGGAAACCTACACTAGGTGCCGCTCATTTTGCCAAGGTGCCCTTTCGGGTTTTCACCTTGCCACTCTTGTTCTTTTCTTTGATGATCTCACTTGGAACTCACATCCCTCAAGTCCAATTTTTCACCAACCTACGGTTGGTCGGACTACCTTCTTTTTTCCTAAACCGCCCTTTTGGGTTTTTGGTTTATCCAAGGATTTTAATGCCTTTTTCCATTTTCTTTGGCTTTTTCTTCTTTTATTATATATATATGAATTTCAAATTGAATTAAAACTCAAAGCAAACACACTCAAAAACAACTTAAACAAACTACACAAGCAATGATAATTCCCTCCCCCATACTTGAAGCACACTTTGCCCTCAAAGTTGAAAATGAAGCAAAGATAAATGTGGGAAAGGGAGAAATTATGATACCCACTTATGGGATGGTCCGGCTGGACCATCCAGACCCTCCTCCGGTGGGTACGGAAAGTGGCTGAAGAAGTGCTCCTGCCGGCGGTAGAGTGTGTTGATGCGGGCCTGCTGAGTATCCATCCGGCGGCCAAAGGAGGTCTCAAAGTTGGCTTGCCAAACCAACTGTTGAGCCTCGAGCTGCTGGTACTGAGCAGCCTACCAAGCATCCTGCCGGCGGTCAAAATGGGTGGTCAAAGAGGAGGCGAAACTGGACTGCCACGCCTGCTGCTGCTCAAGCATGGTCCATTGGTACTCGGTCTGCCATGCCTGATGTTGAGTAGTCAGGGCTGCCATCTGAGCCTGGAGACTCTCAATGGCCGGACCATCATCCGGGGCTGCAGTGGACATCTTCTTATCATCTGGTATGGGCATGTGGTCATCAAAACGAGCCCGGCTGGAGCTCGCAGCGTGTCTCTCAACAATGGCCACATGAGGCCGTCTTGGCACGAAAGGGTCAGCCGGGATGTGTAGCTCGGAGAGCTCGTCTCCAAGTGGAAGCGGCCGAGGAAGGTATGTGATGTGGCTCCCATCTGCTAATGAAAGCCAAAAAAGGTTCTCCCCGTCCCTCTTGAGGAGCTTTCACCTCCTCAGCATCCCCTCCGTGTGTAGTGGGGCCTCCAACCCATCCTCTAAGTCAAAAAGGTCCATCACTTGTGAAGCGATCAAGGAGATCACCCCACCACCCACAATGTCACACGACTCGTTCTTCCTAATCCTCTTCAAAGCGGTAAGGAAGAGGAACGGCCAATCCGGAACCCTCTCGTTCATGGGAAGGCAGGTGTACAACAGTGGGAGGTCCTTGAGAGCGACCTTGTTCTCCTCCTTGGGTCCACAGAAGACACTCATGAAGGTCTTGGAGATGAGCCTCAAGCAGGGGTGAGTGAGTTTGTTAGAATACTCACCCCCGGCATGAAACTCGGATACGGTGGCGGCCTACCAAAACTCGCGAAGGTCGGGTGTCGGAACGGGTTCCCACCAGTTCTCTAAGGCGCAAATAGTTACCCCAAAAGCTTCCTGCAGTTGGGTGTAATCGAGTGTATACTTTTTCTTGTTGAACTTGAATGAAAGTCCAACACAAACATGGTCCTCCTTCTCCATGGTGAAGGTGGCGATGAATTGGTGGCTGAGCTCGGGGTACGTTGGAGCACTCATGTACAGAAATTCACCGAGCCCAACGTTGGTGAGAAATGACTACATGCTCTCGAACATGCCCAATTTTTCCAATGTAGGAACGAGCAAAAACCGAGTTGTATACACAACCCGATCCTGCACAATCCTTTAAGGGGCTTCTCAGCCTCCAACATCTTGTATTTTCTCTGTGGTTCCATTTCTTACAATTGATCAAGTAAAGGAATTAGAAAGTTCAGAAATTGGAGAAAGAGATGAACCCTCTGTTGCTATTTCCGCAGGGCGGCACTTGCAGGCACAGGAGCGGAGAGCGCAGGGGCGGGAGAACTCTTTGAGGGCGATTTCTGACAGCGGCGGAGGTGGTGGAGTTGGGGAGCGTTTTGGTGGCTTCTTGATGGTCGAGACGTCGCCGGAGATGGTGAGTGGTGGAGGGAAGAGAGTGTGAGGGGGAAAGTGTTGTAGGATTAGGGATTTGAGAGATTGAGGGAGATGTTGGTAAGGAGTGGGAGAGAGTGGTGCAGGGGCGTCAAGCCTTGTTGTGGTGGTGTTGACGAGGTGGCGCAGGGGCGTCGGAGTAGGGTTGGTATAGGGCGTGAGCTTGGGGCGCAGGGGGCGTGAGTTGGAGAGAGTGAAGGTTCGGGAGAGAGTTGTGGTTACTTAGGAGAGAGATGGTTGGGTGGGGTAGGTGTAGGGAAAATTTTTGGGATTTCTATTTTTTTTTCTTTTCTGGGTAAAACCGTAGGGGCGGGGGCTTGTCACCGCGGGGGCAGTGACAAGGAAGAGGGGGCGCAGGCTCAGTGCCGCCCCCAGCGCTGAGGATGCGTGTCAAGGGTGGCCATCGTAGGGGCGTAAGGGAGTCACCGCGGGGGCGGTGACCAGTTTGTTGTCAACACAGGCCCAGCGGCAGGGGCGGCGCTGGGCAGGGGTGTCACCCCAAGGGCGGGGACACTAAGCCGCAGGGGCGGTTTTCTTTACAGAGGCTCCTCTTCTTATTACTTCGGGTTGCTTCCCAAACACCGCCTTTGTTTTACGTCGTTGGCTCGACGTAAGGACTCTGCCTCTCTTATTGGGCCTCCTCCAACACCATCTCGTCAATTGGATCGTTCGTTACTCCTTCAAGGTAGGGCTTTAGCCTTTGTCCGTTTACCTTGAACACCTTGTGCGTTTGTGGATCATAGAGGTCCACAACGCCGTGAGGATACACTTCGGCTATTACAAACGGGCCCGTCCATCTGGAACGCAGCTTACTTGCAAAGAGCTTCAAACGAGATTGAAAGAGAAGTACCTTATCTCCTACCTTGAAGTCCTTCCAGAGAATGTTTCGGTGATGCCATGCTTTGGTTTTTTCTTTGTATGTAGTGGCATGGTCATACGTATCTAATCTCAATTCCTCCAACTCTTGCAATTGGTGTTTTGTTCGCTCCAAATGGTGTGTGCAAGCTTTAAATTTATAACCCTAGATGTAAGCCTAAAACAAGGATGCGAACCCACAGTGTACGGGTCAATCGTAGTAAAAGCAAGAATTCCGGGGTGTCGATCTCAGGGACTTAGGTGAAACAAAACCAATATAGGTAGTCAATATTGCAACTAACCACAAAAGCAATTAAAGCAATCAAAGATGATAATATAGTCAATTAAGGAAATATGCAAATTCTAGGGATTAAAGCATCTAGTTGTGGTTCTAACTCAAGATCTCAAGATAAGTGGACAAAGCTGAAGTTTTGCAAAGGGAAGGTGTTACTGAAGTGGAATTGATCACCGGGTAAGTCTCACTACTCACTAACTCCAAACCAAAAGCTCCTATTACCGGGTAAGTCTCAAGGTACTAAGGAAAGGAATCATAATCTCAAACCAACACTCCAACTAAGGGAATAAAATCAACCTTTACCGGGTAAGTCTCAGGCTAACTCACCAAGATGTGATGAAGGCACACTCAAACCCCAATAAAGGATAAACCTTTATTACCTACACTTATGATCATGGGTAAACAAACAAAGGAATTACCGGCTAAGTCTCATCCTAAGCTTGCATTGAACCAGGAAAGGTGTAATAAGAATAGGATTTGGCAAATTCTAACATTTAACTCGCAGTTTCGGATCAGAAAGGGTTACCTCGGTCAGCCAAATTCAACCCCGGCCGAGATGTTCATCGACTGAACGAGATGTTCTAGGGTTAAGGATAAAGACTCGAACTTTCAGGGTCCTACTGGGATTTAAGATTATTCTATCATTGTTTTTCCCACAACCTTCAGCCAATCATTCTAGAATCGCACAAGGAAATTAGCCACTTATCATCATGAAAGCAATAATCAAATATATGGGAAGAAAGTGAATATTCGAACACAAAAACGTTAAAAACAAGGCTTCAATAACTTAATCAAATATCAAACAAATAAGCGTTCCTTGGATCACAAATTCAACAAGACAAATCAACAAAAGAGAATTTAAGAAAGTCTTACAAATCCCCTTAAAAAGCTATAACAAGCTATCAATCCTTCTTAGATTGATCTTCAATCTTCCTAACTTCAAAACTTCCAAAAATCCTTCCTAACTGTTGGATGCACTAAGCCTCTAAGCATGTATAAGCATTGTTGAACTTGTGGAAAATCCAACCCTTTATATAGGAGAATTATCTTCCTAAGATAAAATATCTTAAAAGTATAATTTCCTAATAAAATATATTCATATCTCATAAATAGATCTCTAAAATATATGATCTTCCTTCCAAAAATTCAGCCCAAAAATATAAGATCTCTCCTTCCAAAAATAAAAGATCTCAGCCAAATAAAATATATCTCGCCGCGTCTAGGGTTTTCGCCTCGGTCGAGACGCTCCCTTAGATCATCTCGGTCGAGGTGAATCTTTGGCCAACCGAGGTGACTCCAAACTGAATGTGAAATCTCTCAAATCTGGTGCAAAGTAAATCTTCTTTGTTAATTCCTTGCTTCTTCGGTTCTTCCTTAAGCTCCTAAATGTAGCTCCAATGACTCCTTAGCTCCTTTAGCTCCTTTTTAATCCAAAATGTGCCATTTTACCTACGATTACAACGAAACTTGGTGTAGACCTCGATTCCCGCAAAGATAGATGAAACGACAATATAATCACATAATATACATCCAAACATGCAGATTATTGAAGATAAAACGTCTAAACAGATCCCAAAATATAGACTATAATTCATGCTATCAAAACACCCCATACTTGTCCCTTGCTTGTCCCCAAGCAAGTTCCAAATCTTAAGTACAAGATAGAATGGATTATAACTCAAAAAGATCAATGAAAAGTATTTCAAAACATTTTTGGTGGTGTGCTCCAATCATAGATCACTCTAAGAGAATGCTTCATGGAATTTAAAATCAACACATACTCAAGACATTTTATAAATATAAGAAAGTTGTTCATCTTTGCATAAAATCATAGAATGCATAATAAATCATTATTATCGAAATTAATCATGTATAATCCAGTTTAAACCACCAAGTCAATCAACAAGCTCGAGGTCTCAAGGGCTTTCAAAAGAGAAGGTCAAGAAACGTGTGAGGGTGGGAAGTATATAGGGAATGTGGTGCTAGAAACCGGGAAAAGGATCTTCACTTCACTTCCTTTGAACTTCAACATCTTCCACCAATAAGCTTTGCTTATTTACTTTTTACTTTACTTTTTGGGATGCATGGACAGAGGTGCACAATAACCGAAGCCTAGGAGATCAGCAATCATCAATTTCTCGAGATGCCTCAAACCCTTGATGCACATACCATGACAGTTAGGAATATCGCTCAATCCGACTTTGGCAAGACACAAACACCCGGCTATGTGAATGGTTCCGAGTTACTCATCATCATGATTGACTTCCCCATACATATTTGTTTCTTTCTAACTTTCAGCCAACATCTCAACTTTTCTTTCACTTGCTTTTCACTTGCTTGCTTCCAAATTCCCGGATAGGTAAAGGAAGGCAAATATGTATATAAGGGGCTAAGTATGATCAAGAAGAAGAAGAGAAGAGAATGAATTGCCTTTGTCTTTCCAGGAAGAGAGTGAGAGAACTCATAATGTGGTGTCAATCTTCAAATTCAACATAATTTGGATAAAAACAAAGTATTAAACATGCCACAAGTTTCAAACAAAGCATTTAACAACTTAAACATATCATAAAACCTTTCAAACACATAAAGATTTCAAAACCAATCTGCAAACAGAATCATCACTGAGGTCATATCCAGATAAGAAGCACAAAATCGTTTAAAAAACTATTCCAGTTAAACCACCTCGGTCGAGATGTTCTAAGTCAACCAAGGTACTGTACCTCGACTGGTCAGAGTCATTTCGGTCGAATAACCTGTATGCATGCATGTTGTCTCAGATAAGCACATAGAGCATAGGAAAATCAAAAATATCCGAATCAAGTCATACAAGTCATACATCAAATGTCAAATACATATCCGCATACCCCATACTTGGGAAACATTATCCCAATGGGTCAAATAAGTCTAAAGAAATAGGATACTCACTAGACATAAGCTGAGTTGCATAATAAATAAAGAAAGAAATCCTACAAGCTCTAATCCCAATCCGGTGGTGGTGGTGGTGGCACGTACGGGTACTGAGATGGGTCAAACGGGTAGCCCATGACCTATTGAAACTGAATCTCAGCCATCCTGCGCTGGTAGTGCTGGCTCTCCCGTCTCTCCATCATCTATAGGGATAAGGCGGCGTAGGAGTCAATCATCTTATCCGTCAGATCGTCAATCCGGCGGTGAGCGACGGGATCCCTCTGCCTGCGAACTCTACGCCTGGCAGGACGTGCTGGTGCTGCAGCTGGCTCGTCCTCTGTCTCCTAGTCGTCTAGATCGACGACTGGCACAGTAGTCCTAGCTGTATATGTCCCTGTATCCATGGCAGAACCACCATCATCCTCCTCATCAGCCTCCTCCTCATCCTACTCCTGGGTTGTTGCTGCTGCGTCTCTAGCGTCCTTAATAAGAGGGATCCACGTAGTGGACCAGTACTAAGGGTCAAACACTGAGAACTGAGATGACCATCTAATACCCTAAGGGGTTGTCTGCTCCCAGGGCATCGCCACATATGGCGTAGTAAGTCCACGAGGAACCAAAATCTTCCTCGTGATCATCTCCTGCAGCCCTAGCGGCTTGGCAGCCGCCACCATAGTACAAGCACTCAAATCCAACCCCATCACAATAGCTAAATGAATCACTAACCCTCCAAAGTAGATGTCTCCCTTCGCCTTGGCCTTTATCTTGTGCAAATCCTCAGCCAACATCACTCCGAAGTTAGGAACTCCTCCGATAACCATACAATATAGACTCAGAAGCTCACCTTGTCTAATCTTCTGGTGAGCAAGCCTGAAGGCAAGGTGGAAGATGATCCTCTCCTTGGAATCTCCAAGTCTCCACCTATCAGCATGCTCAACTACGTGAGCTATTTGTCCCCACAACTCGCGAGCTACAGCTCGAGAGCGGAAAACAGCGATTGTCGGGGTCGGGAACCCGAAGACCTCTCTCCACTGGTTCATCGGTACTATGTAGTTCCGGTTCAGCAACCGGTACTTGACGGCCTGCTCTCTAGGCAAGTAGGTCACGGAGCTCACAAACTCCAATGTGGGCTCGAGGTAGGTTAGAGCTCTAATCTCCATAAACTGCTCCAGCCCTACCATAGCAATCATCCGCCTCAAGTCATCAACCACGTAGAGGCAATCAAACGCATCAACATCTAGAAACCGCGGCGCAATCACTTGATGCGCAGCAATGCGGTCATAATCTACCCGGTGACGCTCATGGATCACCGGTATAGAACGTCGAGAAGAAGAAGAAGAAGAAAGGGATCCATCCCTCAAAACCAACTGTCTATCAGATTTGGAGCTCATTTTCTCTCACTGTCAAACCACCTCGGTTGCCCTGACAATCCTCAAGAACACCTCGGTCGAGATGCAGGTCGACTGGACCGAGGTGATGTGATGTTTGATTCCAACTCTCAAAAATCCAGTTATTTTCCCCCAATATCACTACCAATTGTTCCTATGGGTTACTTAAGTGATGTAGGACCATCACATGGAAGATATCAAGGGCCCATTACTAGGGCAAGAGCTAAGGAGATCCAAGAAGTTATGTCAAGGGAAGTGCTATTGCTTGGCACCATGCGTGAATCATTTAACTTCCATACATCATATGTTAATCTCTTGGTGAATGCAGGAGCAAGCAAGCAAAGGGAAAGGACCATGCAGACGTTGGAACAACAAGAGCTTGATCATATAGCCACGCCAGCCAATAAGTCAAGCAAACAAGACAAGGACAAGGTGGGGAAGATGGAGCAAGCAAGCATAGGAAATGGAACAACAAGCACGATACCATCAAGTCCGGAGTGGCTGGCAAGCTCCACGTTGCTCACTTCCAAGGCAGCCTAAGAAAGTAACCAGCTACCTCAGTCGGGCCATCCATTTGGGCTCTAAAAACCGTCCAAAACTACTCATGGATCTGTTTTGAATAAGTCAGCCTATTTTGATGCTGTTAGTTTGTTTGTTAAGTTGTTAGCTACATTTGTGGAAGCTCTCTAGTTACCACCTTCCACCAGTGTTTTAGTTTTCTTTTCTTCATTTTTGTCTAGATAAAAGAGTCTATATATAGCCTCTTTAGCTGCTGCGTAGGGTACGTTTTAGATTGCTAAGAATTTTAGATTGTAATCATTCACAAAATCAATCAAAGAACAAGAGAGTTTTTGGTTGGCATTGTCGTTGTTTGCTTGGCTGAGCTTGTTTTTGTGTCAACCGTCTTCGGATTGGTGCTTCGAGCCTTCACGAGTCCCTCTTTGTGCTAGTCCAGCCGGAGATAGTGTAAAGTTGTATTGGAGACGGGTCTAGGGCATTCACGAAGCGGGGTCTTGGCTCTTCGGCCTTGGTTCTTTTCGTTGACTCTCTTTGGTTCTTCTCAACATCCTCCTGCATCCATTCCATCTCCACGTTTCATTCCGCATCTGGATTCGCTTCATTCAGCCGGATTCGGATCATTGTGCCTAGATTGACAATTCCACGGACTAAAATACCGTATCAGTTGGTATCAAAGCTCAGTTGGTACAATTGATCACTCTTTTCTTCTTTGTTAACCTTATTGCTTAACCAATTGAGGTTTAACTTGTGCTTGAAGTGTGCAAAATCAAAAGCCAAGGGTTTCTTAGGGCCGGACAACAGCTTGAGGAGAGGTAAACACAAAACAAACAAAAAAAGAGACCGAACGTTGCAAACAAGTTCGGTTACATTCTCTCCCACAAATATCGTTGCAATCAATTTCAGTTACCTTCTCTCCCACAAATCTTTGACA
The DNA here is from genome assembly GCA_033239045.1 of Fagopyrum esculentum. NCBI lineage: Eukaryota > Viridiplantae > Streptophyta > Magnoliopsida > Caryophyllales > Polygonaceae > Fagopyrum > Fagopyrum esculentum. The sequence continues at coordinate 86,324,986 of BSUD01000001.1, forward strand.
AAGTCTAAGAGATCTTTAAAAAAAAACAAAACAAAACAACACAAAAACTGCTAGCCCATTCTATCGACTATCAAGCACAAGAAAAAGTCCCCTCTTTGTGAGAACTCCTTCAAACAACTCCTTTGTCATACTAATCTCAAACCACCATACCTACACCAACCCAACGGTCAATACTCCGATTAAGGGGTGTCTTGACCCATCTCCGACACTAACATCAATTTCGGCAGTTCTAGTTCCAAAGGGTTGCTAAGAATGTTCGGAAATTGTGATCTTAAGGTGTTGGATCCTTACAACTCGAGCCACCAGCTAGGCAATACCAACGAGAGAGTGAGTGATACACAAGTGAGATCTTTGTTTTCTAACCTAAACGGTTCTTTGTTTGTTTACTTGATCATGTCTAGGTCCCGAAGCCCCAGCAAGACTAGCAGCGAAACCGTCACGCCTGAGATGCTCAATCTATTGAAACAATTGTCCGATTCCGTAGCTAACCTATATATCCAAACGAGTGGAGTCTATGGAAGCACGAACCCCATCATCACGGACACCAACTTTAAGAACCAACTATAAGTTTGGCGGTCCTTCACACGTTACTAGAGAGCCGGATCATCCGGATCAAGGTAATTTACAGTCCAACGTCCTCCCTAATGCTTCTAACACTGCACCATTTGCTGATAACTTTCAACGACGGAATGAAGCTCCGTTTGAGGATCATACTTGGGAAGATTACAATCGACCATTCCAACAACCAAGGCAAGGACGAGAACATGATAATCGACGTCCCTATCAAGAGCAAGACGGTCTCGGCAAAGTCAAAATCAAAATTCCCATCATTGAAGGAAAATGTGATCCCGACGTCTACACGGAGTGGGAAACTAAAGTCGAACAGATCTGGTTGTGTCATAACTTCGGCGAGCCTAGGAAGGTTCAACTAGCTGCTCTCGAGTTCCAAGGCTATGCCTTGGTATGGTGGGATCACGTAGTAAAAGAAAGAGTACGAACATTGGATCCTCAAATCACCACATGGGAGCATATGAAGGCACTAATGAGGTCTCGGTTTGTCCCACCTCACTATACCCGAGAGCTTCGACAACAGCTGGAAAATTTGAGACAAGGCTCTCTTAGCGCTGAGGAAGGCTATACCAATATGCAAGTTGCTATGGTGAAGGCCAACGTTCTAGAGGATGAGGAAAATACTATGGCTAGGTATCTTCGTATTGTTAAGTCTAGTTTGGCTAATGAAGTTGATATGTATCCCTACAACACCATGGAGCAATTACTACACTTGGCCATCAAGGTGGAAAGGAAGACTAAGCTGGGAACACAAGCCACCTTATGGGACGTCCAACGCTTGGAAATCACAATGAAGCCGGCTGCCTACCCACAGCAGGGATCAAGGAGGCCAGAAGGAAGAGAGAAAGTCGGCACCTATGAGCCAAGAAGGCCTACGAAGGTCTTCTACACCGTCCACTACACCACGATCCGTGAATGAGCCTTCAAGTGGTCATCGAAGGAGTACTCTTACCTCTAACTCTAGAACTAGGGACATTGTGTGTTTTAAATGCCAGGGTAGAGGACACATGAGTAGGGAATGTCCTAATAGACGCAATTTGATCATAAATCATCTAGGAGAATATGAGAGTGAGGATGATGTGGAATTGGATGATGAAAATGCATTAATTGATGACCATGAGCAAAATGAGAATGATGATTGCATTGAGTATGAACAAGGTGAATCTTTGATACCTAGGAGAACTTTGCATGTCCAACTAGCACCTTGTGAGGATAACCAACGTGAAAATCTATTTCATACTAGGTGTAGTATTAAAGGAAAAGTGTGTAATGTGATAATTGATGAAAGTGAAAGGTTATCACTGCCACGCAATGGAGCTATCAATAAAACATAGGTCGGTAATAATCGACATAGCATGCTATCATATCAAGCATATAACACACACACCACTCATGCAAACACCCAATATAAGGATGATAGCTAAGTAAGTCCTACAGACTAACCTCAAACTCGTACAACCTCAACCACGATCAACCTCCAATCCTGAGAGGGACACTGCCTAATAACAAGGCATAAAGATATATCAATCTCCTATCAATTGAAGGTGTCACACCTAGACCGAAGGGATCCATAAGGATCATAATCAACCGAAGCCTCACAACCTACTAATCCTCAAAGCCGCACAAGGCATATCATGATCATAACATCATCATCACACTCTCATCTATACCTAGCATGATACTACACACTCACACTAGGAAAGGAAGGGACAAAGCCATCCTTAGGCAGGTCCGGAAGCAAGACACACCTACATGACAAGAGAAAAGCAAAGCTGGAAAGCAGGGAACCGTAGGGGGGCATTGGGTGGCGCAGGGGCGACATTTGGCCGGCGTTGGGGCGGCCTGGCTGGGTGTTGGGGCGGCTGGTGTGCAGAATGCACACTTCAGCTCCTCATTCGCCTCTTCACTCGAACCTCTTCACACCTTCTTCAGCCAGCAACCTCATACATATATATACATACATATATACATCAAGCCAAGCCTAGGAAGGGTTCCACAAGATCAAACCTTCTGGAATCCTAAGCTAGAAACGAAAAGAGAAGAAAAGAAGAAAGAGAGAAGAAAGGAAGAAGAAAGAAAGGAAGAAATCGCCAAGCTGAACCTAACAGAGGAAAAACACACACCACAACCTCAAAGCTGGCTCAACACAAGCACAACAACGTCCTCAATCACCATCATCATCAACCACAACCAAAGCCACACAAAACTCTCTTCAAAACGAAATAAAGAAGAAGATCTAAGGGAAGAGAAGGAGAGAATAAGAGCGTAAGGGAGAGAAGATGGAGCTGGAAGAGATGAGAAACCCTCCTTCTAAAGCAACGGGGAGGCTTATATAGGAATTCATCCAAAAGCACGGGTCAAGGTCAACAAAGCCGGCTGCAACACACCACAAGAGAAAGGTTAGCAAGACAGTTATCAAATGAGGAACCATAAACAGAAAAATCATCCATAAAAACCTCCATGATTTCCTCAATGTATTCCGAGAAGATGGCCATCATACACCTTTGAAAGGTGGTTGGAGCGTTGCAAAGTCCGAATGGCATCCTTCTATAAGAGAACGTACCCCATGGGCACGTGAATGTGGTTTTCTCTTGATCGTCGAGATGAATCGGAATCTAAAAGAAACCACTATAACCGTCAAGATAGCAAAAATAAGAGTGTTGTACTAACCTTTCAAGCATTTGATCAATGAATGACTGCGGGAAGTGATCGTTCCTAGTCGCATTGTTGAACTTGCGATAGTCGATGCACATCCTCCATCCTGTAACGGTTCTTGTTGGAATGAGTTCGTTGTTTTTGTTAGCTACAACAGTCATTCCTCCCTTCTTCGGAACAACTTGGACAGGGCTCACCCATTTGCTATCGGAGATAGGGTAAATGATACCTACATTTAGCAATTTAAGGATCTCCTTCTTCACCACCTCTTTCATGATCGGATTTAACCGTATTTGAGGTTGACGTAAAGGCTTATAATCGTCTTCCATTAGAATCTTGTGCATACGTAAAGATGGTTTGATTCCTATAAGATCCTCTATGGTATAACCTAAAGCTTTTCTATGTTTCCTCAAAACAATCATAAGCTTTTCATGTTCATCTTTACTCAAATTGGAACTAACAATAACGGGAAACGTAGAATTAGTTCCAAGAAATGCATACCTAAGATGTGTGGGAAGTGGCTTCAACTCCAAAGTTGTTGATGCCTTTGGGTTGTCATGAGGGTTGTCCGACGTTTCAAAGTCTCCAAGGGTGTGGAAGTGTTGGAAGAAGAATCATGAATGTTTGTAGAAAAAACGGAATGATTCTTAGCATTTTCCAGAACCACGGCATCACTGTTACTTCCACGGCCGTGGAAAGTGTCTTGGGGGCCGTGGAAAGTGGTGTGAATTGAATATCTGCTCTCGACATAACTTTCCACGGGTGGAATAGGTGAAACCACGCCCGTGGAAAAGCACGACTGGTCGTGGTTTCTGATGTTTTCGGAGCCATCGCACAATTTTTCGAATTCTTCAACTTGCACTTCTTTTAGCTCTTCCAAAGCGTTAATGTCACCATTGCAATCCTCTTCTTCTCCTCTTTCCATGATGCTCATAGTTATGACCTTTTGCTACGGATCTTTGAATAAGATCGAACTTATTTCCTCTCTTGATGCGTCTTTGTCATAGATGTTGGACATGTCCTCTCTAAGTGCTGGTTATTTTGTCAAAGTTGAGAGGACAAATTCAACCTTCTCTTCTCCAATATCGAAGGCCAATCTAACGTTCTTGCAATCATCATACAGCCGGAAGTTTCAAGAAAAGGTCTCCCGAGTATGATCGGGACCGGACAATCTGCAGGAATATCAAGCACAACAAAGTCTATAGGGATATAGAATCTACCGAGCTTAACCGGGACGTCTTCAATGATTTCTACGGGTCGAGTAATGGATCGATCTGCCATATACAACGTCATCTTCACCGGTTTAGCTTCACCTAAACCGACCTTCCTACACAAGGCAAGTGGAATAATGCTCACACTTGCTCCCAAGTCACAAAGTGCATCATATGTGACTTCTCCTACTCCTATTGGTATGCAAAATGACCCCGGATCTCTCAGCTTTGGGGACATCTTTTCCTTCATTTTTTGATTAGCTCCGAAGATTCCGAACTCATCTTGACTTCTCCAAAGTCTTCCAGCTTCCTCTTGTTAGAGAGGATCTCTTTCAAGAACTTCCCATAAGCGGGCATACCTAAAATCGCATCAATAAAAGGTATGTTAATTTGCAGTTTGCTTATAAGATCAATAAACTTACCGAATTGCTTGTCTAGACGCGCTCTTGCTCTAGATTGCGGGAATGGTAAGGGAGGTTTATAAGCTGGAGGAGGAACATAGACATCTTCCTTCTCCTTTCCCTTGTCTTTCTCTTTCTCTATCTCAATGGAAACAACAACGAATTTGGGTTGTGGGTCGGTGGTTGTTGCACCACTTCTTGTTGTAATTGACATCACCTTTCCTTTCGGATTATCTTCCGTCTTTCCAGGAAGTTTCCCTTGATCTCTTGGAACTTCTCCAGCCTTGTTGAATACTTGGTTCTCTAAATCTTTTTGTGCTTTATCAACTGAAGTAATGTATTTCTCTAATCCTTGGAGCTTTCCCAAGATCGTTTCCAGCATAGGGTCGTGTCTATCCTTTTCCGATTTGCTTGAATTATTTGACGTTTGCCCTTGACTTTTCAAAGGGGTAGCAGAAAAAGGGGGTGATAGTGAATTTTCAGCATGTGAATAGGGATTACCGGGATTTTGTTTGTTGGATCTCCAATTGTTGTTGGGGTTCCTGTTGTTGTTGTTCCAATTATTGTTCCGGTAATTGTTCCTATTTCCTTGATTGTTGTTCTCCCTTCATAAATAGCCAACGTCCTGCTCCTTCGTCTTTTGAAGGCTGGATTTTATGACTTCCTTCAACTCCTTAATTTCATTGTTGAGGGAGAAAATTTAAGCTTGAGCTACTGAATTTAATTTTTCTCTCGGCTCTCCGGAATTTCGATTCCCATCATCAGTTTTCCTATGGGAATACTTCTCAATCACTTTAGCTTGCTTCTCAATGAAATCCCAAGCATCATCCTCTCTCATATCCATGAAAATTCCACATGAAAGGGATTGAAGATTGAATTGTGTTGTCGCATCTAATCCTTTGTAGTAAATCTCCAATAATTCCAGCTTTGAGATGCCATGGTGCGGGCAATCCAATAGAAGATCTTGATACCTTTCCCAAGATTTAAACAAACTTTCGTTAGGTTTCGTAGAGAAAGCATTTATTTTACCTCTCAACTAAGCTGTTTTGGATGATGGAAAACTTTTTGTAAGGAATTCCGACGTCAAATTCTCCCATTTGTTAAGTCTTCCAGCTGGAAGAGCTTGATACCAAGCCAATGCCTTGTCCTTCAAAGAGAAGAAGAACGGTTTCAATTTATAATTGTTGTTGACAACCCTTTTGTTCGCTCAAAAGTGTGCGTCACAAAGTATTAAAATTTATAAAACTGAAATTAAGGAAAAGTGAACCCGCAGTGTACGGATCGGTGTAGTAAATCAAGAATTCCAAAGTATCAAACTCAGGATTTGGGAGGAACAAAATCAGTTCACAAATTGTCAAGCGAGTAAATGTAGAAGTTTTGCAAATATATTGGGAAAACAGCAATTCTAAAGATCCGGATATCCAAATGTGGCAATTAATTCAAGATATTCTATAGATATAAGGACAGAGTCAGGATTGCAAAGGTATATCTAATGTAAGGTTATGTACGGTGAAGTTTCAAAACCCTATATGTCTCACCCAAAGGCTCTCTCTATAAAGGTTATTGAGGCTACAATATAGTAAGGATCAAGGGATAAGAATTATTCTCAAATACCCATGCCCAAACCCAAGGGAATCAAAGATAAGGCAAAACGGTTAAGGTTGTGACACTCGAAACCGAAGTAGAGGATGTTGAGTCTCACTACTACCTAGAAAAGGTAAGTCAAGACTAAGTTAAAGCAAATCTTTAAGTTTGGATCAAAGGAAAAGAAAAAGACGTACGACAGAGGAAACCACGGCTGGATCTTGAAGAACCATGGCCGTGGAACTCAAGAACAAACCGTGGAAAATGTCGACGACAAGGTTTCTCGCAACTCTCAAGGTCCAATCTGTTTAAGTTCAATCTATCATTATATAAGCCACAACTATCAACCCTTCACCTTAGAATTGCTAAATGGTTTTAGCCAGCAATCATTGTCATTGAATCAATAATCAAGTTTAAAAGAGAAAAAGAGTAAAATCTCGAAAACTCAATAATAACCAAATAGTCAATCTCGAAAACAAACAACAAGTATATGTGTTCAATGAAAGTGGAACAGGGAACAAAAATCCTCACAACAATCTATAGGAACAATGAAGAACGGGATGTCAATCCGCCTTCAAATGTAAACCCTAAGATCTTCCTAAGTACGCAATCTCAAAATGCGTCCTTCTCGGGATCTTCCCTGTACGCAATGGAATCCTCCTCAGCAATCCCCTAAGCAATGTAGCATATGCAACCGTCCTTAATTTCTCTTTCTTCAACCTTCTTATAGAGAAAAAGTAGGGTTACATAAAGCCCGATAACCGTTGCTTACGTGGAAAATATGACACGTGGCAACCGTTATAAAAATCACGATCTAGTGTAAACTTCCACAGTCGTGGAATTGGTCGTGGAATCTTTATGTTGCTCTCAACATGGTTTTCCACACCTCAATACTAAAACCACGGTCGTGGTTCTCTTGGTTTGGCCGTGATTTTTCAAATTCCTTTGTAAAAGCCTTTGTTTTGTAAGGTTCTCTAATCATGGTCCTCTAATATCGAGGATTTCCGAATTCTAATTAATGTTGATTAACTTAATCCGTGATAGTAATTGACATATAAATCGCGAAGATTTCGTAAGTGTTGAGTATAAGTTCCACCATTATGTTCCTGACGTAATTTTGGGCTTATAGTGAAATTTTCACTTTTTCCCCGGGTAATTATTTTTACCCTCTGGTATTATTTGGAGCATTTGGAAACTCCAATTAATAAAAAAGCAGTTCAGAGAAATGATCAGGACATCGGACATGTCCTATATATGAAATAACATGGAAAGGCAAAACGGCCAAAAGAGTCGCTATTTCATTTCTTAACGGCTAAGAAAGACGGCTTAGAAATACACGTTTTCCGAGACAAATGTGGGATAATTATCCCTACAATATTCAAGATTTATTGTTCCAATTTCGAGAAGTTTGGAGAAGGGGGTTCAACCCGCCATTGGATCGGTTAAAGGTTAGTTATCGACTTCGCTAAAGGATAATTATCGATGACACTATAAATAGCGAAAAATCGTTTATTAATTCATTTCCTTTCACGTTTCCTCGTAAAAGCACTGATTTCTCTCAAACTTCAAACTCAGATCTACTCTCCGTTTCTAATCAAATTTCAATTCCGTTTGAGTTTTTGGATTCCTCTCTTCATTCTCTTCATATCGGTACCGAGTTTCTGTATTTCCGAGCAGATGAAGACCTGGTCGAGCATATATGTCACCAGGACAGTTCCGTCGCTCAGATTCCGGTGAATTTGATGTTGTACATGCGTAGCCTGCGTCGTTGTGATTCCGAATTTTCTTTCAGATCGTCAATCGGGTAAGTAACGAATAAATTATGAATTTATTCGTTTTCCGTACTACGATTTGTAGTAAATCGACCTTAGGCTTTTCAAAATGGATAACTAGAAATTCTATTATGATCATTATATTATTCTGGTGTTTATGGGTTGTTTGTTTGATGAAATCTGATGACAAGTGGGTTTAGAAATGGCCTGCGGGCAAAATGTTATTCTGGTAAAATTTAATTAATTAATTAAAGGTTAATTAATTAAATTAAGATTAAATTTGAGATTGAGGAATACTGATTAGATGCATGCTAGGTGTCAGAATGATTTGAGGATCATGATGATGTTATGGATATCGGTTATGGCTTTAAGGATTAGTATGTGTACGAGTATGATGAGATGTTATGTTGAGGATATGCCTTAGGCATTTATGAATGTGTTGAGGATCTGAGGTTTAGATTTGAGATATAGGTTGGTTGTGGTTAGTGAGACGAGTCTCCTAACCTTTGCTGTATGTGATTGTGTGTGCCTTCCTATTGCAGGCGTTGATTACTTTCCCAAGGGAAACTTGTGACGTGGTACAGGTTACGAGTATATCAGGTAAGTCCATTGGACTTACTTAGCGTGCAGTTGTGAATTGTATGATTGTGATGGTTGTGTGTGTTCATATGATTGTGCATTTATAACCTAAACCGGACTAGGATGACCATTCATTACATTTATTTGGCCCAAGTGTATTATAAAGGGCGGTAACCGCCGGTCTCCGCTTGCTGGTTAGGAGGAGGTGCTCTGAAGATGATCTCACAGGAGGGGACGAGTGAAGGTCACCCCCATGCAAAACTCATGTGTTACGTTGGATGGGACGGGGTTCTTGAGGCTCCTCGTGTTACAAAAGAAGTTGAATTAGTAATGGAATAACGTAATGAAAGATAATAAATGAATGTGTGTGGCATTGCATGTTTGAGATGTTGATGTGTGGTTGTGCTATTACCTTCATGCTTTTCATTGCTGTAGCTAACGGTTTCATACCGTGTTTTAGTGTTTTGCAGGTTAGGAATACTACAGAGTGAGCCAGATGGTGTGTGTGACACCCCAAATTCTGAGAACTCGGGGAGCTACTGGTTAGGACCTCACAATGGGTCCCGACCTTAGTTTGACAACAATTTCACTAGGATCTTACAACAAGGCACAAAAGTATTTAAAACATTTGAAAACTTTGAACAATATATACATGAAGAATTTGTATCAGCGTTACAAAGTAAAGGTACCAAAACGACACATAAGAAGAACAGAAGACATCCCCGTCCCCAACTAAATAAGTACGTGGACCTGGCTGACCATTCCCTCCGGATCTCTCTACAATTGTCTTAACCTGCAAGGTATCTACAAGCGGTATAAAACCGTTAGCTAACATTCTATGCATAAGTATAAAGGTAAAAGCACAAACACACAACATACACAATCAACATGCAACACTCAATACTTTTATTATCTTTAATTAGGTGATAGGTTATTACTAATAATACTTATTTTGTGACACGAGGGATTCCCAAACCTCGTCCCTGTCCCCGTTTACCAACGCGGATTGGTACTAATGCATTTGACCGTCTACTTGACTAGGCTGGTCGCAGGGAACCTCCTAGACTCTCGCAAGAGCTAGGCAGATGATGTCACAACCCGTTATCATACACTTGGGTCAATTACATAATATAATAAAGTCGGCCTAATCCGGTTTCGTTGTTTATCATAACTAACAAACACCACTCATACACATTACACTCATACAAGAAGCCAACTAAGTAAGTCCGTGGACTTACCTGAATCAGATCTTGACTCTCTTAATCACAACTCAATCTGTAACTGTATAACTCGGTTTTCTGTCAAAGGAGGCAAGTGTGTCAGCACACTTTCTAGGTAATTAGAAGTCTAAGACTTCTAAGGTAGTAGATCTTATTAGAATAGAATTTAATGCAATACCAATTTATGGAAAAATGACTATTTTACCCTTGGTCCCGAAACTTCCAAAAATTCCATAATTCATGTCTAAACTCTTATTTGAGACTAAAGAGTCATATTCTAACTCCTAAAGATGAGTTTGGTTACAAACTGGCAATTTACCCATTTTCCTATTTTCGGAAAGATCGTTAAGGTCCAACTTCGGCTTCAAATATAAAATTCGAATAATCTTATAAAAATTCCGAAGTAATTCCCTAGATCATCTATGATATCTCATCTACTCCTAGGAGCAAAAATTTTCTTAAAACTGTTCAACCATCACTTCTACAAAAATTTCCAAAGTTGGTTACAACACTTGAAATTTTCTATACTTAGCCAAAATCTGAGTATATTTCCTAACTGTACAACAAGTCCACTTTGAGCCTCTATAACTCGAAATCCCACCGTTGGATTCATCCCATCTTCTGACATATTAACCTATGCATGACACTAACCAACATGCCAAAAACGGAACGGTGGATCTTATATTTAAGGCATCGAAAAGTATACTCAAACTTGACTGATCAACACAGTTTCTGGAAATTCAGTGAACACTTAACAAAACAGCACACTGTCTTAACTTTGAAAATTCATCACTCGTAAACCACTCGCTGGATATATTCCAACTTTTGATATGTTCTACTACAATATGCCAACTATATTATATCCAAAATTCAAGTCCAACAGAGATCAAAAGCCTATTCAAAACTATCTTACAAAATAGCATCATGCTGTTTTTCCCAACACTCAGCACAATTATAAAAACTGCATGAGGAATCAACTTTGCAACATCATAACTCTCAAACCAGAACTCCGATTCTTCCCAAATTTTTGTATGATCTACTATGTACTACGGACTACAACATATCCAAAATTCAGCCAAAAAGAAGAAGTCTAACTTACCCAAATCTGGACCCAAAGTTGATTGTTTGTCACTTCCGAAAACTCAAGAAAACGCTTGATTCTGTACAACTCACTTATGGTTGTTCTGAGTAGGTTTAAAAACGGAACTAGTACACGTCAGCCAAGGGAAAGGTGAACTGAAATGTAGTGTAGCAAGGGGTACAAGCCTTACCCGATTGCGAGACTCGAATGCACGGAAAAGAAGGTACCAAGGTTGCTGTTGAGTATGCGTTTTGCACAGAAGGGGAGAAGCCATGGTCCCTGATTGCTCGAGGCTGCAGCAGCAAGAATAAGGAGGCGGTTACTGTCCTTGGAGGCGCACCAGCAGCTCGGCACGCCACACCAGCAGTTCAACGCCGCCACCTCCGCGGTTTGGATCTGGAACGCCCTCACCGTCTCCTGTTTGGTGCGTTGTTGTCTGTTGTTGGTTGCGGATCTGCGCTCGACGGTATCACCGATCTACTGGAGTCAATAGAAGAGGAGGGTGGGCCACCATTAGCACCGGTGTTAGAGTCGACAGACGAGGGTAGACACGAACTATTCCGGCGTTGTTGGTAGCGCGATCTACAGGAGAGAACGTAGGGTTGTCGGATTCTGAAGGTGACTCGAACTTGTGTACTGCTGGGCTGGAGAAAACAGCCTCGTCTGCTGCTGTGTGAAGGAGTACGATGGAGGACGAGAGGAGGGTGCTGTTGTTCGGTCAAAGGCGCCTGCGGCTCGCTGGCATGGAGGCAAAGACGAAGGGGAGCTGCTGCTGCACGTTTTTGTCATGCGTGATGGGGAGAGACGTGAAAGGGGCAGACGCTGCTAGGGCAAAGATGCAGGAAGGGGAGATGGAGGCTGGTGAGGGTGGGCTTCTTCACAGCTGGCCCAGAAGCAAGCAACACGTACCACAATCTGCACAGGAGGGATGGCCGGCCAACAACAGGCTCGGGCCTTGTCGGGGCCTCGTCAAGCCTTGTTTGGGCCTCGTCAAGACCTTGTCTGGGCCTCGTCAAGACCTTGTTTGGGCCTTGTCTAAAGGCTTGTCATGCTTGTTAAGAAGGTTATTTAGATTAGTCTTGCAAGAATTAGACTCTAAGGAAGATAGATATATTTTATGTGTGTAAAAATTCCACATGAAATGATACAATGTTTTAATTTATAAAACTAAGTATTATGTAAGAAGATTGAAGCCTGACATAAAATTATAGAAGTTGATAAAAACATTTTATGTGCTTAACTTTTCACATTATATGACAAGGTTTATGATGATTCGGGATTTACCGGAAATAAAATTTCCGGGTATTACAAGTTACAATATTTATCACTTTATGTGAATTAAGGTCACATAAAATGACATAATTTAGTGTTGTTTTATTTTGTTTAAAATTAAGAAAGGTTAGCGGATCGGAATCCGGTTTGCTCCGGTCGTTACATCAGATCCCCCTCAAAATAAGTTTCGTCCCGAAACTTAGTGTAAGACAATCCTGATCGGCCTTTAAGGCACCAAATGAGTGTGTTTGATCACTACACAAAAGTCTCTTTGTTTCCACATCTAAGTATCCCGCACATCAAGGTTACCAAAAGAACACATCACTGACTAAACACTCAATCTTGAAATAACTAAGTAGTCAAACAATATCACACATACAAGGTCAAGCCTTAACTCGTCACTCCCTAGGTTACAACCATCGCTACATAGGTCTTTGAAATACTACGTCTCTTAATATCCCTAATAACTTAGGTAGCCTTATCGGCTTTTTCATAAAACCACTAAATCTTAAATCTTTTCAGATACTTAGATCACAAGCGTTTGTTACCACGTTCTAGAGTGGTTACCGGATATCTCACCGGTATCATCCGGCTCAACTGTCTGATCCTCTAATCTGATGACCTAACTCATGTCTGGTAGGTATCTCTCCAACTGAAATTCTCAAACTCAGTTCCCAAACTTAGTCTCCGTGGAAAACTGAAGCTACACTCTCCAATAGGGTGAGGAATACTAGTCTATCAGTCACTTCTAAACCTCTTTAAAACTTCAAATGGTTGCCTTACACAACTCACTTCCAGATCCTTTGATGACCCTACGGAAAATGATCTATTCAACTTTCTTCCCTTCGTTATGACCACTTTCTTCCGGCCTTCTGAAAGGTTCTGACTACCCACTCAGGCCAAAGGTCTTTGACATCCACCAACACTTACCAAGTGCCCAATGCTCTTCGTATCACGACCCACTTGGTCTTGTCTTTTTAATATTACTCAGTCATCATTTTCCTCAGGTACGAAATCGTCACCGTTACCCTTTTCAGGTCTAACACTCGAAACAACAAAAAAATCAAATCTGGTGGTCATCCTCTTTGTTCACCTGGCATTATTATATTGTTTACAAATCTCTAATATATCGTTTGCTCAAACTTAGGTTTATCACGCATTTTCCAAGATCTTAAGTGACATAGAATATGTCTGGAATGACAGTATTAGACACAAAGTGATCTCCTATCACTGTTATTTGATCATAACTACTCAATAACTATTAACATACCATCAACAATGCACTCTTTTATCCACCATGGTTATCAGACCGATAATATCCCTCTGACTCAAAACGCAACTAGGCCCTGTTTTGATATAATATTACATAAAACCTACTCCGAGATTATGCTTTCTTTAAGCACGGTTACTAGGTTGCAAGTATGCTCCTGTCGCTTCTCTTTCTTATGTATCTTCGACTCAGGATGGTAGTTACTCACTTTGAGATTTTTAGTGCAGGCCATGCACAATACTTTTATTACATCGTTAATTCTTTCCTCAATCCATCAAGAAAACTCACTCTAGAATACTCCGTTACGTATTGGATTCCGAACTAGTTATCTGACAACATCTAACAAGCCGTCCTTATTCAGTTGAATCCATAATAGGGTACTAATCTCCTTCTATAACCTCTTACATGCACATACTTTCCCGTATATCTTAATGGTGATAAAATTCTTCCACAAAATTATAGTCGCTCCGCATAGCCCATCTCATGTTTGTTCTCATCAAAACGCATTTCCCCAACGACCATCATCTTGACCTCGACACGTCATTTTTTTTTGTACCATTGCTTCAAGCTCTGTGGGTTAGGTCCCACCACGCTTCCGCTGCGCTACTTTGATAATTTTATTGTCACTCATTAATCATAAGGACATTTTCTGTGAGTCCCAAGTGATTAACTTCAAACTCTTTCTTCCAAATATACCATAAGTCCTAGCTGGATGAAGTACCAAGTACCTTCCTTAATTTCCTTAATGAAACAAAATAACGATTGGAGAACAACTTCTTCCGTTTACTTTCTTAATTCTCTTAGCACGGATCTGAACCCCCTAACTCGACCGGAGTTTGTTTTTAATCAACCAGGCAGTAACCTCTAACACGATTCTCTCTATACCTTTAGTTGTCTATGAAGATTTACGTTGTCTACTTGAGGGAATCCTCTAAAGCATCGGTATAGTTACTTCAATAATCCTCAATCATAGATATCTCCTCTTAAATGTACATAGCTTGTCAATACCAAATAACCCTTGCACGTACTTAGTTGACGCCGGTCATTGCATAGTTGACTTTTCTCAATATCCCGGACTTACTCTTCTCATACCTCTACCGGCATTAAAATTCTTGGTGTGCATCACCTACTCGATTAATCCTTTTATACTTCTTTAGTTTGTTCTCTCTTCCATTCTTCCTCTTCCTTTGGGCTAACTCCACTTCTCGAGTCCACCAAGGTCATTCTCACGTACCCATTTCTTCACTGGTATTGGTAGTAATATCGTCTTCATGAAACTCCGTTGACCCTGCTACAGGCCTCCATTCTTTGAATATTGGCTTCGCGATTTCTTTCAACTTCTTATATCTTCGAGGAGGTCAAAACCTCTCCACACTTGTGGGGTCTACCTTTTCGCTTTTACACTCAATTGTAGGTCTTCATTCTGTGTACCTCAGATCCTCATATCCGGTTCGACACCCAATCTCTTCAGATCTCTCATGCCCATAATTGTCTATGGGGCATTCGCCACGATTTTAACATCCTTTATCTCGCCATCTTGGTTGTACTCCGTTCTACTTGGTTCTTGTTCTAATGGTGTTATCTCCACTCGTAGATCTTCTCGTCTCCTGGATGGTTCTCCTAATTCCATCTCTCGGCCTCGTATGCCCGACTTCCTTGTACGACCTTCTAATTGAACTGACTCAGGAATTCCTTCATCATCTAATTGTGCTTATGGTAAAAATTATCTTCACAACTTTACGTCCTTGCTCACTTGTCCTTTAGGTGATTCGTAAGGATCACCAAGCAGCCTACCCGAGTATAATACTCAATTCAAGGTCCGATTCCATTGCCTCGTGTTGGAGATTCTTCAAGTCCGCAGTTAGTTTATCATGAGGCGATAATCGCTTCGTGATATCACGACTAAAGGATATAAAATATCATTTAGGATACTAACAAGCTAAACAACCACATGTGTATAACATATAATAATAAACATCATAAAAAGTCTATATACTAACTCCTATCGATCCAAGTTGCAGAGATCCATGGAGAGCGATGGTGGTCCGACGTACTACTAACTCAACAACCCGACTATGCTTGCTTGTAAAAACATAAATCCGTTTTGAAAATTTAGACCCCTTTCGGGTTCTAGATATTTTATACATTCGGTCTTTCAGAAGATTTCAAGTGCCATTGTTGCCAACCCAGAGCTCTGATACCATATTGTAACACCCCAAATTCTGAGAACTCGGGGAGCTACTGGTTAGGACCTCACAATGGGTCCTGACCTTAGTTTGACAACAATTTCACTAGGATCTTACAACAAGACACAAAAATATTTAAAAATTTGAAAACTTTAAACAATATATACATGAAGAATATGTATCAGCCTTACAAAGCAGAGGTGCCAAAACGACACATAAGAAGAACAGAAGACATCCCCGTCCCCAACTAAATAAGTACGTGGACCCGGCTGACCATTCCCTCCGGATCTCTCTACAAATGTCTTAACCTGCAAGGTATCTACAAGCGGTATAAAACCGTTAGCTAACATTCTATGCATAAGTATAAAGGTAAAAGCAAAAACACACAACATACACAATCAACATGCAACACTCAATCCTTTTATTATCTTTAATTAGGTGATAGGTTATTACTAATGATACTTATTTTGTGACACGAGGGATTCCCAAATCTCGCCCCTGTCCCCGTTTACCAGCGCGGATTGGTACTAATGCATTTGACCGTCTACCTGACTGGGCTGGTCGCAGGAAACCTCCTAGACTCTCGCAAGAGCTAGGCAGATGATGTCACGACCCGTTATCATACACTTGGGTCAATTACATAATATAATAAAGTCGGCCTAATCCGGTTTCGTTGTTTATCATAACTAACAAACACCACTCATACACATTATACTGATACAAGAAGCCACCTAAGTAAGTCTGTGGACTTACCTGAATCAGATGTTGACTCTCTCAATCACAACTCAATTTGTAACTGTATAACTCGGTTGCCTCAACATACTTTCTAGGTAATTAGAAGTCTAAGACTTCTAAGGTAGTAGATCTTATTAGAACAAATTTAATAGAGTACCAATTTATGGTAAAATGACTATTTTACCCTTGGTCCCGAAACTTCCAAAAATTCCATAATTCATGTCTCAACTCTTATTTGAGACTAAAGAGTCATATTCTAACTCCTAAAGATGAGTTTGGTTACAAACTGGCAATTTACCCATTTTCCTATTTTCGGAAAGATCGTTAAGGTCCAACTTCGGCTTCAAATATAAAATTTGAATAATCTTATAAAAATTCCGAAATAATTCCCTAGATCATCTATGATATCTCATCTACTCCTAGGAGCAAGAATTTCTTAAAACTGTTCAACCATCACTTCTACAAAAATTTTGAAAGTTGGTACAACACTTGAAATTTTCTATACTAAGCCAAAATACGAGTATATTTCCTAATTGTACAACAAATCCACTTTGAGCCTCTATTACTCCAAATCCCACCGTTGGATTCATCCCAGCTTTTGACATATTAACCTATGCATGACACTAAACAACATGCCAAAAACGGAACGGTGGATCTTATCTTCAAGGCATCGAAAAGTATACTCAAACTTGACTGATCAACACAGTTTCTGGAAATTCAGCAAACACTTAACAAAACAACACACTGTCTTAACTTTGAAAATTCATAACTCCTAAACCACTCGCTGGATATATTCCAACTTTTGATATGTTCTACTACAATATGACACCTATATTATATCCAAAATTCAAGTCCAACAGAGATCAAAAGCCTATTCAAAACTATCTTACAAAACAGTATCACATGCTGTTTTTCCCAACACTCAGCACAGTTATAAGAACTGTATGAGGAATCAACTTTGCAACATCATAACTCTCAAACCGTAACTCCGATTCTTCCCAAATTTTTGTATGATCTACTATTTATTACGGACTACAACATATCCAAAATTCAGCCAAAAAAAAGAAGTCTAACTTACCCAAATCTGGACCCGAAGTTGACTGTTTGTCACTTCCGAAAACTCAGGAAAACGCTTGAATCTGTACAGCTCACTTATGGTTATTCTGAGTAGGTTTAAAAACGGAACTAGTACACGTTAGGCAAGGGAAAGGTGAACTGAAATGTAGTGTAGCAAGGGGTACAAGCCTTACCCGATTCCGAGACTCGAATGCACGGAAAAGAAGGTACCAAGGTTGTTGTTGAGTATGCGTTTTGCACAGAAGGGGAGAAGCCATGGTCCCTGATTGCTCGAGGCTGCAACAGCAAGAATAAGGTGGCGATTACTGTCCTTGGAGGCGCACCAGTAGCTCGGCACGCCACACTAGCGGTTCAACGCCGCCACCTCCGCGGTTTGGATCCGGAACGCCCTCACCGGCTCTTGTTTGGTGCGTTGTTGTCTGTTGTTGGTTGCGGATCTGCACTCGACGGTATCACCGATCTACTGAAGTCAATAGAAGAGGAGGGTGGGCCACCATTAGCACCAGTGTTAGTGTCGACAGACAAGGGGAGACGCGAACTATTCCGGCGTTGTTGCTAGCGCGATCTACAGGAGAGAACGTAGGGTTGTCGGATTCCGAAGGTGACTCGAACTTGTGCACTGCAGGGCTGGAGAAAACAGGCTCGTCTGCTGTTGTGTGAAGGAGTACGATGGAGGAGGAGAGGGGAGGAGAGGAGGGTGCTGCTGTTCGGTCGAAGGTGCCTGCGGCTCGCTGGCATGGAGGCGAAGACGAAGGGGAGCTGCTGTTGCACATTTTTGTCATGCGTGATAGGGAGAGACGTGAAGAGGCAGACGCTGCTAGGGCAAAGACGCGGGAAGGGGAGATGGAGGCTGGTGAGGGTGGGCTTCTTCACAGCTGGCCTAGAAGCAAGCAACACGTACTATAGTCTGCACAAGAGGGATGGCCGGCCAACAATAGGCTCGGGCCTTGTCTGGGCCTCGTCAAGACCTTGTCTGGGCCATGTCCAAAGGCTTGTCATGCTTGTTAAGAAGGTTATTTAGATTAGTCTTGCTAGAACTAGACTCTAAGGAAGATAGATATATTTTATGTGTGTAAAAATTCCACATGAAATGATACAATGTTTTAATTTATAAAACTAAGGATTATGTAAGAAGATTGAAGCCTCACATAAAATTATAGAAGTTGATAAAAACATTTTATGTTCTTAACTTTTCACATTATATGACAAGGTTTATGATGATTCGGGATTTACCAGAAATAAAATTTCCGGATATTACAAGTTACAATATTTATCACTTTATGTGAATTAAGGTCACATAAAATGATAGAATTTAGTGTTGTTTTATTTTGTTTAAAATTAAAAAAGGTTAGTGGATCAGAATCCGGTTCGCTCGGGTTTTAAACGGAATTAAATTTTTCCGGGTATTACAATGTGACAAGCCAAGGACTTTTGTACATTAGGATGCGTGGGATGTGGGATCTTTTGTGGTTGTGGTTTATGTTGTTGTTTTTTTACTCGACTATGAGTTTGCAAACTCTTTTGATGTATCATACTCAACTTTTATGTATTTGATTTTAATCTACCTGTGCCTTGTTGTAAGATCCAATGAACTTGTTGTCAGGCTAGGGTCAGGATCCCTTGTGAGATCCTAGCCCAATGTGACACTCCAAGTGATAGCATGAATTATTGTCTATATTTTAGGACCTGTTTAGATGTTTTATCTTCAATAATCTGCATGTTTGAATGTATATTATGTGATTGTATTGTCGTTTCATCTACCTTTGCGGGAATCGAGGTCTACACAAAGTTTCGTTGTAATCGTAGGTAAAATGGCACGTTTTGCATCAAAAAGGAGCAAAAGGAGCTAAGGAGTCATTGGAGCTACATTCAGGAGCTTAAGGAAGAATTCAGGAATCATGGAATTGGATTATAGATTCACTTTGGACCAGATTTGAGAGATTTGACATTCAGTTGTGATTCACCTCGGTTGACTACAGAGTCACCTCGACCTAGGTGATCCAGAGGAGCCGACTCGACCGAGGCGAACACCTTGGACGCGGCAAGGATATTTTATTCTTGGCTGAGATCTTTTATTTTTGGAAGGAGGATCTTATCTTTTTAGGCTGAATTTCTGGAAGGAAGAAGATAATTTAGCCCATATATTTTACCTATTTTTATGGGAAGAGATCTTTCTAAGATCATAAGCAATAGGTAATAAAGGTTTTCCTTTATTGGGGTTCGAGTGTGCCTTCATCCCATCTTTGTGAGTTAGCCTGAGACTTACCCGGTAAAGGTTGATTCTATTCCCTTAGGTGGTGTGTTGGTTTGAGGTTATAGTTCTTTACCTTGATTCCTTGAGACTTACCCGGTAATAGGAATTACGGTTTGGGATTAGCGAGAAGTGAGACTTACCCGGTGATCTATTCCACTTTAGTAACACCTTCCCTATGCAAATATCTCAGCTTTGTCCGCTTATCTTTAGATCTTAAGTTGGAACCACAACTAGATGCTTTAATACCTAGAATTGCATATTTCCTTAATTGACTTTTTATCATCCTTGATTGTTTTAATTACTTCGTGGTTAGTAATTACATAGCTTACCTATTCCTGCTTTGTTTCACTAAGTCCCTGTGATCGACCCCTGGAATTCCTGGCTTTTTACTACGATTGACCCGTACACTGCGGGTTCGCATCCTTGTTTTAAGCTTACATCTAGGGTTATAAATTTAAAGCTTGCACACACCGTTTGGAGTGAACACCAAGTCCCGCGGATTTGGGGTGTTACATCTCCTTCCTTAGCTTCTCCAATGCATCCTCTTGGTGCATAGCATGATCAAATACTCCTACTCTCTTATATATGCTCCAATCTAAGCCTTTATTCACCTAAAAACACAACAAAGCTTGTGAAGATCTTTATATCGACAAAATAGGTGAATGTGCTTATAAATGCTTCAAACTCTTATCCATGTACACAACTAAAAGGGTAAACAATCAAAACAAGTGCCTAAAATATGGTCATATTTCATGCTATCAAAATACCCCATACATGTCGCTTGCTTGTCCCCAAGCAAGGTTTTCAAAAGCTTAGAATACAAGACAGGATGAAATATGAATGCAAAACAAGGTAAAAACAATCTTTTTGGTATTGTGCTTGTAATCAATAGATCATTCTCAAATCTTGCTTCATGCTTCCTTGAAAACATCCATGTACATAAATAAAAAAATGTCAAGCAAAGGAGGCATCATATATTGCATAAACTTCAAGACAAACATCATAACCTTCAAGCAATGTCAAAATTAAACATGTGAAACATCAATTTAGATCACCAAGTCAAACATCATTCATATGATCTCAAGGACTTTCAAGTAAGGTCATGACTATGAATATGTGGATAACTTATAAGGGAATGTGGTGTATAAATCCGGGAAGAAGGAACAACACAACCTTCTTTTTTTTTTCTCTCTCTTTTTGCAATTTGAACCAACTACTAATATAGAGCTTTGCTCCTTATTTTAGCACAAAATTTTTCGACTTTACTTTTTAGAAATATGGACAACAGTGCACAAAAACCGAAGCCTAGGAGATTGACGTTTCTCAACTTCGAGATGCCTCAAACCCTTGATGCACATACCATAATCTGTTAGGAATATCGCTCAATCCGACTTTGGCAAGACACAAACACCCGGCTATGTGAATGGTGCCGAGTTACTCATCATCATGATTGACTTCCCCAAACCTAATTTTCTACACTTTGAATTCACAAAATTTCTTTCATGCCCCTCCCACATCAAACATGCCAAAATCAACTCTTCCTAATTCCCGGATAGGTAAAGGAGACAAATATTTTCATTGAGGGGCTAGGTGAACAAAGAAGAAGCAAGAAAAATCGAGGCGCCTTAATCATTTCATAAAGAAGTGCAATAACTTATATTGTGATTTCAATCTCTATTCCTCAATATGATTTAGATAAAATTCTCACATTATGAAACTTGCAAGAAAGGTTAAACAACATACTCAATTTCTTCACAATTCACAATTCAACTTAAGCACATAAAAGTCATCAAAAATTCAAACCACAA
Organism: Fagopyrum esculentum; assembly: GCA_033239045.1. Lineage (NCBI taxonomy): Eukaryota > Viridiplantae > Streptophyta > Magnoliopsida > Caryophyllales > Polygonaceae > Fagopyrum > Fagopyrum esculentum. Next base: position 86,346,661 of record BSUD01000001.1, read on the forward strand.
GTAGATTCATCATAGAATTCATCTCCAATCCTAGCAGCACAATAATTTTCAAAATTTTTATGGGTTTTTCAAAGCTTTTTAATGCAATGCAATAAAGAAACGTGTGAAAATAAAAGAAAGATGCAAGTGTTCATGGAAATAACGCAAAACAAGTGTACCGAGTTATTACATAAACGAGAGTCACACCCCACCCCATACTTAACATACACATTGTCCTCAATGTTTAGGAAAAATAAAGAAAAGAAAAAGAACTAAGAAAACTCACTAAGGCGGTGGAGTAGCTCGAAACATCCATAGTCAATCGCTGTTGAGGCAGCTGCGGTGGTGGTGGGTAAGGAAAGAAGTCGGAGATGAAAAGTCGCCCAAACTGCTAGCGATAGACATCACGAAAGATCCTTGCGTTTTCTTGCCTTTCTACATCATGCTCCTCCTAGCGAGTCTCTAAGTCGTCCATCCTCCTAGAGATATCACCTGCCCATCCTGGTTGCTGTCCATTCCAAGAAGGAGGCTGCTGTACCCACTCCGGCGGCTGTTGAGTCCATGCAGGAGATTGTTGGTACCAAGGTGGAGGAACTCCCATCCAAGCTGGCTGCTGGGCGTACAAATCCGGTGCACTACTCATCCATGTGGGGCGCTCATTTACACTGGCTCGCCGAGAGGAGGAAGAAGCGGAAGGCCTCGGTTGGTAGGTGGATCTCATAGGTGGCTCCGGCATGTCAACTGGCTGCTCCGAGATTGGTCCCCTCCTACATCCGGAAAGTCACCTCCTCCCATCTCCTCGTCCTCATCAACTGCAGCTACAACTGGAACCTCATCTAGAATGTAAGGAGGAGCTCCTAACTTGTTATCATGCATAGGAACAAAGGTCTCCTTCAAGTTCTCTTGGCTAAGCCTAAGAGAGTACTCCGGGATCCATGGAATGCCTCTAACACCTCTATCCTTCCAAGGCATGGCTGCGGTAGGTGGACCGCGGTGGCGAAACAAAAGCCCTCTAGCCATGAGACCATTGAGCCCCAAAGGTCTCGCAGGAGCTGCTCTCGTACAAGCGAAATAATCAACCCCTAGCTGATTTGCAATATGTGTAACCATGCCTCCATAACCTATATTTCCTAGCTGGTTTATTCTTCACTTTACTAAGGGTGGAGGCAAGCAAGGTTGCACAATCCGGAGAGTGACCGGAAATCATGCAATACAAGATGAAGTGCTCATCGGCCTTGACCTTTTGAGGGGTCTCGGTCCTCGGGAATAGGCATTCTAAAAGGATCTTATGGACTATCTTAATAGCTAGATGGTAGATGAGCTTCGCCTTCGAATCGGCCGGTTTCCAACGATCCTCATGACCGACTATCATAGCTATCACTTTCCAAAACTCCTTAGCCTTAACTCCTCTAGGAAACGTTCCATTGAACGTCTCATGGAACCCAAACATCGTCCCAAACTGCACAATGGAGAAATTGTAGTTGCGCTCCATCAATCTAAAAGAAACCGTTCGGTTAACGGCGTCATGCTCAAAGGAAGTAATGAACTCCCTAGTGATCTCCGTATATGCATCCTCCCTAATGGCGGAGAATATAATCAAGCCAACCCTATAAGCAACCAAGTCAATTCCTCAACCACATTCAGTTCTTGAAGCTCCTCCATGACAATAAACCTAGGAGCTATCACATTCCGTTTAGAAATATTTTCCATGGCTCTAAGGTAATCATTATGGATAGTGGGGATTCTAGGGGCTGGTGGTTCTACAGGAGTGGGTTGGGAAGAAGACCCATCACCCTTTGACTTCTTGGTTCTGTTGGATTTCCTAGTTCCAAACAATTTCTCACAAATCAGAAAAAAAACCACGGCCTATTCTTCAGAAACCACGGCCGTGGAACTGTACGACACCCGTGGAATTGTTCGACTTCACTAAAAAATTCAGCAAATTCACAGCAAACTCAGCAACAACAGCCCTAAACTATTTCTAAGTTCAATTCCATCCAGTTCTCCTAGAAATTTGCAAGAAAAACGAACAAATTCAACCAAGAAGAGATAGAGAGAAAACCTAGGGTTTGGATTTGGGAAAATCCAAATTCCTTTCCGATTGTCGATTTTTCGCTCAGTTTGTTGTTGGAATCTTGTAGAGGATCCGATTTGCTTCACTTTAGGTTGAAGAATCGTTCAAATTGGTTACTGGATGAAGAATCACGAGGGTGAGGTTGGTTCGGCGTGGTTTGGGGCGTGGAAGGTTGAAAGTCTGAGTTTTTGTGAAGAAGGATGAGTTTATATAGTGGTCGTACAAATTTTGAAAACCACGGCCAGTCGGGGTGTTCCACGGTCGTGGTTTTGTACGGAACCCGTGGAATTTGGCGTTTTTATTTTCTTTAGCTACGACCTTGTTTTCCACGGCCTAATTTAGCAAACCACAACTGTGGTTTTGCCTTTTTGGCCGTGTAATCCTCTGTTCTTGCCAAGAATCCAAGTTTCGTCATTTTTTTCCGGCTTTTCCTCTCTTCTTTTGCTCATTCCTTATTCATGGCATCCAAAGACACAAACATACCGGAAGGTATCGAAGAAAAAAAAAACATCTAAACTAATCTAATATAAGAAAGAAACAAAAACAAAACAAGAATGCAATACCTTGGGTTGCCTCCCAAGAAGCGCTTTGTTTTGGGTTCGTAGCTAGACCATTCCTTTGTTTAAGTGAGGACAATTGGAGCATTTCCTCAGCTTGGAGCTCTGGTGAATACTTCATGAGTCGTTGACCATTCACCTTGAAACTTCCGCACTTCTCACCCCACCATACTTCAACTGCACCATGGGGAAAAACACGTTTAATTACATAAGGTCCTATTCAACGAGATTTAAGCTTACTTGGAAAGTGCCAAAGTCTAGAATTATATATAAGAACGAGGTCTCCTTCTTTGAGATCCTTTGGAATGATATGCTTATCATGCCAACGATTTGCCCTTTCTTTGTAAATCTTGGCGTTCTCATAGGCGTTCAAGCGGAGTTCTTCTAGCTCGTTAAGGTCCAAGAGGCGCTTCTCGCCCGCTTCCTTCATGCTGAAGTTCAACCACTTTATAGCCCAATACGCCTTATGTTCCAGTTCTACCAGAAGATGACAAGACTTCCCATACATAAGGTTGTAGGGTGTTGTGCCGATGGGAGTCTTGTATGCTGTCCTATACGCCCACAATGCGTCATCCAGCTTCAATGACCAGTCCTTCCTTGTTTTTGACACCGTCTCCTTAAGGATTCCTTTAATATCTCTATTTAAAATCTCCACTTGTCCACTTGTTTGCGGATGATAGGGTGTGGCGATCTTGTGAGTCACCCCATACTTAGCTAGTAGAGCTTCGAATCGTCGGGCTATGAAGTGTGAACCTCCGTCACTAATGATGGTTCGTGGTGTCCCAAACCTAGGGAAAATAGTTCCATTAAAGAACTTGACAACCACCATTCCATCGTTAGTTAGAGAGGCAATAGCGTTAACCCATCTCGAAACATAATCTACAATCAGAAGTATGTATTGGTTTCCACAAGATGATGGGAATGGTCCCATGAAATCGACTCCCTAAACATCAAAGATCTCCACCTCTTGAATGTTGTTAAGGGGCATCTCATTCCTCCTAGAGATGTTTCTTTTTCTTTGACAAGCATCGTAGTAAGCAACAAAGGTTTGCACATGCTTAAATAAAGTAGGCCAAAAGAATCCGGATTGCAATACCTTAGTGCTAGTTTTATGTGAACTAGTGTGTCCTCCACGTGGAAGTAAATGACAATGATGAATGACACTTCGCATTTTGTCTTCCGGCACACATCTTCTAATGATGCCGTCGGGACCTCTCTTGAAGAGTAGATGTTCATTCCAATAGTATTGGCGGACATCCCTAAAGAACTTCTTTCTTTGTGTGTGGACAATCCGGGAGGTAATTCCTGACAAACCAAATAATTCATAAAATCAGCAAACCAAGGTTCGTTACCTCTAGAAATCGTATCGATACACTCTTCCATTATGTGCAATTTTTCGTCCGGGAAGGAGTCATTGATGGGTAAGTCGTCACTTGTAGTGTGTGGTAGACGACTTAAGTGATCCGCAACAGAATTTTCGGATCCTTTCTTGTCGCGAATCTCTAGATCGAATTCTTAAAGAAGAAGAATCCATCTAATCAGCCTTGGCTTCGCATCTTTCTTGGCGAGCAAATACCGTATTGTTGAATGGTCCGTGTGTACAATCGCCTTTGCTCCTACAGGATAAGAACGAAACTTTTCAAAAGCATATACAACGGCAAGAAATTCCTTCTCTGTCATGGCGTAGTTGAGCTGCGCTTCATCTAGCGTATTGCTAGCATAGTAGATGGCATGAGTGCGGCCTTCTTTCTTTTGTCCAAGCACCGCTCCAACAGCTACGTCACTTGCATCACACATAACCTCAAATGGGAGATTCTAGTCTGGAGGTTGGATTATTGGGTCTGAGATGAGGGCTTCTCTAATCTTATAGAAGCCATCCAAACATTCCTACGAAAATTCAAAAACAACATCCTTCATCAATAGATTAGTTAGCGGTTTAAAAAATTTTCGAAAAATCATTGATGAATCTCTGACTAGAGTTATTTCTATGGTCGTCTATACCCTATCAAAATATAATCCAGACTTAGCACTAAAACAAGTATAGTGGTTGAATTGATGCACACAAAAACTTATGAAAACGAATAACGCAACAAGTAAGACAATAATGGATGAATCTACACTAGGTTGATTCTAAGCATGCAAATGCTACTTTGGTGAGTTCCTTTTACAAGTTTTAAGTAATCTCCCATCTCGATCATATTTATGTGTTGAGCCAACCGGCATCAACACAACTTAACATGTTGGTGTTCCGTAAACCTACAAGAACAATTAACAACTTAGCTTTCAAATAAAGACTAAAGGATATAAAGAATAGATTAAAACTGTTAACCTTATCTTTATATTTGTGTTCCTTTTCTCTAAGTAATTACAACCCATTATTGCTTAAAGTTTACTACTAGATTAAAGACACGAACCCGGAACCTATTAATCCTAGTTCTTTGCATGCACTTTAGAACCTAAGGTGATCAATCTTAAGTGTAAATCAAACATGCAATTAGAGAATAAAGATCAAGGAAACACAAAGCATTACTGAATGAAAACTTATATTAAAGATAACTTACAACCAAATTAACAATGCAGCTTCAAACCAACCCAATGTAGCAAGGGAGTTAGCAACTCATTACAATGGAAATGATGAGAAATTTGGATTCTAAGTGGAAAATGATGGAAAATAAATCGGTGATTCTAGCAATCAACCAAGGACTATTTATACTACAGAAGACACTAAATAGGAGTAAATGGCCGGCCCAAAACAACCACCTTTAATGCAATAAAAGTGGTGTAAACAGCCGAGTAAAGCTTCTGTCGTTGACCCGCAGGGGCGGCCTTCAGCTCCGCAGGGGCGGTGAAGGCAAAAACGCTTGAACTTCTTCATGGCCGCAGGGGCGGCTAGGCAATTCCGCAGGGGCGGATCTTTAATGCTCTTCAAACGTCCGACTCTTCAACTTCCTGCCGTTTCTGATGCCAAGCCGCCGGGGCGTCTTAGTGTTGACGCAAGGGCGGTGACACCGACTCTTCATCTTCCAGCTCCCAGGTTGAGGCGCAGGGGAAGGCGCAGGGGCGCTTGTCTTCGCTTCTTCAAGGCAAGTAACCGCAGGGGCGCCAAGGGTTGACGCAGGTGCAGTGACAGTCTTCGTGGCTGGCGTTGGCGAAGGCGCAGGGAGCGCTCCAGAGTAAGGTGTCATCCGCAGGGGCGGTGACAAGGCTCCGCGGGGGCGGTGAAGCATCAAAAGCTTTGCTTCGTGATATCATGTATTATAGTCTATATATTGGGACTTGTTTAGACGTTTTATCTTCAATAATCTGCATGTTTGAATGTATATTATGTGATTATATTGTCGTTTCATCTACCTTTACGGGAATCGAGGTCTACACCAAGTTTTGTTGTAATCATAGGTAAAATGGCACATTTTGGATCGGAATGGAGCTAAGGAGCAAAGGAGTCATACGAGCTACATTCAGGAGCTTAAAAGAGAACCCAAGAAGCATGGAATTAACAAAGAAGATTTACTTTGGACCAGATTTAAGAGATTTCACATTCACGTGAGATTCACCTCGGTCAGCTACAGTACCACCTCGACCGAGGTGATATAGAGTAGCGCCCCGACCGAGGCGAATACCCTGACGCGGCGAGATATATTTTATTTGGCTGAGATCTTTTATTTTTGGAAGGAGAGATCTTATATTTTTGGGCGGGATTTCTGGAAGGAAGATCATATATTTAGGAGATCTAATTTAGAAATATGGATATATTTTATAGGAAATTATCTTTTTAAGATATTATTATCTTTGGAAGATAATTGTCCTATATAAAGGGTTGGATTTTCCATAATTCATCATCCTTTGGACCATCTTTTGGATCAAGAATGTTCTCCAAGCTGTAGTAAGGAAGGATTTCTGGAAGTTTGAAGGAAGATTGAAGGAAGGAAGTTCATAGCTTTGTGACAGCTTTTGAGGGGATTTGTAAGACTTTATTAGGTTCCCTTTTGTTTGTTTGTCTTATTGGATTTGTGATCCAATGAACGCTGATTTATTTGATATTTGATTCAGTTATTGAAGCCTTGTTCTTAAGGTTTTTGTGTTCAAATATTCATTCTCTTCCCATATGTTTGATTATTGCTTTCATGATGATGAGTGGCTAATTTCCTTGTGCAATTCTAGGGTGGTTGGCTGAAGGTTATGGGAAAAACAATGATAGAATAATCTTAATCCCAGTAGGACCGTGAAAGCTCGAGTCTTTATCCTTAACCCTATAACATCTCATTCAGTCGATGAACATCTCGGCCGGGGTGGAACTTGACTGCCCGAGGTGACCTTTTTTGATCCGTAACTGAGAGTTAAGTGTTAGAATTTGCCAAATCCTATTCTTATTACACCTTTCCTCGTTCAATGCAAGCCTAGGATGAGACTTACCCGGTAATTCCTTTGTTTGTTTACCCAAGATCATAAGTGTAGGTAATAAAGGTTTATCCTATATTGGGGTTTGAGTGTGCCTTCATTCCATCTTTGTGAGTTAGCCTGAGACTTACCCAGTAAAGGTTGATTTTATTCCCTTAGTTGGTGTGTTGGTTTGAGATTATAGTTCCTTTCCTTAGTACCTTGAGACTTACCCGGTAATAGGTTCTTTGGTTTGGGATTGTGAGTAGTGAGACTTACCCGGTAATCTATTCCACTTTAGAAACACCTTCCCTTTGTAATATCTCATCTTTGTCCGCTTATCTTGAGATCTTGAGTTGGAACCACAACTAGATGCTTTAATCCCTAGAATTTGAATATTTCCTTTAATTGACCTTATTATCATCATTTGATTGCTTTAATCGCTTTTGTGGTTATTAGTTGCATTGACAACCTATACTTGCTTAGTTTTACCTAAGTCCCTGAGATCGACACCCCGGAATTCTTGCTTTTACTATAATTGATCCGTACACTGCGGGTTCGCATCCTTGTTTAAGCATATTTCCTCGGTTATAAATTTAAAACTTGCACACACCGTTTGGAGCGAACAAGTTTTTGGCGCCGTTGCCGGGGACTTGGTCTAGACCAAGTCGGTTGCGGTTGTCCTTCAGGGCAATTGCCCCTGTTGCTACTAACCACTCTAATTGAGTGACTTTCACATGTTCTTCTTCTTAGGTTTATGCGAGGAACCCGTGCGGGAAAGGAAATCGTTCCTTACGATCCCGAACCAGAAATGACATACAAAAGACGCTTGAAAGAAGCGAAAATGGCCAACCGAGACGATCGCGATCTTGAGGCCGAGTTGAAGGAGGCGATGGAACAACTGCGCCTCAATAGGGAAGAACTACAGCGCGAGAGGGAGCAAAATCGCACCAGAGTTGCAGAGATTGAAGCAGATATGGTTGAGTTACGAGCTCAGATTCTACATCGACCAGACCCTCGACCGAGGCAGGACCCCGCTCCAGTTGCCCCGGCTGAGATACTTCCACCTCGGATGCCTGTCCGAGATGTTCTTTTTGCAGGTATTCCATATACCCTAGGACAGAGGATGGACCCAAACCAGCAAGTGAGGCGTCCAGGAGTCAACCTAGGTGATCTAGCGGAGCATGATTATGAACTTCGATCGCAAGTTCTATCCATGATCCGCCAATGCCAGTTTGGAGGTTTAGAGAGGGAGTCTCCGCATCAACATTTGCAAAACTATGAGATTTTGATGGAAACCTTGAGACCTTCAAGGCTGGAGAATAATAATTACAAGCTAAGGCCTTTTTACTTTTCTTTGAAAGACAGGGCGCTTACTTGGTATCAGTCTCTTTATCCCGGAAAGATCAACACTTGGGAGGAGATGACGACGGAGTTCTTAACAAAATTCTTTCCCCCTCCAAAACCGCTGAAATGAGAGAAAATATCAATGCATTCATCATGAAGGACAAGAAGAGTTTGTCCAAGTCATGGGAGAGGTTTAAAGATGTTCTTTTGGATTGCCCACACCATGGGATTCCAATGATAGAGTTGATGGAGATTTATTTCAAGGGATTGGATGGAGCTACCGAATTCAACCTTCAACTACTATTTGCCGGCACATTCATGGACATGCCGATTGATGAAGCTTGGGAGTTCATTGAGAAACAAGCTTTGCACATGGAGAAATACTCCCACCAAGGAGCTGAAAATGGAGTTAAGAGAGTTAACTTCCAGGAAGCTCCATCAAATGATAATCAACTCATCTCCCTCAAGAATGATGTGAAGCAATTGAAAGACCTTTTGGTTGCTCACACCAAAAAGGAGGAGGGAGGATATCAAGGGTCAAGGAACAATAATCATGGTTCCCGGAGCAACAACTACAACAACAATAGAGGCTCCAACAACAACAATTGGAGATCCAACAATCAAAATTCGGGTAACCCTTACTCTAATTCCAATTCAAATAATTCCTCTAACCCTTTCTCTTCTTCTTATTCTTCTTCTACTCCATTGAAGAGCCAGGAGCCTGGATCAAGTTCGTCCCGGCCAGAAAAGAAAGACGCAGTGCTGGAGGCCATCTTGATCAAGCTCAACGCTATGGAGACGCCCATGACTTCATTTTCGAAGGCACAAAAAGCCTTAGAGCAACAATTCTTTAATAAGGCGAATGAAGCGCCAAGAGATCCAGGGAAGCTCCCAGCAAGGACAGAGAGCAACCCAAAAGGACAGATCATGGCAATAATGACGAGAAGTGGACTGAAAACTGCAGATCTAGTGCCTCGGTCGATGCCAATGCAGATGAAGAACACCTCGGTCCAGGTACAGACGAAGAACACTTCGGTCGAGGTACCATCCGAGGTGGAGTCTCAGAAAGCGTCGGACAAAACTGAAGTTTATGTCCCACCTCCTGCATATAAACCACCATTTCCATTCCCCCAGTCAAGGGCTAGAGCACATCTAGACAAGCACTTTGGTAAGTTCCTTGACTTGATGAATAAATTACATATTAACATCCCTTTCCTTGATGCTATTCTAGGGATGCCCGCCTATGGGAAGTTCTTGAAAGAGATTCTATCAAGGAAGAGGAAGTTGGAAGACTTTGGTGAAGTAAGGATGACATCTAAATCCTCGGAACTCATTCAAATCATGAAGGAAAAGATGTCACCTAAGTTAAGGGATCCCGGCTCATATTGCATTCCCATTCAAGTTGGGGATGTTACTTGTGAGGCGTTGTGTGATCTAGGAGCTAGCGTGATCATCATCCCGCTGGAGCTATGTGTGAAGATCGGACTTGGAGAGCCCAAGCCGGTGAAGATAAGGCTATACATGACGGACCGTTCCATTACCCATCCCATGGGCATTTTGGAAGATGTTCCGGTTAAGTTAGGTAACTTCTATTTACCTATAGACTTTGTTATGCTTGATATTCCCGCAAATTATCCTATCCCTATCATTCTCGGGAGACCATTTCTAGCAACTTCGGGTTGCAATGTGGATTGCAAGAACACCAAATTGAAATTCAACATTGGTGGAGATCAAGTGGAGTTTGCATTTCTTGCTGCAATGAAAGGGGAGCCGCTGGAGGATGATATCTTCAACATCTATGATGAAGAAGAATCAAGAGAATTGGTGTGCTTTATCCTTATTAATGATCCACTTGAAAGAGTTGTTAGTTTTAGCTTAATGGAGGAAGGAATAGATGATTCTTGTGATGCAGATATACGGAGCTTAAAAGCACTAAGAAGATCCAGGAGCTATGATTGAGAAGCTAATCCAGGAGAAGAAAATCTCCAGTTTCGGTCCCAGTTGCAGTACCTCGACCGAGGCACTTTCTGGACCAAGCGAGGTGTTCTTGACTGAAGAACATCTCGGTCACCCAATCTGGACCTCGACCGAGGTCGAAAGCGAGATACGGTCAACTGAGAATAACAAATTTTCTACTCCCTTTTCTGAATCTCATTCACATTTGGTGGAGCACTTTCTCCACCAAACTTCTGATAATAAAGAACATTGGTATGCTGACATTGTTAATTATCTTGTTTGCCAGGAAATACCACCCGGGTTGACGTACGCTCAAAGGAAGAAATTCTTTAAAGATGTACGCCACTACTATTGGGATGAACCTCCACTGTTTAAGAGATGTCCGGATGGGATGCTTCGAAGATGCATTCCGGAAGATGAAGTTACTAGTGTCATACGGCATTGCCACTCACTTCCTTGTGGAGGACATGCTAGCGCTCACAAAACATGCGCTAAGGTATTACGTTCCGGTTTCTTTTGGCCTACATTATTTAAGGATGTGCAAATGTTTGTTGTTTCTTGTGATGCATGCCAAAGAACAGGGAACTAATCTCGAAGGAACGAGATGCCATTCAACAACATCCAAGAAGTCGAGATTTTTTATGTATGGGGAGTTGATTTCATTGGATCTTTCCCATCATCCGGAGGAAACCTCTACATCCTCCTAGCTGTCGATTACGTCTCTAGATGGGTGGAAGCCATTGCCTCTCCCACTAATGACGCAATGGTGGTTGTGAAGTTCTTCAATCGCACTATCTTTCCACGTTTTGGGACTCCAAGCATGTAATAGCTAGGATTTCTGAATTCTAATTAATGTTGATTAACTTAATCAGTGATGTAATTGACATATAACTTGTGAAGATCGCGTAAGTGTTGAGTATAAGTCCCACCGTTATGTTCCTAGCGTAATTTTGGCCTTATGGTGAAATTTTCACTTTCCCCCCCGGGTAATTATTTTTACCCTCCGGTATTATTTGGAGCATTTGGGAGCTCCAACTAATAAAAATGTAGTTGAGAGAAATGATCAGGACATCGGACATGTCCTAGATATGAAATAACATGGAAAGGCAAAACGGACAAAAAAATCGCTATTTCATTTCTTAACGGCTAAGAAAGACGGCTTAGGAATACACGTTTTCCGAGGCAATTGTTGAATAATTATCCCTACATTATTCAAGATCTATTATTCCGATTTCGAGAAGTTTGATAAAAGGGTTCAACCCGCCATTGGATCGATAAAAGGATAATTATCGACTTCACTAAAGGATAATTATCGACTTCACTATAAATAGCGGAAAATCGTTTATTAATTCATTTCCTTTCACGTTTCCTCGTAAAAGCTGTGATTTCTCTCAAACTTCAAACTCAGATATACTCTCCGTTTCTAATCCGATTTCAATTCCGTTTGAGTTTTTGGATTCCTCTCTTCATTCTCTTCATATCGGTACCGAATTTCTGCATTTCCGACCAGATGAAGACCTAGTTGAGAATATATGTCACCAGGACAGTTCCATCGCTCAGATTCCGGTGAATTTGATATTGTACATTCGTAGCCGGCGTCGTTGTGATTCCGAATCTTCTTTCAGATCGTCAATCGGGTTAGTAACGAATAACTTATGAATTTATTCGTTTTCCGTACTGCGATTTGGCCTAAATCGACCTTAGGCTTTTCAAAATGGATAATTAGAAATTCCATTATGATCATTATATTATTCTGGTGTTTATGGGTTGTTTGTTGATGAAATTTGATGATAGGTGGGTTTAGAAATGGCTTGCGGGCAAAACGTTATTCTAGTAAAATTTAATTAATTAATTAAAGGTTAATTAATTAAATTAGGATTAAATTTGAGATTGAGGAATTCTGATTAGATGCATGCTAGGTGTCAGAATGATTTGAGGATCATGATGATGTTATGGATATCGGTTATGGCTTTAAGGATTAGTATGTGTACGAGTATGATGAGATGTTATGTTGAGGATATGCCTTAGGCGTTTATGAATGTGTTGAGGATCTGAGGTTAAGATTTGAGATATAGGTTGGTTGTGGTTAGTGAGACGAGTCTCCTAACCTTTGCAGTATGTGATTGTGTGTGCCTTCCTATTGTAGGCGTTGATTACTTCCCCAAGGGAAAGTTGTGACGTGGTACAGGTTACGAGTATATCAGGTAAGTCCATTGGACTTACTTAACGTGCAGTTGTGGATTGTATGATTGTGATGGTTGTGTGTGTTCATATGATTGTGCATTTATAACCTAAACGGACTAGGATGACCATTCATTACATTTATTTGGCCCAAGTGTATTATAACGGGCGGTAACCGCCGGTCTCCACCTGCTGGTTAGGAGGAGGTGCCTTGAAGATGATCTCACAGGAGGGGACGAGTGAAGGTCACCCATGCGAAACTCCTGTGTTACGTTGGATGGGACGGAGTTCTTGAGGCTCCTCGTGTTACAAAAGAAGTTGAATTAGTAATGGAATAACGTAATGAAAGATAATAAATGAATGTGTGTGGCATTGCATGTTTGAGATGTTGATGTGTGGTTGTGCTATTATCTTCATGATTTTCATTGCTGTAGCTAACGGTTTCATACCGTGTTGTAGTGTTCTGCAGGTTAGGAATACTGCAGAGTGAGCCAGATGGTGTGACAAGCCGAGGACTTCTGTACATTAGGATGCGCGGGATATGGGATCTTTTGTATCAGATGTTGTGGTTTGATGTTTTATACTCGGCTCTGAGTTTGTAAACTCTCTGGATGTATCATATACAACTTTTATGTATTTGGTTTTAATCTACCTGTGCCTTTTTGTAAGATCCAGTGAACTTGTTGTCAAGCTAGGGTCAGGATCCATTGTGAGATCCTAGCCCAATGTGACACTCCAAGTCCCGTGAATTTGGGGTGTTACAACGCATTATCATCAGCGATGGAGGGACACATTTCATCAACCGGAAGTTTAAAGCACTTCTATCGAAGTATGGGGTGACCCACATGGTAGAAATCCCTTATCACCTTCAAACTAGTGGGCAGGTTGAGATCTCAAATAGAGAAATCAAAGCAGTCTTGGAGAAGACCGTCTCTAGGACGAGGAAGGATTGGTCCATGAAGTTGGACGACGCTCTTTGGGCTTACAGGACCGCATTCAAGACTCCCATTGGTACCACCCCTTATAATTTGGTATATGGGAAGTCTTGTCATTTACCCGTTGAGCTAGAACACAAGGCGTATTAGGCAATCAAATGGTTGAATTTCGACATCAAGGAAGCCGGTGAGAAGCGGCTATTGGACATCAATGAGCTGGAAGAGCTGCGTTTGAACGCTTATGAGAATTCCAAGATCTACAAGGAAAGGACAAAGAAATGGCATGACAAGCGTATCATTCCTAAGGAGTTCAAAGAAGGAGATTTAGTTATACTCTTCAACTCCCGCCTTCGCCTCTTTTCAGGTAAGTTGAAATCTAGATGGACAGGACCTTACGTTGTGAAACATGTTTTCCCTTATGGTGCAGTTGAGATATGGGGAGAAACAAGTGGAAGCTTCAAGATCAATGGTCATAGACTTAAGAAATACCAACCGGAAGTCCAAGTTGAGGAGATTGCACCACTATATCTTATTTAGGGATGCCGTATGGTCCAGCTAGCGACCTTAAATCAAGCGCTGCTTGGGAGGCAACCCAAGGTATTGCTTTCCTTTCCCTTTTCTAGTCTAGCTTTAGATAGTTTGCTTTTGCTTTGCTTTGCTTTGTTTTTGGCGTCCTAGACAGAAATCAGGTACTTTCTAAGGAAGGAATACAACCCAGGAGCAACACTGGAAGGACAGAAGTTCTAGAAATTGAGAAGACAGAGTTTGACTGAGACACATCTCGGTTGCTATCACAGCACCTCGACCGAGATAATTCTTGAGCAACCGAGGTGACTAGGGCTGACAACAATCAACCTCGGTCCAAACACCTCGGTCCAGTCGGGATCACTTCGACCGAGGTGACAACAGAATCGGCAAGGGGTATAAAAGGGGAACACTTTCTCTCTCTTTCCCTCCCACTTCTCTCTCGACCGCGGCACCCAAACCACCTCGTTTCTCCATTCTTCCATCGTTTTCGACAATTTCTGCTTCGATTCTGCAAGGAAGGGCTAGAGGATCAGTTTGCAAGCTAGAATCTACAACAAAAACACCTCAAATCGACTGAATCTTGGGTAAACGTTCGAAAACCCTAACTTTCCTCTTCTCGCTGATTTCAGTCCAATTTGGCTTTGGTTGCCATTGATTTCTGTTGAAAAAGGCTTAAGTACCCCTTAGGAACAATCTGTAGTGATATTGGGGGAAAAGAACTGGAATTCAGAGAGTTGGAATGGAGCAGTTTATCGCCTCGGTCCAGTCGACCTGTGCCTCGGCCGAGGTGTTCTTGAGATTTGTCAGAGCAACCGAGGTGATCCGTCAGAAAGAGAAAATGAGTTCCAGATCCGATCGCCAGTTAGTTCTGAGGGATAGATCCTCACCTTCTTCTTCTTCTTCCCGACCTTCTATACCCGCGATCCACGAGCGTCACCAGGCTGACTACGACTGCATCTGCACGCGCCCTGTGATTGGGCCGCGGTTTTTAGTTATTGCTGCTTTTGATTGCCTTTATGTTGCTGAGGATATGAGGAGGATGGTCTCGATGGTGGGTCTGGAGGAATTCATGGAGATTAGAGCTCCATCCTACCTCGAGCCCACATTGGAGTTTGTGAGTTCTGTGACTCACTTGCCTGAGGAGAGAGCCATTAAGTACCGGTTGTTGAACCGGAACTACATAGTTTCCATGGATCAATGGAAAGACATCTTCGGCTTCCCGACCCCCACAGTTCCCGACTTCCCTTCTCGAGTTGTAGCTCAACAGTTTTGGGGTCAGATAACTCATATTGTGGAGCATGCTGACAGGTGGAGACCTGGAGACTCCAAGGAGAGGATTATATTCCACCTTGCTTTTAGATTAGCCCACCGGATTTTCAGCGAGACATTTCTGACGCGTACTGAGACGCCCTAAAAGATTAGACAGGGGGAGCTTCTGAGCCTATTCTGTATGGTGACTGGGGGTGTTCCTAATTTTGGAGCGATGCTAGCTGAGGATCTGCACCGGATCAAGGCTAAGGGGAAGGGTGATATTTTTTGTGGCGGCTTAGTGACTCATATAGCGACTGTGATGGACCTTGACTTGAGTGCATGTACACTGGTGGCGGCTGCCAAGCCGCTAAGTCTGCAGGAGATGATCACCAAGAGGATTCTAGTTCCTCGTGGACTCACTACACCATATGTGGCGATGCCTTGGGAGCAGACTGCCCCTCAGGGTATCAGGTGGTCAGCTCAATTCTCCGTCTATGATCCATAGTACTGGTCCACGGCGTGGATACCCTACATTGAGGATGCTAGAGACGCAGCAACAGCTCAGGTGTAGGAGGAGGATGAGGATGATGATGGCGTGCTGCCATGGAGACAGGGACAGATACAACCGGTCCTAGTGAGCCAGTTGTCGACTTAGACGACGAGGCTACAGAGGAGGAGGCAGCTGCTGCACCATCACGTCCTGCTAGGCGCAGAGTCCGTAGACAAAGGGATCCCGTAGCTCACCGACGGATTGATGAGCTGACGGACCAGATGATCGACTCTTACGCCGCCCTATCCTTGGTCATGTTAGAGATGAGGGAGAGCCAACACTACCAGCGCCGGATGTTAGAGATACAGTTCCAGCATACTATGGGCTACCCTTTTGATCCATCCCAACATCCCTTCTTCCCGTATCCACCACCACCAGCAGATCAGGATTAGAGCTTGTAGGGATTTTTTTATTTATTTATTTATTTATTTATTATGCAGCTCAGTTTATGTCCAGTGAGTACTCTATTTTCAGACTTATTTTGACTCATTGGGACAATGTGTCCCAAGTATGGGGTATATTGATGTATATTATGTGACCTTATATGTATGACTCTTTGATATTTATAATCTTGTTATTCTTTACTTGGCTCTAGATGCTTATCTGAGATTACATGCATGCATACATGTTATTTGATTGAGAAAAACGTCAAAAACTGGTTAAGAAAATTTTTTTTTATGGCGTCGACCGAAGTGATCCTGACCAATCGAGGTAAAGCACCTCGGTTGACTTAGAACATCTCGACCGGGGTGGTTTAACTGAAACAGTTTTCGAAACGATTTTTGTGCTTCTTATCTGGATATGACCTCACTGATGATTTTGTTTGCAGACTAGTTTTGAAATCTTTATATGTTTGAAAGTTTTTATGATATGTTTAAGTTGCTAAATGCTTTGTTTGAAACTTCGGCATGTTTAGTACTTTATTTTTATCCAAATTATGATGAATTTGAAGGTTGACACCACATAATGAGTTCTATCACTTTCTGCCTAGGATGATTAAGGCAATTCACTCTCCTCTCTTCTTCTTCTTCATGATCATGCTTAGCCCCTCATATACATATTTGCCTCGCTTTACCTATCCGGGAATTTGGAAGCAATCAAGTGAAAAGCAAGTGAAAGAAAAGTTGAGATGTTGGTTGGAAGTTAGAAAGAAATAAATAGGTTTGGGGAAATCAATCATGATGATGAGTAACTCGGCACGATTCACATAGCCTGGTGTTTGTGTCTTGCCAAAGTCGGATTGAGCGATATTCCTAACGGGTCATGGTATGTGCATCAAGGGTTTGAGGCATCTCGAGAAATTGATGATTGTTGATTTCCTAGGCTTCGGTTATTGTGTACCTCTGTCCATACATCCCAAAAATTAAAGTAAATAAGCAAATTTTATTGGTGGAAGATGTTGAAGTTCAAAGAAAGTGAAGTGAAGATCCTTTTCCCGGATTCTAGCACCACATTCCCTATATGCATCCCACCCTCACACGTTTCTTGACCTTCTCTTGAAAAGCCCTTGAGACCTCGAGCTTGTTGATTGACTTGGTGGTTTAAACTTGATTATACATGATTAATTTCGATGATTATGATTTATTATGCATTCTATGATTTTATGCAAAGATGAACAACTTTCTTATATTTGTAAAATGTTTTGATCATATTTTGATTTTAAACACCATGATGCATTCTCTTAGAGTAATCTATGAGTGCAACACACCACCCAAAATGTTTTGAAATACTTTTCATTGATCTTTATGACCTATAATCGATTCTATCTTGTACTTAAGATTTGGAACTTGCTTGGGGACAAGCAAGGGACAAGTATGGGGTATTTTGATAGCATGTATTATAGTCTATATTTTGGGACTTGTTTAGACGTTTTATCTTCAATAATCTACATGTTTGAATGTATATTATGTGATTATATTGTCGTTTCATCTACCTTTACGGGAATCTAGGTCTACACAAAGTTTCGTTGTAGTCATAGGTAAAATGGCACATTTTAGATCGGAATGGAGCTAAGGAGCAAAGGAGCATAGGAGCTACATTCAAGAGCTTAAAAGGGAACCCAGGAAGCATGGAATTAACAAAGAAGATTTACTTTGGACCAGATCTAAGAGATTTCACATTCAGTTGAGATTCACCTCGGTCAACTACAGTACCACCTCGACCGAGGTGATCTAGAGGAGCGCCCCGACCAAGGCGAATACCCTGACGCGGCGACATATATTTATTTGGCTGAGATCTTTTATTTTTGGAAGAAGAGATCTTATATTTTTGGCTGGATTTCTGGAAGGAAGATCATATATTTAGGAGATATAATTTAGAAATATGGATATATTTTATAGGAAATTATCTTTTTAAGATATTATTATCTTTGGAAGATAATTCTCCTATATAAAGGGTTGGATTTTCCACAATTCATCATCCTTTGGACCATCTTTTGGATCAACAATATTCTCCCAGCTGTAGTAAGGAACGATTTCTGAAAGTTTGAAGGAAGTTTGAAGGAAGGAAGTTAATAGCTTTGTGATAGCTTTTGAGGGGATTTGTAAGACTTTCTTAGGTTCCCTTTTGTTTGTTTGTCTTATTGGATTTGTGATCCAAGGAACGCTGATTTGTTTGATATTTGATTCTGTTATTGAAGCCTTATTCTTAAGGTTTTTGTGTTCAAATATTCATTCTCTTCCCATATATTTGATTATTGCTTTCATGATGATGAGTGACTGATTTCCTTGTGCGATTCTAGGGTGATTGGCTGAAGGTTGTGGGAAAAACAATGATAGAATAATCTTAATCACAGTAGGACCTTGAAAGTTCGAGTCTTTACCCTTAACCCTAGAACATCTCGTTCAGTCGATGAACATCTCGGCCGGGGTGGAACTTGACTGACCGAGGTGACCTTTTTTTATCCGTAACTAAGAGTTAAGTGTTAGAGTTTGCCAAATCCTATTCTTATTACACCTTTCCTGGTTCAATGCAAGCCTAGGATGAAACTTACCCGGTAATTCCTTTGTTTGTTTACCCAAGATCATAAGTGTAGGTAATAAAGGCTTATCCTTTATTGGGGTTTGAGTGTGCCTTCATTCCATCTTTGCGAGTTAGCCTGAGATTTACCCGGTAAAGGTTGATTCTATTCCCTTAGTTTGTGTGTTGGTTTGAGATTATAGTTCCTTTCCTTAGTACCTTGAGACTTACCCGGTAATAGGTTCTTTGGTTTGGGATTGTGAGTAGTGAGACTTACCCGGTAATCTATTCCACTTTAGAAACACCTTCCCTTTGCAATATCTGAACTTTGTTTGCTTATCTTGAGATCTTGAGTTGGAACCATAACTAGATGCTTTAATCCCTAGAATTTGCATATTTCCTTTAATTGACCTTATTATCATCTTTTGATTGCTTTAATCGCTTTTGTGGTTATTAGTTGCATTGACAACCTATACTTGCTTAGTTTCACCTAAGTCCCTGAGATCGACACCCCGGAATTCTTGCTTTTATTATAATTGATCCGTACACTGCGGGTTCGCATCCTTGTTTAAGCATATTTCCTCGGCTATAAATTTAAAGCTTGCACACACCGTTTGGAGCGAACACTTCGTGAACAAATTTCACTCCTAAGTGCTTATGACTACTTCCTTAACTTCTTTTAGTCTTCTTCTTCTAAACCAAGGAGTTAGTAGCATAAACCAACACTAATGTAATAAAAAGACTCTAAAAACTATCTTAAATGATAGTGATTCCATCACCTATAAAACTCCCCCATACTTAGACCTTTTACTCGTCCCGAGTAAAACAAATGACAGCAACTAGACTCAAAGGCCTCAGGAAGCATGGGTAAGCAGAGAAGACAATGAAAAGAAAAGAAAAGCAAGAAAGAAAGAAGGAAAAGAGAGGAAATGTGAGAAAAAGGTGAGAAACTACCATCCTTATTGCTCCAAGAGTGACCTACCCGGACAACCTCCTTATGACTCCCCTCCTTATGTCGCCAAACGCCGGAAAGGGATCCTACACTCGGTGTCGCTCATTTTGCCAAGGTGCCCTTTCGGGTTTTCACCTTGCCACTCTTCTTTTTTTCTTTGATGATCTCACTTTAATCTCACATCCCTCAAGTCCAATTTTGCACCAACCTAAGGTTGATCGGACTACCTTCTTTTTGCCTAAACCGTCCTTTCGGGTTTTCAGTTTATCCAAGGATTTTTCATGCCTTTTTTCAATTTCTTTGGCTTTTTTCTCTCTTTTTTTTACTATGAATTTCAAACTTCATAAGATTCATTGCAAAACAAGTCAAAACAACTCAAAAGAAACTGTACATGCAATGATATGTCCCTCCCCCATACTTGAAGTACACTTTGCCCTCAAACTGAAAATGAAGCAAAGATAAATGTGGGAAAGGGAAGAGAAAAGATACCACTAGTGGGATGGTCCAACTGGACCATCCGGACCCTCCTCTAGTGGGTATGGAAAGTGGCGGAAGAAATGCTCCTGCCGGCAGTAGATGTCATCAATGCGGGTCTGCTGAGCCTCCATCCGACGGCCAAAAGAGGTCTCAAAGCTGGCTTGCCAAGCCAGTTGTTGAGCCTCCAGCTGCTGCTGCTGGGCCGCCTGCCAAGCCTCCTGCCGGCGTAGGTGTAGGGGAATGTTTTTGCGATTTCTATTTTTTTTTTATTTTCTGGGTAAACCCGCAGGGACGGGGGCTTGTCGCCGTGGGGGCGGAACAAGGGAGAGGGGACACGCCGGCTCAGCGCCGGGGCGGCGCTGAGGATGTGTGTCAAGGACGGCCGCCGCAAGGGCGTTGGGGAGTCACCGCGAGGGCGGTGACCTGTATGTAGCAGACGCTTTCCCAGCGCCGGGGGCGGTGCTGGGCATGGGTGTCATTTGTTTTACTTGGGTAAACAAACAAAGGAATTATATTGACAAAATAGGGTAATGTGCTTATAAATGCTTCAAACTCTTATCCATGTACACAACTAAAAGGGAAAAACAATCAAAACAAGTGCCTAAAATATGGTCATATTTCATGCTATCACCTTTGAGGCTTCAAATTCTCCATAAGGATCTCATAGTTAATCAAGTGTTGATGCGGAGATTCAGCATCCGTTCCACCAAACTGGCTTTGGCGGATCATAGTTATGACTTGTGGGCGATGTCCAAAGTCATTATCATCTTGCTCTCCAAGATTCACACCTAAACGGCATGGTTGCTGAATTGGCTCCATTCGTTGCCCAAGGGTGCGTGGTTCAACCATGACATTAGCCACCCTCGCCTCTCTAGCATAAGGGCGAGGATCAACATAGGCTCGAGGATTTACCGGTGGTATCTCCTCCAATTCTGGCATGTCATCATCATCGGATGATTCAGCTCTAGATGCTTTAGCTTTCTTTTTCTTGGCGCTATTTCTCTCCAATTTCATTTCTAAAATCATCGCCTTAAGGTCATCTATTTAAAACTGATTTCGCTCTTGTTCTTCCATACGTGCTCTTTCACTTAATTTGAGTTGAGCTCGAGTTTCATCCAACTCCTCTTGGATGTTCTTCTCATTATGTTCAACCATCTTTTTCTCTCTTAACTTTCTCTTCAACGTTTTCTCTAGTTCGGGATCAAAAGGAATGAGGTCTTTGGTGGATCTAGACCTTCACATATACCTAAAAATTCTGCAAAAATCACTCAAGTAGATAGATCAAATCACAAGATTGAAAGATCCCAAGCCCGAAAACCGAAAACCGAATTTGGCCTAAACCAAATCCCCAAAAACAGTGCCAAAAACTTGTTCGCTCGAAAGTGTGCGTCACTAAGTCTTAAAATTTATAAAACTGAAAGTAAGAAAAAGCGAACCCGTAGTGTACGGATCGGCGTAGTATAGCAAGAATTCCAGAGTATCGATCTCAGGGATTTGGGGACAACAAATTCAGTTCCTAAATTGTTAAGCAAGTAAAAAGCTTTTATAAAGATAATTGGGAAAATAACGATTCTAAAGATTCAGCCATCCAATTGTGGCAATCGATTCAATATGTTCTACAGGTATAAGGACAGAGTTGGGATTGCAAAGGTATAGATCTAAGGTAGGTAATTGTACGGTGAAGTTCCAAACCCATAAGTCTCACCCAAAGACTCTCTCTATAAAGGTTGTTGAGGCTGCAATATAGAAAGAATCAAAGGACAAGATTAAACTCTCAAAATACTTATGCCCAAACCCAAGAGAATCAAAGATAAGCTAAAACGGTTAAGGTTGTGACACTCGAAACCGAAGTAGAGGATGTTGAGTCTCACTACTATGTAGAAAAGGTTAGCTAAGACTAGGTTAAAGCAAATCTATAACTTTGGATCAAAGCAAAAGCAAAGAACATACGACAGAGGAAAACCACGTACGGATCTTGAAGAACCACGGCCGTGGAACTCAAGAACAGGCCGTGGAAAGCCTCGGCGACGAGGTTTCTCGCAACTCTCAAGGTCCTATCTGTTTTGGTTCAATCTATCATCATCTATGCCATAACTTTCAACCTTTCACCTTAGAATCGCTTAATGGTTTTAGCCAACAATCATCATAAACAAATCAATAATCAGATATGAAAGGGAAAAAGGGTAAAACCTTGAAAACTCAATAATAACCGAACAATCAATGTCAAAATAAACCAAAGCATGTTTGTGTTCTAATGAAAGTAGAATCAAAGAACAGAAAACCTCACAAAAATATTTAGGAACAATGAAGAACGGGATGTTAATCCGTCTTCAAAAGGAATCCTAAGATCTTCTCCAAGTACGCAATCTCAAAATGTGTCCTTCTCCGAATTTTCCCTGTACGCAATAAGATCTTCCGAAATCTCTCCAATTAATGCCTCGAAATATCGCTGGATGAAAGATCCTCCCTTTCTCCTTTCTTCAGCCTTCTTATAGGGGAAAATAGGGTTACGATAGCCCAATAACCGCTTCTGACATGGCAAATATGACACGTGGCAACCGTTAGAGAAATCAAGGCCAAGTACAAACTTCCACGCCCGTGGAATGAGTCGTGGAACCTTTATGTTGCTCTCGACCTTGTTTTCCACGACCTCAATACATAAACCACGGCCGTGGTTCTTCATGTTTGGCCGTGGAAACTCCAATTTCTTTGTAAAAGCCTTTGTTTCTTAAAGCTCTCTAATCATGCTCCTTCTTTAGCTTCTCCAATGCATCTTCTTGATGCCTAGCATGATCAAATACTCATACTCACTCCATATATGCTTCAATCCAAGCCTTTATTCACCTAAAAACACAACAAAGCTTGTTTAGATCTCTATACCAACATAATAGGTGAATGTGCTCATAAATGGTTCAAACTCATATCCATATACACAAAAGAAGGGGAAAAATAACCAAAACAAGTGCCTAAATAAGGTCATATTTCATGCTATCACTGGGGCGGCTTGGCTGGGCGCTGGGGCGGCTGGTGTGTAGAATGCACACTTCAACTCCTCTTTCGCCTCTTCACTCGAACCTCTTCACACCTTCTTCAGCCAGCAACCCCATACATACATATACATCCATATATACATCAAGCCAAGCCTAGGAAGGCTGCCACAAGATCAAACCTTATGGAATCCTAAGCTAGAAAGGAAAAGAGAAGAAAAGAAGAAAGAAAGAAGAAAGAAAGGAATAACTCACCAAGCTAAACCTAACAAAGGAAGAACACACACCACAACCTCAAAGCTGGATCAACACAAGCACAACAACGTCTTCAATCACCATCATCATCAACCACAACCAAAGCCACATAAAACTCTCTTCAAAACAAGAAGAAATAAAGAAGAAGATCCAAGGGAAGAGAAGGAGAGAAGAAGAGCGTAAGGGAGAGAAGATGGAGCTAGAAGAGATGAGAAACCCTCCTCTTGAAGTAATAGGGTGGCTTATATAGGAAGCCATCCAAAAGCACGGGTCAAGGTAAACAAAGCCGGCCACTCAGCATCTCAAGGACTAAGGCTATTACATTGAATACCTTCAACACTATATGTGAAATAAAAAAAGAACTTGGAACAAGCAAGGTCAAAGACCATCCTTAGGTCGCCTTATATATGTAAACCGATGTGAAGGTGAGATATATTACTTGCGATTACTCCTCTCATATATTAGAGGGTTGTTCGCTCTCAAATGAGTGTGAATAATTAACGAAGATAGTCTTAAATTTATTCTTGTAGTAAAAGCCAAAGCAAATAAGCGAACCCGCAGTGTACGGATCAGATTGTAGTAAATGCAAATATTCCAAGGTCGATCTCAAGGACTGAGGTGAAATCAATATGCTGATAAATCAATAATTTTAATAGACCAAAACTAATACTAAAGAATGAAAGAGACAAAAAGAAATAAAAATGAATAATATTATAATCAAGCAACGTAGATTATAGAGATCAAAGTGTCCAGTTGTGATTTTCGATTCAAGATTCTATAAATTAGGAAAAGGTTGTGATTGCCGAGGAAAAGTGTTTCTAAGGTGGGAAAGATCATGGAGGAGGTCTCACTAACCGCTATCCCAAATCAAATCTCCTATCACGGGGTAAGTCTCAAGGATCTAAGGAAAGGAACATATACTCAAACCAATCACTTAATCTAAGGGTCACGATCTAACCTTTACCGAGTAAGTCTCAGGTTAAGCTCACTCAAGCAAGAAGAAGACACACTCAAACCTAATAAGGGGTTTGAATCCTTTATTACCTAGAACTCGTCATCTTTGGTAACCAAGAAAGGGAATCACCGGGTAAGTCTCTTCCCAAGCTTAGATATAAGCCTTAGAGGGAACTAAGGGTATGAAACACTCAACAAAGACTAATATTTGGGCAATATAAAATCCAAGAATAAAGATATAACATATGTGTATCAATAGAAGACACCTCGGGTTGTTTAAAAAAAAACCTCGGCCGAGGTTCCTCAAGAACAAGCCGAGATTCGTCAGATCGGGGTTAAACCAACAAGAATCGTCCAATCTAAACTTAAAGGCTCATCCTATCATCGTCTAAACAACAACCATCAACCAGTCACCCTAGAATCGCAAGGGTTTAGCCAACAACATGCATATTCAAATCAAGAAAGATATATGAAGGATTCAAGAAAACCATAAACCAATAAAACCAAAAGAAAAGAAAAAAAATACTTAGCAATATGTCTTCAATATCCAAAAGCAAAAGCAATCAAATAACAAAGTCATAATCTTTAATCCAAAAGCAATGTTCAAGAACCTAAATCTTTCTCTCCAAGAAATCTTCATAATCTTCTCAATTCAAAGTGTTGTATCTAAAATCCAAGTAGTAGAAGATGTCTCTCTTGCGTATAGTATCTTGAACATAGTAGTGTGTGTTCAGATCGTTGTCGGCCTCCAAGACTTATAGGAAAAACTAGGGTTTTAAAAGCCTGTCGGGGCCGAGATTTCTGATAACTCCATCTTGGTTATATATTTGTATATGTGATGATGGAAGACTTAACATTATGAGAGGTTTATAGACTAACAAATATCAATTATATTTCGAGATTGCATGATTTGGTTTTTGTGTTTGTTAAATATATTCAGGCCTTGGAAAACATTTCAAAGGATGAACGGAGGCCTTGAAACACGTTACAAGGGACAAACACAAAGATTGAATGGCAGTTCAAGGATTCAACAATGAGTCCTTGAAATGTATTTCAAGGGATCAAAGCCGCAACCTTGAAACAGGATACAAGGGAAACATTGGTTGGACGCATTTCAAAATCAAGATTCAATCTCAACAACCAAATCTACCAAGGATCAAGAGAAGATCTTCAAACAAGATATCAAGATAAAATCTCGACCATCTCAAATCTTCAAAGGACTAATTGAAGAAGAGATTTTGGCCCAACAAGAAGATGTTGGAAAGATCTTAACCGACGCAAGATTGAAGATTTCATCCAATAGATCTCACAAAGATCTCGCAATCCAAGGAAGATCTTCAACCAAAGATCCTTAACAACTTGGAAGATCTCGAAGCTTGAAACAAGGACTTCAACGACAAGATCTTCAATGGCTCTTTTCAAGAGAACATCTCAAAGAAGACTCTGAAACGTGCGTCAAGCATATAAAGAAGATAAGAAGATTCTACAACGGCTACTTCATCTCAACCTACACCGTTTTCTATGGAGAAGGAAGAACATTACAATGATCATCTTCACAACGGCTAGAAGAGTTCTCCATCGAAGACTATAAATGAAGATCACGATTGAAGAGAAGAATAACAAGCTTACACAGAAACTTCTAAGTCTTCAAGCGATCAAAAGCATCTTCATTCATTCTAACAAAGATCGATTATATTTCTAGGTTAAGAGTTGGAACTAGATCGTAGCATTGAATCTAGTGAGAGAAGAAGGAGATTTTTTCTAGGTTGTATCTAGATATCTTTGAAGCAAATAATAGATAGTTAGATCTTGCAGGCAAAGAAACCCTAGGACGGAGCCATAGGATGTTGGTAGAGCTGAACTTCGTAAACATATCACCGTTTCGATCTTTTTATTCCGCACATTTATTGCTTAATTGTGACTAATGTTGTCTTGCAGGTTTTCGAAGTCAAGGCCTTGAAATCACTTTCAAAGCCCTTGAAAATCAGTTGTGTCACAAAGAGCTTAGATATATATCAAGGCCTTGAAATCATTTTCAAAGCCTTGAGATAGTTTTTGCGAAAAGTTCCAATACTCTATTATATCTATATATTCACCTATACAATTCTTCAATTGGTATCAGAGCTAGACTATTGATGTAACCATCGGTGAGACTAATCATGAACTCTGTAGGTGATGGAGGATTCGCTCAAGAAAGATCCACATCTCGACCACCACTGTCCTACGGCAACAACTTTGCCCATTGGAGAGCACTAATGCAAATGTTTGTTATTGATCAGGACATGAAACTATGGAGCATTATTCAAAATGGACCTAAAATCCCAACCACCACGGTTGAAGGAGTCCAAGTCGCAAAGAAAGAAGCTGACTTTCACACAAATAAACTTGGATAGTGTTTCAAAGAACTACAAAGCCATGAACTTTCTCTCACTACAAAATAAAAATTCGATTAGCGCGTCGCCAATAATCAATGGTGGCTTGGCGACGGCAAAACGGGGCGTAGCCAGAACATGCGACGCAAAAGTTTTTTGCGATGGCCTATTGTCGTCGCTAATATTTCGCGTCACCTATTGGCGACGGATAGTAGTCGTTGCAAAATATTCGCGTCGGCTAGAGCCGTCGCCGTCTAGTGTGTCGCAAACTTTGGAATTTGGTGCGAAATTTTAAATTTTGTGTCGGCAGTAGCCCTCGTAAAATTTAAATTTGGTGGGAAATTTTGTATATTTGGCGACGGCAAGGAACGATCTTAAATTGTTAAAATGAGGGTAAAATATTAATCTTTGACAATAGTAACATGCTGTGACAAACTGTAAATTTGGTGAGAAAATTCTACCAAAGCTTGTAAAACTATTCCACAACTTATATTATTTGAATACATCTAGATGAGTGCATCATGCAACACCAATTTTCATAAACCAAAAGAGTGTATTTAACATTCAAAACAATCGAAATAACACGATTCGAAGTGTAAATAAGTTTACAATCTAAAAGTACAAAACCTAAATGTCCTTCATCTTTAACAAAATATATGAGTAAAACAAGTGGTTCTTGAAATGGTCATCCTGATGTTACATTGATATCTTGTACCTGAAAACACCAAGTACTAGCAATCCTTTACGTATTACAACACTTCTCTTCATCAAAAGGACGGCTGCAGCACCATCACTCACTTGACTAGAGTTTCCTGCAGTTTTTGTTCCATCCTTCTTGAATGTAGGATTCAAAATTTTTCAATTATGATACTGTGATATTAGGGCGTATACCTTCATCTAAGATAATTGTAACAGACTTCTCTTGCCCACTTTTTGAATCAACAATCTAGACAACAAATGAAGTGTAACCACGAAAAACATGAATCAGTCACAACCAACAATTACCGAAACTTGATAGTACAATTGCACATTGTAGATCTTTATTTTTGTCTTCATAAGAATGATTTCTTGTCTAAATTTACCAGAGATAGTTGCAGCTGCAACTCGTCTATGTGACTCAACCCAAGAGAATAAACTCGAAGCATAAAAATACAATCATATAAAACACTGAAAAGAAGAGCGCTAACAAACTACAACCAGATCCTTCTCTGCTCTCGTAATGCTAAAACGCTTAGCAATATTTTCTGAAGTGATACCCATAGGAATAAGGCAATCCATATCTTTCTCGAAATCTTGAACCTATCACACAAAAAAAAAGAGGGATGATAAGACAATATCACCTTGGGGTTTAGAGATCCTTCCCATGTTGTCGGCATTGGGTTTGTAGACATGGATTCCACACCAGCACCAATACCTACACGGAAATTGGGATATCGATAACGTCAAATTTATCCTTAGAGAATCCATGGATCCATACCAATATCATAAAATCCAACTTTGATAGTTGTAGTTATTTCTACAACAGCTTGAAGACCCGATGCTCCTTGCCTAACATGGAATTTACCTATCAAATATGTGTCATATAATTGGGCATATAGAATTAACCTCCAAATTATCTTCAATGTTTTAGCTCAATACTTCCAAGAAGATTATTTGTCCATATCTTGAACCCAAAGTACAAATGCAGCGTAGGAACACAAGCAACCTATTAGATCAGGATTTTACATAGATACGTAAAAAAGAAGTAGAAGACTTATGAAAGAGATAAAATTAAAAATAAAGAAGATGACACATTTAAGGGTCTACCTCTCCATTTGTTATATCAAATTTCAGTTGTAACCTACTCAAAGCTTCGTTAAGTGGACACCAAATCGTCTTTCTTTACGGTTATATCTTATTTCTCCACGATCAAAATTCTCATTACAAAAAATCTTACATTATATACTCACGCAGAAATGATTTTTGAAATGGAGCAACTGATTTTAATCTAACTCTACCGAACATAAGAAATATATCTATTTTGTTGACAAGCCCATATGACAACATTTGACAAAACCATGACAAATATTTGACAAAGCCGTGACAAGTATTTGACAAAGCCATGACAAGTATGTGACAAGGCCATGCAACCTTCAGCCCATATATTTTCCTTTGTTTCAGCCCACTTTCTTACCTTGCTTACTTACCTCACCAGCCCAACAGTGTATCTATAGCCAGTGAGCCGAGCAAACCCCGGTCCAGTGATGAAGGACGAGTTAGAGACGGATGAGATCTCCTGAAGTAACTACTCCCGTAAATCCCGCAGCAGATAGTATGTTTTTCTTCTACAGCCTTCACGTCTGCCGGATCTACTACTCTTTCCTTCTCCAGTTTTCACATCTGCTCTCTCTTTCTTGGCTGCACTCTTCGACCTTCAACTCAACAAACAGCCCCCTGCTCATTGCCATCAGTTGCAACCGTAACCACGTGCAGCCAAGGTCTTCATTGCAACACTTGGAGCCTTCTACACACGTTATAGATCGGCCCTAGGAGTCTAAGTTTTTGCACACATCCTTATGCCTAGGTGAGTCATGATTACTTTTCCCTTACCCTTTCCCTTTCTTTCTTTGCTCCTGTTCGGCCACACGACTGCACACTGACCTTGATCCCTAGACCATCATCCCAAGTAGACAGGTCTCCTCACGCCCTGATGTGTCCACGCTCACTGGGACCCTTCTATCGCCTCAGATCTGCACCCACACTGCAACGTGCGTAGATCCCTCCAAACAGATCCGTCCTCACCAACAGCCTCTGTTGATAGCACATATCTAGGAGTCTTCTTGCATCATTGCTAGGTAAGTTACCCATCTTTTGCACTTGTTGTCATGTTATGTAGAAGAGAGGGTAGAAGTTAGTTTAGGTCCTCTGATTGTATAAATGATGGGCTACGATGTGTAGCACTTGTTGCTGTCTATGAGTGTTGAATCAAGAGGTGTGTAGGTAGAGTTTAGTTCTGATTCGTGCTGTCAGGAATGACCGAACCCAAGGACCTGCTATAAGCTCTTATGATTCCAGGTTTGAAGATTGGAAACTATCAACTTTGAAGATAAATTTTAGGGCGTTAGATCGAAAATCCACCGTTGAAATTTTGATAGGTCGTAGATAGATATATGTAGTTCATTGTGTTAAAAGTTTGAGACTGAATTAACGGTCGGATTAGAAATTATAAGATCCCAAAGTAGAGTAGTTGGACTGTTTTTCCAGCAGAGAAAATGTTGGCTAAGTATAGAATTTCTAGATTTTATATCCAACTTTGGAGACTTGTGTAGGAGTTATGGTTGGGTAGTATTGGAAAATTTTTACTCCTATGAGTAGATTACATATCATATATCACCTAGAGATTTATTTCGAAATTTTTATCTATTTATTCATGCCTCGTATCTTAAGCCAAAGTCGGACCTTAGCGACTTTTTGTGAAAATCATGAATTTTGTGCAACTCTTATAAATCTTTAGCGAACTATCTCTTGAGAGCTAGATTATGGAAATAGGTTCCAAAGGAGATTTTGGAACTAAGTTATAGAGTATTTTGGAGTTTTCGGAACCAGGGGTAAAATAGTCATTTTACCTTAAGTATCATTAGTAAGAGTGAATGACCTAAATAAAGATAATAAAATGGATTTTCTAGAAGCATGATGTGTGTTTAATTATGCTATTGTGTGTGAGTGTTTTATTCTCATTTATCTAACGTTTAGATAGCTAAGTAACGGTTGATTTGTCTTGTTGTTTAGATTTCCCACATGTTAGAGCATCAACTGAGTGATCCGGAAGTAGTGGTCAGCCGGGTCTTTGTACTCCCTATAGTGGGGTTTGGGTTTTGCAGTTATGTTTCCTTTATAGTATGATGACAAATAGACTTTTATTTCTTAAGTTTTGTTGGCTGTTAGATGTTTGTGTTACATCATGACATTCTAAACCATCATATTATGAATTTCGGTTTCTTTATTTGTGTCTTGTTGTAAGATCCTAGTAAAATTGTTGTCAAACTGAGGTCAGGACCCATTGTGAGGTCCTAACCAGTAGATTTCTGAGTTCAGAGAATTCGGGGTGTTAAAACATGGTATCAAATCTCTAGGTTGGCAACAATGACACTTGAAATCTTCTAAATGGCCGAATAAGTAAATAAGCAGAACCCGAAAAGGGATATGAGTTTTTCCAAAGGAACTTTTGGTTTTCAAAATGCATGCATAGTGTGGTTGGGATAGAAAGTACGACTGATCACCACTACTACCGCGGATCTTAGTATGCTTAGTATGGATTTTAGGTTTTGACTCTCTTTTGAGTTATTAGCTAGGTTATAACTGTAGTTGTTATCACTCGTGCAAATGGCTTGTACTAGGGCTACACTAGCTGCTGGTCGAGGTAGAGGTCATCCACCTCTTCCTCCAGTTGGACAGGGTAGGGGTGATAGGAGTCCTATGGTTAGAGGACGCGGTTGTGGAGGTAGACCTCCATTGACGAGAGGTCGGGGTCGAGCTCCTCAAGAGGATCCACCGGCGCGAGTATGCCAAATGCTGGAGTAAAAGAGGTGGTTGAGAGTATGGTTCCCGTGGTCGAAAATGAGACCGCTGCTAGGTCTGGAGCACAAGGAGCACATTCGACTGGATCTGGACGCGTCTCTATAGGGGCATATGAGCACAGAGAGTACAGAGCGTACGTTCAACGTATGGAGGAAGCTGCCATGACAGAGGGACTTGCCCCGGTACCGCCAGTACCGGCTAGGTCAGCTTAGGTGTCACAAAGAGTGACTCCGGCGCCAGCTATGCTTGAGAGGAGAGCTGAGATTAATAGGGCTCTTGCTAGGTCTAGAGAACCGAGGCCAAAGGCTTTCAACACCTTGAATGTCCCCTCATTCGATAGGGAGATAGGGTTGGAAGTGAAACATTGAATAGGACATGAAGAGACTATACTGGAGTCTATACTTTGCCTAGAGGACCGATAGGTGGAGCTAGTACAAACCTTGTTCAGAGAGCAGGCACATTACTGGTGGTGGACCATTCGTATCCGAGTCACCAATTGGGATTAGATGAGAAGCATTATTAGAGAGAGGTACCGCCCTGCCTCGTTGAGGAGAGAGAGATTTCAGGATTTCATGTAGGTGGGATTTGTGGATATTCCTGTTACTGAGGCAGTCAAGAAGTTTCAGAAGGAGTTAACACTACTTGGTCCAGATGCACCTCCAGAAGAGCAACACATATACCTCTTCTCCATGAGGTTGAGAGAGAGCACTCGTTCGTATCTGGCAGGATTTCGTTGTGAGTCTCTTGCAGATTATCAGGAAAGAGCTTCTGCCTATGAGACAAATAAACCAGGTCCTAGGATAGTTGCTCAGTCATATAGGCCGGATAAGCGGCAACGGACAAGATATGCTAGTGGTAGTATGTGAGTATCTGGTTATGGGCGAGGACAGACTCAGGGACAACATAGTCACACCGCCACAATTCAGACTCCAACCGGAGGTTCACAGTGACATAAATGTAGTGGATACGGACACATCCGATCGAACTGCACGAAGCCGCCAGTGGCTTGCTTTTAGTGCGGCAAGTTTGGACATAGAGTTGTATTTTTCCTCCAGGGCAAGGATCCATCTAAATAGGGTTCTTCCCTTGCGGGAATATCGGGAAGTGGAAAAAGGCCACACTTTACTGAGCTCCGAGTCAGCAGCAACAGTACCGAGCCCCAGGTCAACAACAGCAACATCGGGTTCCATGATATCCTTCCTCACAAAGCTCTATGCAGGGATCCGGTCATGGCCGGGGATGTGGTAGTGCAGCCGATACCAGGGAGCCCCGGCGCGGGTGTTTGAGTTGAGGAGTACTGATCAGCCAGAGGCACCGACGACCACAGGTAATATCTAGATTCATGACTTACCCGTACGAGTTTTGTTTGATACGGGTGCTACACACTCCTTTATATCTGATGCATGCGTAGATAGGTTGCCCTTAGCTACTGTAGAGGGGATACCATTTATGATAGGATTACTTGATAGGAGTAAAGTCAGAGGGACCCGAGAGATTTATGATTGCCCCATTCATTTGGGAGATCGGGATGGGCTGGTAGATATCCTAGTCATGCCCTTAGCACATGAGGACGCAATCTTAGGTATAGATTGGATGACGAGACATGGAGAGGTCTTAGACATTGGTAGGAGGACCATGACTGTCGCCACTGAGGAGGGTCACAGAGTGATATTTCGAGGTTGGGACCTCAGAAAGTCAGGTACAGTTATCTGCGTAGTGAGAGCAGTGAGACTGATATCACAGGGTTGCGAGGCCTTCTATTGTTATGCCATGAAGGAACACAAGAGCCTAACAGTAGAGGAGATACCAGTTGCATGCGAGTTTGTAGAGGTATTCAATGACGATCTGCCAGTGTTACCCCCACAGAGGAGTGTTGACTTTAGCATTGAGTTAGAGAAGGGCACGAGACCGATCTTGAAGGCCCCATACCGCATGGCACCGATAGAGCTACTTGACTTGAAGAAGCAGTTAGAGGAATTAGTAGAGAAGGGCTTTATACGCCCTAGTGTTTCTCCCTGGGGAGCACCGGTATTGTTTGTGAGGAAGAAGGATGGATCGATGAGACTATGCATTGATTAGAGAGAGTTGAACAAGGTCACCATCAAGAACAAGTATCCATTGCCTCGCTTAGATGATATGTTGGACCAGTTGCATGGAGCATCAGTGTTTTCGAGGATAGACTTGAGGTCGAGTTATCACCAACTGAGGGTGAGAGACCACGACAAACCTAAAATGGCATTCCGGACTAGGTATGGCCACTATGAGTTTGTAGTGATGCCATTCGGGCTCACAAATGCACCAACAGTATTCATGGAGTTAATGAACGGGATTTTCATCAACTTATTACACCATTTTGTAGTGGTCTTCATTGACGACATCCTAGTTTACTCTAGGAGTCGAGGGGAGCATGCCGGACACTTGAGCATAGTGTTACAAATTCTGTAGGACAGCCAACTTTATGCAAGTGCGAGTTCTGGATGTCAGAGGTGGCCTTCCTAGGCCATGTAGTGACTGTTGAGGGGATTAAGGCCGATCTGGCGAAGATCAAGTCGGTGTCTTCTTGGCAATCCCAAAGAATGTTAACGAGGTTCGCAACTTTCTCGGTTTTCCAGGCTACTACCGCCGGTTTGTGGAAGGGTTCTCCCTAATTGCCCGGCCACTTACCTGCCTTCTGAGGAAGATAACTCGGTTCGTTTGGTCCGAGCCGTGTCAGCGGAGCTTTGAGGAGCTGAACAAGAGATTGACGTCTGCTCCGATTTTAGCACAACCCGAGGGTACATATGACTTTGTGGTATATAGTGACGCATCCAAGCTAGGCTTGGGGCGTGCCTTGATGCAGAGGGGTAAGGTCATAGGCTATGCGTCTCGGCAGCTGAAGACGTATGAGGAGAACTATCCCACGCACGACCTAGAGTTGGCTGTAGTAGTCCATGCTCTTTAGATCTGTCGTCACTATCTCTATGGGGCAATGTGTCAGATCTTTGCAGACCATAAGAGTATGAAATACATATTCACTTAGCGGGAGTTGAATAACCGCCAGAGGAGGTGACTAGAGTTGATCAAGGATTTCGACCTTGAGATTCTCTACCACCTAGGAAAGGCAAATGTGGTTGCTGACGCTTTGAGTCGGAAGATGTCTCGGGAGAAGGTGATAGCCCGGTTGATAGTACATCCGCATTTGTAGAGAGATTTGGCTTGGTTAGAGGTAGAGATTCAGTTTCCAAATACAGTCCATCATTTGGCTACCTTGGAGTTACTTTCTGATCTGTTGGGTGAGATCCGACAAAAACAGGAGACATGTCCGACTTTAACCAGGATCCGAGACAGGATATCTCAAGACGAGGCACCCCAGTTCACTATTGGTGATGATGAAGTGATGAGACGGCAGGACTGTATTTGTGTGCCATCAGACAATGAGTTGAGACAGAGGATATTGGGTGAGGCCCATGCTACCCCATACTCAGAGCATCCCGAAGCGAGTAAGATGTACAAGGATGTGAGATGAAAACTCCATCTTGATTAAAATGTTTTAAAGGTGTTGATGATGGAAGACTTAACATAAATGTAGTAGTTGGATATACTAACAATGTATTGATTATATTCTCTAGATATTTGGTTGGTTTGAATTCAGTGCAGGTTTTATCAAAAGTGTCAAGGGCCTTGATATGGATTTCAAGGGCCTTGTAGTATAACTCAAGGACAAAGAAAGATAGCATTTACAACGGGACGAATTCAAGGGTCTAGGAGTTATAGATGCACGAAACAAGGATTCAAATGAGCTGAAGATTTTCCAAGAAGATTTATTCTTAACAGAAAGCTCTCAACAACAAAAGAAAGATCTCAACCGAAGATTAGAGAATCTTTTCAGAAGATTTTCTAAAAACAAAGAGCGGCAAAATATCTTCTCTCTCTTGATTCAACAAAAGACGAGAAGATCAAAGAGCTAAGGACTCGACGTGTTCTCAGGAGCTGAAGATTTGCAACGTCTACCTTATCTCGAAACAAGAAACGATCTTCATGGGGAAGAAGATTCATCATCAAACGGTCATCTCTACAACGGCTATAAGACCTCTCCATAGAATAGTATAAATGGATATGATGGTCGTAGAAGAAAAACACACAAGCATACACAGGAAAACATCTTTACGTCTTCAAGCAACCTAAAGATCTTCATTCATTGTTTTTCTTTCTCTCTTCTATACAAAAGCCATACCCCCTTAGAGAGAGAAAACACTAGAGCTCCATTGGAAGATCTAAATAGTGTTATACTAGAGTGTGTGGTACTTTGTGAACTAACTAGGCTATTATAGCTAGGTTAAGAGTTGGAGCTAGATCGTAGCATTGGCTACAGTGAGAGAAGATGGGGATTTCTTCTAGTTTGTATCTAGGACTCTTTGAAGCTGATAATAGATAGTTAGATCCTAAGGCTATACCCTGGGACGGAGAGTAGGCTATTTAGAGCCGAACTTCGTAAACATATCCTCATGTTGATCTTTTCTGGTCCGCACCATATATACTTTACTGTGACTAACTTTGTTTTGCAAGAGCTAGAAGTCAAGGCACTTGAAAGTAGTTTCAAATCCCTTGAAATCAAAGTTTCACAAAGAGCACAGATCGACATTAAGGCCCTTGAAAGGAGTTTCAAGGCCTTGAGATTTGGTTTGCGAAATGTTTCCATACTCTATTCAACCCCCCCCCCTTCTAGAGTATCTTTTACCTTATTTATTTCACCTACCGGTTCTTCAATTGGTATCAGAGCTCGACTCACGTTTATTGATTTAACCATCAGTGAGACTAATCATGAATCCTGTAGGTGATGGTGGATTTGCTGAAGGAAGATCCTCATCTCGGCCACCACTCTTCTGTGGCAACAACTTTGTTAATTGGAGAGCACTCATGCGTATGTTCATTATTCATCAGGACATGGAGCTTTGGAGCATCATTCAAAATGGACCTAAAGTTCCAATGACAACGGTTGAAGGTGTCCATGTCCCAAAGAAGGAAGATGACTTCACACAAGCTAACTTGGATAGTGTGTCATAGAATTACAAAGCAATGAACCTACTATACTGTGGATTAGATGCAAATGAATTCACCGCATCTCATCATGCAAGAGTGCTAAAGAAATATGGGACAAGCTTGTTGTCACTTATGAAGGAACAAGTCAAGTAAGGAAAACAAAGATTAGCATCTTCCTCAGATAATACTAGCTATTAAAGATTAATCTAAATGAATCATTCAAAGATATGTTCACCAGATTTACTGAGATCGTGAACAACCTGGACTCACTAGGAAAGATCTTCACAAATGAAGAAAAAGTGAGAAGGTTCAAAGGAGCCTACCTAAAGCCAAGTGGGGACCAAAGATGACTGCTATTGAAGAAGCTCATAATCTCACAACTCATCCTCTTGATGACCTCATTGAAAAACTCATCACACATGAAATGGTTCTTGGTGAAGAAGATGGAGAGCTCCCATCCAACTCCAAGAATTTGGCATTAAAATCAAGAAGAGATGATTTACCAACTGACGAAGAGGAGAGTGATGATGATGATGATGAAGAAGATGCAATCACCATGATCTTTAAGGGGCTCGCAAGAATTCTCAAGATTAAGAAACAATCTGCTAATAAAGAATATCCACGAGCATCAAAACCCCAAAGTAAGTTTTCTAACTCTAATAAGAAAACAAGAGT
This sequence comes from Fagopyrum esculentum, assembly GCA_033239045.1. NCBI lineage: Eukaryota > Viridiplantae > Streptophyta > Magnoliopsida > Caryophyllales > Polygonaceae > Fagopyrum > Fagopyrum esculentum. The sequence goes on from BSUD01000001.1 coordinate 86,383,602, forward strand.
AATAACTTGTTTTGAATGTGGTGAAACAGATCATCTTGTGAAGGATTGTCCACAAAAGAAGAGGACCAACTTCAAGAAAAATGATCGAAAGAAGAAAGCTATGGTTGCTTCATGGAGTGATTCAGAATCAACAAATGAATCAGAAGTCGAAAAAGATCAAGCAAACTTGTGTCTCATGGCCGATCATGAAGAAGATTCAAACTTATATATCGACAATGTGGTAAGTACTTTTATGTCTCAACCTGAAATCGAAGTGAAACAATTCCTTAAAGATATTATCATATGTGATAAGGAGCATAGAATAAGGATAAATTCTTTAAAAGAAAAGCTAACAACTAAGTGAAATGTCTCTAAAGATTGAAAATCTTAACACAGAAAAGGTAGACCTTGATGACAATATCAAGGCCTTGGAATCAGAGAACTTGATTCTCAAGGACAACCTCTCCTCTCTCCATCGAAAGTATATCGATCTAGACAAAGAGAAAGTTGATCTAACTTTGACGTGTCAAGACCAGAAGGCTGCACTTATTAAGTTTACTCGGCCAAAAGCTAATCTTGAGAGAATGATTGGTGAACAACAATCCTCCCTTAACAAGAATGGTATAGGTTATCATAGGAGCGTTCCTAAAAAACCTGTCACCACTTTTGTCAAGGCCAAAGGAAGCATTCATATGCCTACTTGCTTCTACTGTTGTAAAAAGGGTCATGTTAAATCTACATGTCCTTATAGAAGAAATGATCATCATATCATTAGAAACACCTATCCTTTATGTTTAAGGAAACAGGTCAAACAAATCTGGGTTCCTAAAGGTACTAGACCACCAAACATGATCGAACCTGAGTATGAACCAAAATATGCCATTTCATCAACCCTGAAAGGTTGATGTTTTCTGTTTTGCAGGATATCACCAAGGTAAATGAGCACAAATGGATATTAGATAGTGGTTGCTCAAGACACATGAGTGAAAAAAGCTCTTTATTCTCGGATGTAAAGAAGCAATCATTTGGAACCATTACACTTGGTGATAAAGGAAAGTGTGACATAATTGGCATTGGTAAAATTTTCTATAATTAATCCAACTTTATTGATGATGTTTATTTGGTTGATGGTTTGAAATATAACCTGCTAAGTATATCTAAAATTTGTGATAAAGGCAACAAAGTCATGTTTGATTCAAATAAGTGTGAGGTTCAAAACAAAAAGACGGGTGAAGTGTTGCTTACTGCTCCTAGATGTAATAATGTTTATTCTATGAGTACTAACCAAGTTGAAGGAACTAAGCTAAAATGTTTAAAGGCCTTGACTGATGATCCAAGGCTTTGGCATAGAAGACTTGGTCACGTAAGCATGCACACCATGCAGAAGCTTCTTACAAAAGATTTGGTACGTGGTTTCCCAAACCTAAATTTCGAGGTTAATGATCTATGTAAGGCGTGTACACAAGGTAAATAAACACGAGGTTCATTCAAACCTAAGAAAGTTGTAAGTTCTTCTCGATCTATTGAACTTTAACACATGGATCTTTGTGGACCTATGCGTGTCAAATCTCCCAGAGGCAAGCAATACATCCTTGTTATAGTAGATGATTTCTCTCGTTTCACATGGATTTCTTTTCTATGAGAAAAATCTGAAGCTTTATTTGAGTTTTCAAAATTGTGTAAGGAGTTACAAACTTTGAAAAACCTACTAATCGTTTCCATACGAAGTGATCATGGTAGAGAGTTTGATCAACTAAAGTTAGACTTGTTTTGTGTAAAATATGGCATTTCACATAATTTTTCAGCCCCTAGAACTCCTCAATAAAATGGAGTTGTGGAACGAAAGAACCGCACTCTTGAGGATATGTCTAGGACAATGCTTTTAAAAAATAATTTGCCAAAAAGCTTTTGGGCTGAAGCAGTAAGCACTGCAAATTATATTTTGAATAGATGTTTAATTCGCCCTGTTTTGAAAAATACTCTTTATGAACTCTTTAAAGGAAGAAAACCAAATATTTCATATTTCAAACCCTTTGGATGTACTTGTTTTGTTCATAACAATGACAAAGATAAACTTGGGAAATTGATGCACGTAGTGATGAAGCTATATTCATTGGATATGCTTCAAATAGCAAAGCTTATCGTGTCCATAACAAACGTACCAAAATTGTCGAGGAAAGCATTCATATTATTTTTGATGAAAGCAATCATGGTACTTTGAGTGAAAGTTTTGCAGACCTAAATCCAAATCAAAGAGAAGATCATAATTCGGATGAAGAGGAAGACCCTAAGGATCGAGACAAGAATATGCAGGAAAAGATTCAAGATATCGAAGAAAACCCTCAAGACCTTGCAACACACCTTCAAGACCTTGAAACAAGAAACTATGATAACAGAACTCTGCTTCAAGGGCTTTAAACCCAACTTCAAGGCCTTGAGATCGGATCAACTGGAAATATACAAACGGTACCTGAATCTAGTCAAACATATGAAGCTCAACCTTTTGGATCTGCTCCATTTGTTAAAAGAAGAAAAGTTCAACCCACCTCATATCATCCACAAGAGAATGTGATCTCAGATTCAAATGCTGGAGTTCAAACTAGATCTAAAGTGAACAATCTATGTGCCTTCTCCGCTTTTGTTTCGCTTGTCGAGCCAAAGAACTACGCTCAAGCTCTTCAAGAACCTGATTGGATCATTGCCATGCAAAATGAATTGAATGAATTTGAGAGGAACAAGGTATGGACTCTTACTTCAAGACCAAAACATCAATCAGTTATTGACACAAAATGGGTCTTTCGAAACAAATTGGATGAAAGTGGCAAAGTCATTCGAAATAAAGCACGACTTGTAGCACAAGGCTATAACCAAGAAGAAGGTATTGATTATGAGAAGACTTTTGCTCCAGTTGCTAGGTTAGAAGTCATACGTATGCTACTTGCATTTGCATCTTTCATGAGCATAAAACTTTTTCAAATGGATGTAAAATGTTCTTTTCTAAACGGCTTCTTAGAAGAAGAAGTCTATGTTGCTCAACCACCTGGTTTTGAAAATGATGAATTTCCAAATCATGTCTTTAAATTAGACAAAGCTCTTTACGGTCTTAAGCAAGCTCCTCAAGCTTGATAAGAAAGATTGTCTTAATATCTTCTTGAAAACAATTTCAAAAGAGGTTTGATTGATAAAACATTGTTTACCAAAACCAGACAAACGACATTTTAGTAGTGCAAATATATGTTGATGATATATTATTCGGTGCTACTAATGATTCCCTCTGCAAGGAATTTTCAGATATTATGTGCATGGAATTTTAAATGAGCTTAATGGGACAACTAAATTTCTTTCTTGGACTTCAAGTTACACAAGCAAAGAAAGAAATTTTTCTCAATCAAAGCAAGTATATGTTAGCATGAAATATTGTGATATTTTAGGCACGTTTTCTAAGTGTATTTCATCTATATTGGTATTCATTGATAAAGCATGGAAGCAATTGTGAGTTAGTTTATCTATTTTGTCGATATAGAGGTCTACATAAGCTTTGTGTTGATTGTAGGAAATTAAGAGCTAAAACCGAACGGATCAAGGGAGAATGGAGATAAATTGAGCATGTCCAAGGATTGAGGACATCACTAGGAGCTAAGGATGGTGCTAGGATGAAGAATGATACGAAAACAAAGGAAATTACGAGCTATGTACGTTCCACGCTCTAAAGTACGACCGTATTAGAGTCCACGCTCTAATCCACGGCTGTGGAACCTTGGCAAGACAAGCGTGGTGCATTTCAGCAACTTACACGGCCGTGGAGAGTTGTGACAAACCGTGATCCAACTCCACGCTCTAAATTACGGGCGTGGAACCCTTCCACGACCGTGATCTTGACGATCTTTTACGCAAATATTTTAAGCCACGATCTTCTACGCAAATGGGCCGAAGACGCATTTTATTTGGGCCTATATAAGGACGGAAGGAAGGAGATTCCATCACCTCTGCTTACCCTAGTTTACGCCTTCGCTTAGATTGCCGTTGGGAGATTGCGCTTTGCCCTATTGAGATTTCCGGATTGACGGAAAGTTGGAGATTTGCGAAGATTGGAAGATTTGGAAGATTGTTCGTAAGGATATTTCATACTTTATTCCTAGGTTTGATTAGAAGACGGATTGACATCCCGTTCTTTGTTCTTATCTAGAATAGTTACTTGTTTGTGTTTATTCCAAATCTGAGTTGCATTATCATAGATATTTGTGGATTTGAGATTGGTTTGAAGGTTATTGAAGGTTTTCGGAAGTTTTCATCTTTCATTCTATTAAATCTTAAATTTGATATCAATATGATTGTTGTTGGCTAAAACCCTTTAGTAATTCTAAGGTGAAGGGTTGATAGTTGTGGCTTAGATGATGATAGATCGATCGTAAACAGATTGGACACTGAGAGTTAGAGAGAATCGCCGACGAACCTAATCCACGGTCTGTTCTTGAGCTTCCACGACCGTGGAACTCAAGTACTACCCGTAATTTTGTGTCAGTTACGAACCTTGCTTTTACTTTAATCCAAAGTTAAAGATTTGCTTTAACTTAGTCTTGGCTTGCCTCTTCTAGGTGGTAGTGAAGCCTCAACAACCTCTACCTCGATTTCGAGTGTCACAACCTTAATCGGTTTAGTTAGTCTTGATCCTTGGATTATAAGTTTGGGTATTTGACGTTAATATTTACCTTTAGAATCTTTCTATACTGAAGGCTCAACAACCTTTATAGGGAGTGCCTTTGGGTGAATTATATAAGGTCTTGGAACTTCACCGTACATTGCCTTACATTCGTATACCTTTGCATACCTCAACTCTGTCCTTATATCTTTAGTATATCTTGAATCGATTGCCACAGCTGGATTCCTGGATCTTTAGGATTGTTGTTTTCCCAATAATTTACAAAGCTCATACATTTACTTGCTTGATAACTCTTAACTGGATTTAACCCCCCAAATCCCTCTGTTCGATACTCTGGAATTCTTGCTTAACTATATCGATCCGCACTGCGGGTTCGCTTGCTTGATTTCTAGTTTTATAATTAAAGCTTATTTGCACGCACGCTAAGTGGCGAACAAGTTTTTGGCGCCGTTGCCGGGGATTTGGTCTAGGCCGAATTCGGTTATCGGTTGTCAAGCTTGGGAGCTTTTCCCTTGTTATTTGATATCTTTTCGAGTGTATGCGCAGGTTTAGGAATAACGAAGACCTCTTACCTCTTGATCAAGAGCTTGAGAGGACTTTGAGGAGAAAGCTTAAGGAAAGAAAAATGGCTGAAGAAAGAGAACGTGATCTCCAATCGGAGTTAGCGGAAAAGGAAGCTCAACTCCAATGGAGTGAGAAGACTCGTAGGGAAGAAACGGATCGTCATCAAATGAAGGTTGATGATCTAACAGACATGATGTTCTTAATGAGGCTGGAAATAAACGACCTCAAAGAGAAAAAGAAAAGGAGGAGACCGGGAAGATCGGTTAGAGCCAACTCATCCAATGAGGATAGCGACTCCTCCATGCCACCACTAGAGGAAATTGATCCAACGATCAATGTGAATCCATTCTATCCAAGGCCAGCAGCAAATTGCCGTGTTCCACCTAGGAACGCGAGGGTCGAACGTGTGGATGAGGAGCCAAGAACTCTTGGCCAAAGGATGGATCCAACGCAGCAACCACGCTGTTTAGGTGTGAACTTTGATGCTGACGATGCACAAGGGTTTAGCTTCAACCCTCAAGTTATTACCATTGTTCGCCAAAATCAATTCGGTGGAACAAGTGCTGAATCTCCACACCAACATCTACAAAATTTTGAGATTATGATGGAGACAATGAAGCCGAAGAACACAACTACCAACAGCTACAAACTCAAGCCTTTCTTCTTCTCCTTGAAGGGGAAAGCATTGTCTTGGTATCAAGCTCTTCCAAGTGGGAAGCTTGAAACATGGCAGGATCTTTCTTCGGAGTTCCTCACTAAGTTCTTTCCGCCATCCAAAACGACGGAGCTAAGAGGTAAGATTAATGCATTTTCTATGAGATCTAACGAAAGTTTGTTTCAATCTTGGGAAAGATTTCAGGATTTGCTATTGGATTGCCCGCATCATGGCATATCCAAGCTTGCACTATTGGAGATATGTTATAAGGGGCTGGATGTGGAGACACAATTCAAGCCCCAATCCCTTTCATGTGGTACATTCATGGACATGAGAGAAGATGACGCTTCGGACTTCATTGAGAAGCAAGCGCGAGTTATAGAGAAGTATTCTCATCGGAAAATTGAGGCGAATCATGTGGATCAAGAAGTAAAGCTATCACAAGCAGCTCAAACTCAAATCTTTTCTCTCAACACGGAGATTAAAGAGTTGAAGGAAGCCATCAAAACCAACTTTCCGAAGCACAAGGAGCAAGATGTGGGTTATTTAGGCAACAACAATAACCACAACGGTAATGAGAATACCAATCGCAACAACCGGAACAACAACCGGAATAATTGGAACAACAACAACAACCGGAACAACAATTGGAACAACAGTAAGGGTTCAAACAACAACAATTGGCACTCCAATCAACAAAATTCCGGTAACTCTTATCCTTCCAATTCAGGAAATTCACTAACTCCACCTTCCTCTTCTTCCACTCCTTTGAAAAGCCAGGGGCAAACATCTAATGGTGGAAGCACTTCGGGGAAAGAGAAGCCCGATCCCATGTTGGAAACGATTTTGGGGAAACTTCAAGGGTTGGAGATTCGCATCATCAAGGTTGATGATCACATCACTAAGGTTGATAAAGCCCAAAAGGTTTTAGAAAACCAAATGTTCAGCCATGCGGAGGAAGTCCCTAGGAATCAAGGGAGACTTCCAGGAAAAACAGAGGACAACCCAAAAGGAAGGGTGATGGCAATCACAACTAGGAGCGGGGTAACAACTACCGACCCGCAGCCTAAATTTGTAGAAGTCCCCGTTGAGAAAGAGAAAGAAAAGGGGAAGGAGAAGGAAGATGTCTACGTTCCTCCTCCAGCTTACAGACCTCCCCTACCGTTCCCTCAATCTAGAGCGAGAGCGCGTCTAGATAAACAATTCGGTAAGTTTATAGAACTCATGAGCAAACTGCATATTAATATACCTTTCATTGATGCTATTGTAGGTATGCCGGCTTCTAGTAAGTTCTTAAAGGAAATCCTCTCTAACAAGAGAAAACTAGAGGATTTTGGAGAGGTTAAGATGAGTTCGGATTCTTCGGATCTCATCAAGACCATGAAAGAGAAGATGCCCCCAAAGCTAAAGGATCCGGGGTCATTTTGTATTCCCCTAGGAGTGGGAGATGTCACATATGATGCATTATGTGATTTGGGAGCAAGTGTGAGCATCATACCACTTGCATTATGTAGGAAGATCGGTTTAGGTGACCCTAAACCGGTGAAGATGACGTTGTACATGGCGGATCGATCCATAACTCGTCCCGTCGGTATTGTTGAAGACATCCCGGTCAAGCTAGGTAAATTCTATGTTCCTATAGATTTTGTTGTGCTTGACATTCCTGCAGATAGTCCGGTCCCGATCATTCTCGGAAGACCGTTTCTTGCAACGTCCGGCTGCATAGTCGATTGCAAGAATGCTAGACTCGCCTTCGACATAGGAGAAGAGAAGGTAGAGTTCGTTCTTTCCACTCTAGTGAAGGAACCAATCTTTGATGAGGATATATTCAATATCCAAGATGAAGAAGGGTTGTCTAGAGAGGAGGTAAGTGCTATTCTCTTCAAAGATCCTTTGCAAAAGGTTATTACTATGAGTCTAATGGATATAGGGGAAGAAGAGGAGTGCAATAAGGCAATTGAAGCCTTAGAAGCACAAGAAGAAGTGTGTGAAGAGGAGTTTGAGAAACTCCACGACGAGGCAGAGAACGTACGGATCCACGGTCATACACTATATTCCACGGCCGTAGATTTCACCAACAAAAGCGTGGAGCACTCCAGAGGGTTACACGGTCGTGGAGAGAACAGAGCAACCGTATTTACTTTCCACGCCCAAAATCACGGCCGTGGAGAACGCAAAGAGGCCGTAATTTTGGGTGATTCCGAAGGCAATTGTGTCTCTTCCTCAACTTCTCTTGATTCTTCTCCAACACCTTCTACATCCTTAGAGACTTCTAAGGAAGCATCGGATGCTCCTCAAGAACCATTGGAAACTCCGAAAGTGATGGAACTAAAGCCACTCCCTACACATCTAAGGTACGCACTTCTTGGACCTAATTCTACCTTTCCGGTAATTGTTAGTTCCGATTTGACCATAGATGAACATAGTAAGCTCATGGTTGTCCTTAGGAAACATAGAAAAGCTTTAGGATATACTATGGAGGACTTAGTTGGAATCAAACCTTCCCTATGCATGCATAAGATATTAATGGAAGAGGACTTTAGGACTTCGCGACAACCTCAAAGGCGGTTGAATCCAACCATGAAGGAGGTTGTCAAGAAGGAAATTCTTAAACTTCTTGATGCAGGTATCATCTACCCTATCTCCGATAGCAAGTGGGTGAGCCCGGTACAAGTGGTTCCGAAGAAGGGAGGAATGACGGTCATCACCAACAAGAATAACGAACTCATTCCTACCCGAACCGTAACAGGATGGCGGATGTGCATAGACTACCGCAAGCTAAACAACGCGACGAGGAAGGATCACTTTCCACTACCCTTCATCGATCAAATGCTTGAAAGGTTAGCACAACATTCGCACTTTTGCTATCTTGACGGTTATAGTGGTTTCTTTCAGATTCTGATACACCAGGATGATCAAGAGAAGACCACATTTACGTGCCCATGGGGTACGTTCGCCTATAGGAGGATTCCGTTCGGGCTTTGCAACGCCCCAGCCACCTTTCAAAGGTGCATGATGGCCATCTTCTCCGAATATATAGAGGAAATCATGGAGGTTTTTATGGATGACTTCTCCGTTTATGGTTTCTCTTTTGACAATTGTCTTTCTAACCTTGCTCTTGTGTTACAAAGGTGTGAAGACACTAACCTAGTTCTTAATTGGGAGAAGTGTCAATTCATGGTGAAGGAAGGCATTGTATTAGGACACTTAATCTCTAGTAGAGGGATTGAGGTGGATAAAGCTAAAATAGAGACTATAGAAAAGCTTCCTCCCCCAACTTCGGTGAAAGGGATAAGAAGTTTTCTAGGACATGCTGGATTTTATAGGCGCTTCATAAAAGACTTCTCTAAAATATCAAAACCGCTAACTAATCTATTGATGAAGGATGCAGTTTTTGAGTTCTCGCAGGAATGCTTAGATGCGTTTAATATGATTCGGGAAGCTCTAATTTCAGCTCCGATTATCCAACCTCCAGATTGGAATCTCCCCTTTGAGGTTATGTGTGACGCAAGTGACGTAGCTATAGGAGCTGTCCTTGGACAAAGAAAGGAAGGGCGAACCCACGCTATCTACTACGCTAGCAAAACGCTAGATGAAGCGCATCTCAACTACGCCACTACGGAAAAGGAATTTTTAGCCATTGTTTATGCAATTGAAAAATTTCGCTCTTATCTTGAAGGTGCAAAGGTGATTGTGTACACGGATCATGCTGCGATCCGGTACCTCCTTGCAAAGAAGGATGCAAAGCGAAGGCTAATTAGATGGATTCTTCTCCTACAAGAATTCGATCTAGAGATCCGCGACAAGAAGGGTTCGGAAAATTCTGTTGCGGATAATTTGAGTCGTCTAACACATCTAGAGGACGACCATCTACCTATAGATGACTCCTTTCGGACGAACATTTACATATCATAGAGGAGTGCATCGATGTGATCTCCAAAGGTAACGAACCATGGTTTGCTGATTTTTTTAACTATTTGGTTTGTCAGGAATTACCACCCGGATTATCCTACGCACAAAGAAAGAAGTTCTTTAAGGATGTTCGGGAATACTTTTGGAATGAACCTCTCCTCTTTAAGAGAGGTCCGGATGGCATTATTCGGCGATGTGTGCCGGAAGATGAGATGCAAAGTGTCATCCGCCATTGTCATTCACTACCATGTGGAGGACACGCTAGTTCGAACAAGACTAGCGCTAAGGTATTGCAATCTGGATTCTTTTGGCCTACACTATTTAAAGATGTGCAAACCTTTGTTTCCTGCTGCGATGCTTGTCAAAGAACAAGAAATATATCTAGGAGAAATGAGATGCCTCTCAACAACATCCAAGAGGTGGAGATCTTTGACGTTTGGGGAGTAGAGTTCATGGGACCATTCCCATCATCTTGTGGTAACCAATACATACTATTAGCTGTTGATTATGTTTCAAGATGGGTTGAAGCGATTGCCTCTCCCACTAATGATGCCATTGTAGTGGTTAAGTTCTTTAACAAGACCATCTTCCCACGATTTGGGACACCACAGACCATCATTAGTGATGGAGGCTCTCACTTCATTGCCCGGCGCTTTGACGCTCTCTTAGCTAAGTATGGGGTGACTCACAAGATCGCCACCCCCTATCATCCACAAACTAGTGGGCAAGTGGAGATCTCAAACCGGGAGATCAAAGGAATCCTAGAGAAGACGGTTTCAAGGACTAGGAAGGATTGGTCTTTCAAGTTAGATGACGCATTGTGGGCGTACCGGACTGCGTATAAGACTCCCATCGGAACCACACCATACAACCTTGTGTATGGGAAGTCTTGTCACTTACCGGTAGAGTTGGAGCACAAGGCGTTTTGGGCAATCAAGTGGCTAAATTTCAGCATGAAAGAAGAGGGAGAGAAGCGTCTCTTGGACCTAAATGAGCTTGAAGAACTCCGCTTGAACGCTTACGAAAACGCCAAGATCTACAAAGAAAGAGCAAAGTGTTGGCATGATAAGCATATCATTCCAAAGGACTTCAAAGAAGGAGAACAAGTTCTCCTCTTCAATTCATGGCTTCGTCTCTTTCCAGGTAAGCTTAAATCTCGTTGGACCGGACCTTTTCTAATCAAACGCATTTTCCACCGTGGTGTAGTTGAAGTATGGGGTGAAACGGGCGGAAGCTATAAGGTGAACGGTCAACGACTCAAGAAGTATACACCGGAACTCCAAGCTGAAGAATTCGCGCCCACCGCACTCGAATAAGTGCGAATTTGGTCTAGCTACGGACCTTAAACAAAGCGCTTCTTGGGAGGCAACCCAAGGTATTGCATTGTCGTTTTTGTTTTTGATTCATAGATTAGTTTAGTTTAGACGTTTTTGCTTTGTTTTGCCTTCGATACCTTCCGGTATGTTCGTGTTTTTGGATGTAGGAACAGTGGAAAAGGAAAGGGGAAGAGAAAGTTTGAAGAAAAGTGATGAAACTTGGACTTTGGAGCATTACAGAGAGTTCCACGGCCTAAACCACGGCCGTGACTGCTACAGTGACCGTAATTTTCAAAAGCCTGAGAAAAATCACCAAAACCATGGTTCCGTACATTTCCACGGCCGTGGAACCTCCCGATAGACCGTGATTTTCAAAAATTTTTACGGCCACAATATAAACCACGTTTCTTCACAAAACACAAAACAAAACCCAAAACAACGCCAAGGATTTCTGGGAAGAGATCGCTATGATCTACGCCAGCGAGGACCGCTGGCAGCCAGCTGATACCAAGGCTAAGTTGATGTATCACTTAGCCTTGAAGATTGCTCACAGGGTACTTTCTGAGTGTCTCTTCCCTAGGACGGAGACACCTCAGAAAATCAAGACAGATGAGCTTTTCCTTCTCTACTGTATGCTATACGGTAGACCTGCAGATTGTGCCACCCTCTTAGCTGCTACTATGAGCAAGCTAAAGAACAAGAGGGCTGGTAACATTGGATATGGTGGGATGGTCACCCACCTTGCTCGACAGTTAGGGGTAGATTTCTCTACTTGCACACGTATTGCTGCTACACCCCTAGGACTACATAGCCTCATGACTAGAGGCATCATCTTCCCCACCCATAGAGGTCCACCATATGCTGTTATGCCATGGGAGAGTAGGACCGGGAGAGGTATAGAGTGGCTCCCCGAGTATTCCATTATGGCTGGACGCCATAATTGGAAGGCGACGTTCGCTGCCATGCATGCGAACAGATTGGTAGCCCCTCCTTACGTTCCACCACCACCAGTTGTAGAGGAGGAGGAGATGAGAGGAGGAGATGATTATGATGGAGGAGGAGGAGCTGATCAGGACTTTGGTACATTCCCGGATCAGCCGGATGCTGTTCCCGACATGCCTAGACATTCCCCCCGCCCTGCTAGAGCATTTGGCTCTTCCTCTCGCCGTGCTAGTGTGAGCGAGAGGCCGACTTGGATGGCAGATCCTCCCGCTTGGTACAGCACTCAGCCGGATTGGATGGGAGCTCCACCGCCTTGGCATGCACTGCCGCCACCTGCACCAGCACCTTCAGATGCACCGGCGTGGTACAGCCAGCCGCCTGGTTGGTACGAGCAGCTGCCACAATGGGCTACCGACCTTTCCGATAAGGTTGGAGCTTTGGAGATACGTGCTGATGCTAGAGATGCACGAGCTGATGATCTGGACCACATGATGAGAGACGTTTACCGCCAGCAGTTCGGGCGGTACTATGATCCCAGCTTCTCACCGTTTCCACTACTGCCTCCACCACATTGATGACTTTGATGATCGATGTTTTAGCCACTCCACCACCGTTTTGTGAGTTCTTTTTCTTTCTTTCTTTTCTTCTTTTTCTTTTCTTTGAACATTAGGGACAATGTTTGTTCCAAGTATGAGGTGGGGTGTGACTAATAGTTTGTAATAACTCTTACTCACTTTTGTATGCTTCTATTGAGACTACCTTGCACGTTCATTCTATTGTTACACGTTTCATTATTGCATTGCATGAAAAAGCTTTTGAAAAACCCATAAAAATTGAAAAATTTTGAAAATTTTTTGTTTCTAAGGATACAGATGATTTCTATGATAATCACCACTTGTGAATTGAGTTTTGATGACAATCGCATGCTTAAACAAATAGTGAATTGAAAAGAAATTGAATGAGTTGATTATTCCTCTTTTGCAAGTTTCATAATGTGATGAATGTTACTCAAATCATGTTGAGAAATCAAGGTTGAAATCACATAATAAGTTCTTATGCTTCTTTTTGAGATGATTAAGGCAATTCGATTTTCTTTCTTTTTTTTTTGATCATTTAGCCCCTCATTGAAATAATGACCTCCTTTACCTATCCAGGAATTTGGAGGAGTTGAATGAAAAAGGCATGTTTGATGTGGGAGGGCCATGAAAGTAATATTTTGCATTCAAAAGAATAGAAAGAAATTGTAGGTTTGGGGAAGTCAATCATGATGATGAGTAACTCGGCACCATTCACATAGCCGGGTGTTTGTGTCTTGCCAAAGTCGGATGATATTCCTAGCGGATTATGGTATGTGCATCAAGGGTTTGAGGCATCTCGTAAAAATGAGAAACGCCAATCTCCTAGGCTTCGGTTTTTGTGCACCTCTATCCACAACTCCAAAAGTAAAGTCGAAAAATGAAAAGAAGAGAGCCAAGCTCTAAGTTGAAAGTCCTGCGGAAACCGCAAGAGAAAAAGAAAAGAGTAGTTATCCACTTTCCCGGATTCATGCACCACATTCCTTAAAGTTTTCCTTCCCTTTCCGCATTCTAGACCTTGTTTGAAAGTCCTTAAGATCAAGAGAATGATATATGACTTGGTGACCTAAATTGAAGTTTCTTATGATTGATTTTGATAATGTTTGAAGGTTATGATGTTTACATGGAAGTTTGATTAATTCATGAGCTTTCTTTACTCTTTACTCTTTGATTATGTATATGAAAGTCATATAAACGAATGAAGCAAGATTTGAGGATGATCTATTGATTAGAAGGCACATTCATCTAAAAGAAGTTTTGCTTTGAGAAGGTACACATATTTCATCCTAACTTGAGTTTTAAAGTTTTGAAAGACCTTGCTTAGGGACAAGCAAGTGGCAAGTATGGGGTTATTTGTTAGCATGAAATATTGTGATATTTTAGGCACGTTTTCTAAGTGTATTTCATCTATATTGGTATTCATTGATAAAGAATGGAAGCAATTGTGAGTTAGTTTATCTATTTTGTCGATATAGAGGTCTACATAAGCTTTGTGTTGATAGTAGGAAATTAAGAGCTAAAACCGAACGGATCAAGGGAGAATGGAGATAAATTGAGCATGTCCAAGGATTGAGGACATCACTAGGAGCTAAGGATGGTGCTAGGATGAAGAATGACACGAAAACAAAGGATATTACGAGCTATGTACGTTCCACGCTCTAAAGTATGACTGTATTAGAGTCCACGCTCTAATCCACGGCCGTGGAACCTTGGCAAGACAAGCGTGGTGCATTCCAGCAACTTACACGGCCGTGGAGAGTTGTGACAAACCGTGATCCAACTCCACGCTCTAAATTACGGGCGTGGAACCCTTCCACGACCGTGATCTTGACGATCTTTTACGCAATATTTTAAGCCACGATCTTCTACGCACATGGGCCGAAGACGCATTTTATTTGGGCCTATATAAGGACGGAAGGAAGGAGATTCCGTCACCTCTGCTTACCCTATTTTACGCCTTCGCTTAGATCGCCGTTGGGAGATTGCGCTTTGCCCTATTGAGATTTCCGGATTGACGGAAAGTTGGATATTTGCAAAGATTGGAAGATTTGGAAGATTGTTCGTAAGGAGATTTCATACTTTATTCCTAGGTTTGATTAGAAGACGGATTGACATCCCGTTCTTCGTTCTTATCTAAAATAGTTACTTGTTTGTGTTTATTTCAAATCTAAGTTGCATTATCATTAATATTTGTGGATTTGAGATTGGTTTGAAGGTTATTGAAGGTTTTCGGAAGTTTTCATCTTTCATTCAATTAAATCTTGAATTTGATATCAATATGACTGTTGTTGGCTAAAACCCTTTAGCAATTCTAAGGTGAAGGGTTGATAGTTGTGGCTTAGATGATGATAGATCGATCGTAAACAGATTGGAGCCTGAGAGTTAGAGAGAATTGCCGACGAACCTAATCCACGGTCAGTTCTTGAGCTTCCACGGCCGTGGAACTCAAGAACTACCCGTAATTTTGTGTCAGTTACGAACCATGCTTTTACTTTAATCCAAAGTTAAAGATTTGCTTTAACTTAGTCTTGGCTTGCCTTTTCTAGGTGGTAGTGAAGCCTCAACAACCTCTACCTCGATTTTGAGTGTCACAACCTTAATCGGTTTAGTTAGTCTTGATCCTTGGATTACAAGTTTGGGTATTTGACGTTAATATTTACCTTTAGAATCTTTCTATACTGAAGCCTCAACAACCTTTATAGGGAGTGCCTTTGGGTGAGTTATATAAGGTCTTGGAACTTCACCGTACATTGCCTTACATTCGTATACCTTTGCATACCTCAACTCTGTCCTTATATCTTTAGTATATCTTGAATCGATTGCCACAGCTAGATTCCTGGATCTTTAGGATTGTTGTTTTCCCAATAATTTACAAAGCTCATACATTTACTTGCTTGATAACTCTTAACTGGATTTAACCCGCCAAATCCCTGTGTTCGATACTCTGGAATTCTTGCTTAACTATATCGATCCGTACACTGCGGGTTCGCTTGCTCGATTTCTAGTTTTATAATTAAAGCTTATTTGCACGCACGCTAAGTGGCGAACAGTATACTAGAGCCTTGCTTAAGAAGTACAAAATGGATCAATCTAAGGTTGCAAAGACTCCTATGAGTTCAACACTTCCGCTAGACCATGACAAGAATAGCAAAAGTGTAGTACAAAAGGAGTATTGAGGTATGATTGGTTCATTGTTGTATCTAACTGCTAGTCGTCCTGACATTAAGTTTAGCGTGTCCATGTGTGCAAGATTTCAAGTTGATCCTAAAGAGTCACATTTGATAGCTGTGAAAAGAATTTTTTTGGTCTCTTAATGGCACTAAGGATCTAGGGTTATGGTACCCTCGTCAAAGCTCGTTTCATCTAGTTGGATATTCAGATGCAAACTTTGCAGGTTATAAGGTCGATAGAAAAAGTACTTAAGGATGTTTTCAATTCTTAGGGTCATTCCTAATTGGTTGGCACTCCAAGAAGCAAAACGCTGTTGCCCTATCCACAACTGAAGCTGAATATATAGCTACAGGAGCCTATTGTGCACAAATTCTTTGGATTGCTCAACAACTTCGTGATCTTGGCTTTGACTTGAAAGGTATTCCTATAAAATGTGATAATACTAGTTCTATTTCTATAACCAAAAATCATGTG
Organism: Fagopyrum esculentum; assembly: GCA_033239045.1. Taxonomy (NCBI): domain Eukaryota; kingdom Viridiplantae; phylum Streptophyta; class Magnoliopsida; order Caryophyllales; family Polygonaceae; genus Fagopyrum; species Fagopyrum esculentum. The sequence continues at coordinate 86,399,850 of BSUD01000001.1, forward strand.
CAGCATTCAAGGACTAAGCATATTGATGTAAGGCATCACTTCATACGTGATCATGTTGAGAAAGGTTATGTTTCGATTTCTTTTATCTCAACTAACTTGCAGCTTGCAAATATCTTTAACAAGCCTCTTCCTGAGGAACAATTTAATTTTATTAGATTGGATCTTGGTATGTTGAACAAGGAAGCATTAGCGTAGGGGTAGTAAACGAGTTTAATTATACTTACGCATGCATCCCAATTGATGTTTTCAAGGGCCTTGAAACATATTTCACAAGGTATATTAATTATACGGATCTTTTAAGAATTAATATCTTATAGATATTTCAATTCTTAAAATATTTATAATAAGTCTTTTGTTTGAAAATTTTGAAAAAGATTTGCTGTTATTGGTTTTTATAGGCCTTTTAAAAGCTTGATTTTCTCAAAGATTTTGTTATTTCCTTGTTAAAAAGGACCTACCTTGTTTATCTTTTTATTCTTTCACAAGAAACCCTATTTCAACATCCTTTGATTTCTCTCTCAAACTTTCCTCATGGCACCCAGAAGCAAGAGATATGCTCCTCTAGCTCCCAAAAAGAAAGTTGTTCTGAATTCCTTAATTTCTAAAGAAGAAAAATCTTCTGAAGATCTGGATACATCTTAGATTACCGGTCTTCCCTCATCATGGTTCGTTATTTTTCAAGCTTCTGGATCTTGGCTTGATGCTTTTCACAATCGACCGCTCTGTATGTGTGATTTGGTGGATACTGATTTTCTCGATACCCTCAAGATACCCTGCATAGACAAGCTGAAGAGTTCGATTATCTGGAAGGTTCTAAACCCTAAAGATTTTGCTTTTCCACGACTCACGAGACTATTCTATGTTAATCTCACCACAAAAAGGGACAAAGGATGCATCACTCTTGAATCTTCAGTCAAAGGTACTCCGATTTCACTCACTCATATTCTAAGTGAGATTTTTAAAATTCCTACAGATGTTGTATTCAACTATCCTTCAAGATTAGAGAGTGTTCGTATTGCCAAGGAGAATTTTCTGGTTCCAAATTCAACCTCACGTCAACTTACTCACATATCTCTAACCTTACAGGCTAAAATAGTGTTTACCATACTGGTTCGATGTGACGTTCCTCGTGCAAACTCAAGAGAGATGTTGAATGATCAATCTCTTGAATTAATTCCTTTGCTTATGTCTGATCTGGACATAGATGTGCCTAATTTGATTCTCAACCATATGATGCATTCTATCAATTCTAAGAAACCTATTCCTCTTCCTTATGGAAATTTGCTGCCTAAGGTCTTTCATTATTACAAAATTGACACATCCTATGAGGAAAGACAATCTATTACCAGCAAAATTCATGAGAACTACTTAGAACGTCTGTGGATTGAGAAAAATCTTGCAGGAACATGGACTTTAAAAGGAAAAGGAACTACTCAAAATCCAAATGAAGAAGTCAAACCTTCTCCTACTCCAGAAATCAGGTTAGAGGGTTGTGAAAAAGAAATAGCTTGTCTCAATCGTGAATTATCTGATTTTCAGTTTGACACCAAGAGGAGAATAGATACAAATTTTGAGTTTCTAGCTACCATAAATGCTAAAGTCAATGAAATGAATTTGATGAATGCTCTTACACTGACTACAATGGGAAGCATTTTTCCCATACCTGAAGATATAGCTCACCATACTCAAGAGAAGGTTGAGAATATGCTGATGAATTGTAAATGGCGTGTACAAAATAAATCAATTTTGTATCCAACTCATGTTGAGCCAATGTTCTTGCCAAATCTTGAGTATGAAGTAGTTAAGCAGAGACGAGCTGAAGAAAAGAGAAGACGTTTGGCAGCTGAAATGGATGATTGTCGTTATAAGAAATCTTCATCCAAAGGAAAGAGGAAGTTCTATGAGGAGAATTAAGCTAACTGGTTTTCTGAAAATCTTTCTATGTGGTTTGTGAAAATACTATTTTGGGTCTTTAATCGTATTTTAACTCCCGTGTTTTGACTGTTTTTTCTCCCTTGTTGAAACACAAAGGGGGAGAAATATGATCCGACATTTCGATATACTGCATTTTGCATTTTTAGTTTTTATTTTCATATGCATTGCTAAACTAACAAATGCTTGTACGATAAAACTTTTGTGTTGTCTTCCATCAAGGGGGAGATTGAAAACTCCACCTTGATTAAAATGTTTTACAGGTGTTGATGATCGAAGACTTAACACAAATGTAGTAGTTGGATACACTAACAATGTATTGATTATATTCTCTCGATATTTGGTTGGTTTGAATTCAGTGCAGGTTTTATCAAAAGTGTCAAGGGCCTTGATATGGATTTCAAGGGCCTTGAAGTATAACTCAAGGACAAAGGAAGATAGCGTTTACAAAGGGACGAATTCAAGGGTCTTGGGGTTATAGATGCACGAAACAAGGATTCAAATGAGCTGATGATTTTCCAGGAAGATTTATTCTTAAAAGAAAGATCTCAACAACCGAAGAAAGATCTCAACCGAAGATTAGAGAATCTTTTTAGTATATTTTCTAAAAACAAAGCGCGGCAAAATATCTTCTCTCTCTCGATTCAACAAAAGACGAGAAGATCAAGGAGCTAAGGTCTTGTCGTGTTCTCAGGAACTGAAGATTTGCAACGTCTACCTTATCTCGAAATGAGAAACGATCTTCATGGAGAAGAAGATTCATATTCAAACGGTCATCTCTACAACGGCTAGAAGACCTCTCCATAGAAGAGTATAAATGGAGATGATGGTCGTAGAAGAAAAACACACAAGCTTACACAGGAAAACATCTTTACGTCTTCAAGCAACCTAAACATGTTCATTTATTGTTTTTCTTTCTCTCTTTTACGCAAAAGCCATATCCCTTTAGAGAGAGAAAACACTAGAGCTCCATTGGAAGATCTAAATAGTGTTATACTAGAGTGTGTGTTACTTTGCGAAGTAACTAGGCTATTATAGCTAGGTTAAGAGTTGGAGCTAAATCGTAGCATTGACTACAGTGAGAGAGGAAGGGGATTTCTTCTAATTTGTATCTAGGACTCTTTGAAGCTGATAATAGATAGTTAGATCCTAAGGCTATACCATGGGACGGAGAGTAGGCTATTTAGAGCCGAACTTTGTAAACATATCCTCGTGCCGATCTTTTTAATTCCGCACCATATATACCTTATTGTGACTAACATTGTTTTGCAGGAGCTAGAAGTCAAGGCACTTGAAAGTAGTTTTAAAGCCCTTGAAATCAAAGTTTCACAAAGAGCACAGATCGACATCAAGGCCATTGAAAGGAGTTTCAAGGCCTTGGGATTTGGTTTGCGAAAAGTTCCCATACTCTATTCAACCCCCCCTAGAGTATCTTTTACCTTATTTATTTCACCTACCGGTTCTTCATGAGACGTTCCTTCTAGTGGGGTGGTTTGAAGCCCGACGTGGCTCGGTATGTAGCTTAGTGTGCGACCTGCCAACAGGTCAAGATTGAGCATCGTAGGTCCAGAGGAGAGCTACACCCACTGCCAGCACCACATTGGAAGTGGGAGGACATCTCTATGGATTTCTTCACGGGATTAAGACTCAATAGAGGTTTTGATGCTATATGGGTATGGTAGACTGTCTGAGGAAGACCGCACATTTCATTCCGATTAAGGAAACGTGGCCGGTAAGTCGTTTAGCTTAGGAGTTCACCAGACACATTGTGAGATTCCATGGAGTACCAAAGACTATCGTTTCCGACAGGGATGGACGTTTCACCTCGATATTTTGGCAACAGGTACATACTACTTTGGGAACGAGTCTCCACTTTACCACTGCTTACCATCCACAGACTGACGGTCAGTTTGAGAGAACCATCCAGACATTAGAGGACATGTTGCGGGCTTGTGTACGGGATTGGGGACAGGTATGACCTGATCACCTTCCCCTTGTAGAGTTTTCATATAATAACAGTTGTCACTCGTCTATTGGGATGGCTCCTTATGAGGCTTTGTACGGGCGGAGATGTCGCACGCCATTGTGCTAGGATGAGCCAAGCAGAGCTGATGAAGTAGCTCTAGACAAGATACAGGACGACATTGTAATAACTAGGATTTTCGAATTCTAATTAATGTTGATTAACTTAATTAGTGATAGTAATTGACATATAACTCGCGAAGATTGCGTAAGTGATGAGTATAAGTCACACCGTTATGTTCCTTGCATAATTTTGGGCTAATGGGGAAAATTTCACTTTTTCCCCCGGGTAATTATTTTTTCCCTCCGGTATTATTTGGAGCATTTGGGAGCTCCAATAAATAAAAATGCAGAGATAAATGATCAGGACATCGGACATGTCCTATATATGAAATAACATGGAAAGGCAAAACGGCCAAAATAGTCGCTATTTCGTTTCTTAACGGCTAAGAAAGACGGCTTTGGAATAATTATCCCTACAATATTCAAGATTTATCGTTCCAATTTCGAGGAGTTTGGAAAAGGGGGTTCAACCCGCCATTGGATCGGTTAAAGGATAATTATCGACTTTGCTAAAGGATAATTATCGACTTCACTATAAATAGCGGAAAATCGTTTATTAATTCATTTCCTTTCACGTTTCCTCGTAAAAGCTCTAATTTCTCTCAAACTTCAAACTCAGATCTACTCTCCGTTTCTAATCCGATTTCAATTCCGCTTGACTTTCTGGATTCATCTCTTCATTCTCTTCATATCGGTACCAAGTTTCTGCATTTCCGAGCAAATAAGAACCTGGTCGAGCATATATGTCACCAGGACAGTTCCGTCGCTCATATTCCAGTGAATTTGATGTTGTGCATGCGTAGCCTGCGTCGTTGTGATTCCGAATCTTCTTTCAGATCGTCAATCGGGTTAGTAATGAATAAGTTATGAATTTATTTGTTTTCCGTATTGCGATTTGGCCTAAATTGACCTTAGGCTTTTCAAAATGGATAATTAGAAATTCCACTATGATCATTACATTATTCTGGTGTTATGGGTTGTTTGCTTGATGAAATCTGATGACATGTGGGTTTAGAAATGACCTGCGGGCAGAATATTATTCTAGCGAAATTTAATTAATTAATTAAAGGTTAATTAATTAAATTAAGATTAAATTTGAGATGGAGGAATACTGATTAGATGCATGCTAGGTGTCAGAATGAGTTGAGGATCATGAGATGTTATGTTGAGGATATACCTTAGGCATTTATGAATGTGTTGAGGATCTGAGGTTTAGATTTGAGATATAGGTTGGTTGTGGTTAGTGAGACGAGTCTCCTAACCTTTGCAGAATGTGATTGTGTGTGCCTTGCTATTGCAGGCGTTGATTACTTCCCTAAGGGGAAGCTGTGAAGTGGTACAGGTTACGAGTATATGAGGTAAGTCCATAAGACTTACTTAGCATGCAGTTGTGGATTGTATGATGGTGATGGTTGTGTGTGTTCATATGATTGTGCTTTTATAACCTAAACCAGACTAGGATGACCATTCATTACATTTATTTTGCCCAAGTGTATTATAACGGGCGGTAACTGCCGGTCTCCGCCTACTGGTTAGGAGGAGGTGCCTTGAAGATGATCTCATAGGAGGGGACGAGTGAAGGTCACCCCTATGCAAATATCCTGTGTTACGTTGGATGGGACGGGATTCTTGAGGCTCATCGTGTTACAAAAGCAGTTGAATTAGTAATGGAATAACGTAATGAAAGATAATATATTGAATGTGTGTGGCATTGCATGTTTGAGATGTTGATGTGTGGTTGTGCTATTACCTTCATGCTTTTCATTGCTGTAGCTAACGGTTTCATACCGTGTTGTAGTGTTCTGCAGGTTAGGAATACTGCAGGGAGAGCTAAATGGTGTGACCAGCCGAGGACTTCTGTACATTAGGATGCGTGGGATGGGGTATCTTTTATGGTTATGGTTTATGATGTTGTTTTGTACTCAGCTTGGAGTTTGTAAACTCTTTTGATGTATCATATACAACTTTTATGTATTTGATTTTAATCTACCTGTTCCTTGTTGTAAGATCCAGTGAACTTGTTGTCAGGCTAGGGTCAGGATCCATTGTGAGATCCTAGCCCAATGTGACACTCCAAGTCCCGTGGATTTGGGGTGTTACAGAGTTGGTATCGGAGCCTTAGGTTGACAACAATGACACTTGCTATCTGCAATAAGGTAGAGTGGATAAATAAACAGAACCCACATGGGGTGTGACTTTTCAAAAGGTTTTGGTGTTAAGCGAGTACATATGTTTTGGGATAGTATGTATAGAAGTCATCACCCATCTTAGGATCTCGACAATGTGTGTATATATATATATATCTTTTATGTGCTGATGTGTATGCATGTAATAATGAGTATTATATATATATATCGATACATATGGCATATATATAGCCTTATAAGTTTAGGGGCATATATTCTACAGATGGCTCAGATTAGAGCAGTATTTGTAGTGGGACGAGATAGGGGTACACCCCCTCTTCCTTCAGTAGTGCCAAGTCAGGGACAATTATCCATTGTTGTGTTGCCTATGGCAGAGAACGAGTTTGAAGAGGCTGATCATGTCTCCATGAGTAGATTCGAGTTTCAAGAGTATATGCAGCAAGTATATGAGGTGGTGATAGCGGGTAGATCTACACAGGATTTACCAACATTTATGAGATCGACTGAAGCTTCTGGATTAGAGAAGAAACAAAGGCTTGAATGAGTGAAAGATGAGGTTGGATATCCGGGTTGCAAACCGAGCCCGACTTGTGGACGTTGCAGTACTTCTCGTTCACACGGACTTCTGGTGATACGAGGACTTGTTACAATTGTGGGAAGCCTGGACATGTACGACCACAGTGTCCAAGATCGCTAGTGACTTGCTTTACCTGTGGTAGACAAGGTCATAGAGTTGTTTTCTGTAAGAAAACTGGAGTGGCATCACGACAGGGTTTTATTTCTACTAGTGTGACGGGAGGTGGTCAGAAGACACCTCAACAGTAGACGCGGGGGCGGCAGAGAGTCTCAAATCATTCGTCTACTCAAGAATCCGTTACTAGGCTGAGTAGAGGTAAGGGTCGTGGTAGGAGTACCACGGATACTAGAAGAGCTCAAGGTAGAGCCTTTGAGCTGGACAGTGCAGAGGAGCCACCTGTACTAGTGGCAGGGATGAGACGTATATGTCTCAACTGTGGTTATCCAGATAATGTGCACTCTGAGTGCCCCATGGCACCGATAGCTTGATTCACATGTGGTGAACTAGGCCATCTGGCCCCTTTCTATCAACAAGGTAGTGTTTCTTCTCATCAAAACCTTCCTCTTTCCGATGCAGAAAGGGTTCGAAGTGGAGGCTATGGCGATGACCTCAGTGATACCTGAGGAGAATAGGTCTGAGGTTGAGTAATGATATGTAGTAGAGCTTCGGGCGTTAGCTGTTACAGGTACCATTCTTGTTAATGGTTTACCTAGTGGAGTTTTGTTTGTTGTGAGTGCTATGCACCACTTGTCTTTCGATGCATGTGTTAATAGTTAATTGTGGATACAAATTGATCTTCCTTTCTAGGATTACGAGTTATGGGTCTTAGGTACCCGCGAGATATGTGGTTGTTCCCTTTGTTCAAGGACTTGTGTATGGCTTGAAGACTTCTTTGTCATGCCTTAGGTGCATGAGAAGGTCTTTATGTGTGTGGTGGACGAATAGATATCATGTTGGCTTAGATAGGAGTAGGAGGACTATTATAGTCTCTAATGAGGTCGACTAAGTAGAGGTTTTCCGAGGTTATGACCTTTGAGGAGGTGAGTTGTCTTTAGTGTCATATAAGCAGCGAGGTTGATAACACCAAAGGGTGATGTTTTTTTTAATGTTGTGTCATGAAGGAAAGAGATAGTTCCACGCTGAAGAGTGTTCAAGTGGTTTATGATCTTATAGACGTCTTACTGAACCGTCTAATCTATTGTCTCAGTGGAGGGAGGACTTTGATGTTGTGTTGAAATATGGTACAAACTGGTGGGGAGAAGGCCTATGTGGTATATGGCTTGTTGAGTTGTTAAAAACTGAAGAAGCAATTTGAAGAGTTGATTGAGACGGGCTTCGTTAGCCCTAGCATGTTCTTTGCTACGTATTGATGACTTGTTAGATCAACTAAGAGAAGCAATTGTGTTTTTAAGATTTCCGTATGCTTATGATATCATCAGCTAAGGATAAGAGAGAAGCGGGGGCATAGGACAACATTCCATACTCGTTATGGACACTACGAGTTGTAGTGCTGTCATCTGAGTCGAGGAACGTCCTAGTCGTTATAGGAGTTGATGAACAATGTCTTCATCTACTTCCTTGATCAGTCGGGGTAGACCTTATTGATGACATTTGGTGTACTTTCACAACGGAGAGGAACTTACCGGTTATTTGAGGACGGTTTTGCAGAATCCGAGGGATAGAAGGCAGTGTGCTATGCTCCCTAAATGTGAATTGAGATGCTAGAAGTAACCTTGAAGGTCATGTTGGTCCGCCAGTAGGATCATGATTGATGTGACGAGGAGTAATTATGAAGTCTTATGGATGATACTGATGAACGTTAAGGGAATGCGTAGTTCTCGGCCCAACCGATTGCTACCAACGCTTTGAGGAAGGATTCTATGTGTTTGTGCATCCATTTACGAGTTTTTTGAGGAAGACCACCACAATTGTGTGGTTGAAGTAGTATGTCAAAGCTCTGAAGAGTAGAGGAAGTATTTGACCTCTGCTTCTATTCAGTGATAATTAGAAGATTCTGGGAATCACGTGACTACGGTACTGAGAACGTATGAGGAGAACTGCTGACTCATGATTTCGAGTTAGTGGTGGTAGTTCAAGTTCCAAGATTTGAAGACAATACCTATGTGACATTTAGTGTCATAGTTTCACAGATCATAGGAGGTTGAAGCATATTTTTATGCAATAAAGGTTGAATAACTGTCAGCGTCAATGGTTTGAGTTGATCAAGGACGCTGACCTTGAGATTTGTATCATTCTGGCAAGGAGAATATGGTCACTGATGCCTTGAATAAGAAGACGCCTCGAGAGAAGGCGATTGTTGGAATTGCTATACAGTCTCGGTTTAAAAATGATCTAGCTTGGTTAGAGTTGGACCTACAACTGCTGATAAGGACGTTAGTTTCATGTTTAGGGATTTTACCTGGTTTGTTGGATGAGGTCCAACAAAAACAAGGGACGTGTCTGACCCTAAGGGAGCTTGATGGGAGGATGCCTCATGGCGAGGCACCGCAGTTCTTTAATGGAACTGAAGGAGGATGAGGCGCCGTAACTGCATCAATATAATCGCGTATGCGGAGTCGAGTGGAGAAGATTACAATACACTCATAGTACACCTTCTTTAGTACATCCATGTACGAATAAGAGGTACCACGAAGTAGTGAATCATGTTAAAGTGTTACTGACCTGGAGATGAGCTCATCCACTACTAGTGTTGTAGTGGAAGTGAGAGGACTTTTCTGTGGACTTTTAATGGGATTGAGACCCATTAAGAGTTTTGGTGTTATCCAATTAGTAATAGATTTACGAAGGCGACACGTTCCATCTCTACAGAGAGACGTGGCCAGTGAATGAAGTAACAAAGGAGTACACTAGACAGATGGTGGGACTCCATAAGTGTACCGAGGACGATCTGTTTATCTCCCACTCGTTGAGTTCTTATACCACCACCGTTGTTATGCATCTATAGGGATGACCCCTATGAGGCATGGTGTAGACATAGGTGTCATACACCTTTATGTTGGGAGGAGCCTAGCAGTACCAGTGGGATAACGCCAGAACAGATTCAGGATGATATGGCTTGGGTAACGCTGATCAGAGAGTGGATGCTGGCTGCACAGAGTCGCCAGAAGTTGTATGCAGATAGGAGGCGTCGACCTCTAGAGTTCAGCGTAGGAGCTCATGTCTGGTTGAGAGTAACTCTAGCGCGAGGCGTCAAACTTTATGGCATAAAGGGGAAGTTGAGTCTTCGATATGTCAGCCCTTTCGAGATACTAGATAAAGTTGGGAGAGTAGTGCACAGATTGGCTTTGCCACCAAAGTTAGAGGGTGTTCACCCTATGTTTAATGTGTCTCAGCTGAGAGAGTACATACCAGACCTGAGGCACATTGTGAGTTATGATGATCTAGTGGTTGAACCGGACCACACTTTTCAGAACAACCTTTTGCAGTTCTAGAATGAGAGGTGTGAGACACCTGCATTCGAAGGATATTCCTATGATGAGGATACAGTAGTCGAGACGAGGACCGGATGATGCTACCTGGGAGACGGAGGATGGTATCTAGAGGAACTATCCAAAGTTCTTTGCGGAGTTAGAGGCACCCGTAGGATCCATGAGTAGACCTTAGTGCCTTCTTGGTGAGTGTTTGTATGTTTTGTGCTTTACTGATATGTTGTGTTTCCGTGCTAGTTGTGTGTGCATATGATCTGTTAGATCCTGTTTGCTAGAACGATATAGGTATAGCTGAAGATGGTTCTTTCCTCCATGCTATTGTAATATGTTTAGGATTAGTTGGAGATGGTTCTTTCCTCCATGCTATTGTTGATGGACATAGTGTGAGTGGAGACGGATTTCCTCCACATAGTTGTGTTACGAGTACGATTGGCTAGAGACGACTTTCCTCCACGCCTTGTGAAGTGATTAGTAGTTGGCTAGAGATGATTTTTCCTCAATCCCTTTGGATAGCGTTGCGATCTTGTTGCTGGAGTTAGTGATTCTTCCATGCTCATGTTTTGAGGTTATAGAGTGTTATAGGTTGATACCATTGAACGGAGATGTGATACCTCCGATAGAGAGAGTGTTTATACCTCGGCGTATGGGTCCGAGAGGATTAGGGAATTGTTCAAGTTTCGGGACGAAACTTTTTTTTAAGGGGTGTGTGATGTAATAACTAGGATTTTCGAATTCTAATTAATGTTGATTAACTTAATCAGTGATAGTAATTGACATATAACTCGCGAAGATTGCGTAAGTGATGAGTATAAGTCACACCGTTATGTTCGTGGAATAATTTTTGGCTTACGGTGAAATTTTCACTTTTTCCCTCGGGTAATTATTTTTACCCTCCGGTATTATTTGGAGCATTTGGGAGCTCCAATTAATAAAAATGCAGTGGAGAGAAATGATCAGGACATCGGACATGTCCTAGATATGAAATAACATGGAAAGGCAAAACGGCCAAAAGAGTCGCTATTTCGTTTCTTAGCGGCTAAGAAAGACGGCTTAGGAATACACGTTTTCCGAGGAAATTGTGGAATAATTATCCTTACAATATTCAAGATTTATTGTTTCAATTTCGAGGAGTTTGGATAAGGGGGTTCAACCCGCCATTGGATCGGTTAAAGGATAATTATCGACTTTGCTAAAGGATAATTATCGACTTCACTATAAATAGCGGAAAATCGTTTATTAGTTCATTTCCTTTCACGTTTTCTCGTAAAAGCTGTGATTTCTCTCAAACTTCAAAGTCAGATCTACTCTCCGTTTCTAATCCGATTTCAATTCCGCTTGACTTTCTGGATTCCTCTCTTCATTCTCTTCATATCAATACCAAGTTCTGCATTTCCGAGCAGATAAGGACCTGGTCGAGCATATATGTCACCAAGACAGTTCCGTCGCTCAAATTCCAGTGAATTTGATGTTGTGCATTCGTAGCCTGCGTCGTTGTGATTCCGAATCTTCTTTCAAATCGTCAATCGGGTTAGTAACGAATAAGTTATGAATTTATTCGTTTTCCGTACTGCGATTTGACCTAAATTGACCTTAGGCTTTTCAAAATGGATAATTATAAATTCCATTATGATCATTACATTATTCTGGTGTTATGGGTTGTTTGTTTAATGAAATCTGATGACAGGTGGGTTTAGAAATGACATGCGGGCAAAATGTTATTCTAGCGAAATTTAATTAATTAATTAAAGATTAATTAATTAAATTAGGATTAAATTTGAGATGGAGAAATACTGATTAGATGCATGCTAGGTGTCTAAATGAGTTGAGGATCATGAGATGTTATGTTGAGGATATGCCTTAGGCATTTATGAATGTGTTGACGATCTGAGGTTTAGATTTGAGATATAGGTTGGTTGTGGTTAGTTAGACGAGTATCCTAACCTTTGCAGTATGTGATTGTGTGTACCTTGCTATTGTAGGGGTTGATTACTTCCCCAAGGGGAAGCTGTGACGTGGTATAGGTTACGAGTATATGAGGTAAGTCCATAGGACTTACTTAGCGTGCAGTTGTGGATTGTATGATTGTGATGGTTGTGTGTGTTCATATGATTGTGCATTTATAACCTAAACCGGACTAGGATGACCATTCATTACATTTATTTGGCCCAAGTGTATTATAACGGGCGGTAACCGCCGGTCTCCGCCTGCTGGTTAGGAGGAGGTGCCCTGAAGATGATCTCACAAAAGGGGACGAGTGAAGGTCACCCCTATGCAAAACTCCTGTGTTAGGTTGGATGGGACGGGGTTCTTGAGGCTCCTCGTGTTACAAAAGAAGTTGAATTAGTAATGGAATAACGTAATGAAGGATAATAAATGAATGCGTGTGGCATTGCATGTTTGAGATGTTGATGTGTGGTTGTGCTATTACCTTCATGCTTTTCATTGCTATAGCTAACGGTTTCATACCGTATTGTAGTGTTCTGCGGGTTAGGAATACTGTAGGGTGAGCCAGATGGTGTGACCAGCCGAGGACTTCTGTACATTAGGATGCGTGGGATGGGGTATCTTTTGTGGTTATGGTTTATGATGTTGTTTTGTACTCGGCTTGGAGTTTGTATACTCTTTTGATGTATCATATACAACTTTTATGTATTTGGTTTTAATCTACCTGTGCCTTGTTGTAAGATCAAGTGAACTTGTTGTCAGGATTCATTGTGAGATCCTAGCCCAATGTGACACTCCAAGTCCCGTGGATTTGGGGTGTTACAAACATCACTCGGATTGCCCTTGTCCTAGAGCGGATGTTAGCAACTCAGAGTCGTCAGAACTCCTACGCAGACAAGAGGCGTCGACCTCTGAAGTTGAGAGTAGGTGCACAGGTGTGGTTGAGAGTGTCACCGACGAGAGACGTCCGATGTTTCCGCATTAAGGGGAAGCTGAGTCCCCGATATGTCGGACCTTTAGAGATTTTGGATACAGTCGGAGAGGTTGCCTACCGATAAGCACTACCGCCGAGACTAGAGGGTGTCTATCCGGTCTTTCATGTATCTCAGCCGAGAGAGTACATCCCGGACCCGAGGCACGTCATCTGCCATGAGGACCTGATAGTGGAGCCAGATCACACTTTTGTGGAGTACACAAAAGCCGTCCTGGAGCACAGTACTAGAGGCCAGCGGTCCAAGGAGATACCGATGTTGAGGATCTAGTGGTCTAGATGAGGAGCCGATGAGGCCACCTGAGAGACAGAGGTGAGCATTAGACGTACTTATCCCGAGGTCTTTGCGGAGTTAGCCGCTACTTCTATACCGACGAGTTAGTACTCGGACGTTGTTTTGTGTTACTTTTATGACTATTCATTGGTATGAGTTATTGTATATTCACGCGTTGCCTGATTATGATGATTGAGTAGTCCTTGCATGTTAGAAATGAGAGTGGAAGTTAGTGGAAACCGAGTTAAATACTTCAATTTATATAAGTCATGCAAATGATAGCCTTATTCTAAGTTTCAGAATGCCCATATGACAACATTTGACACAACCATGACAAGTATACGACAAGGCCATGCAACCTTCAACCCATATATTTTCCTTTGTTTCAGCCCACTTTCTTATCTTGCTTACATACCTCACCAGCCCAGCATAGCTAGTGAGCCCAGCAAACCCCGGTCCACCAATGAAGGACGAGTTGGAGACGGATGAGATCTCCTATAGTAACTACTCTTGTAAATCCCGCAACAGATAGTACATTTTCCTTCTACAGCCTTCACGTCTGCCGGATCTACTACTCTTTCCTTCTCCAATTTTCACATCTACTCTCTCTCTTTCTTGGATGCATTCTTCGACCTTCAACTCATCAAACAGCCCACTGCTCGCCGCCATCAGTTGCAACCGTAACCACCAAAACCACGTGCAACCAAGGTCTTCATCGTAGCAGTTGGAGCCTTCTAGACACGTTACAGATCGGCCTTGGGAGTTTAACTTTTTGCACGCATCCTTCTGCCTAGGTGAGTCCCGATTACTTTGCCCTTACCCTTTCCCTTGCTTTCTTTGCTCTTGATCGACCACACGACAGCACACTGACCTTGATCCCAAAACCATCGTCCTAGGTAGACAGGTCTCCTCGCGCCCTGCTGTGTAAACGCTCACTAGGAGCCTTCTGTCGCCTTAGATCTGCACCTACACTACAACGTGCCCAGATCCCTCCAAATAGATCCGTCCTCACCAGTAGCCTATATTGATAACACTTATCTAGGAGTCTTCTTGCATCATTGCTAGGTAAGTTACCCATCTTTTGCCCTTCCTGTCATGTTATGTAGAAGAGAGGGTAGTAGTTTGTTTAGGTCCTCTAAATGTATAGATGATGGGCTAGGATGTGTAGCACTTGTTGCTGTCTATGAGTGTTGAATGAAGAGGTGTGTAGGTAGAGTTTAGTTCTGAGTCGTGCTGTCAGGAATGACCAAACCCAAAGACCTACTGTAAGCTCTTCTGATTCCAGGTTTGAAGATTGGAAACTGTCAACTTTGAAGATAAATTTTAGTGCGTTTTTGGGACCAGGGGTAAAATAGTCATTTTACCTTAAGATGAGATTTTAGTAAGTTCTCTTATAATGAGATTGTATATCTTAGAAATTGTAGATTTCTAAGAAGATGGGATACATTTTTGATTCCCTTGCCTACTATGACAGCCAATTGAGTTTCTACGGTAGCAGATCAAGTTGAGATTAAGAGATTTGAGATTTGATTCAGGTAAGTCCTTTCGACTTACTTAGCTGGTTTCTAGATGTTAGCTAAATGATGATTGTGGTGTGTGTTGATTGTTTAATAATTATAACATGCCTAGGACGACCTTTATTATTTTATAGCCCAAGTGTATATAATGGGCGGTGACATCATTGCTCAGCCTTGACAGGAAACTGGGAGGTTCTCTATAC
Organism: Fagopyrum esculentum; assembly: GCA_033239045.1. Lineage (NCBI taxonomy): Eukaryota > Viridiplantae > Streptophyta > Magnoliopsida > Caryophyllales > Polygonaceae > Fagopyrum > Fagopyrum esculentum. The sequence goes on from BSUD01000001.1 coordinate 86,414,969, forward strand.
CCAGACCATACAAGTACAAGGTGAGATGCATTGGATTCATTCCTGATGGTTACACGGGGGGGAGGCGAGGTTTGAGAATCCCTCGTGTCACAACATAAGCATCATTAGTAAGAGTGAATGACCTAAATAAAGATAATAAAAATGGATTCTTTGGAAGCATATGATGTGTGTTTAATTATGCTATTGTGTGACTGTGCTATTCTCATTTATCTAACGTTTAGATAGCTAGCTAACGGTTGATTTGTTTTGTTGTTTAGATTTACCACAGATTAGAGCAGCAGCTGAGTGATCCGGAAGTAGTGGTCAACCAGGTCTCCGTACTCCCTAAGAGGGGTTTGGGTTTTGCATTTTATGTTTCCTTTACAGTATGATGACAGATAGACTTTTATTTTTTAAGTTTTGTTGGCTGTTAGATGTTTTTGTTACATTCATGACATTCTAAACCATCGTTTTATGAATTTCGGGTTCTTTATTTGTGTCTTGTTGTAATATCCTAGTAAAATTGTTGTCAAACTGAGGTCGGGACCCATTGTGAGGTCCTAACCAGTAGCTTCCCGAGTTTTGAGAATTCGGGGGGTTACATTGTGCCGCTCTACTATTTGCAGGGTCGATATACGTAGTTGATATGAGGAGACGATAGATAAAATATAGAAGAGGATGAGTAATAATTTAGGTTAGTGCGGTTTTGAGAATTAACTTCAGAGAATAACAAGTTACGATTTTCAATTTAAGTTTTAACTAGATTTTTTCTTCAAGATGTCAAATAAAACCCCTGAGAGTATACTTTGAAAATTAAAAAAAATAGAAATTATAATATGTTCTCGTTATTTATATTAAAAACACCCAAAACAGTTTACAAGGGTTTTTATTAACCCCTGAGAATTTATGTCTGAGAGAGCCTATTTCTGTACTAGTGAACCATACAAGAAACGATGTCCAAAGTCCCAAATCGGAAGAAGAAAAAGAAGTCCAAGTAGCGTTCGTGATACTGAGTCGACTGTTGTGGTCATGCTACTTTGCTTGTTGGGAGAACAGGAGAAGGGAGAAGGCGTATACGAATTTAGCCCTAAATTCTAAAACATTACTCTCAGCCTCTTTTACTTTCTTTTTACTTTTTTAATATTAAAACGGCTCTAAAAAATTTAATAGGGTGTGAACCGGAACGGACCAAATTAAATTTAAAGGGTTATAACGATTTTATCATATTTTACCTAGTGGGAACTTTGAAATTTAAATATTTTTACGAAAATTTATTTTATTTATATGGCTCCAAATAATTTAGTTGTTGGTGTCGGCGACATAAGCCGTCGCCAATGGTCCCTTCTATTAGGCACGTTAAAGATTAGCCGATGCCAATTACATGACTATTAGGTTCTATACCACCGACGCCAATAATTGTTTTTTTTGCCACGTTGATGTTTCCGTCGCTTTGTCGTTGCCAAATAAAGACCAATGGCGACGGCATGGTTTTGCCGTACGCAACATGCGTGGCTAATTGAACTATTTTTTGAAGTGTCTATTCTTGATTTGACGCAAATGAATTCAACTGTGTCTCATCATGCAAGAGTGCAAAAGAAATATGTGACAAACTAGTTGTCACATACGAAGGAATAAGTCAAGTCAAGGAAACGAAGATCAGCATCTTCCTCAGACAATATGAGCTATTCAAGATGAACTCAAATGAATTAGTCAAAGAAATGTGCATAAGATTCACTGAGATCGTGAACAACCTCGACACACTTGGGAAGGTCTTCACAAGTGAAGAGATAGTAAGGAAGGTTCTAAAGAGCTTACCTAAAGCCAAGTGAGGACCAAAGGTGAATGCAGTTGAAGAAGCTCAAAATGTCACAACACTTCCTCTTGACGACATTCTTGAAAATCTTATCACCCACAAAATGGTTCTTGGTGAAGAAGATGGAGAGCTCCCATCCAACACAAAGAACCTAGCTCTAAGATCCAAGAAGGATAAGATACCATCAGAGGAGGAAGATAGCGATGATGAAGATGAGGAAGATCCATTAGCCTTGATCTCAAGGGGTCTTGCAAAAATTCTTCAAATGAACAAGCAGTTTGCAAACAATAAAAATTATCCGCGAACATGAGCAGGTCTTCGGCTCCCTTCTCCTCGAGTGTACCCATGGCTGTGAGCAGGTCTTCGGCTTCCTTCTCCTCGAGGGAGCGAGTCAAAACCATCAGCAGCGGCACCCTCAGGACGGTCTTCTTCCCTTCGAGCCAACAACAAGTGTAGACGCTCCTATTTCTATCTAAACATCGATCTTCTCAGCCCTTGCGAACAACAACCGCAGTTGGTGCTACGTTCTTCACCCTTCGAGTCATGGAATCGAGTAAGATCCTTATCCGTCCTTCCTTAGTCGTTCTCTACGATCAATCCTTAACATATATATATATATATATATATATATATGCTGATGTGAGCACCTTTTGTGTCTTCAATCCGTCCCTAACAGTCTCGGAAGATAGCTTGAAGAGTTGAGGCGTTTTCTGAGTTTTCGGAAATGAAAAACAGTCAACTTTGGGTCAAGATTTGAGTAATTTATACTCCTCCTTTGTTGCTGAATTTTGGATATGTTGTATTCAGTAGTACATAGTAGATCATACTAAAATTTGGGAAGAATCGGAGTTACGGTTTAAGAGTTATAATGTTGCAAAGTTGACTCCTAATGCAGTTTTTATAAGTGTGCTGAGTGTTGAGAAAAACAGCATGTGATGCAGTTTTGTGAAATGGTTTTGAATAGGCTTTTGATCTCCTTTGCTGCTGAATTTTGGATATATTATAGATAAGATTTTATAGTAGAACATATCAAAATTTGGGATAAATATAGCGAGCGGTTTAGGAGTTATGATTTTTCAAAGTTAAGACAGTCTGTTGTTTGTTAAGTGTTTGCTGAATTTCCTAAGTGTGGAAAACTGCATGTCGATACAGTTTTGTGACCCAGATTTGGGTAAGTTAGACTCCTCCTTTAGTGCTGATTTTTGAATATGTTGTAGTTGGTATTATATAGTATATAACATACTGAAATTTGAGAGTATTCCGAGTTATACGTTAGGAGATATGATTCTCCAAAGTTGGTTCCTCGTGCAGTTTTTAGGTTATGCTGATATATTCTAAGTATGAGAAAAAAAACTGCTTGTGATGCAGTTTTGTGAAATAGATTTGGAGGGGTTATTGACCTCTAATGGACATGATTTTTGGATATGTTGTTGATTGATTTATATAGGAGCATGTGGTAAAAGTTGAGAACGATATGTTGGGTTAATCTAGATTTATTATGTTCTTATGAGGTTATGAAGCCTAGAAGTCTAAGGACTTCTAGTTGACTAGAGGGATGTTGTTCTTGTGAGGATGTTGAGGCTAGAAGTATAAGGACTTCTAGTTGACTAGAGTGTTGTTTGATTCGTGTGTCTTGTCTTGAACAGGTGTTGCGCGTTTTCCCGAGGGAAATTGAGAGTGTGGTGATCGGTTGCGCTTGGAGATTGGATAGTCCACGGACTTACTTAGTTGGCTTCTTGTATGAGTGTAATATGTATGAGTGGTGTTTGTTAGTTATGATAAACAACAAAACCGGATTAGGCCGACTTTATTATTTACGTAATTGACCCAAGTGTATGATAACGTGTCGTGACATCATCTGCCTAGCTCTTGCGACACTCTAGGAGGTTCCCTACGACCAGCCCAGTCAAGTAGACGGTCAGATGCATTAGTACCATTCCTCGTTGGTAAACGGGGACATGGGCGAGGTTTGTGAATCTCTCGTGTCACAAAATAAGTATCATTAGTAATAACCTATCACCTAATTAAATATAATAAAAGGATTTAGTGTTGCATGTTGATTGTGTATGTGCGTGATTATGCTTTTACCTTTATACTTATGCATAGAATGTGTAACAACCGGTGTTATTTGAAGTATTTGAGAGCTCCAATAAATAAAGTTGCAGTTGAGGGAAATGATCGGGATATCGGATATGTCTTAGATGTGAAATAATATAAAAAGACGAAACGGACAAAAGAGCCGCTATTCCGATTCTTAGCGGTTAAGAAATACGGCTTAGGGATGCCCATTTTACGAGATAGTTATGGAATATTTATCCTGATAATATTCCGGATTTTATATTCCAATTTGATAAAGTTTGGAGACCAGAAAATATAACCGCGTTTCAATTAAATATTTGAACAAACTTTATATATATATATATATGTATATATATATATATATATATATATATATTATACATTTGTGAAAGCTGCACGTGGAACTTATCTCTTCAATTCTATACATAAATAAAAAAGATATCTAAGATATTTATATATTTATATATTATACCTTCACTAAGTGAAAGGCAGTTCCGATACCTTCATTCTCACTATTTGTAATACATTGCAATTTACAGAGAGCCGAAAGAACGAGCCTTCGAACCACCTTCCATCTCTCATAAATCATTCGTCTTCGATCCAATTTCAAATCCGTTTGTACCATCGAGTTCCTTATCTTATCCTGTACATCGTGGTACAAATCTATTTTCCGTTTGTTAGCTTTTTGGTAAAGCTTCCGTTTACCGCTATCGGAACGCCGACGGACCACCGCAAGTCATCAAATGTAAGGATTCATACCGTGCTCTTACTCCCCGTATTGCCAGGAGTCCGTATCTTCTTCCGGATCGTATATCGGGTTAGTAACGAATAAGTTATGAATTTATTCGTTTTCAGTATTGCGGGTTAGTATAAATTGACCTTGAGTTGGTTAAAATGGATAATTGGAATTTCCATTATGCTCGTTACATTATTCTGGTAATGATGGGATTTTAGTTGGTGATGATATCATGAGTTGTATTTATGCCCTGATGTGGCTTTTAGGTTTAGCATGTTATTCGAGGTTATAGGATGTATATGATCCCTATGGATCCCTTTGGGTCTAGGTGTGACCCTTTGCTTGATAAGGGATGTGACATCTCTTTATGCCTTGTCTATAGGTTGTGTTCCTCCAGTGTTGAGGTGATCCAGTTGTGGTTGAGCTTTATACGAGGTTGAGGTAAGTCCGTAGAACTTACTTAGCTACCATCCTTATATTGGGTGTTTGTATGAGTGGTGTGTGTCTTATATGTTTGCTATGATAACATGTGATGTCGTATTTACCGACCTATATTTTATTGATTGCCCCACTGCGTGGCTGTGATAACATTTCCCTTTCATCCTGCCGTGGAGTTTGGGAGGTTCTCTGATGTCAGGCCATACCGGTTTACAGGAAGGGCGCAATCCACTCCCATAGGGTACACGGATTGTGTGACCGATACTAGTACGGCTGGCTAGCAGGCTCAGAGGCGAGGATGTATCGGTCCTCGTGTCACGTAGTTTCATATATACTATATCTATACGATTTGAGTGAATGACCATTATATTGAGATGAATAAATGGGTAAATGAGTGAAAGCATGATGATATGTTTATCTTTCCCTATGTGTGATTGTGCTTATGCATGACTCTATATATGTGTATGGATAGCTAATGGTTATTACCATGTTGTAGATGCCCTACAGGATAGGCATGCTGTTGGGTGATCTAGCAGGATGGCAGGCCGAGGACGTCTTGTACATAGGTTGTTGTGGGTTTTTGGGTTTGCTTATCTTTTCCCTCCTGTGAGAGGTTGGTCTTTTGTTACCTCCTGCGTGAGGTGTGATGTTTGTAACCGGCTATGTGGTCTTACCTTTTGGGATGTACAGTTTTATACAGTTTTATGTATTTGTTTTTATATCTGTCACTGCCATGTTGTAAGGTCCAGTGAACTTGTTGGCAGGCTAGGGTCAGGATCCATTGTGAGATCCTAACCCAATGTGGCACTCCGAGTCCCGCGGATTCAGGGTGTTACATAGTTGGTATCAAAGCCCACGTTGACAACAATGGCACTTGCTACTTGCAATGAGGTCTGATAGGTAAAATACACAGAACCCGACGGGGGTCTGACTTTTTCAAAAAGGTTTTTGTTTTAAATGTAGTTTTGGGTTAGATGTACGAGAAGTCGCCACTCCTGCTATGGATCTCTACAGTATAGATATGATATGTATATATGTATGATGGATTATGTATGTGTTGTGTTGAGTATATATATATATATATATATATATATATATATATATATATATATATATACCTATGGCCTACATAGAGCCTTATAAGTTAGGTGTGCATACCCGTAGATGGGTCGGACTAGAGCTACTGCCGCTGTAGGTAGAGGTAGAGGTAGGTCACCCCTTCCTCCGGGTGTGGTAGGTGAGGGACCAGTTCCCGCTGCTGATCCACTAGTGGTGGAGGAGATACATGAGGAGGTTGCAGAGAGCGTCGTCCCAAAGACGAGGAGTGGTGGATCTATGAGACATCATTCACATCGAGCTCAGTCTGATGATACTGATCGTGTCTCCGTGGGAGGACCGGAGTTTAGAGAGTACCTCCGGCGTTTTGAGGAGGACATCAGGGCCGGAAGACGGGCACCAGACTTACCAGTACATGAGGGATCTTCTGAGAGATCTCAGGGAGCGACACAAGTGCCAGTTGTACCTGCACGTGTTGTTGAGCCAGTTCGAGCTGTGGAGGAGAGTCGAGGGCCTCGACCAGATGCCTGGTTGAAGGCATTTCACCAGCAGGGAGTACCACCTTTCTCAAGAGAGATTGGGTTGCAGACTGAGGTATGGATAGGACATGTAGACTCAGCTTTAGAGTCTATCAGATGTCCTGAGGATAGACAGGTAGAGCTAGTTCAGTCTCTATTCCGTGACCTTGCACATCAGTGGTGGAGGACTGTACGAGCCAGAGCCACCAGCTATGATCGCATGAGGAGTATGATCCGAGAGTAGTTCTGCCCTGCCTCACTCAGGAGGGAGAAGCTGAAGGATTTTGTGGAGGCCGGTTTTGAAGATGTACCTATTGTAGATGCCATCCGTCGCTTCCAGACTGAGTTAGCTTTGCTGGGTCCAGCTGCACCATCTGAGGACCAGCATGCGTACTTGTTCTCCCGTCGTCTAAGGGAGAGCACACGTTCAGATATGGCGGGATTCCATTGCGAGTCCCTTGCTGACTATCAGGACCGGGCTTCTGCTTATGAAAGGGAGCGAGCTAGTCAGAGGAGGGCTTCTCAGGCTGGACAGTCTGAGAAGAGGCAGCGCACTGGGCAGACCAGTGGAGTTGGAGGAGCTTCTGGTTCTAGACGAGACCAGAGACGTTAGAGTTACCCCTCATCTACACAGACTGCAGACAAGGGACGTCAGTGTTACAACTGTGGAGACCTTGGCCATCTAAAGCCAGCTTGTCCTAGACCAGTTGTGACTTGTTTTACCTGTGGCCGACAGGGACATCGAGCTGCCTTTTGTAGGCAGGGAGGAGTAGCATCCCAGCAGGGTTCTTCCCCTGCCAGTGTAGCAGGAGGTGGTCAGAAGACACCTCAGCAGCAGATACAGGGACAACAGAGGGTCCCAGAGCGTCCATCTACTCAAGGTTCTGCTCCAGGACCGAGTAGAGGTAGAGGTAGAGATGTTGGCACCAGTGATGCCAAAGGAGCCCGAGGGCGAGCTTTTGAGTTGAGGAGTGCAGATGATCCACCTGCACCGGCTGCTACAAGTACCATTTTACTTCATGGTTTACTTGTTAGAGTTTTATTTGATACTGGTGCTACGCATTCCTTTATTTCTGATACTTGTGTTGAGCGTCTGAGTTTAGCTACCATAAAGGGGATATGTTAGCATGAAATATTGTGATATTTTAGGCACGTTTTCTAAGTGCATTTCATCCATTATGGTAGTCATTGATTGAGCATTGTTGCATTTGTGAGCTATTTTGCCTATATTTTCGATATGGATGTCTACACAAGCTTTATGTTGATTATAGGTGATTGAGAGCTATTTCCGAACGGAATTGAGCAAGTATAGAGATGATTGAGCATGTCCATGGATTGAGGACATTCATAGGAGCCAAAGGAGTGCCAACTTGAAGAATGCACGAGGCTAAGGAAGAATCACGTTCTTGCCCTAAACCACGCTCTAAAATACGGCCGTATTACATTCCACGTTCAAGTCCACGGCCGTGGAACCATGCAAGGGAAGCGTGGTTCATTCCAGTAGCTTCTACGGTCGTGGAAGACATGGTTCAAACCGTGTTGGTTTCCACGCTCTAATATACGGTCGTGGATCCTTCCACGACCGTGATCTTGGCGATCTTTTTCGCCACACTTTAAGCCACGATATTTTAGAAGATTGGGCCGGGCCGATATTTTATCTTGCCCTATAAAAGGACGGACGAAGAGAGATTCCGTCACCTCCGCTTAGAGACTTTTGCGACCTCGCTTTACACTTTCGCCTACGCCGCGACTTGGAGATCTTTGCGATTCTTGCAAAAGACGTATTTTGCGCTCATCCTTGGAGTTTCCCTAATCTCGCACTTTGGTGGAGATTGTGATTGAGATTTCCGGATTGACGGAAGATCGAAGATTCGGAAGATTGTTCGCAAGAAGATTCCGCTTCTTGTTTAGGTTTGATTTAGAAGACGGATTGACATCCCGTTCTTCCTTCTTATCCAAGATTGTGTTTGTTTGTTCTATTCCGAATCTAGTGACGATAATTGTTCTTGATTGTGATTTTGAGATTGGTTTGAAGTTTATTGAAGGTTTTTGGAAGTTTTCATCTTTCAATCTTTTAATTCTTGAATTTGATATCAATATGACTATTGTTGGCTAAAAACCCTTAACAATTCTAAGGTGAAGGGTTGATAGTTGTGGCTTAGATGATTATAGATCGATCGTAAACAGATTGGACCCTGAGAGTTAGAAAGAATCGCCGACGAACCCTAAATTACGGCCTGTTCTTGAGTCCACGGCCGTGGAACCTCAAGAACTAACCGTGATTTCCCTTAAGTTTACGAACCTGCTTTTACTTTAATCCAAAGTTAAAGATTTGCTTTAACTTAGTCTTGGCTTGCCTTTTCTAGGTGGTAGTGAAGCCTCAACAACCTCTACCTCGATTGTGAGTGTCACAACCTTAATCGGTTAAGTTAGTCTTGAACGTTGGATTACAAGTTTGGGTATTTGACATTAATTCTTACCTTTAGAATCTTTCTATATTGAAGCCTCAACAACCTTTATAGAGAGTGTCTTGTAGGTGAGTCATATAAGGTTTTTGGAACTTCACCGTACGATTACCTTACATTAGCATACCTTTGCATATCTTAACTCTGTCCTTATATCATTAGTATATCTTGAATTGATTGCCACAGTTGGATTCCTGGATCTTTAGGATTGTTGTTTTCCCAATACTTGCAAAGCTTCTTATATTCATTCGCTTGATAATCTGCAATTGAATTTGTTCCCCCCAAATCCCTGTGTTCGATACTCTGGAATACTTGCTAATCTACGCCGATCCGTACACTGCGGGTTCGCTTGCTTTTATTCTAGTTTTATAAATTTAAAGCTTTATTGCACGCACGCTAAGTGGCGAACAAGTTTTTGGCGCCGTTGCCGGGGATTTGGTTTCGGCCGAATTCGGGTGCCGGTTGTCAAGCTTGGGAGCTTGCTCTCGTTATTTGATATTTCTTTGAGTGCATGCGCAGGTCTAGGAACACCAAGGACCTCTTACCTCTTGATCAAGAGCTTGAGAGGACTCTAAGGCTAAAGCGCAAGGAAAAGAAGATGGCTGAAGAACACGAACGTGATCTTCAAGCGGAGTTGGCGGAGAAAGAAGCTCAACTCCAATGGAATGAGAATATTCGCCGAGATGAAATGGATCGTCATCAATCACAAGTTAACGATCTAAAGGATATGATGTTCCAGATGAGGATAGAACTAAGCAACCTTAAGAATAAAGGGAGCAAGAAATCCTCAAGACGGGCATCAAGATCAAGAAGAAGAAGTCATTCATCCGCCGATGATAGCGATTCTTCCATGCCACCACTAGAGGAAATTGATCCCACAATCAATGTGAATCCTTTCCATCCACGGGGAGCTGCTAATCGCCGCATTCCACCTAGGAATGCGAGGATCGAACGTGTAGATGATGAGCAAAGAACTCTTGGTCAAAGAATGGATCCAACACAACAACCGCGCCGTTTGGGCGTGAATTTTGATGCTGATGATGTACAAGGGTTTAGCTTCAACCCTCAAGTTATTACTCTTGTTCGCCAAAACCAATTTGGCGGGACAAGTGCTGAATCTCCACACCAACACTTGCAAAACTTCGAGTGTATGATGGAGACAATGAGGCCGAAGAATGCTACTACCAACAACTATAAGCTCAAGCCTTTCTTCTTCTCCTTGAAGGGGAAAGTGTTGTCTTGGTACCAAGCTCTTCCTAGTGGGAAACTAGACACGTGGGAAGACCTTTCCGCGAAGATCCTCACCAAATTCTTTCCGCCATCCAAAACGGCGGAACTTAGAGGTAAGATCATTGCATTTTCCATGAGATCTAACGAAAGTTTGTTTCAATCTTGGGAAAGGTTTCAGGATTTACTTTTGGATTGCCCTCATCATGGCATATCCAAACTTGCCTTGCTGGAAATATATTATAAGGGGCTGGATATGGAGACACAATTCAAGCTCCAATCCCTCTCATGTGGTACATTCATGGACATGAGGGAAGATGACGCTTGGGACTTCATTGAGAAGCAAGCAAGAGTCATAGAGAAGTATTCCCACCGGAAAGTGGAGGGAAATCGTGTGGAGCAAGGAGCAAAGCTCACACATGAAGCTCAAACTCAAATCTTTTCTCTCAACAATGAGATTAAAGAGTTGAAGGAAGCCATCAAGACCAACTTTCCAAAGCAACAAGGAAAGGACGTTGGCTACTTGGCCAACAACAACAATGGCGGTGATAACACAAACAGCAATAACAACAACAACAATAACCGGAACAACTACCGGAACAATTGGAATGGAAACAACAACAACTGGAACAACAATTTGAACAACAATAGGGGTTCAAGCAACAACAATTTGGCGCTCCAATCAACAAAATTCCGGTAACTCTTATCCTTCCAATTCTAATTCACTAACTCCACCCTCCTCTTCCTCTACCCCTTTGAAAAGCCAGGGGCAAGCACCTAATGGAGGAAACACTTCGGGGAAGGAGAAGCCCTATCCCATGTTGGAAACGATCTTGGGAAAGCTTCAAGGGTTGGAGAACCGCATCATTAAGGTTGATGATCAAATTTCTAAGGTTGATAAAGCTCAAAAGGTTTTAGAAAACCAAATGTTCAGCCATGCGGAGGAAGTTCCTAGGAATCAAGGGAAACTTCTAGGAAAGACGGAGGACAACCCTAAGGGAAGGGTTATGGCAATCACAACTAGGAGTGGAGTGACTACCACCGATCCGCAACCTAAGTTTGTTGAAGTCCCCGTAGAGAAAGACAAAGAGAATGGGAAGGAGAAGGAAGATGTCTACGTTCCTTGTCCAGCTTACAAACCTCCTCTACCATTCCCTCAATCTAGAACGAGAGCGCGCCTAGATAAACAATTTGGTAAGTTTATAGAACTCATGAGCAAGCTACATATTAATATACCTTTCATTGATGCTATTGTAGGTATGCCGGCTTATGGCAAGTTCTTAAAGGAAATCCTCTCTAACAAGCGAAAGCTTGAGGATTTTGGTGAGGTTAAGATGTGTTCGGATTCTTCGGATCTCATCAAGACCATGAAGGAGAAAATGCCCCCAAAGCTGAAGGATCCGGGGTCGTTTTGCATTCCCATAGGAGTGGGAGATGTCACATATGACGCTTTATGTGACTTAGGAGCAAGTGTGAGAATCATACCACTTGCATTGTGCAGGAAGATCGGTTTAGGTGACCCTAAACCGGTGAAGATGACGTTGTACATGGCGGATCGATCCATCACTCGCCCCGTCGGTATTGTAGAAGACGTCCCGGTCAAGCTAGGTAAATTCTTTGTTCCCACTGATTTTGTCGTGCTTGACATTCCTGCAGATAGTCCAGTCCCGATCATACTCGGAAGACCGTTTCTTGCAACTTCCGGCTGCATAGTCGATTGCAAGAATGGTAGACTCGCTTTTGATATAGGAGAAGAGAAGGTAGAGTTCGTTCTTTCCACTCTAGTGAAGGAGCCAATCTTTGATGAGGATATATTCAATATCCAAGATGAAGAAGGGTTGTCTAGGGAGGAGGTAAGTGCTATTCTCTTCAACGATCCTTTACAAAAGGTTATCACTATGAGTCTAACAAATGTAGGGGAAGAAGAGGAGTTCAATGAGGCAATTGAAGCCTTAGAAGCACAAGAAGAGATGTATGAAGTGGAGTTTGAAAAACTCCACGATGAGGTAGAAAAAAACGTGAGAATCCACGGCCATACACTATATTCCACGGCCATGGATTTCACAAACAAAACCGTGTCCCACTCCAGAGAGTTATACGGTCGTGGAGAAAATGGAACAACTGTATTTCCCTTCCACGCCCTAAACCACGGCCGTGGAGGATATAGGGAACCCGTAATTTTGGCCGTGGAAAGGGGTGATCGAGACACTTCTTCAACTTCTTCTGATTCTTCTCCCACACCTTCAACACCCTTAGACACTTCTAAGGAAACATCGGATGCTCCTCAAGGATCATTGGAAGCTCCGAAAGTGATGGAGCTAAAACCACTTCCTACTCATCTAAGGTACGCTTTTCTAGGACCTAATTCTACCTTTCCGGTTATTGTTAGTTCCGATCTAAGCATAGATGAACATAATCAGCTCATGATTGTCCTTAAGAAACATAGGAAAGCTTTAGGCTATACTATTGAGGACTTAGTAGGAATAAAACCCTCCCTATGCATGCATAAGATACTAATAGAGGAAGATTTTAGAACTTCAAGACAACCTCAAAGGCGGTTGAATCCGACCATGAAGGAGGTTGTCAAGAAGGAAATTGTTAAACTTCTTGATGCAGGTATCATCTACCCTATCTCCGATAGTAAGTGGGTGAGTCCGGTTCAAGTAGTTCCGAAGAAGGGAGGAATGACGGTCATCACCAACAAGAACAACGAACTCATTCCTACCCGAACCGTAACGGGATGGCGGATGTGCATAGACTACCGCAAGCTTAACAATGCGACGAGGAAGGATCACTTCCCATTGCCATTCATCGATCAAATGCTTGAAAGGTTAGCACAACATTCACATTTTTGCTATCTTGACGGTTATAGTGGTTTCTTTCAGATTCCGATACACCCGGACGATCAGGAGAAGACCACATTCACGTGCCCATGGCGTACGTTTGCCTATAGGAGAATGCCATTCGGGCTTTGCAACGCCCCAGCCACCTTTCAACGATGCATGATGGCCATCTTCTCCGAATACATTGAGGAAATCATGGAGGTCTTCATGGACGACTTCTCCGTATACGGTTCCTCTTTTAACGATTGCCTTTCTAACCTTTCTCTTGTTTTACAAAGGTGTGAAGACACTAACCTAGTTCTAAATTGGGAGAAGTGTCAATTTATGGTTAAGGAAGGAATTGTATTAGGTCACTTAATCTCTAATAGAGGGATAGAAGTAGATAAAGCTAAGATAGAGACCATAGAGAAGCTTCCTCCCCCAACTTCGGTGAAAGGGATAAGAAGTTTCCTAGGACATGCTGGATTTTATAGACGTTTCATTAAAGACTTCTCTAAGATATCAAAACCGCTCACTAATCAATTGATGAAGGATGCAGTTTTTGAGTTTTTGCAGGAATGCTTGGATGCGTTTAACACAATTCGGCAAGCTCTAATTTCAGCACCTATTATCCAACCTCCGGATTGGACTCTTCCCTTTGAGGTTATGTGCGATGCTAGTGACGTAGCTATAGGAGATGTTCTTGGACAACGAAAGGAAGGGCGAACCCATGCCATATACTATGCTAGCAAGACGCTAGATGAAGCGCAGCTTAATTACGCCACTACCGAAAAAGAGTTTTTAGCCATTGTCTATGCTATTGACAAGTTTCGCTCTTATCTTGTAGGTGCAAAGGTGATTGTCTACACGGATCATGTTGCGATCCGGTACCTCCTTGCAAAGAAGGATGCGAAGCCAAGGCTAATTAGATGGATTCTCCTCCTACAAGAGTTCGATCTTGAGATCCGCGATAAGAGAGGTTCAGAAAATTCTGTTGCGGATCATTTGAGTCGCCTAACACATCTAGAGGACGACCATTTACCCATCGACGACTCCTTTCCGGACGAACACCTACACATTATTGAGGAGTGCATCGATGTGATCTTCAAAGGTAACGAACCATGGTTTGCTAATTTTGTTAACTATTTGGTTTGTCAGGAGATACCACCCGGACTATCCTACGCACAAAGAAAGAAGTTGTTTAAGGATGTCCGGGAATACTTTTGGAATGAACCTCTCCTTTTTAAGAGAGGTCCGGATGGCATCATTCGGCGATGTGTGCCGGAAGATGAGATGCAAAGTGTCATCCGCCATTGTCATTCACTACCTTGTGAAGGACACGCTAGTTCGAACAAGACTAGCGCAAAGGTATTGCAATCTGGATTCTTTTGGGCTACTTTGTTTAGAGATGTGCAATCTTTTGTTTCCTGGTGCGATGCTTGTCAAAGAACAGGTAATATCTCTAGGAGGAATGAGATGCCTCTCAACAACATCCAAGAGGTGGAGATTTTCGATGTTTGGGGAGTTGACTTCATGGGACCGTTCCCATCCTCTTGTGGAAACCAATACATACTATTGGCGGTAGATTACGTTTCTAGATGGGTGGAAGCAATTGCCTCTCCCACCAATGATGTCATGGTGGTGGTCAAGTTCTTTAACAAGACCATTTTCCCACGATTTGGGACGCCAAGGACTATCATTAGTGATGGAGGTTCTCACTTCATTGCCCGGCGCTTTGAAGCTCTTCTAGCTAAGTATGGGGTTACTCACAAGATCGCTACCCCTTATCATCCACAAACAAGTGGACAAGTTGAGATCTCAAATAGGGAGATCAAAGGAATCTTAGAGAAGACGGTTTCAAGGACTAGGAAGGATTGGTCTTTGAAGCTTGATGACGCATTGTGGGCGTACCGGACTGCGTACAAGACACCCATAGGAACCACACCATACAACCTTGTGTATGAGAAGTCTTGTCACTTGCCGGTGGAGTTGGAGCACAAGGCGTTTTGGGCTATCAAGTGGTTGAATTTCAGCATGAAGGAAGCGGGAGAGAAGCGTCTCCTAGACCTTGATGAGCTGGACGAACTCCGCTTGAACGCTTATGAAAACGCTAAGATCTATAAGGAGAGAGCAAAGCGTTGGCATGATAAGCATATCATTCCAAAGGACTTCAAAGAAGGAGATCAAGTTCTCCTCTTCAATTCAAGGCTTCGTCTCTTTCCAAGTAAGCTTGAATCTCGTTGGACCGGACCTTTTCTAATTAAGCGTATTTTCCCCCATGGTGCAGTTGAAGTATGGGATGAAGCGGGCGGAAGCTTTAAGGTGAACGGCCAACGACTCAAGAAGTATACGCCGGAACTCCAAACTGAAGAGTTCGCGCCTACCGCGCTCGAATAAGTGCGAGATTGGTCTAGCTACGGACCTTAAACAAAGCGCTTCTTGGGAGGCAACCCAAGGTATTGCATTTTTGCTTTTGTTTTCGATTCATAGTTTAGCTTAGTTTAGACGTTTTTGCTTTGTTTTGCCTTCGATTCCTTCCGGTATGTTCGTGTTTTTGGATGCAGGAACGATGGAAAAGGAAAAGGGAAGGGTAATGTTGAGGGAAAGTGACGAAACTTGGACTTTAGAGCTTTACAGAGAGTTCCACGGCCTAAACCACGGTCGTGACAGCTACAGTGACCGTAATTTCCAAAAGCCTTTGAAAAATCACCAAAACCACGGTTCCGTACAATTCCACGGCCGTGGAACCCCCCGACAGACCGTGATTTTCACAAATTTTGCCGGCCACTATATAAACCACGTTCTTCACAAAAACACTTCACAAAACCCCCTCCACGACCCAAATCGCCGATTCCACGACCCTCCTCCCAAATCTTCGTTCGTTAATCGTTTTCGACGATTCTTCTTTCCAAATTAAAGAAAATTCGACCACCAACAAGATCCAAGCAACGAATCGAGCGGCAATTCACCATGGAACACACAATTCGGATTTTAAATTCCGAAACCTAGGTTTTTCCACTCTTCTTGATCTTTGTCGATTTGGTTCGTTTTTGCTAGAAATATTAGGAGAACTGCTTGAAACTGGAAGGAATTAGACTAGGGCTGCCTGATTGCTGAATTTGAGTGCTGATTGTTGAGATTTGAGAAAAACTGAGACGAATCACGGTCCCTGGCAGTTCCACGGCCATGGAACCATCTAGAACAGCCCGTAATTTTGAATAGTGATGGACTTTGTGAGGAGAGTTTCTAGGAGAATTAAGGAGAAGAAGAATGAGCAGAACAAAAAGAGGAAGGGTAACCCCTCTTCCTCCTCATCCTCTAGAGCACCACCACCTTCCTCCCCTTCACCTCCATCATCACCTTCATCACCCGCACCTCCTAGCCCTAGAGTACCGACTATTCATGAGGATCACCTCGATGCACTCGAGAGGATCCAGGAGAGGGCTGTGATTGGACCTAGGTACCTACTATTAGAGGATCTAGCTCCTCTTAACATCATAGAGGACCTTACTTGGCTCTTGGATAGAGCCGGACTAGTTGTCTTCTCGGCTATCCGAGAAGACGCTTATGATGAGATTACGAGAGAGGTTGTGACTTCGTTTGAGCACAGCCATGTGGATAGGACCGTTTCTTTCCGTCTTATGGAAAGAAAGTATGATTTTTCCATCCGTGAGTTCGGAACCTTCTTTGGGTTCCAAGAGACCTTCAACGGTCGTTTCCCTAGTGGCATTTACGCCAAAATTTTTGGGAGGAGGTTGCTATGGTTTATGCCAGCGAGGACCGCTGGCAACCAGCTGACACCAAGGCTAAGTTGATGTACCACTTAGCCTTGAAGATTGCTCACCGTGTTCTTTCGGAGTGTCTCTTCCCTAGGACGGAGACGCCCCAAAAGATCAAGACGGATGAGCTCTTTCTGCTATATTCTATGTTGTATGGGCGCCGAGCTGACTGTGCCACCCTCTTAGCTTCCACCATGAGCAAGCTTAAGAACAAGAGGAAGGGCAACATTGGATACGGTGGGATAGTTACCCACCTTGCTAGGAGTTTGGGAGTTGATTTTTCTGCATGTACTCGCATACCAGCCGTACCCTTAGGACTTCATGCCTTCATGACTAGAGGTCTCATCTTCCCCACACATAGAGGTCCGCCTTATGCGGCCATGCCTTGGGAGACCAGGACGGGTAGGGGTATTGAGTGGCTACAGGAGTACTCCATTATGGCTGGACGCCATAATTGGAAGGAGACGTTCGCTGCTATGCATGCGAACAGGATTGCAGCTCCTCCATATGTCCCACCACCGCCCGTAGTTGAGGAGGAGGAGATGAGGGATCAGTTTGAGGATGGAGGAGGAGCAGAGCAGGAGTTTGGCACGTTTCCGGATCAGCCAGATGCGGCCCCCGATGTGCCTAGACGTTCTCCACGTCCAACTAGAGCTTCAGGCTCGTCTTCTCGCCGCGCCAGCGTGAGTGAGAGACCTACGTGGATGGCTACGCCTCCTGCATGGTATGGAGCTCCACCTCCATGGTCCACAGAGCAGTCATCAGCACCAGCACCAGCAGACGCACCGGGGTGGTATAGTCAGGCTCCGGGATGGTATGAGCAGATGCCGGATTGGGCTACTGGCCTTTCGGAGAGAGTAGGAGCATTGGAGATTCGAGCCGATGCTAGAGATGGACGCTTGGACGACCTCGATCACATGATGAGAGATGTCTACCGCCAGCAGTTTGGGCGGTTTTATGATCCTAGCTTCTCTCCATTCCCACCTCCACTAGCGCCGCAGTGATGATTTGCATGACCGATTGTTTTAGCCGCTCTACCGCCATTTTGTGAGTTTCTTTTTCTTTTCTTATTTTCTTTCTTTTATCTGAACATTAGGGACAATGTTTGTTCCAAGTATGGGGTGGGGTGTGACTAAAAGTTTGTAATAACTCTTACTCACCATGTTTGCTTCTATTCGAGACTATCTTGCATGTTCATTATATTGTTGCACGTTTCATTATTGCATTGCATGAAAAAGAACTTGAAAAACCCATAAAAATTGAAAAATTTTGAAAATTTTGTGCTTCTAAGGAATTGAGATGATTTCTATGAATATCGCTACTTGTGAATTGAGTTTGATGACAATTGCATGCTTAAACAACTAGTGAATCGAAAAGAAATTGAATGTATTGATTTTACCTTCTCTTTTACAAGTTTCATAATTTGATGAATGTTACCTAAATCATGTTGAGAAATTGAAGTTGAAATCACATTATACGTTCCTATGCTTCTTGTTGAGATGATTAAGGCAATCCGATCTTTCTTTCTTCTTTCTTTGATCATTTAGCTCCTCATTGAGTTATTGACCTCCTTTACCTATCCGGGAATTTGGAGAAGTGAATGAAAAAGGCATATTTGATGTGGGAGGGCCATGAGAGCAATTACTTGCAATCAAAAGAATAGAAAGAAATTGTACATTTGGGGAAGTCAATTATGACGATGAGTAACTCGGCACCATTCACATAGCCGGGTGTTTGTGTCTTGCCAAAGTCGGATTGAGCGATATTCCTAGCGGATTATGGTATGTGCGCTAAGGGTTTGAGGCATCTCATAAAAATTGAGAAACGCCAATCTCCTAGGCTTCGGTTTTTGTGCACCTCTATCCATAACTCCAAAAGTAAAGTCAAAAAATGAAAGGAAGAGAGCGAAGCTCTAAGTTGAAGGTGTGCGGAAACCGCAAGAGAAATGGAAAAGAGTAGTTGTCCACCTTCCCGGATTCATGCACCACATTCCTTAAAGTCTCCTTCCCTTTCCACATTCTAGACCTTTTTTCTTTGAAAGTCCTTAAGATCAAAAGGATGTTATATGACTTGGTGATCTAAATTGAAGTTTCTTATGATTGATTTTGATAATGTTTGAAGGTTATGATGTTTGTATGGAAGTTTGATTGATTCATGTTTTTTCTTTACCCTTTACTCTTTGATTAAGTGTATGAAAGTCTTATAAACGATTGAAGCAAGATTTGAGAATGATCTATTGTTTAGAAGGCACATTCATCCAAAAGAAGTATTGCTTTGAGAAGGTACACATATTTCACCCTAACTCTTGTTTTAAAGCTTTTTGAAAGACCATGCTTAGGGACAAGCAAGTGGCAAGTATGGGGTTATTTGTTAGCATGAAATATTGTGATATTTTAGGCACATTTTCTAAGTGCATTTCATCCATTATGATAGTCATTGATTGAGCATTGTTGCATTTGTGAGCTATTTTGCCTATATTTTCGATATGGATGTCTACACAAGCTTTATGTTGATTATAGGTGATTGAGAGCTATTTCCGAACGGAATTGAGCAAGTATAGAGATGATTGAGCGTGTCCATGGATTGAGGACATTCATAGGAGCCAAAGGAGTGCCAACTTGAAGAATGCACGAGGCTAAAGAAGAATCACGTTCTCGCCCTAAACCACGCTCTAAAATACGGCCGTATTACATTTCACTTTCAAGTCCACGGCCGTGGAACCATGCAAGGGAAGCGTGGTTCATTCCAGTAGCTTCTACCGTCGTGGAAGACATGGTTCAAACCGTGTTGGTTTCCGCGCTCTAAATTACGGTCGTGGAACCTTCCACGCCCGTGATCTTGGCGATCTTTTTCGCCACACTTTAAGCCACGATCTTTTAGAAGATTGGGCCGGGCCGATATTTTATCTTGCCCTATAAAAGGACGGACGAAGAGAGATTCCGTCACCTCCGCTTAGAGACTTTTGCTACCTCGCTTTACACTTTTGCCTACGCCGCGACTTGGAGATCTTTGCGATTCTTGCAAAAGACGTATTTTGCGCTCATCCTTGGAGTTGCCCTAATCTCGTACTTTGGTGGAGATTGTGATTGAGATTTCCGGATTGACGGAAGATCAAAGATTCGGAAGATTGTTCGCAAGAAGATTCCTCTTCTTGTTTAGGTTTGATTTAGAAGACGGATTGACATCCCGTTCTTCCTTCTTATCCAAGATTGTGTTTGTTTGTTCTATTCCGAATCTAGTGACGATAATTGTTCTTGATTGTGATTTTGAGATTGGTTTGAAGTTTATTGAAGGTTTTCGGAAGTTTTCATCTTTCTATCTTTTAATTCTTGAATTTGATATCAATATGACTATTGTTGGCTAAAAACCCTTAACACTTCTAAGGTGAAGGGCTGATAGTTGTGTCTTAGATGATGATAGATCGATCGTAAACAGATTGGACCCTGAGAGTTAGAAAGAATCGCCGACGAACCCTAAATTACGGCCTGTTCTTGAGTCCACGGCCGTGGAACCTCAAGAACTAACCGTGATTTCCCTTAAGTTTACGAACCTGCTTTTACTTTAATCCAAAGTTAAAGATTTGCTTTAACTTAGTCTTGGCTTGCCTTTTCTAGGTGGTAGTGAAGCCTCAACAACCTCTACCTCGATTGTGAGTGTCACAACCTTAATCGGTTAAGTTAGTCTTGAACCTAGGATTACAAGTTTGGGTATTTGACATTAATTCTTACCTTTAGAATCTTTCTATATTGAAGGCTCAACAACCTTTATAGAGAGTGTCTTGTAGGTGAGTCATATAAGGTTTTTGGAACTTCACCGTACAATTACCTTACATTAGCATACCTTTGCATATCTTAACTCTGTCCTTATATCATTAGTATATCTTGAATCGATTGCCACAACTGGATTCCTGGATCTTTAGGATTGTTGTTTTCCCAATACTTGCAAAGCTTCTTATATTCATTCGCTTGATAATCTGCAATTGAATTTGTTCCCCCCAAATCCCTGTGTTCGATACTCTGGAATACTTGCTAATCTATGCCGATCCGTACACTGCGGGTTCGCTTGCTTTTATTCTAGTTTTATAAATTTAAAGCTTGATTGCACGCACGCTAAGTGGCGAACAATACCCTTTACTATAGGGTTACCTGATGGTAGTCGGGTCAGAGGTACCCGTGAGATACGTAGTTGTCCGCTTCGTTTAGGGACTCGTGTTTTACTTGTTGACTTCTTAGTCATGCCATTGATGCATGAAGAAGTCATATTAGGTATGGATTGGATGCGTAGACACCATGCTGTTTTGGATGTTGGTAGACGGACTGTTACAGTCTCTACCGAGGTTGGTCAGATTGAGGTCTTCCGGGGTTGGGACCTTGGGAAGACATGTTCGGTTATTAGTGCCGTACGGGCAACTAGGTTGATTGCACAGGGATGTGATGCCTTCTGGTGTTACGCCATGAAGGATGGAGAGAGTCCAGCTCTGGAGGATATTCTAGTAGTCTACGAGTTTACAGATGTGTTTGTTGAGCAGTCGAGTTTGCCGCCTCATTGGAGTGTGGACTTCAACATACAGTTAGAGCCTGGCACGCGACCCATCTCGAAGGCCCCATACCGTATGGCACCTGTCGAGATGTTGGAGCTGAAGAAGCAACTCGAGGAGTTGGCTGAGAAGGGTTTCATACGCCCTAGTGTTTCACCATGGGGTGCACATGTCCTCTTCGTGCGGAAGAAGGACAGATCTTTGAGGTTATGCATAGATTACAGGGAGTTGAACAAGGTGACCGTCAAGAACAAGTATCCATTGCCTCGTATTGACGATCTACTTGATCAGCTTCAAGGAGCTACAGTTTTCTCCCGGATTGATTTACGCTCAGGATATCACCAATTGAGGGTGAGAGAGCAGGACGTACACAGGACGGCATTTCGTACCCACGATGGACACTACGAGTTTGTAGTGATGCCATTCGGGCTGACGAATGCCCCAGCAGTCTTTATGGAGTTGATGAACAGCATATTCATCGACTTCCTTGATCAGATTGTGGTGGTCTTCATTGATGATATTTTAGTGTACTCTCGTAGTAGAGAGGAGCATGCCGGTCATCTGAGGACGGTTTTGTAGGTTTTGAGGGATAGAGAGTTGTATGCTAAGCTCTCTAAGTGTGAGTTTTGGATGTCTAAGGTTGCTTTCCTTGGGCACATTGTATCCGCCGATGGGGTTATGGTTGACCCGGCAAAGATCGAGTTTGTTGCTGCATGGACGACACCGACGAACGTCAAGGAAGTGCGTAGCTTTCTTGGCTTAGCCGGTTACTATAGACGCTTTGTGGAGGGTTTTTCGGTGATTGCCCGTCCACTGACGAGTCTTTTGAGGAAGACTACCCGGTTTGCGTGGACCGACCAGTGTGCTCAGAGCTTCGAGGAGTTGAAGAGGCGTTTGACTTCTGCTCCTGTCCTAGCACAGCCAGAGGGATCTGATGATTTTGTGGTCTACAGTGATGCATCCAAGCTAGGATTGGGATGTGTGTTGATGCAGAGAGGTAGAGTGATTGCATATGCGTCTCGACAGTTGAAGACGTATGAGGAGAACTACCCGACTCATGATTTGGAGTTAGCAGCGGTAGTGCATGCTTTGAAGATCTGGAGATATTATTTGTATGGTGCTACATATCAGATCTTCACAGACCATAGGAGTCTGAAGTATATTTTCACGCAGCGAGAGTTGAACAACCGCCAGCGCCGATGGATTGAGTGGATCAAGGACTTTGACCTTGAGATTTTGTATCATCCTGGAAAGGCGAACGTGGTTGCTGACGCCTTGAGCAGGAAGACGCCTCGAGAGAAGGCGATTGCGAGATTGACTGTACAACCTCAGCTTTAGAGGGATCTAGCTCGGCTAGAGATGGACATCCAGCTTCCTGATGAGGATGCCCAGTTGTATACCTTAGAGGTTTTACCTAGTCTGTTGGATGAGATCCAAAAGAAGTAGGGGACCTGCCCGACCTTGATGAGAATTAGAGAGAGGATGTCTCGTGGAGAGGCACCACAGTTTTCCATTGGAGCTGATGGAGTGATGAGGCGACATGATCGCATTTGTGTTCCTGCTGATGCAGAGTTGAAACAGAGGATCTTACAGGAGGATCACAGTACACCTTACTCTGTACATCCAAGTACGAGTAAGATGTACCATGATGTTAGACGTTCATATTGGTGGGGAGGGCTGAAGCCCGATGTAGCCAGATTTGTGGCTCAGTGTGCGACCTGTCAGCAGGTCAAGATAGAGCATTGCAAACCTGGAGGTGAGCTCCATCCACTGCCAGTACCGCGGTGGAAGTGGGAGGACGTCTCCATGGATTTCGTGACTAGTTTGAGACCCAGTAGGAGTTTTGATGCCATTTGGGTTGTTGTTGATAGACTGACGAAGACGGCACGTTTCATTCCTATTAGAGAGACGTGGCCTATGAGTAGATTAGCTGAGGAGTACACTAGACAGATAGTGAGACTCCATGGTGTACCGAGGACGATCGTCTTTTATCGAGATGGGCGATTCACCTCGAGGTTCTGGCAGCAGATTCAGATTGCTTTGGGGACGAGTCTGCACTTCACGACTGCGTTTCACCCCCAGACTGATGGACAGTCAGAGAGGACTATCCAGACTTTGGAGGATATGCTGCGAGCTTGTGTGTTGGATTGGGGACATGGATGGTCTGACTACCTCCCGCTTGTTGAGTTCTCATACAACAACAACTGGCATGCATCTATTGGGATGGCTCCTTATGAGGCCCTGTATGGACATAGGTGCCATACACCTTTATGTTGGGATGAGCCTAGCAGTATCAGTGGGATAGCGCCAGAGCAGATTCAGGATGATATGACTCGAGTAGTTGTGATTAGAGAGAGGATGCTGGCTGCACAGAGTCGCCAGAAGTCATATGCAGACAAGAGGCGTCGCCCTCTAGAGTTCAGAGTAGGAGCTCATGTCTGGTTGAGAGTATCCCCGACGTGTGGCGTAAGACGTTTTGGCATAAAGGGGAAGTTGAGTCCCCGATATGTCGGTCCTTTTGAGATTCTGGACAGAGTTGGGAGAGCAGCCTACAGATTAGCTTTGCCTCCGAGATTAGAGGGTGTTCACCCTGTGTTCCATGTGTCTTAGCTGAGAGTGTACATACCAGATCCGCGGCACATTGTGAGTTATGATGATTTGGTGGTGGAGCTAGACCACACCTTTGCTGAGCATCCTATTGCAGTCCTAGAGCGAGGTGTCAGACGCTTGCGTTCGAAGGACATTCCTATGATGAGGATACAGTGGTCGAGACGTGGACCTGAGGAGGCTACATGGGAGACTGAGGATAGTATCTAGAGGAACTATCCACACTTTTATGCTGAGATAGATGCACCTAGGGTCGATGAGTAGATCTTAGTACTATCTTGGTGAGTATGTGATTATGTGTTTATGTGCTTACATGCCTTGATGTGCTTATTCCATGCTAGCTATGTTATGCTTTATGATCTTGTTAGATCTTGCTGTGCTATTATGATGTATGTTTATAGCTGGAGATGGTTCTTTCCTCCATGCTATTTGAGTGTGATTAGGATTCAGCTGGAGACGGTTCTTTCCTCCATGCTACTTTGATGGACATAGTTCAGTGGAAATGTGATTCCTCCATACGATGTATATATTTATGGTTGGCTAGAGATGTGCTTCCTCTATGCCCTATGATGTGGTATAGCGAGAGATGTGATTCCTCTCCGCCTTGGGTAGCGTTATGGCCCTGCTTTCTGGAGTGGATGATTCCTCCATATTGATGTTTGAGGTTATAGATTTGTTATAGGTTGTGACCTTTTTGAGCGGAGATGTGATACCTCCGATAGATAGAGTTATACCTCGGCATATGGGTCCGAGAGGATTTGGGTTTGTTCAAGTTTCGAGACGAAACTTGTTTTTATAGGGATATGATGTAACAACCGGTGTTATTGGAAGTATTTGAGAGCTCCAATAAATAAAGTTGCAGTTGAGGGAAATGATCGGGACATCGGATATGTCTTAGATGTGAAATAATATAAAAAGACGAAACGGACAAAAGAGCCGCTATTCCGATTCTTAGCGGTTAAGAAATAGGGCTTAGGGATGCCCATTTTACGAGATAGTTATGGAATATTTATCCCGATAATATTCCGGATTTTATATTCCAATTTGATAAAGTTTGGAGACCAAAAAATATAACCGCGTTTCAATTAAATATTGGGAGAATTTGACATACTAGGCTTTTTTGAGTTTTTGTTGAAGAAAGTGTACCCCAAATTTTTTACCACTTTCATTTAATAGTAGGTAAAATTATTAACCCTTCTATTTAGAAAGAAAGGAATAAATGATGTTTGTTATTTGTTATATAAGTATAAGTTTTAAGTTTTAATTTTTAATTACTGAATTTGTTTTTTTTATCTATTATTTTTCTTTGTTTTTTATATTATTTCTTTTTTATTTTTTGGACTAAATTTCTCATACCGGAATTTCTTATACCAGAATTTCACATATCAGAATTTTTATACCATAAATTTCATACCAGAAATTTCATACCATAAATTTCATACCAAAAATTTCATACCAGAAATTTCATACCAGAAATTTCATACCAGAAATTATCATACGAAAAGTTCATACTAGAAATTTCATACCAGAAATTTCATACCATAATTTTTCATACCATAAATTTCATACCATAAATTTCATACCATAAATTTCATACCAGAAATTATCATACGAAAAGTTCATACCAGAAATTTCATACCATAATTTTTCATACCATAATTTTTCATACCATAATTTAAATACCAGAAATTTAATACCATATTAGAGCCATAAACCCACTCATTAAAATCCATTTCATCCATGAAATCTTAGGTATATGTAGTTACTCCTTCAAGATCACTTTTTTGTTCGATTATCAGATTATGTAACATACAATACTTGCATAATAGTTGATTTTTATCATTGGTGGAACTAAGGATTATGTATTTAAGTCTTAGATAGTTCAATCACATCATTATTTATAAAGTTGAATTAAACATTTACTGATTTGTTATTCTCCATGGTAGATTAAGTTGTATATAGTGGGTCAACTGTCCCTACCCATTTCCACCCCTACTTTGCTGTGTCAATTGCTCGCAAAGTTTAGAGGAATGAACTACACCACCCTTCTCAAATTCTAAACAAAATAAGGGACTTGTGTGGCATGAGTGATCATTAATGGTAGGATAGTGGATAAAGAATGAATAATAAACAAAGGAACATCAAACATTTTGATATGTAATTTCATCCTTGTCTGACCTGTCACTTCTTTGACACAAATGAGCTTCGATATACTAGACTTAAAGAAAGAGAATATAAGGTCCATCACTCATCTCCTGCAGGTAGTAATGACAATATGAGCCAAGGGTGGGGAGTCCTTCAAATTTGGATACGGAGAGGCTAGGGTTTGGACGGTGGTAAAAAATATGGAAGGGGTATATTTACTAATTGGAAAACTAATAAAAGCCTACTTAGTGTACAATTAAAAAAAAGTCTACTTACCTAATTAGCCCTTAAATATTCGAACAAACTTTATATATATATATATATATATATATATATATATATATATATATATATATATATATATATATATATATATATATATATATATATATATATATAT
>BSUD01000001.1:86452384-86489187 GCA_033239045.1 Fagopyrum esculentum
ACTCCCTTTTTATAGGCTTAACCGCTCCTTATGATGTTTTGCAATAGCACTCCTAAAATATTCTGACATTAAAATAGCACCCACTCGCGTTCCTATTGGTTGGTATCTTAAGTCTTTCGATCAAAGCTCCTTGTTTCGTCTTTCAACTTCTTGGGGTCATCATTTATACACACTTCCTCCTTCTTGGCGTTTCTTAGCCTTATCATTATAACAAATACCGGTCAACTCCACGTGAATCCCAACCATGCCCTTCTTCTCATAACTCTATTAATGTTGTAATTTTACTTTTTGGTACCTCGTAAGCTTAACTTATGGTATTTTAAATTCTTCTCACATGTTTCGTCCGCTTCTCTCATCTTAGTCCAATGCTTAGAAACGTCTAAGGAAAGCTTTGCATCTTAATGGACACCACCTTAACCTTGCTAGAACGTACTCATCTCCTCCTCGATTTACATCTTTCGTTGTTCACGCGTCTTCTTGAAGAACTAGGTCTCGTCGTCCTTCCATCATGGCTTCTTTGGAACCACTTCCGCACATTAATGTTGCTCCCTTTACTTGTAATGTCTCCATCTCGCTTTCTCTTTAGTGGTCTCGAGTTTTCTTTCCACTTGTTCGTCCTTTGTTTATGTCATCTCTAATTCTCCTCTTCGACATCCTTTAAAAGGAATCCAAGAACTTCAAGGTGTTCGCGCGAACGTCGAGCTCAACTCGATACTTGAACATATTTGTCCTCGTATATATACTATCCTAATCCCCAAAATGGCGTTTGTCCAAGGGCGATGAAAGCTTCCTATCATCTTAACTATAAGGTCCAAAAACCATATGATCCTATATATATATATCCTAGTATACGTATATGACTATATAAGTCCTATGTCCACATTGGTATAACTAGCATATCACATCCAAGCAAAAGTATTACAACAAAACAAGGTCCCAACACTTATATGATATCATCATGCCACATGTACAACTCATATCAATATAAAAATTATGCCACCATAACAATATAACAAGTCCATCATGCATAACTATAATCAACATATAGTAATAGTCCAAATACATCCTAGGTTCACGATACATATCTACATATATACACATATATACATATATATACTAAAAATCCAATAAACTATGCTGCCGAGATCCACGGAAGGAGTGGTGGTCCGTACATTCTACCCCGACTCATGCATGTGATTTTGAAAACGAAAACTCAGAACCCGCGGGGTTCTGTTTATTCCTTATTCGGCCTTTAAAAGATTGCGAGTGCCATTGTTGTCAACCTGGCTCTGATACCACTTTTGTAACACCCCGAATCCGCGGGACTCGGGATGCTACGGGTTGGGACCTCACCATGGGTCCCGACCCTTAGCCTGACAACAATTTCACCGGATCTTTCAACATGGCACAAATAAAGGCAAAACCAAAATACATTTTATGCAATGTAAGAAAACCCAAAAGAAAACAAACAACGGACTTCAGCCGATAAACAACATCAAAGACCAAAACGCCATACACGCCGCATACCAACATAATAAACAAAGAATAAAATACAACCCGACTCTAACCCAAACTCACTCCTAAAATGTACGGAACCCCGGCTGCCCACTCTTCCGGATCTCTCGGCCGCATTCCTAACCTGCAATGCAATCTACAACAATATCGGTATAAAACCGTTAGCTAGCATTCAAGGCATTAGAATCACGGTATTGGCACACACACACACATAAGGCATCATAAACACACAACATGTTCCAAAATACACAATCCGGTTTATTATCTTTTTATTATTAGGTCATATCCCGTTCTAATTCACTTCTTTTGTGACACGAGAATCTTAAAGATCTCGCCCTTGTCCCCTTTCACCATACGGGTTTGTACTTGATGCGGATCAGCATCACCCGATGGACTGGTCGCAAGGCACCTCCCAGTCATCCCCATTTTGGACCGGACATAGCGGTCACCGCCCGTTATCATACACTTGGGCCAAATATAAACATATAAAGTCGGTGGTCCTATTATCGGTTTAGATGTTATAACATAAGCAATAAACACGCACATAAACAATAAACACACACCACCAAACACGCATTGAAACTAATACAGAGAATACGAGCTAAGTAAGTCCGAAGACTTACCTCGTCCTCACACTCAACTCACAACACTCTCGCTTCCTTAGGGGAGGAAGATCGTAACCTGCTCACAAGAACATAACTATATCAAAACAACACTCTCACAATAGAAGTCTAAGACTTCTATACAAATGGTCAACACAAGACCATTTGACTATCAATTCTAGGACCGCATCCTAGAATCCCTCATGCTCACATCACACTCAACAAGCTAGAAGTCCTAAGACTTCTAAACCCTCGGATCTTGCAAGATCATAACTCACACACCACTAGGATAACATGCCTAGTCCAAACAAACTCAACGGTAACAACATCATGCTAGGATAAGCATATCCTAGCCCATAAACTCAACAATCATGTACTCCAATTCTCAAACCTCACAAGCCTCACAAAGTGACATCAACACTTTAAGTCATACAACATTTCACAATCCTCAAACACTCACCTAAGGTCCATAACCACTACTTGGTATTCACTCTAAGTTATGTTAGATCCAACCTAGCATGATACTACTACTAAACATAACTAGGTCGAGGAAAAGAATACTCACGCGACGTCAAAAGACGGAAGTCGTTCAACAGATGTCGACTTGGACTCATTAGGCCTTTATCGGGACGCTTCCGAACCTAACACCAAACTAAACAAATTTAGCTTATAAGCTAAATTTGAAGGGAATAAAGAACATATATAATATAAGAAAAATCCCACTTTTAAAACCCAAGTTAAAAACCGTAAATATATATTCCGGGCAAATTGTATAACATTATAAACCCAAGGTAAAACTCGTTTTAAAGCCAACGTTAAAATCCCGTGATTTAATCTTTGAGTCATAACCCGGAATTAATCCAACATGAGCATAACATAGATGGTATATATAAATAAGAATATAATTCAAGTAAATACCAAATTTAAAACCCATAAATACATTTTCCGTCGATTAATACAATTTTAGAAATATGGGACATTATTCGTAAATAAATTCCTTGGGCTGATTTCTTTAATTAATTTCAGTAGGGGCATAATTGCATAAACTCAGAAAGTGGGTCAAAACTGCAAATACAAAACAGGGGTCACAAATTGTAATTAACCACAACTGAGGGGCCTGATTTAAAAAGGGGAAAAGGGTTTCTTTAACCCTCGTATCTCACAGCCAGGGGAAGGAACGCAGGCGGAGGCAGAGGAACTCAACCATGGCGGATCCGGGTGAGGCGAAGCAGACCAGGGCAGGCTGCGCAGGCGTTGGCGGCTCTCCGGTGGTGGGGAGCGCAGGCGGAGCTCCGGCGAAGGGAAAGCAGTGGAAAGTCAGGGCAAGCAGGGGCTCTCTCTCTCCGGCGGTCTTGTTGGCAGTCCCGACGGCCTTGGCTTCTCTTCCCGGTGGTGTGGCGGTGGAAGGACTGCGCAGGGACTCCACAGCGAGGAGCGATCAGGCAAGGTAAGGAAGGCTCCAGCAGGCGAAGGCGGTGGTGAGCGATGGTTGTCCCAAGGCCAATGAGATCTAACCAGGGTGGTAGTGGTTCCGGGGTTGTTGGTCCACTGCATCGGCGATAGGCTCGAAGGGTTACGGCTGGAGGAGAGGTCGCGAGATGGTCCGGCAAGGAGAAGCGGGGCTGAAGTTTTTCGATCTAGCAACGAAGGTAACAGGCGGTTGGCTTCATCCAGAGGAAACCGAATGCTAAGATGGACAGGGAGGTATCTGGGGAGTTGCAGGGTGCTGCTGAAGGGAGGAGGAAGAGGTGAGGCTTCGAAGGAGAGGAGATGCGCGAGTGGAGAGATGAAGCAGAGGTTGGAGTGAGAGTGACAATGAGAGGGAAAGAGGATGGCGTGCAGACTTGGCTAAAGTTGGAACGAGGGGTCGACGCAGAGGTGTCCATCATCACACGCTGACAGAGATGGAAAATGAAGAAAAGAAAAGAGAGAAAACAAAAACAATAAATTAACATAAAAGGGAAAAAGTAATTGTATAACTCGATTAAAAACGTTCGGAACGGGATTTTTGAATCGGAAAACTTTTCCAACTTCTCCGAAAATAATACTACGGATATACGGGAATGCATCCAAAATAATAATATACTCCGGAAAGATATTTCGTGTCGTAAAATACTTTTAATAAAAAAAATCTAAGCCATTAAATATCGATAAAAGCCGCAAGAATAAAAACGCAAGACGCCTAAATTTTGGGGCGTTACAAAACGCAGTTCCGATACCTTCATTCTCACCATTTGCAATACATTGCAATTTACAGAGAGCCGATAGAACGAGCCTTCGAACCACCTTCCATCTCTCATAAATCATTCGTCTTCGATCCAATTTCAAATCCGTTTATACCAACGAGTTCCTTATCGTATCCTCTACATCGTGGTACAAATCTATTTTCAGTTTGTTAGCTTTTTGGTAAAGCTTCCGTTTACCGCTATCGGAACGCCGACGGACCACCGCAAGTCATCAAATGTAAGGTTTCATACCGTGCTCTTACTCCCCGTATTGCCAGGAGTCCGTATCTTCTTCTGGATCGTATATCGGGTTAGTAACGAATAAGTTATGAATTTATTCGTTTTCAGTATTGTGGGTTAGTATAAATTGACCTTGAGTTGGTTAAAATGGATAATTGGAATTTCCATTATGCTCGTTATATTATTCTGGTAATTATGGGATTTTAGTTGGTGATGATATCATGAGTTGGATTTATGCCCTGATGTGGCTTTTAGGTTTAGCATGTTATTCGAGGTTATAGGATGTATATGATCCCTATGGATCCCTTTGGGTCTAGGTGTGACCCTTTGCTTGATAAGGGATGTGACATCTCTTTATGCCTTGTCTATAGGCTGTGTTGTTCCTCTAGTGTTGAGGTGATCCAGTTGTGGTTGAGCTTTATACGAGGTTGAGGTATGTCCGTAGGACTTACTTAGCTACCATCCTTATATTGGGTGTTTGTATGAGTGGTGTGTGCCTTATATGTTTGCTATGATAGCATGTGATGTCGTATTTACCGACCTATGTTTGATTGATTTCCCCACTGCGTGGCTGTGATAACCTTTCCCTTTCAACCCGCCGTGGAGTCTGGGAGGTTCTCTGATGTCAGGCCAGACCGGTTTACAGGAAGGGCGCAATCCACTCCCATAGGGTACACGGATTGTGTGACCGATACTAGTACGGCAGGCTAGCAGGCTAGCAGGCTCAGAGGCGAGGATGTATCGGTCCTCGTGTCACCTAGTTTCATATATACTATATCTATACGATTTAAGTGAATGACCATTATATTGAGATGAATAAATGGGTAAATGAGTGAAAGCATGCTGATATGTTTAACTTTCCCTATGTGTGATTGTACTTATGCATTACTCTATATATGTGTATGGATAGCTAATGGTTATTACCATGTTGTAGATGCCCTACAGGATAGGCATGCTGCTGGGTGATCTAGCAGGGTGGCAGGCCGAAGACGTCTCGTACATAGGTTGTTGTGGGTTTTTGGGTTTGTTTATATTTTCCCTCCTGTGAGAGGTTGGTCTTTTGTTACCTCCTGCGTGAGGTGTGATGTTTGTACTCGGCTATGTGGTCTTACCTTTTGGGATGTACAGTTTTATACAGTTTTATGTATTTGTTTTCATATCTGTCAGTGCCATGTTGTAAGGTCCAGTGAACTTGTTGCCAGGCTAGGGTCAGGATCCATTGTGAGATCCTAACCCAATGTGGCACTCCGAGTCCCGCGGATTCGGGGTGTTACAGAGTTGGTATCAGAGCCCACGTTGACAAGAATGGCACTTGCTACCTGCAATGAGGTCTGATAGTTAAAATAAACAGAACCCGACGGGGGTCTGACTTTTTCAAAAAGGTTTTTGTTTTAAATGTAGTTTTGGGTTAGATGTACGAGAAGTCGCCACTCCTGCTATGGATCTCTGCAGTATAGATATGATATGTATATATGTATGATGGATTATGTATGTGTTGTGTTGAGTATATATATATATATACCTATGGCCTACATAGAGCCTTATAAGTTAGGTGTGCATACCTGCAGATGGCTCGGACTTGAGTTACTGCCGCTGTAGGTAGAGGTAGAGGTAGGTCACCCCGTCCTCCGGGTGTGGTAGGTGAGGGACTAGTTCCCGCTGCTGATCCACTAGTGGTGGAGGAGATACATGAGGAGGTTGCAGAGAGCGTCGTCCCAAAGACGAGGAGTGGTGGATCTATGAGACATCATTCACATCGAGCTCAGTCTGTTGATACTGATCGTGTCTCCATGGGAGGACCGGAGTTTACAGAGTACCTCCGGCGTTTTGAGGAGGACATTTGGGCCGGAAGACGGGCCCCAGACTTACCAGTACATGAGGGATCTTCTGAGAGATCATAGGGAGCGATACAAGTGCCAATTGTACCTACACGTGTTGCTGAGCCAGTTCGAGCTGTGGAGGAGACTCGAGGGCCTCGACCAGATGCCTGGTTGAAGGCATTTCACCAGCAGGGAGTACCACCTTTCTCAAGAGAGATTGGGTTACAGACTGAGGTATAGATAGGACATGTAGACTCAGCTTTAGAGTCTATCAGATGTCGTGAGGATAGACGGGTAGAGCTAGTTCAGTCTCTATTCCGTGACCTTGCACATCAGTGGTGGAGGACTGTACGAGCCAGAGCCACCAGCTATGATCGCATGAGGAGTATGATCCGAGAGCAGTTCTGCACTGCCTCACTCAGGAGGGAGAAGCTGCAAGATTTTGTGGAGGCCGGTTTTGAGGATGTACCTATTGCAGATGCCATCCGTCTCTTCCAGACTAAGTTAGCTTTGCTGGGTCCAACTGCACCATCTGAGGACCAGCATGCGTACTTGTTCTCCCGTCGTCTGAGGGAGAGCACACGTTCATATATGGCGGGATTCCATTGCGAGTCCCTTGCTGACTATTAGGACCGGGCTTTTGCTTATGAGAGGGAGCGAGCTAGTCAGAGGAGGGCTTCTCAGACTGGACGGTATGAGAAGAGGCAGCGCACTGGGCAGACCAGTGGAGTTGGAGGAGCTTCTGGTTCTAGACGAGACCAGAGACGTCAGAGTTACACCTCATCTGCACAGACTGCAGACAAGGGACGTCAGTGTCACAACTGTGGAGACCCTGGCCATCTGAAGGCAGCTTGTCCTAGACCAGTTGTGACTTGTTTTACCTGTGGCCGACAGGGACATTGAGCTGCCTTTTGTAGGCAGGGAGGAGTAGCATCCCAGCAGGGTTCTTCCCCTGCCAGTGTAGCAGGAGGTGGTCAGAGGACACCTCAGCAGTAGATACAGGGACAGTAGAGGGTCCCAGAGCGTCCATCTACTCAAGGTTCTGCTCCAGGACCGAGTAGAGGTAGAGGTAGAGATGTTGGCACCAGTGATGCCAAAGGAGCCCGAGGGCGAGCTTTTGAGTTGAGGAGTGCAGAAGATCCACCTGCACCAGCTGCTACAGGTACCATTTTACTTCATGGTTTACCTATTAGAGTTTTATTTGATACTGGTGCTACGCATTCCTTTATTTCTGATACTTGTGTTGAGCGTCTGAGTTTAGCTACCATAGAGGGGATACCCTTTACTATAGGGTTACCTGATGGTAGTCGGGTCAGAGGTACCCGTGAGATACGTAGTTGTCCGCTTCGTTTAGGGACTCGTGTTTTACTTGTTGACTTCTTAGTCATGCCATTGATGCATGAAGAAGTCATATTAGGTATGGATTGGATGCGTAGACACAATGTAGTTTTGGATGTTGGTAGACGGACTGTTACAGTCTCTACCGAGGTTGGTCAGATTGAGGTCTTCTGGGGTTGGGACCTTGGGAAGACAGGTTCGGTTATTAGTGCCGTACGGGCAGCTAGGTTGATTGCACAGGGATGTGATGCCTTCTGGTGTTACGCCATGAAGGATGGAGAGAGTCCAGCTCTGGAGGATATTCCAGTAGTCTGCGAGTTTACAGATGTGTTTGTTGAGCCGTCGAGTTTGCCGCCTCAACAGAGTGTGGACTTCAACATAGAGTTAGAGCCTGGCACGCGACCCATCTCGAAGGCCCCAAACTGTATGGCACCTGTCGAGATGTTGGAGCTGAAGAAGCAACTCGAGGAGTTGGCTGAGAAGGGTTTCATACGCCCTAGTGTTTCACCATGGGGTGCACCTGTCCTCTTCGTGCGGAAGAAGGACAGATCTATGAGGTTATGCATAGAATACAGGGAGTTGAACAAGGTGACCGTCAAGAACAGGTATCCATTGCCTCGTATTGACGATCTACTTGATCAGCTTCAGGGAGCTACAGTTTTCTCCCGGATTGATTTGCGCTCAGGATATCACTAATTGAGGGTGAGAGAGCAGGACGTACACAGGATGGCATTTCGTACCCACTATGGACACTACGAGTTTGTAGTGATGCCATTCGGGCTGACGAATGCCCCAGCAGTCTTTATGGAGTTGATGAACAACATATTCATCGACTTCCTTGATCAGTTTGTGGTGGTCTTCATTGATGATATTTTAGTGTACTCTCGTAGTAGAGAGGAGCATGCTGGTCATCTGAGGACGGTTTTGCAGGTTTTGAGGGATAGAGAGTTGTATGCTAAGCTCTCTAAGTGTGAGTTTTGGATGTCTAAGGTTGCTTTCCTTGGGCACATTGTATCCACCAATGGGGTTATAGTTGACCCGACGAAGATCGAGTCTGTTGCTGCATGGACGACACCGACGAACGTCAAGGAAGTGCGTAGCTTTCTTGGCTTAGCCGGTTACTATAGACGCTTTGTGGAGGGTTTTTCGGTGATTGCCCGTCCATTGAGGAGTCTTTTGAGGAAGACTACCCGGTTTGCGTGGACCGACCAGTGTGCTTAGAGCTTCGAGGAGTTGAAGAGGCGTTTGACTTCTGCTCATGTCCTGGCACAGCCAGAGGGATGTGATGATTTTGTGGTCTATAGTGATGCATCCAAGCTAGGATTGGGATGTGTGTTGATGCAGAGAGGTAGAGTGATTGCATATGCGTCTCGACAGTTGAAGACGTATGAGGAGAACTACCCGACTCATGATTTGGAGTTAGCAGCGGTAGTGCATGCTTTGAAGATGTGGAGATATTACTTGTATGGTGCTACATATCAGATCTTCACAGACCATAGGAGTCTGAAGTATATTTTCACGCAGCGAGAGTTGAACAACCGCCAGCGCCGATGGCTTGAGTTGATCAAGGACTTTGACCTTGAGATGTTGTATCATCCTGGAAAGGCGAACGTGGTTGTTGACGCCTTTAGCATGAAGACGCCTCGAGAGAAGGCGATTGCGAGATTGACTGTACAACCTCAGCTTTAGAGGGATCTAGCTTGGCAAGAGATGGACATCCAGCTTCCTGATGAGGATGCCCAGTTATATACCTTAGAGGTTTTACCTGGTCTGTTGGATGAGATCCAAAAGAAGTAGGAGACCTGCCCGACCTTGATGAGCATTAGAGAGAGGATGTCTCGTGGAGAGGCACCACAGTTTTCCATTGGAGCTGATGGAGTGATGAGGCGACATGATCGCATTTGTGTTCCTGCTGATGCAGAGTTGAAACAGAGGATCTTACAGGAGGTTCACAGTACACCTTACTCTGTACATCCAGGTACGAGTAAGATGTACCATGATGTGAGACGTTCATATTGGTGGGGAGGGCTGAAGCCCGATGTAGCCAGATTTGTGGCTCAGTGTGCAACCTATCAGCAGGTCAAGATAGAGCATTGCAGACCTGGAGGTGAGCTCCATCCACTGCCAGTACCGCAGTGGAAGTGGGAGGATGTCTCCATGGATTTAGTGACTGGTTTGAGACGCAGTAGGAGTTTTGATGCCATTTGGGTTGTCGTTGATAGACTGACGAAGACGACACGTTTCATTCCTATTAGAGAGACGTGGCCTATGAGTAGATTAGCTAAGGAGTACACTAGACAGATAGTGAGACTCCATGGTGTACCGAGGACGATCGTCTTTTATCGAGATGGGCGATTCACCTCGAGGTTCTGGCAGCATATTCAGATTGCTTTGGGGACGAGTCTGCACTTCACGACTGCGTTTCACCCCTAGACTGATGGACAGTCAGAGAGGACTATCCAGACTTTGGAGGATATGCTGCGAGCTTGTGTGTTGGATTGGGGACATGGATGGTCTGACTACCTCCCGCTTGTTGAGTTCTCATACAACAACAACTGGCATGCATCTATTGGGATGGCTCCCTAAGAGGCCATGTATGGACGTAGGTGCCGTACACTTTTATGCTGGGATGAGCCTAGCAGTATCAGTGGGATAGCGCCGGA
This sequence comes from Fagopyrum esculentum, assembly GCA_033239045.1. Classification (NCBI taxonomy): domain Eukaryota; kingdom Viridiplantae; phylum Streptophyta; class Magnoliopsida; order Caryophyllales; family Polygonaceae; genus Fagopyrum; species Fagopyrum esculentum. The sequence goes on from BSUD01000001.1 coordinate 86,462,788, forward strand.
GCAGATTCAGGATGATATGACTCGAATAGTGCTGATTAGAGAGAGGATGTTGGCTACACAAAGTCGCCAGAAGTCATATGCAGACAAGAGGCGTCGCCCTCTAGAGTTCAGAGTAGGAGCTCATGTCTGGTTGAGAGTATCCCCGACGTGTGGCGTAAGACGTTTTGGCATAAAGGGGAAGTTGAGTCCCCGATATGTCGGTCCTTTTGAGATTCTGGACAGAGTTGGGAGAGCAGCCTACAGATTAGCTTTGCCTCCGAGATTAGAGGGTGTTCACCCTGTGTTCCATGTGTCTTAGCTGAGAGTGTACATACCAGATCCGCGGCACATTGTGAGTTATGATGATTTGGTGGTGGAGCTAGACCACACCTTTGCTGAGCATCCTATTGCAGTCCTAGAGCGAGGTGTCAGACGCTTGCGTTCGAAGGACATTCCTATGATGAGGATACAGTGGTCGAGACGTGGACCTGAGGAGGCTACATGGGAGACTGAGGATAGTATCTAGAGGAACTATCCACACTTTTATGCTGAGATAGATGCACCTAGGGTCGATGAGTAGATCTTAGTACTATCTTTGTGAGTATGTGATTATGTGTTTATGTGCTTACATGCCTTGATGTGCTTATTCCATGCTAGGTATGTTATGCTTTATGATCTTGTTAGATCTTGTTGTGCTATTATGATGTATGTTTATAGCTGGAGATGGTTCTTTCCTCCATGCTATTTGAGTGTGATTAGGATTCAGCTGGAGACGGTTCTTTCCTCCATGCTACTTTGATGGACATAGTTCAGTGGAGATTTGATTCCTCCATACGATGTATATATTTATGGTTGGCTAGAGATGTGCTTCCTCTATGCCCTATGATGTGGTATAGCGAGAGATGTGATTCCTCTCCGCCTTGGGTAGCGTTATGGCCCTGCTTTCTGGAGTGGATGATTCCTCCATATTGATGTTTGAGGTTATAGATTTGTTATAGGTTGTGACCTTTTTGAGCGGAGATGTGATACCTCCGATAGATAGAGTTATACCTCGGCATATGGGTCCGAGAGGATTTGGGTTTGTTCAAGTTTCGAGACGAAACTTGTTTTTATGGGGATATGATGTAACAACCGGTGTTATTTGAAGTATTTGAGAGCTCCAATAAATAAAGTTGCAGTTGAGGGAAATGATCGGGACATCGGATATGTCTTAGATGTGAAATAATATAAAAAGACGAAACGGACAAAAGAGCCGCTATTCCGATTCTTAGCGGTTAAGAAATACGGCTTAGGGATGCCCATTTTACGAGATAGTTATGGAATATTTATCCCGATAATATTCCGGATTTTATATTCCAATTTAATAAAGTTTGGAGACCAAAAAATATAACCGCATTTCAATTAAATATTTGAACAAACTTTATATATATATATATATTATATAAATAAGTTGCAGATGTAGCGGCAACTTTAGTTTCATTTATATATATATATATATATATATATATATATATATATATTATACATTTGTGAAAGCTGCACGTGGACCTTATCTCTTCAATTCTATACATAAATAAAAAAGATATCTAAGATATTTATATATTTATATATTATACTTTCACTAAGTGAAACGCAGTTCCGATACCTTCATTCTCACCATTTGCAATACATTGCAATTTACAGAGAGCCGATAGAACGAGCCTTCGAACTACCTTCCATCTCTCATAAATCATTCGTCTTCGATCCAATTTCAAATCCGTTTGTACCATCGAGTTCCTTATCTTATCCTCTACATCTTGGTACAAATCTATTTTCCGTTTGTTATCTTTTTGGTAAAGCTTCCGTTTACCGCTATCGGAACGCCGACGGACCACCGCAAGTCATCAAATGTAAGGTTTCATACCGTGCTCTTACTCCCCGTATTGCTAGGAGTCCGTATCTTCTTCTGGATCGTATATCGGGTTGGTAACGAATAAGTTATGAATTTATTCGTTTTCAGTATTGCGGGTTAGTATAAATTGACCTTGAGTTGGTTAAAATGGATAATTGGAATTTTCATTATGCTCGTTATATTATTCTGGTAATTATGGGATTTTAGTTGGTGATGATATCATGAGTTGGATTTATGCCCTGATGTGATTTTTAGGTTTAGCATGTTATTCGAGGTTATAGGATGTATATGATCCTTATGGATCCCTTTGGGTCTAGGTGTGACCCTTTGCTTGATAAGGGATGTGACATCTCTTTATGCCTTGTCTATAGGCTGTGTTGTTCCTCCAGTGTTGAGGTGATCCAGTTGTGGTTGAGCTTTATACGAGGTTGAGGTAAGTCCGTAGGACTTACTTAGCTACCATCCTTATATTGGGCGTTTGTATGAGTGGTGTGTGCCTTATATGTTTGCTATGATAGCATGTGAAGTCGTATTTACCGACCTATGTTTTATTGATTGCCCCACTGCGTGGCTGTGATAACCTTTCCCTTTCAACCCGCCGTGGAGTCTAGAAGGTTCTCTAATGTCAGGCCAGACCGGTTTACAGGAAGGGCGCAATCCACTCCCATAAGGTACACGGATATTGTGACCGATACTAGTACGGCAGGCTAGCAGGCTCAGAGGCGAGGATGTATCGGTCCTCGTGTCACCTAGTTTCATATATACTATATCTATACGATTTGAGTGAATGACCATTATATTGAGATGAATAAATGGGTAAATGAGTGAAAGCATGCTGATATGTTTATCTTTCCCTATGTGTGATTGTGCTTATGCATTACTCTATATATGTGTATGGATAGCTAATGGTTATTACCATGTTGGAGATGCCCTACAAGATAGGCATGCTGCTGGGTGATCTAGCAGGGTGGCAGGCCGAGGACGTCTCGTACATAGGTTGTTGTGGGTTTTTGGGTTTGTTTATCTTTTCCCTCCTGTGAGAGGTTGGTCTTTTGTTACCTCTTGCGTGAGGTGTGATGTTTGTACTCGGCTATGTGGTCTTACCTTTTGGGATGTACAGTTTTATACAGTTTTATGTATTTGTTTTCATATTTGTCAGTGCCATGTTGTAAGGTCCACTGAACTTGTTGTCAGGCTAGGGTCAGGATCCATTGTGAGATCCTAACCCAATGTGGCACTCCGAGTCCCGCGGATTCGGGGTGTTACAGAATGTTAGCTAACGGTTTTATACCGCTTGTAGATGCCTTGCAAGTTAAGACAGTTGTAGAGAGATCCGGAGGGAATGGTCAGCAGGGTCCACGTACTCATTTAGTTGGGGACGGGGATGTCTTCTATTCTTCATATGCATCGTTTTAGTATCTTTGCTTTGTAAGGTTGATACATATTCTTCATGTATATATTTGATAACACGATTTATAACATAGTTTTAGGTGTACATTTAGATAGAATTCTCGCTCAATCATGCATGATCTAGCATTAGTCCAAGACATTTTGCACTCAAATCATGTATTTTGTTGAGATAGACGTCTACACGGACTTGTGTGCGTTTTGTAGGTATTTCGGGAAGTTTAGAGCTAAAACGATGCGTTTAAGGATCGTTCATTTAGATGACACACTCCCGGACGCATTAGGACACAAGCCAAGGGCTGAGGAGGACTCATGGAGCCTTACCAACACTAGCCATGCACCAAATCACAGCTTAATGATCCAAGGCCAAGTTTCTGCATAAAATCACGGTTCTCTAACGAACCACGGCCGTGGAAATGACCGTGGATTTTGCCAGATTCTCGTGACAGCTGTGCCACGATTCTCATGGACAGCTCATGCAAGTTTGTTATAAAAGTGGTCCTTCATGGATTGTGAGAGGCAGCTGGGGTAGTTTGGGAGCTGCTCATCCATTATCCATTTCTCTCGAATAAAATATATTCTCCAAAGAAGAAGATTTTTTCTAGGAAGGACAGTGCAAAAGAGAAGAAGAAAGGTTCCATTGAAGAGGAGAGAAGAACACACCATAGATTTCTTGTATTTCGGATTCTATTTCTAGAGTTTTGTGAACCCTTGAACCTTCTTTTGGAAGGGTTGTAAGTTGTTCTAATTCCATTTTCAGATTGGTTTGTTTTTGAAGTTCACTTGTTCATCTCTTTTCTTTCATTATCTTGCAATGGATGTTATGATTTTATGTTTGTTTGCTTTGATTTCCATTATGAATGTTGTAGGCTAAATTGATGTGGTTCTAGGGTAAGGAAAGGATTGTTATGGCTAGAGCTATGATAGGACGGACTTAGATTTACCTTTGGATGATTTTTGTTTATGAACGTACCTGCTGTTAGAAATCACGGGTAGATCTTGAAGAACCACGGCCGTGGTTTAAGTAGAACAAACCGTGATTCTCCCTTGTTCGAAGGATCTTGCCTTAGACCTATAAAATGTTGAAACCCTAAGTGTTTGCTAAGTTTAACCTACCCTAGGTTGACCTAGTGTAGTGACTAAGTGTTAGGAGAGACTTACCCGGTGATCCTTGCCCTTAGAATTTAAAATAGCAACCCTTAGGTAGTGGTGAGCCTAATAAGCCGCCATTGGATTAGATGTGCTAGGATAGTTGCTTAAGATCTCCCTTTCCAAGACTTACCCGGTAAGGATAGGTTAGATCCCTAATTAACAAATCCGGTATGTGTAGAATTCCTAGCCTTAAGTTCTTAGAGACTTAACCGGTAATGAGACCTTAGGTGTGGACTAGTTGGACCATGAGACCTACCCGGTAATTGATCCCAATTTAGAAACACTTAATCCCAACATATCATAGTGAAATCCAAAGAATGAATAGATAACTTGAGTTCTATGCCATAACCGGAATTTCCGACCCCTAGAATCCGTTTTTCCTTTCCTTGATCATTATCTCGTTTAGTTGTCCATTTGTGCTTATTTTTAGTTAGTTTGATTGTTTACTTTGCATGAATTGTGATCTTTGATTGATTACCAAAAACCAACCAAAAACAATTGAGATTTTCCTTTCTTTATTTCTTTCTTTTCCTTAGACTTAGATCTTTGCTAAACTCAATCACAACTTGAATCAATTTCACCTTAGTCTTTGTGTTCGACCTCGGAATACTATCCATACTAAAAACGACCCGTACACTGCGGGTGCGCTAGAAGTTAGGATAAATATAACGAGTATAAATTTAAGGCTTATTGCGTGCACACTTTTTAGCGTAACAAGTTTTTGGCGCCGTTGCCGGGGATTAGGTCTAGATTGAGTCTATTTTGTGATTATTTTTAGTGTAGATCTTTCTTGTTGCTTTTGATCTATTTTGGTTTGTGTCTTTGCTTTTCAGGACATCTATTACTCTTTAGGTGTATGCGAAGATCTCGTGGCAAGGATTTAGCTCCATTTGATCCCGAACCGGAGAAAACCCTTCGATCTAGATCCAAGAACATCCGAAAAGAGAAAGAGATGGCCGGTAGAAATCTTCAAGCTGAGTTGGATGAAGCCTTAGAACAAATAAGGCTAAGAGATGAGCTCTTGGAGGAAGAAAGGAGACTTGCCAATGAGAGGCAAGAGGAAACTAGGAGGGAGATTGAAGAGATTAGGCAAGCCCTTGTTCAAGGAGAGCTTAATCGCCGACAACCTCCACCTCCTCCGCCACAACCGCAGCCGGCGGCTAATGTTAGGGTCGTTCCCATTGCTACTGAGGAGCCACAAACCCTAGGGAGACGTATGGATCCGGCACAAAGAGCACACCGACCGGATGTGAATCTAGGAGATCCCGCAACCCACAACTATGAGCTCCGCCCTCAAGTTCTTCAAATGATCCCCAATAATCAATTTGGAGGGATGGAAGGAGAGTCTCCTCATCAACACTTGATGAACTATGAGATTTTGATGGAGACTCTTAGACCGCCAAGATTGGAAAGCAACAACCATAAGCTAAGGGTCTTTTCCTTCTCTCTTAAGGATAAAGCCTTGGCTTGGTATCAATCTATTCCACAAGGGCGAGTTGGTACTTGGGAGGAGATGACAACCGAGTTCTTGACCAAGTTTTTCCCACCTTACAAGACCACCGAATTAAAAGGGAAGATCAATGCCTTCGTGATGAGGGATAGAGAAAGTTTGTTCAAGTCTTGGGAGAGATTTAAAGACCTTCTCCTAGATTGTCCACACCATAGCATACCGAAGATTGAGCTATTAGAGATCTATTTCAAGGGGCTTGATGAAGATAGCCAATTCAAGCTTCAATCTCTTTCCGGTGGGACATTTATGGAGAAACATGTAGATGATGCTTGGGAGTTTGTGGAGAAGCAAGATCTAGTGATTGAGAAGTACTCTCATAAGAAGAGTGAAGGAAGAAAGGCGGGAGCATATGAGGTGAGCGAAGTCACCATGAGCAATTTCAAGCTTGACGCCATCAACAACGAGTTGAAATCCTTGAGAGAGTTGTGTACTACAACCTTGAAGAGCCAAGCAACTCCTCAAGTGCTTCCACAAGCTAACTTGTCTTCCAAGGAGGAGGATGTGAATTATATGGGAAGGGGCAACTTCAACAATTACCAAGGCCCAAGAAATTTCAACAACAACCGGCAATTCAACAATTACCGGCCCAACCACAACCATCCCGGATTTTCTTACTCTAACCCGGATGGAGCCTTGAACCCTCCCGCCTCTACAAGCACAACTCCACCACAAAGAGCTTCACAAGAACCTCCACCCGGTTTTTCTCAACCTTCAAAGGATAGGACCGAAGTCATGTTTGAGCAATTGCTAGGAAGGTTGAGTGGACTCGAGAGCACCGTGACTTCAATTTCTAAGGCTCAAAAGGTCTTGGAAGCACAAGTCTTTCAAAAGGCGGGTGAAGCACATAGAGATCCGGGAAAGCTTCCCGGAAGAACCGAAGACAACCCAAGGGGCCAAGTGTTCGCTATCACAACAAGGAGTGGGTTGAGTATGAAGGATCCTTTGCCCAAGGACCAAGCTAAGGGAAAGCAAGTAGTGGTAGAAGAGGGAAGAAAGCAAGAAGATGGAGGCAAGAGCAAGGATGTAGAGCCAACCTATGTGGCACCGCCTCCATACAAGCCACCACTACCATTCCCATAATCAAGAGCGAGAGCTCGTTTAGACAATCATTTTGGTAAGTTCCTTGAACTAATGTCCAAGTTACATATTAACATTCCGTTCATGGATGCCATCTTAGGAATGCCGGCCTATGGCAAGTTTTTGAAAGAAATACTCTCCAACAAAAGGAAGTTGGAGGAGTATGGGGAGATAAGGATGACCAAGAGATCCAAACGATGAAGGAGGAAATGCCTCCCAAGCTAAGAGATCCGGGCTCTTTTTGCGTTCCAATTGGAGTAGGAGACGTGAAGTACGAGGCCCTTTGTGATCTTGGGGCGAGTGTAAGCATCATACTGCTTGCACTTTGCAACAAGGTCGGGCTAGGAGAGCCAAAGCCGGTCAAGATGACCCTCTATATGGCGGACCGTTCTATCACTCATCCGGTTGGGATTCTAGAGGACATTCCGGTGCAGCTAGGAGGATTCTACGTGCCTATTGATTTTGTAGTGTTGGACATTCCGGCGGATTATCCGGTTCCTATCATCTTAGGAAGACCTTTCCTAGCCACTTCCGGATGCTTAGTGGATTGCAAGAACGGAACTCTCTCCTTCAACATTGGAGAAGAGAACATCAAGTTCAAGTTGTCCACCATGATGAAAGGGCCAATCCTTGATGAAGATGTCTTCAACATAATCGAGCAAGAAGAATCTAGAGAAGTTGTGAGCTCGATCTTGATCAAGGATCCCTTGGAAAAGGTTCTTACCTTAAGCATGACGGAGAAAGATGATGAGGAGGCTTGTAATGAAGAGATCAAAGCTTTGGATGCATTGGAGGAGGAGCCAAGAGTTGGATTTGAAAGCCACGAAGAAGTGTTGAACAGCTGCAAGTTCCACGGACGAGATTTACAAACCACGGCCGTCAAACTTTCTGGACAACTCCGAGAAGCAAAATTGGCAAAAACCACGGTCGTGGAAAATGAGCAATCCGTGTTTCCAACCGTGGTTTTCCCTGAATCAGCTCTTGATGATGATCAAGCCTCTAGGAGCCATGGGGAGTCTTCATTTGCTTTGGATTCATCTCATCCAACCTTATTTGGATCATCTTCAACCGATAAAGGTCCTTCCTCACTTGAACTTAAACCCCTCCCTCTCATTTAAAGTATGCATTTCTTGGTGACAATTCTACATATCCTGTGATTGTTAATGCATGCTTGAGTGATGATGAACTTGCTAAATTGCTGCATGAACTAAGATTGCATAGGAAAGCCATTGGTTATACTATTGATGATTTGGTTGGCATTAAGCCATCTTTGTGCATGCATAAGATAATGATGGAAGATAACCACAAACCCTCTATCGAACATCAAAGGAGGTTGAATCCTATAATGAAAGAGGTGGTCAAAAAGGAAATCATTAAGTTGCTAGATGCAGGAATTATCTACCCTATCTCGGATAGTAAGTGGGTTAGTCCCGTTCATGTAGTTCCTAAGAAGGGTGGAATGACGGTAGTAACTAATGAAAACAATGAACTAATACCGACTAGGACGGTTACGGGGTGGAGGATGTGCATTGATTGTAGGAAATTGAACGTGGCCTCTAGGAAATATCACTTCCCCCTCCCCTTCATTGACCAAATGCTAGAAAGGTTAGCTAAACACTCTCACTTTTGCTATCTAGATGGATATAGTGGATTCTTCCAAATCCCTATCCACCCCGATGACCAAGAGAAAACAACTTTTACGTGTCCATGGGGTACCTTTGCATATAGGAGAATGCCATTTGGGTTGTGTAATGCACCCGCCACCTTTCAAAGGTGTATGATGGCCATCTTTTCGGAATATATAGAAAATATCATGGAAGTGTTCATGGATGATTTCTCTGTTTATGGTTCTTCTTTCGATGATTGCTTGGCTAACTTGTCATTAGTGTTGCAAAGATGTGAGGAGACAAATCTTGTCTTAAATTGGGAAAAATGCCACTTCATGGTAAGCGAAGGGATTGTGTTAGGACACTTGGTGTCCAACCGTGGCATTGAGGTTGATAGGGCTAAGATTGAAACGATAGAGAAGTTGCCACCACCTACCTCGGTGAAGGGGGTAAGGAGTTTCTTAGGGCATGCCGGTTTTTACCGGAGGTTCATTCAAGATTTCTCTAAAATTTCTAAGCCTCTCACTAACCTACTAATGAAAGATGTTGATTTTGTCTTTTCCAAAGATTGTCTTGAAGCGTTTTGTAGGTTGAAGAACGCCTTGATCTCCTCACCTATCATGCAACCTCCGGATTGGAGTCTACCATTTGAAATCATGTGCGATGCAAGTGATGTAGCCGTTGGGGCCGTTTTAGGGCAAAGAAAAGAAGGGCGTACTCATGCTATTTACTATGCTAGCAAGACGCTAGATGATGCCCAACTAAATTATGCTACCACCGAGAAGGAGTTGTTGGCGGTGGTGTATGCATTTGAGAAGTTCCGCTCATACCTTGTTGGAGCGAAAGTCATAGTTTATACGGATCATGCGGCGATCCGTTATCTACTTACAAAGAAGGATGCCAAACCAAGGTTGATTCGGTGGATCCTTCTTCTTCTTCAAGAGTTTGATTTGGAGATACGAGATAAGAAGGGGTCCGAGAACTCCGTGGCGGATCACCTTAGTAGACTCCAACTATTGGAGCTTGGGAAAGACAACATCCCGATAGATGATTCATTCCGGGATGAACAATTGCAAATGGTGGAAGAATGATTGTTCCAAGTGGCTAGAGGAAGTGAGCCATGGTACGCCGACATCGTGAACTACTTAGTGTGTGAGGAAGTGCCTCCCGGATTAACATATGCACAAAGGAAGAAGTTCTTTAACGATGTGAGGCATTACTATTGGAGCGAGCACTTCTATTCAAGAGAGGCCCGGATGGGGTGCTTAGGAGATGCATACCGGAAGATGAAGTGGAGAGTGTGATCCGGCATTGTCACTCCTTACCATGTGGAGGCCATGCTAGCTCACACAAAACGTGTGCAAAGGTATTGCAATCCGGTTTTTATTGGCCTAACTTGTTTAGAGATGTGCAAGGTTTTGTAGCGGCATGTGATGCTTGCCAAAGGACGGGCAACATCTCAAGGAGGAATGAAATGCCCTTGAACAACATCCAAGAAGTTGAAATTTTTGATGTGTGGGGTGTAGACTTCATGGGACCATTCCCTTCTTCATGTGGCAATCTCTACATCCTATTGGCGGTGGACTATGTGTCAAGATGGGTGGAGGCAATCGCCTCTCCTACAAATGATGCCAAGGTGGTGGTGCGGTTCTTTAACCGAGTGATCTTCCCTAGGTTTGGAACACCAAGGGTGATCATTAGTGATGGAGGGAAGCACTTCACAAATAGGAATTTTGGGGCACTTTTGGCTAAGTATGGGGTGACTCATAAGGTGGCAACACCTTACCACCCCCAAACTAGTGGCCAAGTGGAGATCTCCAACCGAGAGATAAAGGCCATCCTCGAGAAGACGGTGTCTAGAACTAGAAAGGATTGGGCTATGAAGCTCAATGACGCATTATGGGCATATAGAACCGCCTTCAAGACACCAATTGGCACCACTCCTTACAAGTTAGTCTATGGCAAGTCTTGCCATCTTCCGGTGGAAATGGAGCATAGAGCTTATTGGGCCATTAAGTGGCTAAATTTTGACCTCAAGGAGGCGGGAGAGAAGAGGTTGCTTGATATAAACGCCCTTGAGGAGCTCCGGTTGGAAGCCTATGAGAATGCCCGGATCTACAAGGAGAGAACCAAAAGATGGCATGACAAGAGGATTATCCCCAAGGAGTTGAGTGAAGGAGATCTTGTCCTTCTCTTCAACTCAAGGCTAAGGCTCTTTCCCGGAAAGCTCAAATCAAGATGGACCGGGCCATATGTGGTGAAGAAGATCTTCCCCCACAGAGCTATTGAGATAGGAGGGGAGCATTGTGGAAATTTCAAAGTGAATGGGCACCGCTTGAAGAAGTATATACCGGGAGCCCCGGTAGACATGATTGCCCCGCTTCACCTTGAATAGACGCTCCCGAGTTTTGGTCAAGCTAATGACCTTAAAGAAGCGCTTGGTGGGAGGCAACCCATTTGTAACATTTTTCCCTTTTCATTTTTGCTTAGATTTTTCTGTTTTTGTGTGCTTTGCGTGTTTTGTCTACTTAGTGTGTGTGCTAGATCATTAGTGGCATTGGAAGCCTTTCTTGGCAATAAAAATGACGATGATGAAACCCTCACCAATTATGGGTGGAGCGGACGCGGAACTTGGACGGCTAGCGGTGCCTAGCGCGGGTTCCGAAGCTTTGAAGGATGCTTAAGAGCTCTCTACCAGGGTTGATAGGATCATCCAACATCAATTCACTTGAACAATCCCGAATACCATAGCAAACACTTTTACATTGTGAGAACCTTCTTTCACTCTCTTTACTTGTATACCACATTGGGGACAATGTGTTTCTAAGTATGGGGTGGGGTTCGCATGATCCCTTGCATGATGAGCATCTAGGATAGCTTAAAATTCGCACATGTCTTGCATTGTACATACTTAAATCGAAAATCCCATAAAAATCAGAAAATTTAAAAAATTTTGTGCTTTCTAGGCTTGGATATGATCCTAATGATGAAATCTTGTCTTGTGAATTGGCTATGAATGGCCTTATGTGTTGAATTGATAAATGCATATGTGGACTTGAACTACTTTCCTTGAATTCCATGAATGACTTGTGATTATGATGTTCGCCTAGAATGGATGGAGTATTTGAAAGTCGAAATTACATGATAGTTCTTGCATACCATCTAGGAATGAATGAGGCATTTCATCTTTCTCTACTTCTCATCTTGATCATGATTGCTTAAGCACCTCAATTGATATAAAATTGACCTCTTTTAACCCATCCGGGAATAGGAGCATGCTAGTATGTTGAAGTGTGCGAAAAGCAAGTGTGGGGTAAAGATATTGATGAAAGGAATGTCATGAATGAAAATGCTGAAATTATTGTGGAAGTATAGCCGACAATATAGGTTTGGGGGCGTTGTTTCAAATGACAAGTAACTCGGTACACTTCACATAATCGGGTGTTGGTGCCTTGCCAAAGTCAAATGAATCAATAGCCCTAACGAGTTTTGGTATGTGTGCCCGGAGTGTATGCACCTCGAAAAAATAGAAAAAGCCCGAGGATGGCTAATCACCGAGGTTTCGGCTATTGTACACCAATGCCATTGTCTCAAAAACAAGTCAAGAAAAAGAAAAGAAAGCAAGATAAATAAGGAAAAATATACATTTGGGGGAAGTTGATCGAGGACAAGGATGTGGAGTTAGTTCCATTCCCGGATTAGCATCACATAACCTAGAGAATTCCCCACCCAATTGCAACGTTTCTTGGCCTTTTATGTCACAAGACCTTATGACCTACTTGCATGTTTGTAAGACTTAGTAATCTAGATTAGATATACTCTTGATCTTCTTGACTTCTTTATCTTTACATCTCATGCATGATTTGAGTTAAGTACGATTGTCTTTCCATGCTTTTCTTGTTTGATACATAATTGCTTATCAAATTGCCATTGATCATGACTATGAAGGTGATCCAATAGTAGAAGCACAAAACCCAAAAAGATTTTGCCATTTTTCTGCATACATAAATCATGTCATCTCTTAGTCTATAGTTGGGAATTTGCTCGGGGACGAGCAAACCTTAAGTATGGGGTATTTTGATAACACGATTTATAACATAGTTTTAGGTGTACATTTAGATAGAATTCTCGCTCAATCATGCATGATCTAGCATTAGTCCAAGACGTTTTGCACTCAAATCATGTATTTTGTCGAGATAGACGTCTACACGGACTTGTGTGCGTTTTGTAGGTATTTCGGGAAGTTTAGAGCTAAAACGATGCGTTTAAGGATCGTTCATTTAGATGACACACTCCCGGACGCATTAGGACACAAGCCAAGGGCTGAGGAGGACTCATGGAGCCTTACCAACACTAGCCATGCACCAAATCACAGCTTAATGATCCAAGGTGAAGTTTCTGCATAAAATCACGGTTCTCTGACGAACCACGGCCGTGGAAATGACCGTGGATTTTTCCAGATTCTCGTGACATCTGTGCCACGATTCTCATGGACAGCTCATGCAAGTTTGTTATAAAAGTGGTCCTTCATGGATTGTGAGAGGCAGCTGGGGTAGTTTGGGAGCAGCTCATCCATTATCCATTTCTCTCGAACAAAATATATTCTCCAAAGAAGAAGATTTTTTCTAGGAAGGAAAGTGCCAAAGAGAAGAAGAAAGGTTCCATTGAAGAGGAGAGAAGAACACACACCATAGCTTTCTTGTATTTCGGATTCTATTTCTAGAGTTTTGTGAACCCTTGAACCTTCTTTTGGAAGGGTTGTAAGTTGTTCTAATTCCATTTTCAGATTGGTTTGTTTTTGAAGTTCACTTGTTCATCTCTTTTCTTTCATTATCTTGCAATGGATGTTATGATTTTATGTTTGTTTGCTTTCATTTCCATTATGAATGTTGTAGGCTAAATTGATGTGGTTCTAGGGTAAGGAAAGGATGGTTATGGCTAGAGCTATGATAGGACGGACTTAGATTTACCTTTGGATGATTTTTGATTATGAACGTACCTGCTGTTAGAAATCACGGGTAGATCTTGAAGAACCACGGCCGTGGTTTAAGTAGAACAAACCGTGATTCTCCCTGGTTCGAAGGATCTTGCCTTAGACCTATAAAATGTTGAAACCCTAAGTTTTTGCTAAGTTTAACCTACCCTATGGTGACCTAGTGTAGTGACTAAGTGTTAGGAGAGACTTACCCGGTGATCCTTGCCCTTAGAATTTAAAATAGCAACCCTTAGGTAGTGGTGAGCCTAATAAGCCGCCATTGGATTAGATGTGCTAGGATAGTTGCTTAGGATCTCCCTTTCCAAGACTTACCCGGTAAGGATAGGTTAGATCCCTAATTAACAAATCCGGTTTGTGTAGAATTCCTACCCGGTAATTGATCCCAATTTAGAAACACTTAATCCCAACATATCATAGTGAAATCCAAAGAATGAATAGATAACTTGAGTTCTATGCCATAACCGGAATTTCCGACCCCTAAAATCCGTTTTTTCTTTCCTTGATCATTATCTCGTTTAGTTGTCCATTTGTGCTTATTTTTAGTTAGTTTGATTGTTTACTTTGCATGAATTGTGATCTTTGATTGATCACCAAAAACCAACCAAAAACAATTGAGATTTTCCTTTCTTTATTTCTTTCTTTTCCTTAGACTTAGATCTTTGCTAAACTCAATCACAACTTGAATCAATTTCACCTTATTCTTTGTGTTCGACCTCGGAATACTATCCATACTAAAAACGACCCGTACACTGCGGGTGCACTAGAAGTTAGGATAAATATAACGAGTATAAATTTAAGGCTTATTGCGTGCACACTTTTTAGCGTAACAATATTGTTTAAAGTTTTCAAATGTTTTAAATACATTTGTGCCTTGTTGTAAGATCCAAGTAAAATTGTTGTCAAACTAAGGTCGGCCCCCATTGTGAGGTCCTAACCAGTAGCTCCCCGAGTTCTCAGAATTTGGGGTTTTACAATATGGTATCAGAGCGAGGTTGGCAACAATGGCAATTGAAATCTTCTGAAAGACCGAATGTATAAAATAACTATAACCCAAAAGGGGTCTAAAATTTTCAAAACGGATTTTTGTTTTTACACACATGTATAGTCGGGTTGTTGGGTTAGTAGTAAATCGGACCACCATCGCTTTCCGTGGATCTCTGCAACTTGGATAGATAGGAGTTAGTGTATAGACTTTTTATGATGTTTATTATTATATGTTATACACATGTGTTTGCTTAGCTTGTTAGTATCCTAAAAGATATCTTATATTCTTTAGTTGTGATATATATGAAGCGATTATCGCCCCATGATAAATCGGAAGCGGACATGAAGAGTTTTCAGCGCGAGACAATGGATTCAAACCTAGGATTGAGTATTAAACTTTGGTGGGCGTCCTGGTGACCTTATAAATCATCCAAAGAACGAGTGGGCAAAGAAGTAAAGATGTCAAGATAAATTTCACCATAGAGACAAGCAGATGGTAAAAGAATTCCCGAGTCAGCTCAAATAAAAGGAATAGGAAGACACCCAAGGAACTTGGCCGTATGAAGCCGAGAGATGAATTTCGAGAACCCTGCAAGAGACCACAAGAGCGTAGATTGAAGATTATAATAGAGGAACAAGAATGATATAGATCGGAGTAGAACCAAGATTTGCGGAGTAAAACACGTTACGATCGAGGTGGACGCTGTCATATGCAAGCATAGGTCTGAGAGTACAAAGAAGATATGGTGTTGACCCCGAGGTGAATAATTAAAGGAGTACGAAGACAAACATTTGAGTCTAAAGACGTGACATAAATTTCATCATCATAGAGATGGTTTGACTTACTCAAAGATGCAAGAGTTGCAAGAAATCATGACGTAAGTAACAAATACAGTAGACGTGTGAAATTAAGACAACGGAAATATATAAAGGTGGCATTACAACACAACACCAGACAAAGGGAAGAATGTGGGAAAGTGATTTTGGTGGACTAGAGAGTACACAATAACTTCTCATTCACATAAAGATCAAAGTTACCAACATTAACGGCCATATCAGAAAACCACAAACAGCCGATGAACAAAGTAATAAGAATTATGAAGACACGCTTACGAGTTATCGTGGAAGACTTAATAAACTCATTGACGACAGATGAATGTTAGGACTAGACTCAGAAGAGTATAGTGATCCCATAAGAGAACAAGAGAAGTGCAGACTTGGAAGGAGTTGAAGGAGTAGTAACAAAGAAACTGGAGGAGATAGATTTCACCAAGTGTATACCCAAAAGAGATAGAAGAACAATAAGTTCGTGACCTTATAGAAGGTCAACTACAGACTAGTTGGTAATAACTGAGACATAACACGTGCAGGTCAACTAGTAGTAACTGGTTGGCAAATAAGAAGGATAACCATAGACTTATGAAAGAATTTTATAGACATCTGGAGGCCCCTTCAAGAGATCAACGGCGACAAATGTGAAGTTAAATCGGTACACGTGCTAGTAACTCTAATTAAGAACTTAAGAAGAAAGATTAGGCGGACAAGAATGACCCCCCTTATGTTATTTGAGACCAAGGGAATTGTGTAAGTGATATACTACCTACTGGATAGGAAAAGGTACATATCACAACTAGTACAAATGGATTATAAAAGGAGAACTAGAGGAGTAAGAAGTATACATTTTTGATAAGGTTCTATGTCAGTCAAGACAGAGTGTGTGTAGCATTTCATACATGGAGAATGATGATTCTCCTACGATATTGGCGGAAGAAACCCTTGTGACTAAGACATGCATGGAATGAAGGCCTACAATTGAATGTAAGAGCGAAGATAGAACCCAAAAGTGTAGAGAAGTTTTGACCTCGTCAGTGAGATAAGAAGTGGTGAGGAATCACGATGTCAGTATCAAAAATAGTAGGAGGCCGGTAGTAGAGTCAATGGAGTTCAAAAGAGCAATATTATAAACAACGCTAATGAAGGAACATGAGAGAATGACCTAGGAGACTTGAGAAAGAGAGTTGGCCTAAGAAAATGGAAGTGTGGAGGATAGAACGAACTAACAAAGGGGAAAAGGATTAACCGAGTAGTTGATGCTTACCAGGAATTTTATGCCAGTTGAAGTATGAGAAGAGTGAGTACGAGATATTGACCCTGCTTTCGACTGGCTTCCTTTATAAGCCATTCTTTGCTTCTTCATGAAGGGTTCTTCATCTCTCCAGCCCTTTTCCTCCTCACGTTCATCTTCTTCTCTTCATCTCTCCCTTCGATCTTCTTCTTTGATCTTGTTCTTGTTGGAATCAAGAGTGAATCTTGATTTAGGTTTGTGTTGATTGAATCCTTGATAAGGATGCTGAGATTTGAGGTTGTTGATGTGGTGGAGTAGTGGTGTAGACATTCTTACCTTTCTTAAACTGTTGTGGTAAGATCTTCACCTCTATCTTCATTCTTTCTTCCTTTGCTTCTATCTTCTTCCTCAGTAGCTAGGATTCACAAACATAAGCTTGTGTGGGTCTTTCCTGTATGTTTTGATGTTCATACATGTGTATATATGTATGTGTATGTTGATGTGTGGAGAACAAGTGAAGAGAGTCGAGAGAAGGATCGAAGAGACATCGAGGACCAACCTTCTACACAGACAGCCGCCCTTGCGCCTGTCTTGAGCCGCCCCTATGCATTATTGTGAGCCGCCCCTACGCCGTAAGCCACCCCCCATGTGCCTCATTACTGCTGAGCTTGGTACTTCTTGTTCCGCTGGTGCGTCTAGGGCATACCTAGTTGGTATGGTTCCTTCTTCGTTTCCTTTGGCCTTGACTTTAGTCTATGGCTAGGCTAGTATGGTTAGGTTAAGCTTGATGGGTTATATGATGAGCATGTGTCTACCTTAGGCATTTGTAAGTATGATGTGATCTCGAGGTTTCGATCCGAGTTATAGGTTGGTTATGGTTATGGAGACGAGTCTGCTAACCTTTACAGTATGTGATTGTGTGTGCCTTGCTTATGCAGGTGTTGATTACTTCCCCAAAGGGAAGTTGTGATGTGGTATAGGTTACGAGTACATCAAGTAAGTCCATAGGACTTACTTAGCGTACGCTTGCGGATTTGAGTGGTTGTAATGGTTGTGTTTGTTCATATGGTTGTTGCATTTGTGACTTAAACCAGACTAGGATGACCATTTAGTACTTAAATGACCGAGGCGTATTATAACGGGTCGTGACCACCTGCCGACGCTCGCCGAGAGTTGGAGAAGGTGTTCAGAAGCTAGTAGCTCAGGGGGAGGAAGATCCCATCCACAACCTGAGATAAAGCGGGAAGAGACGGGGTTCTTTAGGATCCTCGTGCCATAAATGAAGTTGAATTAGTAATGGAATAACTTAAGAAAAGATACTCAATGAATGTGTGTGTGACATTTCATGTGTGATGTGCTGGTATGTGTATGTGTTGTTAGTTCATTCTTATTCATTGTTGTAGCTAACGGTGTATACCGTGTTGTAGATGGTCTGCAGGTTAGGAAGACTACAGAGTGAGCCAGACATGGTGACCAGCCGAGGACTTCTGTACATTAGGTTGCTCGTGGGATATAGGTTGTTTTGTATCTGGATGTTGTGGATGCTGTTTTGTACTCGGTTGTGATGTTGTAAAACCTTTTGATGTAAATTATACAGTTTTATGTATTTGGTTTTAATCTATATGTGCCTTGTTGTAAGATCCGGTGAACTTGTTGTCACGCTAGGGTCAGGATCCATTGTGAGATCCTAGCCCAATGTGGCATCCCAAGTCCCGTGGATTTGGGGTGTTACACAGTTGGTATCGGAGCCTTAGGTTGACAACAATGGCACTTGCAATCTGCAACAAAGGTGGAGTAGATAAATAAAGAGAACCTAAATGGGGTCTTACTTTTGAAAAGGTTTTGGTTTTGAAACGAGTATAGATGTTTTTGGATAGTGTGTACAGAAGCCATCACCCTTCTGAGGATCTCGACAGTATAGATATATATGTATATATACCTACTATGTTCTGATGTGTATGCATGTAATATTAAGTATTATAAATATATATATCTATACACATGGCCTATATAGAGCCTTATTGTAAGGCCATCTTTATCCGAGATACTCTGAGTTTCTTTACTTATATAAGAAACAATTTAATAATTGAGATGTCAGATTTGGGGAGAGAATCAAGGAGATGAATAGAGAGAAGTTTCTCTAAAGAGAAACTAAATCTGACACAAATTTTGGGTTCTAACAATAAAGTAAAAAAATCAGTAACGAAACCAAAATTTGATTTCTGGGCTGAAGATGCCCTACCACCCCAAATTCTGAGAACTCGGGGAGCTACTGGTTAGGAACTCACAATGGGTCCCGACCATAGTTTGACAACAATTTTACTTGAATCTTACAACAAGGCACAAAAGTATTTAAAACATTTGAAAACTGTAAACAATATATACATGGAGAATATGTATCAGCCTTACAAGAAAACATACTAAAACGACGCATATGAAGAACAAAACACATTCCCGTCCCCAACTAAATGAGTACGTGGACCCGGCTGACCATTTCCTCCGGATCTCTCTATAGCTATCTTAACCTGCAAGGCATCAACAAGCGGTATAAAACCGTTAGCTAACATTCTATGCATAAGTATAGAGGTAAAAGCACAAACACACAACATACACAATCAACATGCAACTATCAGTACATCAAGTAAGTCCATAGGACTTACTTAGTGTACGCTTGCGGATTTGAGTGGTTGTAATGGTTGTGTTTGTTCATATGGTTGTTGCATTTGTGACTTAAACCAGACTAGGATGACCATTTAGTACTTAAATGACCGAGGCGTATTATAACGGGTCGTGACCACTTGCCGACGCTCGCCGAGAGTTGGAGAAGGTGTTCAGAAGCTAGTAGGTCAGGGGGAGGTAGATCCCATCCACAACCTGAGATAAAGCGGGAAGAGACGGGGTTCTTTAGGATCCTCGTGCCATAAATAAATTTGAATTAGTAATGAAATAACTTAAGAAAAGATAATCAATGAATGTGTGTGTGACATTTCATGTGTGATGTGCTGGTATGTGTATGTGTTGTTAGTTCATTCTTATTCATTGTTGTAGCTAACGGTGTATACCGTGTTGTAGATGGTCTGCAGGTGAAGACTACAGAGTGAGCCAGACATGGTGACCAGGCGAGGACTTCTGTACATTAGGTTGCTCGTGGGATATAGGTTGTTTTGTATCTGGATGTTGTGGATGCTGTTTTGTACTCGGTTGTGATGTTGTAAAACCTTTTGATGTAAATTATACAGTTTTATGTATTTGGTTTTAATCTATATGTGCCTTGTTGTAAGATCCGGTGCACTTGTTGTCACGCTAGGGTCAGGATCCATTGTGAGATCCTAGCCCAATGTGGCATCCCAAGTCCCGTGGATTTGGGGTGTTACACAGTTGGTATCGGAGCCTTAGGTTGACTACAATGACACTTGCAATCTGCAACAAAGGTGGAGTAGATAAATAAACAGAACCTAAAAGGGGTCTTACTTTTGAAAAGGTTTTGGTTTTGAAACGAGTATAGATGTTTTTGGATAGTGCGTACAGATGCCATCACCCTTCTGAGGATCTCGACAGTATAGATATATATATATATATATATATATATATATATATATATATATATATATATATATATATATATATACCTACTATGTTCTGATGTGTATGCATGTAATATTAAGTATTATAAATATATATATCTATACACATGGCCTATATAGAGACTTATTGTAAGGCCATCTTTATCCGAGATACTCTGAGTTTCTTTACTTATATAAGAAACAATTTAATAATTGAGATGTCAGATTTGGGGAGAAATCAAGGTGATGAATAGAGAGAAGTTTCTCTGCAGAGAAACTAAATCTGACACAAATTTTGGGTTCTAACAATAAAGTAAAAAAAATCAGTAAAGAAACCAAAATTGGATTTCTGGGCTGAAGATGCCCTACCACCCCAAATTCTGAGAACTCGGGGAGCTACTGGTTAGGACCTCACAATGGGTCCCGACCATAGTTTGACAACAATTTTACTTGGATCTTACAACAAGGCACAAAAGTATTTAAAACATTTGAAAACTGTAAACAATATATACATGGAGAATATGTATGAGCCTTACAAGAAAAGATACTAAAACGACGCATATGAAGAACAGAAGACATCCCCGTCCCCAACTAAATGAGTACGTGGACCCGGCTGACCATTTCCTCCGGATCTCTCTACAGCTATCTTAACCTGCAAGGCATCTACAAGCGGTATAACGGTAAAAGCATAAGTATAGAGGTAAAAGCACAAACACACAACATACACAATCAACATGCAACAATCAATCTTTTTATTATCTTTAATTAGGTGATATGTCATTACTAATGATACTTATTTTGTAACACGAGGGATTCTCAAACCTCGCCCTTATCCCCGTTTACCAACGCGGAATGGTACTAATGCATCTGACCGTCTACTTGACTGGGATGGTCGCAGGGAACCTCCTAGACTCTCGCAAGAGCTAGGCAGATGATGTCACGACCCGTTATCATACACTTGGGTCAATTACGTAAATAATATAGTCGGCCTAATCCGGTTTCGTTATTTATTATAACGAACAAACACCACTCATACACATTACACTCATACAAGAAGTGAGCTAAGTAAGTCCGTGGACTTACCATTCTCCAAGAGCAACCGATCAGCACACTCTCAAGTTCCCCTCGGGAAAACGCACAACACCTGTTCAAGACAAGGCACACGAATCAAACAACGCTCTAGTCAACTAGAAGTCCTTAGACTTCTAGGCTCAACATCCTCACAAAAACATAAACGCATAAGATAGATCGACACTTAAAACCTAACACAACCCTTCTAAACCAAACTACACTTTTACCCAACTTCGGAACATAATAAATCTGGATTAACCCAACAGATCGTTCTCAACTTTTACCACATGTTCCTATATATATATATATATATCCATCAACAACATATCCAAGAATCACGTCCAACAGAGGTCAATAACTCCTCCAAATCTACCTCACAAAACTGCATCACAAGCAGTTTTTCTAAAACTTAGAATATTTCAGCAACCATCCAGAAAACTACTTACAACCTTCGACTTTGAAAAATCATAAATCGTAAACCTCTTGATGGAATCCTCTCAAATTTTGATATATTTCACTATGAAGTCTTACCAAAGACATATTCAAAATTAAAGTCTAACCGAGAAATATAACCCAATCAAATCTCTATCACAAAACTGGATCACAAGCAGTTTTAGACAAAATTCAGCCCAGCCTATAAACTACTCATGGTCTCTACTTTGGGACGCCATAACTCTTAAACTGTAACTCGGATTCCTCTCAACATTCAGTATGTTCTACTATGAAATACCAACTATAACATATCCGAAAATCAGCAATAAGGTAGAAGTCTAACTTACCCAAATCTGTATCACAAAACTGTATAGACATGCAGTTTCTACCCTTAGGAAATTCAACAAACACTTAACAAAACCGCACATTGTCTTAACTTTAAAAAATCATAACTCGTAAACCACTCGCTGGATATATCCCAAATTTTGATATGTTCTACTATAAAATCTTATCTATAATATATCCAAAATTCAGCAGCAAAGGAGATCAAAAGCCTATTCAATACCATCTCACAAAACTGCATCACATGCTGTTTATATCAACACTCAGTACACTTATAAAAACTGCATGAGGAGTCAACTTTGCAACATCATAACTCTCAAACAATAACTCCGATTCTTCCCAAATTTTAATATGTTATAAAAAAATTATGCCAACTATATCATATAAAAAATTCAGCCCAAATGAATGAGTCTATCATACCTAAATCTGGTCCCAAACTAGGTTGCTCGTCACAGTTTTAAAAGTTCCGAAAATGATCGAGTCTGCACAGCTCCTCTATAGATGTTCTGAGTATATTTATGAGACATAATAGCCACCCATTAGGCATGGAATTCAAATAAGGGTTGCAAGGAAGGAAGGGTGTTGACTCTTGTCTAATTCCAAGACTCGAAAGAGGGAGAGAAGAGGTCGGTATACCTTGGCTAAGAGTTGCTGGTTGCAGCCTAGGAGTGGATCCTAAGATGATTGATATATCACTCGATCTGCTAGCACTGGGTAGGACATGCGAGGATGCACGGTACAGTGGACACAACCGGATTAGAAAGAGAGCAAAACAAGGAAGGGGAGGGATTAAGATCAGAAGAGAAATTGAGGCTTACCTTTGATGAATGTACTGCGTGCACCAAAAGAGGAATATCAGAGGCAACTAATAAGGTATGCAGAATGGTTGCAACAAAACAGATTCAATCGATGAAGATGGGTAGTCATGAGAGAGGCGCACCCTCCCGCTTCCTTTGGTAAGCATCTCCTACTCAATTAATCCTTTTAACTTCTTTAGTTTGTTCTATCTTTCACCCTCCCGCTTCCTTTGGGATAACTCCATTCCTCTAGTCCGATTGTGTCATTCATCTGACATAAATAGTCGTTTCAAGTCTTCTACGATAGCTTGCAAGCGTCTTTGCAATTCTTATGGTCGTAATGATCATCCACTTGCAGTTCCTATTGCATGGACCGTCTGGGTTGATGGCTTAGGTCCTGTGATAATTGGGGTTACCCTGGAATCTCGAGTCCAGCAAGGCCGTTCTCCCATACACATTCGTTCGCTGGTGTTGGTGACGATATTGGCTTCATGACATTCTGTTGACCCTGATACAGGGCTTTCACTCTTGATACTAGCGTCGTAATTTCTTTCAAACTTCTTATATCTCTGAGGAGATCAAAACCTCTCCACACTTGTGGGGTCTACCTTTTCTCTTATACACTCAATTGTAGGTCTTCATTCGGTGCACCTCAGATCTTCATATCCGGTTCGACACCCAATCTCTTCAGATCTCTCATGCTCATAATTGTCTATGGGGCATTCGCCCCGATTGTAACGTCCTTTATCTCGCCCTCTTGGTTGTACTCCGTTCTACTTGGTTCTTGTTCTAATGTTGTTATCTCCACTCAGAGATCTTCTCGTCTCCTGCATGATTCTTCTAATTCATCTCTCGGCCTCATACAATCATGCCCCTGATATGACATTATATCCTTTCTATCTAAGCTGACTCAGGAATTTCTTCCTCATTTGATTGTGCTTGTGGTGAAAATTATCTTCACAACTTTACTTACTTGCACACTTGTTCTTTGGATTATTTGTAAGGATCACCAAGCATCCCACCCGTTATCATACACTTGGGTCAATTACGTAAATAATATAGTCGGCCTAATCCGGTTTCGTTATTTATTATAACGAACAAACACCACTCATACACATTACACTCATACAAGAAGTGAGCTAATTAAGTCCGTGGACTTACCATTCTCCAAGAGCAACCGATCAGCAAACTCTCAAGTTCCCCTCGGGAAAACGCACAACACCTGTTCAAGACAAGGCACACGAATCAAACAACGCTCTAGTCAACTAGAAGTCCTTAGACTTCTAGGCTCAACATCCTCACAAAAACATAAACGCATAAGATAGATCGACACTTAAAACCTAACACAACCCTTCTAAACCAAACTACACTTTTACCAAACTTCGTAACATAATAAATCTGGATTAACCCAACAGATCGTTCTCAACTTTTACCACATGTTCCTATATATATATATATATATATATATATATATATATATATATATATATATATATCCATCAACAATATATCCAAGAATCACGTCCAACAGAGGTCAATAACTCCTCCAAATCTACCTCACAAAACTGCATCACAAGCAGTTTTTCTAGGACTTAGAATATTTCAGCAACCATCCAGAAAACTACTTACAACCTCGACTTTGAAAAATCATAACTCGTAAACCTCTGGATGGAATCGTCTCAAATTTTAATATATTTCACTATGAAGTCTTACCAAAGACATATTCAAAATTAAAGTCTAACCGAGAAATATAGCCCAATCAAATCTCTATCACAAAACTGGATCACAAGCAGTTTTAGACAAAATTCAGCCCAACCTATAAACTACTCATGGTCTCTACTTTGGGACGCCATAACTCTTAAACTGTAACTCGGATTCCTCTCAACATTCAGTATGTTCTACTATGAAATACCAACTATAACATATCCAAAAATCAGCAATAAGGTAGAAGTCTAACTTACCCAAATCTGTATCACAAAACTGTATAGACATGCAGTTTCTACACTTAGGAAATTCAACAAACACTTAACAAAACAACACATTGTCTTAACTTTAAAAAATCATAACTCGTAAACCACTCGCTGGATATATTCCAAATTTTGATATGTTCTACTATAAAATCTTATCTATAATATATCCAAAATTCAGCAGCAAAGGAGATCAAAAGCCTATTCAATACCATCTCACAAAACTGCATCACATGCTGTTTATATCAATACTCAGTACACTTATAAAAACTGCATGAGGAGTCAACTTTGCAACATCATAACTCTCAAACCGTAACTCCGATTCTTCCCAAATTTTAATATGTTATAAAAAAATTATGCCAACTATGTCATATAAAAAATTCAGCCCAAATGAATGAGTCTATCATACCTAAATCTGGTCCCAAACTAGGTTGCTCGTCACAATTTTAAAAGTTCCGAAAATGATTGAATCTGCACAGCTCCTCTATAGATGTTCTGGGTATATTTATGAGACATTATAGGCACCCATTAGGCATGGAATTCAAATAGGGGTTGCAAGGAAGGAAGGGTGTTGACTCTTATCCAATTCCAAGACTCGAAAGAGGAAGAGAAGAGGTCGGTATACCTTGGCTAAGAGTTGTTGGTTGCAGCCTAGGAGTGGATCCTAAGATGATTGATATATCACTCGATCTGCTAGCACTGGGTAGGACATGCGAGGATGCACGGTACAGTGGACACAACCGGATTAGAAAGAGAGCAAAACAAGGAAGGGGAGGGATTAAGATCAGAAGAGAAATTGAGGCTTACCTTTGATGAATGTACTGCGTGCAACAAAAGAGGAATATCATAGGCAACTAATAAGGTATGCAGAATGGTTGCAACAAAACAGATTCAATCGATGAAGAGGGGTAGTCATGCGAGAGGCGCACCCTCCCGCTTCCTTTGTTCATATGGTTGTTGCATTTGTGACTTAAACCAGACTAGGATGACCATTTAGTACTTAAATGACCGAGGCGTATTATAACGGGTCGTGACCACCTGCCGACGCTCGCCGAGAGTTGGAGAAGGTGTTCAGAAGCTAGTAGCTCAGGGGGAGGTAGATGCCATCCACAACCTGAGATAAAGCGGGAAGAGACGGGGTTCTTTAGGATCCTCGTGCCATAAATGAAGTTGAATTAGTAATGGAATAACTTAAGAAAAGATAATCAATGAATGTGTGTGTGACATTTCATGTGTGATGTGCTGGTATGTGTATGTGTTGTTAGTTCATTCTTATTCATTGTTGTAGCTAACGGTGTATACCGTGTTGTAGAGGTCTGCAGGTTAGGAAGACTACAGAGTGAGCCAGACATGGTGACCAGCCGAGGACTTCTGTACATTAGGTTGCTCGTGGGATATAGGTTGTTTTGTATCTGGATGTTGTGGATGCTGTTTTGTACTCGGCTGTGATGTTGTAAAACATTTTGATGTAAATTATACAGTTTTATGTATTTGGTTCTAATCTATATGTGCCTTGTTGTAAGATCCGGTGAACTTGTTGTCACGCTAGGGTCAGGATCC
>BSUD01000001.1:86489197-86502101 GCA_033239045.1 Fagopyrum esculentum
TATATATATATATATATATATATATATATATATATATATATATATATATATATCCATCAACAATATATCCAAGAATCACGTCCAACAGAGGTCAATAACTCCTCCAAATCTACCTCACAAAACTGCATCACAAGCAGTTTTTCTAGGACTTAGAATATTTCAGCAACCATCCAGAAAACTACTTACAACCTCGACTTTGAAAAATCATAACTCGTAAACCTCTGGATGGAATCCTCTCAAATTTTAATATATTTCACTATGAAGTCTTACCAAAGACATATTCAAAATTAAAGTCTAACCGAGAAATATAGCCCATTCAAATCTCTATCACAAAACTGGATCACAAGCAGTTTTAGACAAAATTCAGCCCAACCTATAAACTACTCATGGTCTCTACTTTGGGACGCCATAACTCTTAAACTGTAACTCGGATTCCTCTCAACATTCAGTATGTTCTACTATGAAATACCAACTATAACATATCCAAAAATCAGCAATAAGGTAGAAGTCTAACTTACCCAAATCTGTATCACAAAACTGTATAGACATGCAGTTTCTACACTTAGGAAATTCAACAAACACTTAACAAAACAACACATTGTCTTAACTTTAAAAAATCATAACTCGTAAACCACTCGCTGGATATATTCCAAATTTTGATATGTTCTACTATAAAATCTTATCTATAATATATCCAAAATTCAGCAGCAAAGGAGATCAAAAGCCTATTCAATACCATCTCACAAAACTGCATCACATGCTGTTTATATCAACACTCAGTACACTTATAAAAACTGCATGAGGAGTCAACTTTGCAACATCATAACTCTCAAACCGTAACTCCGATTCTTCCCAAATTTTAATATGTTATAAAAAAATTATGCCAACTATGTCATATAAAAAATTCAGCCCAAATGAATGAGTCTATCATACCTAAATCTGGTCCCAAACTAGGTTGCTCGTCACAATTTTAAAAGTTCCGAAAATGATTGAATCTGCACAGCTCCTCTATAGATGTTCTGGGTATATTTATGAGACATTATAGGCACCCATTAGGCATGGAATTCAAATAGGGGTTGCAAGGAAGGAAGGGTGTTGACTCTTATCCAATTCCAAGACTCGAAAGAGGAAGAGAAGAGGTCGGTATACCTTGGCTAAGAGTTGTTGGTTGCAGCCTAGGAGTGGATCCTAAGATGATTGATATATCACTCGATCTGCTAGCACTGGGTAGGACATGCGAGGATGCACGGTACAGTGGACACAACCGGATTAGAAAGAGAGTAAAACAAGGAAGGGGAGGGATTAAGATCAGAAGAGAAATTGAGGCTTACCTTTGATGAATGTACTGCGTGCAACAAAAGAGGAATATCATAGGCAACTAATAAGGTATGCAGAATGGTTGCAACAAAACAGATTCAATCGATGAAGAGGGGTAGTCATGCGAGAGGCGCACCCTCCCGCTTCCTTTGTTCATATGGTTGTTGCATTTGTGACTTAAACCAGACTAGGATGACCATTTAGTACTTAAATGACCGAGGCGTATTATAACGGGTCGTGACCACCTGCCGACGCTCGCCGAGAGTTGGAGAAGGTGTTCAGAAGCTAGTAGCTCAGGGGGAGGTAGATGCCATCCACAACCTGAGATAAAGCGGGAAGAGACGGGGTTCTTTAGGATCCTCGTGCCATAAATGAAGTTGAATTAGTAATGGAATAACTTAAGAAAAGATAATCAATGAATGTGTGTGTGACATTTCATGTGTGATGTGCTGGTATGTGTATGTGTTGTTAGTTCATTCTTATTCATTGTTGTAGCTAACGGTGTATACCGTGTTGTAGAGGTCTGCAGGTTAGGAAGACTACAGAGTGAGCCAGACATGGTGACCAGCCGAGGACTTCTGTACATTAGGTTGCTCGTGGGATATAGGTTGTTTTGTATCTGGATGTTGTGGATGCTGTTTTGTACTCGGCTGTGATGTTGTAAAACATTTTGATGTAAATTATACAGTTTTATGTATTTGGTTCTAATCTATATGTGCCTTGTTGTAAGATCCGGTGAACTTGTTGTCACGCTAGGGTCAGGATCCATTGTGAGATCCTAGCCCAATGTGGCATCCCAAGTCCCGTGGATTTGGGGTGTTACACAGTTGGTATCGGAGCCTTAGGTTGACTACAATGGCACTTGCAATCTGCAACAAAGGTGTAGTAGATAAATAAACAGAACCTAAAAGGGGTCTTACTTTTGAAAAGGTTTTGGTTTTGAAACGAGTATAGATGTTTTTGGATAGTGTGTACTGAAGCCATCACCCTTCTGAGGATCTCGACAGTATAGATATATATATATATATATATATATATATATACCTACTATGTTCTGATGTGTATGCATGTAATATTAAGTATTATAAATATATATATCTATACACATGGCCTATATAGAGCCTTATTGTAAGGCCATCTTTATCCGAGATACTCTGAGTTTCTTTACTTATATAAGAAACAATTTAATAATTGAGATGTCAGATTTGGGGAGAGAATCAAGGTGATGAATAGAGAGAAGTTTCTCTGCAGAGAAACTAAATCTGACACAAATTTTGGGTTCTAACAATAAAGTAAAAAAAATTAGTAAAGAAACCAAAATTGGATTTCTGGGCTGAAGATGCCCTACCACCCCAAATTCTGAGAACTCGGGGAGCTACTGGTTAGGACCTCACAATGGGTCCCGACCATAGTTTGACAACAATTTTACTTGGATCTTACAACAAGGCACAAAAGTATTTAAAACATTTGAAAACTGTAAACAATATATACATGGAGAATATGTATCAGCCTTACAAGAAAAGATACTAAAACGACGCATATGAAGAACAGAAGACATCCCCGTCCCCAACTAAATGAGTACGTGGACCCGGCTGACCATTTCCTCCGGATCTCTCTACAACTATATTAACCTGCAAGGCATCTACAAGCGGTATAACGGTAAAAGCATAAGTATAGAGGTAAAAGCACAAACACACAACATACACAATCAACATGCAACAATCAATCTTTTTATTATCTTTAATTAGGTGATATGTCATTACTAATGATACTTATTTTGTAACACGAGGGATTCTCAAACCTCGCCCTTATCCCCGTTTACCAACGCGGAATGGTACTAATGCATCTGACCGTCTACTTGACTGGGATGGTCGCAGGGAACCTCCTAGACTCTCGCAAGAGCTAGGCAGATGATGTCACGACCCGTTATCATACACTTGGGTCAATTACGTAAATAATATAGTCGGCCTAATCCGGTTTCGTTATTTATTATAACGAACAAACACCACTCATACACATTACACTCATACAAGAAGTGAGCTAAGTAAGTCCGTGGACTTACCATTCTCCAAGAGCAACCGATCAGCACACTCTCAAGTTCCCCTCGGGAAAACGCACAACACCTGTTCAAGACAAGGCACACGAATCAAACAACGCTCTAGTCAACTAGAAGTCCTTAGACTTCTAGGCTCAACATCCTCACAAAAACATAAACGCATAAGATAGATCGACACTTAAAACCTAACACAACCCTTCTAAACCAAACTACACTTTTACCAAACTTCGTAACATAATAAATCTGGATTAACCCAACAGATCGTTCTCAACTTTTACCACATGTTCCTATATATATATATATATATATATATATATATATATATATATATATATATATATCCATCAACAATATATCCAAGAATCACGTCCAACAGAGGTCAATAACTCCTCCAAATCTACCTCACAAAACTGCATCACAAGCAGTTTTTCTAGGACTTAGAATATTTCAGCAACCATCCAGAAAACTACTTACAACCTCGACTTTGAAAAATCATAACTCGTAAACCTCTGGATGGAATCCTCTCAAATTTTAATATATTTCACTATGAAGTCTTACCAAAGACATATTCAAAATTAAAGTCTAACCGAGAAATATAGCCCAATCAAATCTCTATCACAAAACTGGATCACAAGCAGTTTTAGACAAAATTCAGCCCAACCTATAAACTACTCATGGTCTCTACTTTGGGACGCCATAACTCTTAAACTGTAACTCGGATTCCTCTCAACATTCAGTATGTTCTACTATGAAATACCAACTATAACATATCCAAAAATCAGCAATAAGGTAGAAGTCTAACTTACCCAAATCTGTATCACAAAACTGTATAGACATGCAGTTTCTACACTTAGGAAATTCAACAAACACTTAACAAAACAACACATTGTCTTAACTTTAAAAAATCATAACTCGTAAACCACTCGCTGGATATATTCCAAATTTTGATATGTTCTACTATAAAATCTTATCTATAATATATCCAAAATTCAGCAGCAAAGGAGATCAAAAGCCTATTCAATACCATCTCACAAAACTGCATCACATGCTGTTTATATCAATACTCAGTACACTTATAAAAACTGCATGAGGAGTCAACTTTGCAACATCATAACTCTCAAACCGTAACTCCGATTCTTCCCAAATTTTAATATGTTATAAAAAAATTATGCCAACTATGTCATATAAAAAATTCAGCCCAAATGAATGAGTCTATCATACCTAAATCTGGTCCCAAACTAGGTTGCTCGTCACAATTTTAAAAGTTCCGAAAATGATTGAATCTGCACAGCTCCTCTATAGATGTTCTGGGTATATTTATGAGACATTATAGGCACCCATTAGGCATGGAATTCAAATAGGGGTTGCAAGGAAGGAAGGGTGTTGACTCTTATCCAATTCCAAGACTCGAAAGAGGAAGAGAAGAGGTCGGTATACCTTGGCTAAGAGTTGTTGGTTGCAGCCTAGGAGTGGATCCTAAGATGATTGATATATCACTCGATCTGCTAGCACTGGGTAGGACATGCGAGGATGCACGGTACAGTGGACACAACCGGATTAGAAAGAGAGTAAAACAAGGAAGGGGAGGGATTAAGATCAGAAGAGAAATTGAGGCTTACCTTTGATGAATGTACTGCGTGCAACAAAAGAGGAATATCATAGGCAACTAATAAGGTATGCAGAATGGTTGCAACAAAACAGATTCAATCGATGAAGAGGGGTAGTCATGCGAGAGGCGCACCCTCCCGCTTCCTTTGTTCATATGGTTGTTGCATTTGTGACTTAAACCAGACTAGGATGACCATTTAGTACTTAAATGACCGAGGCGTATTATAACGGGTCGTGACCACCTGCCGACGCTCGCCGAGAGTTGGAGAAGGTGTTCAGAAGCTAGTAGCTCAGGGGGAGGAAGATCCCATCCACAACCTGAGATAAAGCGGGAAGAGACGGGGTTCTTTAGGATCCTCGTGCCATAAATGAAGTTGAATTAGTAATGGAATAACTTAAGAAAAGATACTCAATGAATGTGTGTGTGACATTTCATGTGTGATGTGCTGGTATGTGTATGTGTTGTTAGTTCATTCTTATTCATTGTTGTAGCTAACGGTGTATACCGTGTTGTAGATGGTCTGCAGGTTAGGAAGACTACAGAGTGAGCCAGACATGGTGACCAGCCGAGGACTTCTGTACATTAGGTTGCTCGTGGGATATAGGTTGTTTTGTATCTGGATGTTGTGGATGCTGTTTTGTACTCGGTTGTGATGTTGTAAAACCTTTTGATGTAAATTATACAGTTTTATGTATTTGGTTTTAATCTATATGTGCCTTGTTGTAAGATCCGGTGCACTTGTTGTCACGCTAGGGTCAGGATCCATTGTGAGATCCTAGCCCAATGTGGCATCCCAAGTCCCGTGGATTTGGGGTGTTACACAGTTGGTATCGGAGCCTTAGGTTGACTACAATGACACTTGCAATCTGCAACAAAGGTGGAGTAGATAAATAAACAGAACCTAAAAGGGGTCTTACTTTTGAAAAGGTTTTGGTTTTGAAACGAGTATAGATGTTTTTGGATAGTGCGTACAGATGCCATCACCCTTCTGAGGATCTCGACAGTATATATATATATATATATATATATATATATATATATATATATATATATATATATATATATATATATATACCTACTATGTTCTGATGTGTATGCATGTAATATTAAGTATTATAAATATATATATCTATACACATGGCCTATATAGAGACTTATTGTAAGGCCATCTTTATCCGAGATACTCTGAGTTTCTTTACTTATATAAGAAACAATTTAATAATTGAGATGTCAGATTTGGGGAGAAATCAAGGTGATGAATAGAGAGAAGTTTCTCTGCAGAGAAACTAAATCTGACACAAATTTTGGGTTCTAACAATAAAGTAAAAAAAATCAGTAAAGAAACCAAAATTGGATTTCTGGGCTGAAGATGCCCTACCACCCCAAATTCTGAGAACTCGGGGAGCTACTGGTTAGGACCTCACAATGGGTCCCGACCATAGTTTGACAACAATTTTACTTGGATCTTACAACAAGGCACAAAAGTATTTAAAACATTTGAAAACTGTAAACAATATATACATGGAGAATATGTATGAGCCTTACAAGAAAAGATACTAAAACGACGCATATGAAGAACAGAAGACATCCCCGTCCCCAACTAAATGAGTACGTGGACCCGGCTGACCATTTCCTCCGGATCTCTCTACAGCTATCTTAACCTGCAAGGCATCTACAAGCGGTATAACGGTAAAAGCATAAGTATAGAGGTAAAAGCACAAACACACAACATACACAATCAACATGCAACAATCAATCTTTTTATTATCTTTAATTAGGTGATATGTCATTACTAATGATACTTATTTTGTAACACGAGGGATTCTCAAACCTCGCCCTTATCCCCGTTTACCAACGCGGAATGGTACTAATGCATCTGACCGTCTACTTGACTGGGATGGTCGCAGGGAACCTCCTAGACTCTCGCAAGAGCTAGGCAGATGATGTCACGACCCGTTATCATACACTTGGGTCAATTACGTAAATAATATAGTCGGCCTAATCCGGTTTCGTTATTTATTATAACGAACAAACACCACTCATACACATTACACTCATACAAGAAGTGAGCTAAGTAAGTCCGTGGACTTACCATTCTCCAAGAGCAACCGATCAGCACACTCTCAAGTTCCCCTCGGGAAAACGCACAACACCTGTTCAAGACAAGGCACACGAATCAAACAACGCTCTAGTCAACTAGAAGTCCTTAGACTTCTAGGCTCAACATCCTCACAAAAACATAAACGCATAAGATAGATCGACACTTAAAACCTAACACAACCCTTCTAAACCAAACTACACTTTTACCCAACTTCGGAACATAATAAATCTGGATTAACCCAACAGATCGTTCTCAACTTTTACCACATGTTCCTATATATATATATATATATATATCCATCAACAACATATCCAAGAATCACGTCCAACAGAGGTCAATAACTCCTCCAAATCTACCTCACAAAACTGCATCACAAGCAGTTTTTCTAAAACTTAGAATATTTCAGCAACCATCCAGAAAACTACTTACAACCTTCGACTTTGAAAAATCATAAATCGTAAACCTCTTGATGGAATCCTCTCAAATTTTGATATATTTCACTATGAAGTCTTACCAAAGACATATTCAAAATTAAAGTCTAACCGAGAAATATAACCCAATCAAATCTCTATCACAAAACTGGATCACAAGCAGTTTTAGACAAAATTCAGCCCAGCCTATAAACTACTCATGGTCTCTACTTTGGGACGCCATAACTCTTAAACTGTAACTCGGATTCCTCTCAACATTCAGTATGTTCTACTATGAAATACCAACTATAACATATCCGAAAATCAGCAATAAGGTAGAAGTCTAACTTACCCAAATCTGTATCACAAAACTGTATAGACATGCAGTTTCTACCCTTAGGAAATTCAACAAACACTTAACAAAACAGCACATTGTCTTAACTTTAAAAAATCATAACTCGTAAACCACTCGCTGGATATATCCCAAATTTTGATATGTTCTACTATAAAATCTTATCTATAATATATCCAAAATTCAGCAGCAAAGGAGATCAAAAGCCTATTCAATACCATCTCACAAAACTGCATCACATGCTGTTTATATCAACACTCAGTACACTTATAAAAACTGCATGAGGAGTCAACTTTGCAACATCATAACTCTCAAACAATAACTCCGATTCTTCCCAAATTTTAATATGTTATAAAAAAATTATGCCAACTATATCATATAAAAAATTCAGCCCAAATGAATGAGTCTATCATACCTAAATCTGGTCCCAAACTAGGTTGCTCGTCACAGTTTTAAAAGTTCCGAAAATGATCGAGTCTGCACAGCTCCTCTATAGATGTTCTGAGTATATTTATGAGACATAATAGCCACCCATTAGGCATGGAATTCAAATAAGGGTTGCAAGGAAGGAAGGGTGTTGACTCTTGTCTAATTCCAAGACTCGAAAGAGGGAGAGAAGAGGTCGGTATACCTTGGCTAAGAGTTGCTGGTTGCAGCCTAGGAGTGGATCCTAAGATGATTGATATATCACTCGATCTGCTAGCACTGGGTAGGACATGCGAGGATGCACGGTACAGTGGACACAACCGGATTAGAAAGAGAGCAAAACAAGGAAGGGGAGGGATTAAGATCAGAAGAGAAATTGAGGCTTACCTTTGATGAATGTACTGCGTGCACCAAAAGAGGAATATCAGAGGCAACTAATAAGGTATGCAGAATGGTTGCAACAAAACAGATTCAATCGATGAAGAGGGGTAGTCATGAGAGAGGCGCACCCTCCCGCTTCCTTTGGTAAGCATCTCCTACTCAATTAATCCTTTTAACTTCTTTAGTTTGTTCTATCTTTCACCCTCCCGCTTCCTTTGGGATAACTCCATTCCTCTAGTCCGATTGTGTCATTCATCTGACATAAATAGTCGTTTCAAGTCTTCTACGATAGCTTGCAAGCGTCTTTGCAATTCTTATGGTCGTAATGATCATCCACTTGCAGTTCCTCTTGCATGGACCGTCTGGGTTGATGGCTTAGGTCCTGTGATAATTGGGGTTACCCTGGAATCTCGAGTCCAGCAAGGCCGTTCTCCCATACACATTCGTTCGCTGGTGTTGGTGACGATATTGGCTTCATGACATTCTGTTGACCCTGATACAGGGCTTTCACTCTTGATACTAGCGTCGTAATTTCTTTCAAACTTCTTATATCTCTGAGGAGATCAAAACCTCTCCACACTTGTGGGGTCTACCTTTTCTCTTATACACTCAATTGTAGGTCTTCATTCGGTGCACCTCAGATCTTCATATCCGGTTCGACACCCAATCTCTTCAGATCTCTCATGCTCATAATTGTCTATGGGGCATTCGCCCCGATTGTAACGTCCTTTATCTCGCCCTCTTGGTTGTACTCCGTTCTACTTGGTTCTTGTTCTAATGTTGTTATCTCCACTCAGAGATCTTCTCGTCTCCTGCATGATTCTTCTAATTCATCTCTCGGCCTCATACAATCATGCCCCTGATATGACATTATATCCTTTCTATCTAAGCTGACTCAGGAATTTCTTCCTCATTTGATTGTGCTTGTGGTGAAAATTATCTTCACAACTTTACTTACTTGCACACTTGTTCTTTGGATTATTTGTAAGGATCACCAAGCATCCCACCCGTTATCATACACTTGGGTCAATTACGTAAATAATATAGTCGGCCTAATCCGGTTTCGTTATTTATTATATCGAACAAACACCACTCATACACATTACACTCATACAAGAAGTGAGCTAATTAAGTCCGTGGACTTACCATTCTCCAAGAGCAACCGATCAGCAAACTCTCAAGTTCCCCTCGGGAAAACGCACAACACCTGTTCAAGACAAGGCACACGAATCAAACAACGCTCTAGTCAACTAGAAGTCCTTAGACTTCTAGGCTCAACATCCTCACAAAAACATAAACGCATAAGATAGATCGACACTTAAAACCTAACACAACCCTTCTAAACCAAACTACACTTTTACCAAACTTCGTAACATAATAAATCTGGATTAACCCAACAGATCGTTCTCAACTTTTACCACATGTTCCTATATATATATATATATATATATATATATATATATATATATATATATATATATATATATATATATATATATCCATCAACAATATATCCAAGAATCACGTCCAACAGAGGTCAATAACTCCTCCAAATCTACCTCACAAAACTGCATCACAAGCAGTTTTTCTAGGACTTAGAATATTTCAGCAACCATCCAGAAAACTACTTACAACCTCGACTTTGAAAAATCATAACTCGTAAACCTCTGGATGGAATCCTCTCAAATTTTAATATATTTCACTATGAAGTCTTACCAAAGACATATTCAAAATTAAAGTCTAACCGAGAAATATAGCCCAATCAAATCTCTATCACAAAACTGGATCACAAGCAGTTTTAGACAAAATTCAGCCCAACCTATAAACTACTCATGGTCTCTACTTTGGGACGCCATAACTCTTAAACTGTAACTCGGATTCCTCTCAACATTCAGTATGTTCTACTATGAAATACCAACTATAACATATCCGAAAATCAGCAATAAGGTAGAAGTCTAACTTACCCAAATCTGTATCACAAAACTGTATAGACATGCAGTTTCTACCCTTAGGAAATTCAACAAACACTTAACAAAACAGCACATTGTCTTAACTTTAAAAAATCATAACTCGTAAACCACTCGCTGGATATATCCCAAATTTTGATATGTTCTACTATAAAATCTTATCTATAATATATCCAAAATTCAGCAGCAAAGGAGATCAAAAGCCTATTCAATACCATCTCACAAAACTGCATCACATGCTGTTTATATCAACACTCAGTACACTTATAAAAACTGCATGAGGAGTCAACTTTGCAACATCATAACTCTCAAACAATAACTCCGATTCTTCCCAAATTTTAATATGTTATAAAAAAATTATGCCAACTATATCATATAAAAAATTCAGCCCAAATGAATGAGTCTATCATACCTAAATCTGGTCCCAAACTAGGTTGCTCGTCACAGTTTTAAAAGTTCCGAAAATGATCGAGTCTCCACAGCTCCTCTATAGATGTTCTGAGTATATTTATGAGACATAATAGCCACCCATTAGGCATGGAATTCAAATAAGGGTTTCAAGGAAGGAAGGGTGTTGACTCTTGTCTAATTCCAAGACTCGAAAGAGGGAGAGAAGAGGTCGGTATACCTTGGCTAAGAGTTGCTGGTTGCAGCCTAGGAGTGGATCCTAAGATGATTGATATATCACTCGATCTGCTAGCACTGGGTAGGACATGCGAGGATGCACGGTACAGTGGACACAACCGGATTAGAAAGAGAGCAAAACAAGGAAGGGGAGGGATTAAGATCAGAAGAGAAATTGAGGCTTACCTTTGATGAATGTACTGCGTGCACCAAAAGAGGAATATCAGAGGCAACTAATAAGGTATGCAGAATGGTTGCAACAAAACAGATTCAATCGATGAAGAGGGGTAGTCATGAGAGAGGCGCACCCTCCCGCTTCCTTTGGTAAGCATCTCCTACTCAATTAATCCTTTTAACTTCTTTAGTTTGTTCTATCTTTCACCCTCCCGCTTCCTTTGGGATAACTCCATTCCTCTAGTCCGATTGTGTCATTCATCTGACATAAATAGTCGTTTCAAGTCTTCTACGATATCTTGCAAGCGTCTTTGCAATTCTTATGGTCGTAATGATCATCCACTTGCAGTTCCTCTTGCATGGACCGTCTGGGTTGATGGCTTAGGTCCTGTGATAATTGGGGTTACCCTGGAATCTCGAGTCCAGCAAGGCCGTTCTCCCATACACATTCGTTCGCTGGTGTTGGTGACGATATTGGCTTCATGACATTCTGTTGACCCTGATACAGGGCTTTCACTCTTGATACTAGCGTCGTAATTTCTTTCAAACTTCTTATATCTCTGAGGAGATCAAAACCTCTCCACACTTGTGGGGTCTACCTTTTCTCTTATACACTCAATTGTAGGTCTTCATTCGGTGCACCTCAGATCTTCATATCCGGTTCGACACCCAATCTCTTCAGATCTCTCATGCTCATAATTGTCTATGGGGCATTCGCCCCGATTGTAACGTCCTTTATCTCGCCCTCTTGGTTGTACTCCGTTCTACTTGGTTCTTGTTCTAATGTTGTTATCTCCACTCAGAGATCTTCTCGTCTCCTGCATGATTCTTCTAATTCATCTCTCGGCCTCATACAATCATGCCCCTGATATGACATTATATCCTTTCTATCTAAGCTGACTCAGGAATTTCTTCCTCATTTGATTGTGCTTGTGGTGAACATTATCTTCACAACTTTACTTACTTGCACACTTGTTCTTTGGATTATTTGTAAGGATCACCAAGCATCCCACCCGTTATCATACACTTGGGTCAATTACGTAAATAATATAGTCGGCCTAATCCGGTTTCGTTATTTATTATATCGAACAAACACCACTCATACACATTACACTCATACAAGAAGTGAGCTAATTAAGTCCGTGGACTTACCATTCTCCAAGAGCAACTGATCAGCAAACTCTCAAGTTCCCCTCGGGAAAACGCACAACACCTGTTCAAGACAAGGCACACGAATCAAACAACGCTCTAGTCAACTAGAAGTCCTTAGACTTCTAGGCTCAACATCCTCACAAAAACATAAACGCATAAGATAGATCGACACTTAAAACCTAACACAACCCTTCTAAACCAAACTACACTTTTACCAAACTTCGTAACATAATAAATCTGGATTAACCCAACAGATCGTTCTCAACTTTTACCACATGTTCCTATATATATATATATATATATATATATATATATATATATATATATATATATAT
>BSUD01000001.1:86511981-86692833 GCA_033239045.1 Fagopyrum esculentum
TATATATATATATATATATATATATATATATATATATATATATATATATATATATATATATATATATATATATATATATATATATATATATATATATATATCCATCAACAATATATCCAAGAATCACGTCCAACATAGGTCAATAACTCCTCCAAATCTACCTCACAAAACTGCATCACAAGCAGTTTTTCTAGGACTTAGAATATTTCAGCAACCATCCAGAAAACTACTTACAACCTCGACTTTGAAAAATCATAACTCGTAAACCTCTGGATGGAATCCTCTCAAATTTTAATATATTTCACTATGAAGTCTTACCAAAGACATATTCAAAATTAAAGTCTAACCGAGAAATATAGCCCAATCAAATCTCTATCACAAAACTGGATCACAAGCAGTTTTAGACAAAATTCAGCCCAACCTATAAACTACTCATGGTCTCTACTTTGGGACGCCATAACTCTTAAACTGTAACTCGGATTCCTCTCAACATTCAGTATGTTCTACTATGAAATACCAACTATAACATATCCGAAAATCAGCAATAAGGTAGAAGTCTAACTTACCCAAATCTGTATCACAAAACTGTATAGACATGCAGTTTCTACCCTTAGGAAATTCAACAAACACTTAACAAAACAGCACATTGTCTTAACTTTAAAAAATCATAACTCGTAAACCACTCGCTGGATATATCCCAAATTTTGATATGTTCTACTATAAAATCTTATCTATAATATATCCAAAATTCAGCAGCAAAGGAGATCAAAAGCCTATTCAATACCATCTCACAAAACTGCATCACATGCTGTTTATATCAACACTCAGTACACTTATAAAAACTGCATGAGGAGTCAACTTTGCAACATCATAACTCTCAAACAATAACTCCGATTCTTCCCAAATTTTAATATGTTATAAAAAAATTATGCCAACTATATCATATAAAAAATTCAGCCCAAATGAATGAGTCTATCATACCTAAATCTGGTCCCAAACTAGGTTGCTCGTCACAGTTTTAAAAGTTCCGAAAATGATCGAGTCTGCACAGCTCCTCTATAGATGTTCTGAGTATATTTATGAGACATAATAGCCACCCATTAGGCATGGAATTCAAATAAGGGTTGCAAGGAAGGAAGGGTGTTGACTCTTGTCTAATTCCAAGACTCGAAAGAGGGAGAGAAGAGGTCGGTATACCTTGGCTAAGAGTTGCTGGTTGCAGCCTAGGAGTGGATCCTAAGATGATTGATATATCACTCGATCTGCTAGCACTGGGTAGGACATGCGAGGATGCACGGTACAGTGGACACAACCGGATTAGAAAGAGAGCAAAACAAGGAAGGGGAGGGATTAAGATCAGAAGAGAAATTGAGGCTTACCTTTGATGAATGTACTGCGTGCACCAAAAGAGGAATATCAGAGGCAACTAATAAGGTATGCAGAATGGTTGCAACAAAACAGATTCAATCGATGAAGAGGGGTAGTCATGAGAGAGGCGCACCCTCCCGCTTCCTTTGGTAAGCATCTCCTACTCAATTAATCCTTTTAACTTCTTTAGTTTGTTCTATCTTTCACCCTCCCGCTTCCTTTGGGATAACTTCATTCCTCT
This sequence comes from Fagopyrum esculentum, assembly GCA_033239045.1. NCBI lineage: Eukaryota > Viridiplantae > Streptophyta > Magnoliopsida > Caryophyllales > Polygonaceae > Fagopyrum > Fagopyrum esculentum. Next base: position 86,513,591 of record BSUD01000001.1, read on the forward strand.
AGTCCGATTGTGTCATTCATCTGACATAAATAGTCGTTTCAAGTCTTCTACGATAGCTTGCAAGCGTCTTTGCAATTCTTATGGTCGTAATGATCATCCACTTGCAGTTCCTCTTGCATGGACCGTCTGGGTTGATGGCTTAGGTCCAGTGATAATTGGGGTTACCCTGGAATCTCGAGTCCAGCAAGGCCGTTCTCCCATACACATTCGTTCGCTGGTGTTGGTGACGATATTGGCTTCATGACATTCTGTTGACCCTGATACAGGGCTTTCACTCTTGATACTAGCGTCGTAATTTCTTTCAAACTTCTTATATCTCTGAGGAGATCAAAACCTCTCCACACTTGTGGGGTCTACCTTTTCTCTTATACACTCAATTGTAGGTCTTCATTCGGTGCACCTCAGATCTTCATATCCGGTTCGACACCCAATCTCTTCAGATCTCTCATGCTCATAATTGTCTATGGGGCATTCGCCCCGATTGTAACGTCCTTTATCTCGCCCTCTTGGTTGTACTCCGTTCTACTTGGTTCTTGTTCTAATGTTGTTATCTCCACTCAGAGATCTTCTCGTCTCCTGCATGATTCTTCTAATTCATCTCTCGGCCTCATACAATCATGCCCCTGATATGACATTATATCCTTTCTATCTAAGCTGACTCAGGAATTTCTTCCTCATTTGATTGTGCTTGTGGTGAAAATTATCTTCACAACTTTACTTACTTGCACGCTTGTTCTTTGGATTATTTGTAAGGATCACCAAGCATCCCACCCGTTATCATACACTTGGGTCAATTACGTAAATAATATAGTCGGCCTAATCCGGTTTCGTTATTTATTATAACGAACAAACACCACTCATACACATTACACTCATACAAGAAGTGAGCTAATTAAGTCCGTGGACTTACCATTCTCCAAGAGCAACCGATCAGCAAACTCTCAAGTTCCCCTCGGGAAAACGCACAACACCTGTTCAAGACAAGGCACACGAATCAAACAACGCTCTAGTCAACTAGAAGTCCTTAGACTTCTAGGCTCAACATCCTCACAAAAACATAAACGCATAAGATAGATCGACACTTAAAACCTAACACAACCCTTCTAAACCAAACTACACTTTTACCAAACTTCGTAACATAATAAATCTGGATTAACCCAACAGATCGTTCTCAACTTTTACCACATGTTCCTATATATATATATATATATATATATATATATATATATATATATATATATATATATATATATATATATATATATATATCCATCAACAATATATCCAAGAATCACGTCCAACAGAGGTCAATAACTCCTCCAAATCTACCTCACAAAACTGCATCACAAGCAGTTTTTCTAGGACTTAGAATATTTCAGCAACCATCCAGAAAACTACTTACAACCTCGACTTTGAAAATCATAACTCGTAAACCTCTGGATGGAATCCTCTCAAATTTTAATATATTTCACTATGAAGTCTTACCAAAGACATATTCAAAATTAAAGTCTAACCGAGAAATATAGCCCATTCAAATCTCTATCACAAAACTGGATCACAAGCAGTTTTAGACAAAATTCAGCCCAACCTATAAACTACTCATGGTCTCTACTTTGGGACGCCATAACTCTTAAACTGTAACTCGGATTCCTCTCAACATTCAGTATGTTCTACTATGAAATACCAACTATAACATATCCAAAAATCAGCAATAAGGTAGAAGTCTAACTTACCCAAATCTGTATCACAAAACTGTATAGACATGCAGTTTCTACACTTAGGAAATTCAACAAACACTTAACAAAACAACACATTGTCTTAACTTTAAAAAATCATAACTCGTAAACCACTCGCTGGATATATTCCAAATTTTGATATGTTCTACTATAAAATCTTATCTATAATATATCCAAAATTCAGCAGCAAAGGAGATCAAAAGCCTATTCAATACCATCTCACAAAACTGCATCACATGCTGTTTATATCAACACTCAGTACACTTATAAAAACTGCATGAGGAGTCAACTTTGCAACATCATAACTCTCAAAACGTAACTCCGATTCTTCCCAAATTTTAATATGTTATAAAAAAATTATGCCAACTATGTCATATAAAAAATTCAGCCCAAATGAATGAGTCTATCATACCTAAATCTGGTCCCAAACTAGGTTGCTCGTCACAATTTTAAAAGTTCCGAAAATGATTGAATCTGCACAGCTCCTCTATAGATGTTCTGGGTATATTTATGAGACATTATAGGCACCCATTAGGCATGGAATTCAAATAGGGGTTGCAAGGAAGGAAGGGTGTTGACTCTTATCCAATTCCAAGACTCGAAAGAGGAAGAGAAGAGGTCGGTATACCTTGGCTAAGAGTTGTTGGTTGCAGCCTAGGAGTGGATCCTAAGATGATTGATATATCACTCGATCTGCTAGCACTGGGTAGGACATGCGAGGATGCACGGTACAGTGGACACAACCGGATTAGAAAGAGAGTAAAACAAGGAAGGGGAGGGATTAAGATCAGAAGAGAAATTGAGGCTTACCTTTGATGAATGTACTGCGTGCAACAAAAGAGGAATATCATAGGCAACTAATAAGGTATGCAGAATGGTTGCAACAAAACAGATTCAATCGATGAAGAGGGGTAGTCATGCGAGAGGCGCACCCTCCCGCTTCCTTTGTTCATATGGTTGTTGCATTTGTGACTTAAACCAGACTAGGATGACCATTTAGTACTTAAATGACCGAGGCGTATTATAACGGGTCGTGACCACCTGCCGACGCTCGCCGAGAGTTGGAGAAGGTGTTCAGAAGCTAGTAGCTCAGGGGGAGGTAGATGCCATCCACAACCTGAGATAAAGCGGGAAGAGACGGGGTTCTTTAGGATCCTCGTGCCATAAATGAAGTTGAATTAGTAATGGAATAACTTAAGAAAAGATAATCAATGAATGTGTGTGTGACATTTCATGTGTGATGTGCTGGTATGTGTATGTGTTGTTAGTTCATTCTTATTCATTGTTGTAGCTAACGGTGTATACCGTGTTGTAGAGGTCTGCAGGTTAGGAAGACTACAGAGTGAGCCAGACATGGTGACCAGCCGAGGACTTCTGTACATTAGGTTGCTCGTGGGATATAGGTTGTTTTGTATCTGGATGTTGTGGATGCTGTTTTGTACTCGGCTGTGATGTTGTAAAACATTTTGATGTAAATTATACAGTTTTATGTATTTGGTTCTAATCTATATGTGCCTTGTTGTAAGATCCGGTGAACTTGTTGTCACGCTAGGGTCAGGATCCTTTGTGAGATCCTAGCCCAATGTGGCATCCCAAGTCCCGTGGATTTGGGGTGTTACACAGTTGGTATCGGAGCCTTAGGTTGACTACAATGGCACTTGCAATCTGCAACAAAGGTGGAGTAGATAAATAAACAGAACCTAAAAGGGGTCTTACTTTTGAAAAGGTTTTGGTTTTGAAACGAGTATAGATGTTTTTGGATAGTGTGTACTGAAGCCATCACCCTTCTGAGGATCTCGACAGTATAGATATATATATATATATATATATACCTACTATGTTCTGATGTGTATGCATGTAATATTAAGTATTATAAATATATATATCTATACACATGGCCTATATAGAGCCTTATTGTAAGGCCATCTTTATCCGAGATACTCTGAGTTTCTTTACTTATATAAGAAACAATTTAATAATTGAGATGTCAGATTTGGGGAGAGAATCAAGGTGATGAATAGAGAGAAGTTTCTCTGCAGAGAAACTAAATTTGACACAAATTTTGGGTTCTAACAATAAAGTAAAAAAAATTAGTAAAGAAACCAAAATTGGATTTCTGGGCTGAAGATGCCCTACCACCCCAAATTCTGAGAACTCGGGGAGCTACTGGTTAGGACCTCACAATGGGTCCCGACCATAGTTTGACAACAATTTTACTTGGATCTTACAACAAGGCACAAAAGTATTTAAAACATTTGAAAACTGTAAACAATATATACATGGAGAATATGTATCAGCCTTACAAGAAAAGATACTAAAACGACGCATATGAAGAACAGAAGACATCCCCGTCTCCAACTAAATGAGTACGTGGACCCGGCTGACCATTTCCTCCGGATCTCTCTACAGTTATCTTAACCTGCAAGGCATCTACAAGCGGTATAACGGTAAAAGCATAAGTATAGAGGTAAAAGCACAAACACACAACATACACAATCAACATGCAACAATCAATCTTTTTATTATCTTTAATTAGGTGATATGTCATTACTAATGATACTTATTTTGTAACACGAGGGATTCCCAAACCTCTCCCTTATCCCCGTTTACCAACGCGGAATGGTACTAATGCATCTGACCGTCTACTTGACTGGGATGGTCGCAGGGAACCTCCTAGACTCTCGCAAGAGCTAGGCAGATGATGTCACGACCCGTTATCATGCACTTGGGTCAATTACGTAAATAATATAGTCGGCCTAATCCGGTTTCGTTATTTATTATAACGAACAAACACCACTCATACACATTACACTCATACAAGAAGTGAGCTAAGTAAGTCCGTGGACTTACCATTCTCCAAGAGCAACCGATCAGCACACTCTCAAGTTCCCCTCGGGAAAACGCACAACACCTGTTCAAGACAAGGCACACGAATCAAACAACGCTCTAGTCAACTAGAAGTCCTTAGACTTCTAGGCTCAACATCCTCACAAAAACATAAACGCATAAGATAGATCGACACTTAAAACCTAAAACAACCCTTCTAAACCAAACTACACTTTTACCCAACTTCGGAACATAATAAATCTGGATTAACCCAACAGATCGTTCTCAACTTTTACCACATGTTCCTATATATATATATATATCCATCAACAACATATCCAAGAATCACGTCCAACAGAGGTCAATAACTCCTCCAAATCTACCTCACAAAACTGCATCACAAGCAGTTTTTCTAAAACTTAGAATATTTCAGCAACCATCCAGAAAACTACTTACAACCTTCGACTTTGAAAAATCATAAATCGTAAACCTCTTGATGGAATCCTCTCAAATTTTGATATATTTCACTATGAAGTCTTACCAAAGACATATTCAAAATTAAAGTCTAACCGAGAAATATAACCCAATCAAATCTCTATCACAAAACTGGATCACAAGCAGTTTTAGACAAAATTCAGCCCAGCCTATAAACTACTCATGGTCTCTACTTTGGGACGCCATAACTCTTAAACTGTAACTCGGATTCCTCTCAACATTCAGTATGTTCTACTATGAAATACCAACTATAACATATCCGAAAATCAGCAATAAGGTAGAAGTCTAACTTACCCAAATCTGTATCACAAAACTGTATAGACATGCAGTTTCTACCCTTAGGAAATTCAACAAACACTTAACAAAACAACACATTGTCTTAACTTTAAAAAATCATAACTCGTAAACCACTCGCTGGATATATCCCAAATTTTGATATGTTCTACTATAAAATCTTATCTATAATATATCCAAAATTCAGCAGCAAAGGAGATCAAAAGCCTATTCAATACCATCTCACAAAACTGCATCACATGCTGTTTATATCAACACTCAGTACACTTATAAAAACTGCATGAGGAGTAAACTTTGCAACATCATAACTCTCAAACCGTAACTCCGATTCTTCCCAAATTTTAATATGTTATAAAAAAATTTTGCCAACTATGTCATATAAAAAATTCAGCCCAAATGAAAGAGTCTATCATACCTTAATCTGGTCCCAAACTAGGTTGCTCGTCACAGTTTTAAAAGTTCCGAAAATGATCGAATCTGCACAGCTCCTCTATAGATGTTCTGAGTATATTTATGAGACATAATAGGCACCCATTAGGCATGGAATTCAAATAGGGGTTGCAAGGAAGGAAGGGTGTTGACTCTTATCCAATTCCAAGACTCGAAAGAGGGAGAGAAGAGATCGGTATACCTTGGCTAAGAGTTGCTGGTTGCAGCCTAGGAGTGGATCCTAAGATGATTGATATATCACTCGATCTGCTAGCACTGGGTAGGACATGCGAGGATGCACGGTACAGTGGACACAACCGGATTAGAAAGAGAGTAAAACAAGGAAGGGGAGGGATTAAGATCAGAAGAGAAATTGAGGCTTACCTTTGATGAATGTACTGCGTGCACCAAAAGAGGAATATCAGAGGCAACTAATAAGGTATGCAGAATGGTTGCAACAAAACAGATTCAATCGATGAAGAGGGGTAGTCATGAGAGAGGCGCACCCTCCCGCTTCCTTTGGTAAGCATCTCCTACTCAATTAATCCTTTTAACTTCTTTAGTTTGTTCTATCTTTCACCCTCCCGCTTCCTTTGGGATAACTCCATTCCTCTAGTCCGATTGTGTCATTCATCTGACATAAATAGTCGTTTCAAGTCTTCTACGATATCTTGCAAGCGTCTTTGCAATTCTTATGGTCGTAATGATCATCCACTTGCAGTTCCTCTTGCATGGACCGTCTGGGTTGATGGCTTAGGTCCTGTGATAATTGGGGTTACCCTGGAATCTCGAGTCCAGCAAGGCCGTTCTCCCATACACATTCGTTCGCTGGTGTTGGTGACGATATTGGCTTCATGACATTCTGTTGACCCTGATACAGGGCTTTCACTCTTGATACTAGCGTCGTAATTTCTTTCAAACTTCTTATATCTCTGAGGAGATCAAAACCTCTCCACACTTGTGGGGTCTACCTTTTCTCTTATACACTCAATTGTAGGTCTTCATTCGGTGCACCTCAGATCTTCATATCCGGTTCGACACCCAATCTCTTCAGATCTCTCATGCTCATAATTGTCTATGGGGCATTCGCCCCGATTGTAACGTCCTTTATCTCGCCCTCTTGGTTGTACTCCGTTCTACTTGGTTCTTGTTCTAATGTTGTTATCTCCACTCAGAGATCTTCTCGTCTCCTACATGATTCTTCTAATTCATCTCTCGGCCTCATACAATCATGCCCCTGATATGACATTATATCCTTTCTATCTAAGCTGACTCAGGAATTTCTTCCTCATTTGATTGTGCTTGTGGTGAAAATTATCTTCACAACTTTACTTACTTGCACACTTGTTCTTTGGATTATTTGTAAGGATCACCAAGCATCCCACCCGTTATCATACACTTGGGTCAATTACGTAAATAATATAGTCGGCCTAATCCGGTTTCGTTATTTATTATAACGAACAAACACCACTCATACACATTACACTCATACAAGAAGTGAGCTAAGTAAGTCCGTGGACTTACCATTCTCCAAGAGCAACCGATCAGCACACTCTCAAGTTCCCCTCGGGAAAACGCACAACACCTGTTCAAGACAAGGCACACGAATCAAACAACGCTCTAGTCAACTAGAAGTCCTTAGACTTCTAGGCTCAACATCCTCACAAAAACATAAACGCATAAGATAGATCGACACTTAAAACCTAAAACAACCCTTCTAAACCAAACTACACTTTTACCCAACTTCGGAACATAATAAATCTGGATTAACCCAACAGATCGTTCTCAACTTTTACCACATGTTCCTATATATATATATATATCCATCAACAACATATCCAAGAATCACGTCCAACAGAGGTCAATAACTCCTCCAAATCTACCTCACAAAACTGCATCACAAGCAGTTTTTCTAAAACTTAGAATATTTCAGCAACCATCCAGAAAACTACTTACAACCTTCGACTTTGAAAAATCATAAATCGTAAACCTCTTGATGGAATCCTCTCAAATTTTGATATATTTCACTATGAAGTCTTACCAAAGACATATTCAAAATTAAAGTCTAACCGAGAAATATAACCCAATCAAATCTCTATCACAAAACTGGATCACAAGCAGTTTTAGACAAAATTCAGCCCAGCCTATAAACTACTCATGGTCTCTACTTTGGGACGCCATAACTCTTAAACTGTAACTCGGATTCCTCTCAACATTCAGTATGTTCTACTATGAAATACCAACTATAACATATCCGAAAATCAGCAATAAGGTAGAAGTCTAACTTACCCAAATCTGTATCACAAAACTGTATAGACATGCAGTTTCTACCCTTAGGAAATTCAACAAACACTTAACAAAACAACACATTGTCTTAACTTTAAAAAATCATAACTCGTAAACCACTCGCTGGATATATCCCAAATTTTGATATGTTCTACTATAAAATCTTATCTATAATATATCCAAAATTCAGCAGCAAAGGAGATCAAAAGCCTATTCAATACCATCTCACAAAACTGCATCACATGCTGTTTATATCAACACTCAGTACACTTATAAAAACTGCATGAGGAGTAAACTTTGCAACATCATAACTCTCAAACCGTAACTCCGATTCTTCCCAAATTTTAATATGTTATAAAAAAATTTTGCCAACTATGTCATATAAAAAATTCAGCCCAAATGAAAGAGTCTATCATACCTTAATCTGGTCCCAAACTAGGTTGCTCGTCACAGTTTTAAAAGTTCCGAAAATGATCGAATCTGCACAGCTCCTCTATAGATGTTCTGAGTATATTTATGAGACATAATAGGCACCCATTAGGCATGGAATTCAAATAGGGGTTGCAAGGAAGGAAGGGTGTTGACTCTTATCCAATTCCAAGACTCGAAAGAGGGAGAGAAGAGATCGGTATACCTTGGCTAAGAGTTGCTGGTTGCAGCCTAGGAGTGGATCCTAAGATGATTGATATATCACTCGATCTGCTAGCACTGGGTAGGACATGCGAGGATGCACGGTACAGTGGACACAACCGGATTAGAAAGAGAGCAAAACAAGGAAGGGGAGGGATTAAGATCAGAAGAGAAATTGAGGCTTACCTTTGATGAATGTACTGCGTGCACCAAAAGAGGAATATCAGAGGCAACTAATAAGGTATGCAGAATGGTTGCAACAAAACAGATTCAATCGATGAAGAGGGGTAGTCATGAGAGAGGCGCACCCTCCCGCTTCATTTGGTAAGCATCTCCTACTCAATTAATCCTTTTAACTTCTTTAGTTTGTTCTATCTTTCACCCTCCCGCTTCCTTTGGGCTAACTCCATTCCTCTAGTCCGATTGTGTCATTCATCTGACATAAATAGTCATTTCAAGTCTTCTACGATAGCTTGCAAGCGTCTTTGCAATTCTTATGGTCGTAATGATCATCCACTTGCAGTTCCTCTTGCATGGACCGTCTGGGTTGATGGCTTAGGTCCTGTGATAATTGGGGTTACCCTGGACTCTCGAGTCCAGCAAGGCCGTTCTCCCATACACATTCGTTCGCTGGTGTTGGTGACGATATTGGCTTCATGACATTCTGTTAACCCTGATACAGGGCTTTCACTCTTGATACTGGCGTCGTAATTTCTTTCAAACTTCTTATATCTCTGAGGAGATCAAAACCTCTCCACACTTGTGGGGTCTACCTTTTCTCTTTTACACTCAATTGTAGGTCTTCATTCGGTGCACCTCAGATCTTCATATCCGGTTCGACACCCAATCTCTTCAGATCTCTCATGCTCATAATTGTCTATGGGGCATTCGCCACGATTGTAACGTCCTTTATCTCGCCCTCTTGGTTGTACTCCGTTCTACTTGGTTCTTGTTCTAATGTTGTTATCTCCACTCGGAGATCTTCTCGTCTCCTACATGATTCTTCTAATTCATCTCTCGGCCTCATACAATCATGTCCCTGATATGACATTATATCCTTTCTATCTAAGCTGACTCAGGAATTTCTTCCTCATTTGATTGTGCTTGTGGTGAAAATTATCTTCACAACTTTACTTACTTGCACACTTGTTCTTTGGATTATTTGTAAGGATCACCAAGCATCCCACCCGAGTATAATACTCAATTCAAGGTCTGATTCCATTGCCTCGTGTTGGAGATTCTTCAAGTCCGCCACTGATTTATCATGAGGCGATAATCGCTTCGTGATATCACGACTAAAGGATATATAAAATATCCTCTAGGATACTATCAAGCTAAGCATACACATGTATATAAAATATTATAATAAACAACATAAAAAGTCTATATACTAACTCCTATCAATCCAAGTTGTAGAGATCCACGGAGAGAGATGGTGGTCCAACGTACTACTAACCCAACAACCCGACTATGCGCGCATTTAAAAAATTAAATCCATTTTGAAAATTTTAGACCCCTTTCGGGTTCTAGTTATTTTATACATTTGGTCTTTCAGAAGATTCTAAGTGCCATTGTTGCCAACCTAGAGCTCTGATACCATATTGTAAGACCCCAAATTATGAGAACTCGGGGAGCTACTGGTTAGGACCTCACAATGGGTCCCGACCATAGTTTGACAACAATTTTACTTGGATCTTATAACAAGGCACAAAAGTATTTAAAACATTTGAAAACTGTAAACAATATATACATGGAGAATATGTATCAGCCTTACAAGAAAAGATACTAAAACGACGCATATGAAGAACAAAAGACATCCCCGTCCCTAACTAAATGAGTACGTGGACCCGGCTGACCATTTCCTCCGGATCTCTCTACAACTGTCTTAACCTGCACGGCATCTACAAGCGGTATAAAACCGTTAGCTAACATTCTATGCATAAGTATAGAGGTAAAAGCACAAACACACAACATACACAATCAACATGCAACAATCAATCCTTTTATTATCTTTAATTAGGTGATATGTCATTACTAATGATACTTATTTTGTGACACGAGGGATTCCCAAATCTCGCCCCTATCCCCGTTTACCAACGCGGAATGGTACTAATGCATCTGATCGTCTACTTGACAGGGCTGGTCGCAGGGAACATCCTAGACTCTCGCAAGAGCTAGACAGATGATGTCACGACACATTATCATACACTTGGGTCAATTACGTAATAATAAAGTCGGCCTAATCCGGTTTCGTTATTTATTATAACGAACAAACACCACTCATGCACATTACACTCATACAAGAAGTAAGCTAAATAAGTCCGTGGACTTACCATTCTCCAAGAGCAACCGATCAAAACACTCTCAAGTTCCCGTCGGGAAAATGCACAACGCCTGTTCAAGACAAGGCACACGAATCAAACAACGCTCTAGTCAACTAGAAGTCCTTAGACTTCTAGGCTCAACATTCTCACAAGAACATAAACGCATAAGATAGATCGACACTTAAAACCTAACACAACCCTTTCAAACCAAACTATACTTCTACCCAACTTCGGAACATAATAAATCTGGATCAACCCAACAGATCGTTCTCAACTTTTACCACATGCTCCTATATATATCCATCAACAACATATCCAAGAATCACGTCCAACAGAGGTCAATAACTCCTCCAAATCTACCTCACAAAACTGCATCACAAGTAGTTTTTCTAACACTCAGAATATTTCAGCAACCATCTAGAAAACTGCTTACAACCTCGACTTTGAAAAATCATAACTCCTAAACCTCTCGATGTAATCCTCTCAAATTATGATATATTTCACTACGAAGTCTTAACTAAGACATATTCATAATTCAATTCTAACCGAGAAATATAACCCAATCAAATCTATATCACAAAATTGGATCACAAGCAGTTTTAGGCCAAATTCAGCCCAACCTATATACTACTCAAGCTCTCTACTTTGGGACGCCATAACTCTTAAACTGTAACTCGGATTCCTCTCAACTTTCAATATGTTCTACTATGAAATACCAACTATAACATATCCGAAAATCCGCAATAAAGGAGGCGTCTAACTTACCCAAATCTGGATCACAAAACTGTATCGATATGCAGTTTTCTACACTTAGGAAATTCAACAAACAATTAACAAAACAGCACATTGTCTTAACTTTGAGAAATCATAACTCGTAAACTAGGTTGCTCGTCACAGTTTTAAAAGTTCCGATAATGATTGAATCTGCACAACTCCTCTATAGATGTTCTGAGTATATTTAGGAGACATAATAGGCACCCATTAGGCATGGAATTCAAATAGGGGTTGCAAGGAAGGAAGGGTGCTGACTCTTATCCAATTCCAAGACTCGAAGGAGGCAGAGAAGAGGTCGGTATACCTTGGCTAAGAGTTGCTGGTTGCAGCCTAGGAGTGGATCCTGAGATGATTGATATATCACTCGATCTGCTAGCACTTGCTGCACTGGGTAGGACATGAGAGGATGCGCGGTACAGTGGACACAACCGGATTAGAAAGAGAGCAAAACAAGGAAGGGGAGGGATTAAGATCAGAAGGGAGACTGAGGCTTACCTTTGATGAATGTACTGCTTGCACCAAAAGAGGAATATCAGAGGCAACTGATAAGGTATGCAGAATGGTTGCAACAGAACAGATTCAATCGATGAAGAGGGGTAGTCATGAGAGAGGTGCACAGCTGCATATCAGTCGTCGATGAAGGGGGAGGGAGATGTCGTGTTCAGAATGAATCTGGGCGTTTTGCGGGAGGAAGGAGATAGGTTGCAGCAACGGAATTCCAGGAAGCATTACAATACACTGATCTGCTCTTCAACGGAGCATACACGCACGCTAGAGGGGGTGAACTTCATTGTTGGGCTGGCGTGCTCTCAAGGCAGCGTGGGCTGCTGGACTAGCGTGCTATCAAGGCAGATTGGGCTGCTGGCCGGGCTTCTTGGGCTGCTCCAATCCGCCAGCAAGGGACCAAGTCAAAGGGTTTGACAATTAACTCCAAACAAGACAACATTGGGCTGAAACAAGGTGAGGAGAAGTGGGCTGAAAGTTTGTCAAAACTTGTCAAAAACTCGTCATGGCTTTGTCAGGCCCATGCATGAATTCGTCATAGAGTTGTCGGTCTTCGTCATGACCTCGTCTCAGATCTGTCATGGTCTCATCACAACTTTGTCACAGTCTGGTCTCAGCCTTGTCATGATCTCATCTAAAGTCGTCGTTAAGGATTAATTATAAGAATTAGGATTTGATATAATTCTATAATTTTATGTGAATTAAATTCTACATAAAATGATAAATAATTCTAACAATTAGGGTTTGATATAATTCTATAATTTTATGTGAATTAAATACTACATAAAATGATAAATAATTCTAACAATTAGGGTTTGATATAATTCTATAATTTTATGTGAATTAAATTCTACATAAAATGATAAATAATTCTAAAAATTAGGGTTTGATATAATTCTATCATTTTTTGTGAATTAAATTCTACATAAAATGATAAAATTTGTGAAGAAAGAAATACTAGATAGAATGGGAACCGTCAACGGCTCGAAGTCTGAATTGATTCGGAATATACGGAATAAAAATTCCGGATATTACACTTATTAGTTAGGTGTACATACCCTGCAGATGGCTCGGACTAGAGAAACTTCTGCCATCGGCCGAGGTAGGGGTAGACCACCTCTTCCTCCAAGAGGGATAGGACAGGGACCAGCTCCCGCTGCTGATCCACCGGGGGTGGAGGAGGTTCATGAGGAGATTGCAAAGAGTGTCGTCCTTGTGACGAGAAGTTGTGGATCTAGGAGACGGCAGTCACACCGAGTCCAGTCAGATGACTCGGATCGTGTCTCCATGAGAGGACCATAGTTTCGTGACTACATCCGACGTGTAGAGGAGGCTGCTAGAGCAGGAAGACGGGCCCTAGATATACCAGTGCATGAGGGAACTTCTTAGATATCTCAGGGAGACACTGAGGTGCCAACTATGCCGGCATGTGCTACTAACACTATTAGAGCTCAGAGGAGTACAGAGGGCCTCGACCAGATACTTGGTTGAAGGGATTCCATCAGTTGGGCGTAACACCTTTCTTTGGGAAGGTTGGCTTAGATATGGACGTTTGGATAGGACATGTGGACTCAGCTGTAGAGTCTATTAGATGTCTTGAGGACAGACGGATAGAGGTAGTCCAGTCTCTATTCCGTGACCTTGCTCATCGGTGGTGGACGACCGTACGAGCCTGAGCCACTAGCTACGACTAGATGAGGACTATGATAAGGGAACAGTTCTGCCCTGCCTCACTGAAGAGGGAGAAGCTGCAAGATTTTGTGGAGACAGGCTTCAAGGACGTGCCGATTGCAGATTCCATCAGCCGCTTTTAGATAGAGTTGGCATTGCTTGGTCCAGTTGCACCTTTTGAGGACCAACATGTGTACTTGTTCTCCCGTTGATTGAGGGAGATTACGCGTTCATAAATGGCTGGATTCCATTGTGAGTCCTTGGCAGATTACCAAGATTGGGCCTTAGTTTATGAACGAGAGAGAGCCAATCAGAGGAGAGCTTCTCAAATGGGACGGTCTGAGAAGAGACAACGTACAAGACATACTGTTGTAAGAGCATCTAGATACGGGGGAGGCCAATCTCAGGGTCGCTCGAGTGGTCCAGTGTTTGCATAGACATATGAGAGAGGCCGGTAGTGTTATAACTACGGGGCATATGGACATATGAAGATAGAGTGCCCGAGAGCACGATTGACTTGCTTCTCTTGCGGGAACCCAGGACATAGGGCTACGTTTTGCTGTAGGGCAGAGCGTCATCACAACAGGGTTCTTCCCCTACAAGTACAACAGGAGGTGGGTAGAGACCGCCTCAACACCAGATACAAGGACAACAGAGAGTCCCACACACATGCTACTCAAGGTTCTCCTCTAGGATCGAGTAGAGACAGAGGTAGAGATGTTGGTACCAGTGACGCCCGAGGAGCTCTAGGTCGAGTTTTGAGTTGAGGAGTGCTAAGGAACCGCCAGCACCAGTTGCTATAGGTATCATTATTCTTCTTGGTTCACCGGTTAGAGTTTTATTTTATACGGGTGCTACGCATTCATTTATTTCCGATGTATGTGTTGAGTGTTTGAGTTTAGCTACTATAGAGGGGACACCCTTAACTATAGGGTTAACCGATGGGGTCAGAGGTACCCGTGAGATACGTAGTTGTCCCCTTCGTTTATGGACTCGTGTGTTGCGTGTGGACTTCTTAGTCATGCAGTTGATGCAGGAAGAGATCATAATAAGTATGGGCTGGATGCGTAGACACCGTGCGACATTAGATGTATGTAAGAGAACTATTACAGTCTCTACCAACATAGGTCCGATAGAGGTCTTCCGAGGTTGGGACCTCGGGAAGATGGGTTCCGTCATCAATGATGTACAAGCAGCGAGGCTGATAACACAAGGATGTGATGCCTTCTAGTGTTATGCCATGAAGGAGGGAGATAGCCCAGCATTGGAGGAGATACAAGTCATCTGCGTGTTTACAAACGTGTTTGCTGAGCCGTCTAGTTTGCCGCCTTAGAGGAGTGTGGACTTCAGCATCGAGTTGGAGCCTGGTACGAGACCAATCTCGAAGGCCCCATATTGTATGGCGCCTGTCGAGATGTTAGAGCTGAAGAAGCAACTCGAGGAGTTGGCCGAGAAGGGCTTTATCCGCCCTAGCGTATCCCCGTGGGGAGCACATGTCCTCTTCGTGCGGAAGAAGGACGGATCGTTGAGATAGTGTATTGACTATAGAGAGTTGAACAAGGTGACCAACAAGAACAAGTATCCACTACCTCGTATTGATGATCTGCTTGATCAGCTTTAGGGAGCGACAGTGTTCTCCCGGATTGTTCATCTACTCCATGAAGACAGTTTGGGCTCATGAACGCCCCAACTGTCTTCATGGAGTAGATGAACAATATCTTCATCGACTTCCTTGATCATTTTGTGGTGGTCTTCATTGATGACATTTTGGTGTGCTCTCATAGTAGAGAGGAGCATACCGGTCACCTGAGGACGTTTTTGCAGATTTTGAGGGATAGAGAGTTGTTTGCTAAGCTCTCTAAGTGCGAGTTCTGGATGTTAGAGGTAGCCTTCCAAGGCCATATTGTCTCCGCCAGTAGGATCATGGTTGATCCGGCGAAGATTGAGTATGTTTCTTCATGGCCGACATCAACGAACGTCAAGGAAGTGCGTAGCTTTCTTGGCCTAACCGGTTATTACAGACGCTTTGTGGAGGGATTTTCTGTGATTGCCCGTCCACTGACGAGTCTACTGAGGAATACTAACAGATTTGTGTGGTCTGATCAATGTGCCTAGAGTTTTGAGGAGTTGAAGAGACGTTTGACTTCTGCACCTATCTTGGCACAACTAGAGGGTTTCGAGGATTTTGTGGTATAGAGTGATGCATCCAAGCTAGGCTTGGGATGTGTATTGATGTATAGAGGCAGAGTGATTGCTTATGCGTCTCGACAGTGTAAGACGTATGAGGAGAACTACCTGACTCATGCTCTTGAGTTGGCAGCGGTAGTTCATGCATTGAAGATGTGGAGACATTACCTATATGGTGCTACATGTCAGATCTTCATAGACCATAAGAGTTTGAAGTACAATTTCACGTAGCGGGAATTGAATAACCGCCTGCGTCGATGGCTCGAGTTGATCAAGGACTTTGACCTTGAAATTCTGTATCATCCAGGGAAGGCGAATGTTGTCGCTGACGCCCTGAGCAGGAAGACGCCTCGAGAGAAGGCGATTGGAAGGTTGACAGTACAACCTCAGCTTCAGAGGGATCTAGCTTGGCTAGAGATGGACATCTAGTTTCCTGATGAGAATGGCCAGTTGTGCGCTTTAGAGATTCTACCTTGTCTGTTGGATGAGGTCATATAGAAGCAGAGGACCTGCCCGACCCTGATGAGGATTAGAGAGGGGATGTCTCGTGGTGAGGCACCACAATTCTCTATTGGATCAAATGGAGTGATGAGACGCTGTGATTGCGTCTGTGTACCTGCTGATAAAGAACTGAGACAGAGGATCTTATAGGAGGCTCAGTATACACCTTACTTAGTACATCCAAATATGAGTAAGATGTACCATGATGTGAGACGATCATATTGGTGGGGAGGGCTAAAGCCCGATGTAGCCAGATTTGTGGCACAGTTTGCGACCTGTTAGCAGGTCAAGATAGAGCATTGTAGACCTGGAGGTGAACTCCATCCACTACTAGTACCACAGTGGAAATGGGAGGACATCTCCATGGACTTTGTGACAAGATTGAGGCCCAGTAGGATTTTTGATGTTATATGGGTGGTTGTTAATAGGCTGACGAGGATGGCACGTTTCAAACCTATAAGAGAGACGTGGTCAGTGAGTAGATTAGTTGAGGAGTACACTAGACAGATAGTGAGACTCCATGGTGTACCGAGGACGATCGTTTTTGATTGAGATGGGAGATTTACCTAGAGCTTTTGGCAGCAACTTCAGACTGCTTTGGGGATGAGTCTACACTTCACAACTTCGTTTCACACCCAAATAGGTGGTCAGTCAGAGAGGACCATCCAGACCCTTGAGGATATGTTGCGAGCTTGTGTGTTTGATTGGGGACAGGGATGGTTAGATTACCTCCCACTAGTTGAGTTCTCATACAACAACTAGCATGCATCTATTAGGATGGCTCCATATGAGGCATTGTATGGGCGTAGATACCGTACACCTTTATGCTAGGATGAGCCTAGCAGTATTAGTGGGATAGCGACAAACTAGATCCAGGATGATATGGCTCGAGTAGCATTGATCAAAGAGAGGATGTTGGCTGCACACAGTCGCCATAAGTCATATGCAGACAAGAGGCGTTGACCTCTAGAGTTCAGGGTAGGAGCTCATGTCTGGTTGAGAGTATTTCCGACGCGAGGCGTCAAACGTTTTGGCATAAAGGGGAAGTTGATTCCCCGATATGTCGGTCCTTTTGAGATACTGGATAGAGTCGAGATGGCAACATACAGATTAACTTTGCTCCAAGGTTAGAGGGTGTTCACACTGTGTTTCACGTGTCTCAGCTGAGGGAGTACATACCAGATCCGAGACGCATTGCGTGTTATGATGATTTGGTTGAGCCGGACCACACTTTTGCAGAGCACCCTATTGCAGTCTTAGAACGAGGTGTAAGACGCCTGCTTTCGAAGGACATTCCTATGTTGAGGATGCAATGGTCTAGAATTGGATCTGAGGAGGCTACATGGGAGACTGAGGATAGTATCCAAAGGAACTATCCAGAGTTTTATGCCGAGATAGATGCACTTGTAGGATCCACAAGTAGATCTTAGTGCTATCTTTATGAGTGTATGTTATGCTATGTGTTTATGTGATATATTGTGCTCTTGTGCTAGCTATAATATATGCATATTATCTTATAGATCTTGTTTGCTAGCGTGAGTTAGACATAGCTGGAGACGGTTCTTTCCTCCATGCTATTGTGTGTGTTTAGGATTAGCTGGAGATGAATCTTTCCTCCATGCTATCATTCATAAACATAGTGTGAGTGGAGACGGTTTTCCTCCACGTAGTTGTGTTATGCGTAGATTTTGGCTGGAGATGGCTTTCCTCTATGCCAGTGTGATGTGGTTAGTGTTCGGTTAGAGATGATTTTCCTCTAAGCCTTGTTTAGAGTATGTGATAGTGTTGTTGGAGTGATAATTCCTCCATGTTGTGTTTTGAGGATATAGAATGTGATAGGTTGTGACTTTTGAGCGGAGATGTGATGCCTCGAGAGAAAGAGAGTGGCACCTTGGCTTATGGGTCCGAGAGGATTTGGGATCATGCAAGTTTTGGGACGAAACTTGTTTTTAGGGGAGTGTGATGTAAGAGCCATAATCTTTAGGAGCTGAGTAGTGTTGAGTGTAGACTGAGCCACCCCCGCGGGCTTTGTGAGCCGCCCCTACACACCAGGAGAGCCGCCCCTGTGCCTCACCAGTTCCGCCCCTGCGGATTTGTGCGTATGCAACCATCTTTGTTAAATCTTAACCATGCTTTCGACTGGCTTCCTTTATAAGTCATCCTTTGCTTCTTGATGAAGGGTTCTTCATCTCTCCTCACGTTCACCTTCTTCTCTCCATCTCTCCCTATGATCTTCTTCTTTGATCTTGTTCTTGTTGGAATTAAGAGTGAATCTTGATTTAGTTTTGTGTTGATTTAATCCTTGAAGAGGAGGTGAGCTTTGAGGTTGTTGATGTGGTGGAGTAGTGGTGTGGACGTTCTTCCCTTTCTTTAGCTGTTGTGGTAAGATCTTCACCTCTATCTTCATTCTTTCTTCCTTTACTTCTATCTTCTTCCTCTTTAGCTAGGATTCACAAGCATAAGCTTGTGTGGGTCTTTCCTGGACGTTTTGATGTTCATACATGTTCGCTCCAAACGGTGTGTGCAAGCTTTAAATTTATAACCCTAGACTTAAGCTTAAAACAAGGATGCGAACCCGCAGTGTACGGGTCAATCGTATTAAAAGCAAGGAATTCCAGGGGTCGATCACAGGGACTCGGTGAAACAAAGTCGATAACGGTAAGCTTCGTAAATACTAACCACAAAGAGCAATCAATACAATCAAAGATGAATAAGAAGTCAATAAAGCAAACATGCAATTCTAGGGATTAAAGCGTCTAGTTGTGGTTCCAACTCAAGATCTTAAGATAAGCGGACAAAGCTGAGATTTTTGCATGGGGAAGGTGCTACTAAAGTGGACTAGATCACCGGGTAAATCTCACTACTCACTAATCCTAAACCGTAACTCATATTACCGGGTAAGTCTCAAGGAATTAAGATAAATAACTATAACCTCAAACTAACACACCATCTAAGGGAATAGAATCAACCTTTACCGGGTAAGTCTCAGGCTAACTCACATAGATGGGATGGAAGCACACTCAAACCCCAATAAAGGATAAACCTTTATTACCTACACTTATGATCGTTGGTACACAAACTAAGGAATTACCGGGTAAGTCTCATCCTAAGCTTGCTTTGAACCAGGAAAGGTGTAATAAGAATAGGATTTGGCAAACTCTAACACTTAACTCTCAGTTTAGGATCAGATAAGTCACCTCGGTCAGCCAAATTCCACCCCGGCCGAGATGTTCATCGACTGAGCGAGATGCTTAGGGTTAAGGTTAAAGACTCGAACTTTCAGGGTCCTACTGGAATCTAAGATTATTCTATCACTGTTTTTCCCACAACCTTCAGCCAATCACCCTAGAATCACACAAGGAAATTAGCCACTCATCATCATTGTGAAAGTATTAATCAAATATATGGGAAGAAGGTGAATATTTGAACAAGAAGAATTTAATGAAAAGACTTCAATAACTGAATCAAATATCACAACAAAAGCGTTCCTTGGATAGCAATCCAACAAGAGAAGACAACAAGGAAGGGAATCAAAGACAATCTTACAAAACCCTCCAAAAGCTATAAAAGCTATGATCTTCAATCTTCCTTCAACCTTCAAAAAAGTTCTTCAAAACTCCCTAACTGGAGTATGCCGCAGCTGCGTGCTATGCGGGATTTTGCGCTGATAGCGGATGTATGTAGGATGTTGGATTTGTGGAAATCCAACCCTTTTTATAGGAAAATAACCCTCCAAAGATAAGATATCTTAGAAAGATCTTTTCCCATAAAAATAGGTAAAATATAAGATCTTCTTCCTTCCAAGAGCCAAGCCCAAAAATATAAGATCACTTTCCAAAGATAAAAGATCTCAGCCAAGAATAAAATATTCTCGCCGCGTCCTAGGTGTTCGCCTCGGTCGAGTCGGCGTCTCTGGATCACCTCGGTCGAGATGAATCTCTGGTCAACCGAGGTGAGTCACAACTGAATGTGAAATCTCTCAAAACTGGTCCAAAGTGAATCTTTAATCCATGGCTATGCTTCCTGGACGGTTCCTTATGTTCCTCAATGTAGCTCCGATGACTCCATAGCTCCTTTTGCTCCTTTTAGATGCAAAACGTGCCATTTTACCTACAATTACAACAAAACTAGGTGTAGACCTCGATTCTCGCAAAGGTAGATGGAATGGTAATATAATCACATAATATTCATGAAATCATGCAGATTATGAAATATAAAACGTCCAAACAAACCCCAAAATATAGACTATAATTCATGCTATCAAAATACCCCATACTTAGCCCTTGCTTGTCCCCAAGCAAGTTCCGCATATAGAAGACAAGATAGAATGGATTATAAGTCATGAAAATCAATGAAAAGTCTTTCAAAAAACATTTTTATGTGTGCTACAATCATAGATCACTCTAAGAGAATACTTCATGGAATTTAAAATCCAAATATGATCAAAACATTTTATAAATATAGGAAAGTTGTTCATCTTTGCATAAAATCATAGAATGCATAATAAGTCATAATTATCAAAATTAATCATGTATAATCCAGTTTAAACCACTAAGTCAATCAACAAGCTCAAGGTCTCAAGGGCTTCCCAAAAGAAAAGGTCAAGAAACGTGTAGGGTAGGGATGTATGTAAGGTTATGTGGTGCTAGAATCCGGGAAAAGGATGAACTTCACTTTCACTTTGACTTGCAACATCTTCCACCAATAAGCTTTGCTTATTCCACACTTTTTCTTTTTTACTTTACTTTTTGGGATGCATGGACAGAGGTGCACAATAACCGAAGCCTAGGAAATCCGCAATCATCAATTTCTTGAGATGCATCAAACCCTTGATGCACATACCATGACCCGTTAGGAATATCGCTCAATCCGACTTTGGCAAGACACAAACACCCGCCTATGTGAATGGTGCCGAGTTACTCATCTTCATTATTGACTTCCCCAAACCTAAGATTACTTTCTAACACTTTCACTTCCAGCCAACTTCTCAACTTTAACTTCACTTGCTTTCACCACTTCGATTGCTTCCAAATTCCCGGATAGGTAAAGGGAGGCAAAATGTATATGAGGGGCTAAGCATGAATAAGAAGAAGAAGAGAGAAGAATGAATTGCCTTGGTCTTCCCAGGAAGAAAGTGAGAGAACTCATAATGTGGTGTCAACCTTCAAATTCAACATAATTTAGATAAAAACAAAGTATTAAACATGCCAATAATTTCAAACAAAGCATTTAGCAACTTAGAGAATTTAAAACCAGTCAGTAAACAAGATCTTCACAGAGATCATATCCACATAAGTAACACAAAAATCGTTTTCGAAAACTCTCAGTTAACCCACCTCGGTCGAGGTGTTCTTGGGTCAACCGAGGTGAAACGCCTCGTTTGGCCAAGACTGACTCGGTCGAGGTCAAAAAAATTTTTTTTTTTTAAAACCATTTTTTTTTCAGTTTCGACGTTTTTCTCAATCAAATAACCTGTAAATATGCATGCAATCTCAAATAAACATATAAATGCAGAAGTGAAGCATAAATATATAATATCCGATCAAATAACCATCAAAGTCATCGAATAAATACATCAAATCGTCGTCAAATAAGTACAACAAATACCCCATACTTGGGACACACTGTCCCAGTGGGTCAATATAAGTCTAAAAATAAGAGTACTCACCGGATAAATAGCTGAACCGCATAAAAATATAATAAAGAAAGTCCTACAGCTCATCAATAGTCGCGATCCGGTGGTGGTGGTGGTGGCACGTATGGATACTGAGTCGGGTCGAATGGATGAGCCATGATACGCTCGAACTGAAGTTGGGCCATGATGTGCTGATAATGCTGCCGCTCCTGCATCTCGCGGATATCCAGCGACATAGCAGCATACGAATCAATAACCTGATCCGTCAGGTCATCGATCCGTTTGTGAGCATCTGGACCTCTCACTCTGCGCCTCCTGCGTCTAGCAGGCCTAATTGGAGAAGTCTCAGTTGGTGCAGGCTCAATCTCATCATCATCATCCAGATCTATGATCGGCGGCGCGCTCGTACCTGCAGTATCTGTCCCTGTATCCATCGGGACTCCACCATCTCTCTCATCCACCGTATCCTCGTCATCAGCCTCCTCCTCCTCATCCTCGGCTGGGGCAGCTGCTGCCTCCCTATGATCCTCCATCAGTGGAGCCCAAGGGGTCTGCCAATAGTGTGGATCATATACGGTGAACTGGACAGACCATCGGATCCCCTGTGGTGCATTCAGCTCCCACGGCATAGCAACATATGGAGTGGTCAGACCTTGGGGAACGAGAATCCTCCAAGTGATCATCTCCTGCAATCCAAGCGGCTTCGGAGCCGCCACCATCGTACAAGCACTGAGGTCCATGCCATGATAAGCAGCTATGTGGGTGACAAGACCTCCGCAGCAGATGTCTCCCTTCGCTTTGGCCTTGATCTTGTGCAGGTCCTCTGCCAAGATCAAGCCAAAGTCTGGGAAACCCCCCGTAACCATATAGTACAGACTAAAGAGCTCGCCCTGTCGGATCTTTTGGGGCGTCTCAGTAGGCGCCAGAAGTGTCTCGTTGAATATCCTATGGGCTAACCTAAAGGCTAGGTGGAAGATGACCTTCTCCCTGGAATCTCCAAGGCGCCATCTATCTGCGTGCTCAATAATATGGGCTATCTGTCCCCAGAACTCCCTAGCTACAGATCGGGAAGGGAAGTCAGTGGCGGTGGGCTCAGGAAAGCCGAAAATCTCTCTCCAAATCTCGAGCGGCACTAAGAAGTTCCGGTTCATCAACCGGTACTTCACAGACTGCTCTGTGGGAAGGTAGGTGAAGGAGCTAATGAACTCTAGGGTCGGCTCCAAGTAGGCTGGGGCTCGGATCTCAGTAAACTGATCCAGCCCAACTGTAGTGATCATCCTCCTAAGGTCTCCATCTACCCCTAGGCAATCAAAAACGGACACGTCCAGGAAACGTGGTGCAATCACTGGACGTCCCGAAATACGCTCGTAGTCCACCTGGTGTCTCTCATGGATCACCGGGCGGTAAGGTCAGGAAGAAGAAGAAGAAGGGGAAGGAGAGGATCTATCTCTAAGGGCGAGGCGGCGTTCAGAAATCATTTTTAATCCAGTTACTATCAGATCACCTCGGTCACTGACAACTTTCAAGAATCACCTCGGCGGAGGCGCAGTTCGACTAGACCGAGGCGGAAACAGTTCGCGATTCAACTCTCAGAAATCCAGTTTTTTTCCCCCAAAAATCACTACAATTGCTTCCTATGGGGTACTTAAGCCTTTTCTCAGCAGATTCAAGGGCAACCAAAGCTCAAATCGAAACGAATGAACGAGTTAGGGTTTCGACTGTTTTTACCTCGTTTCGGTCGATTCGTTCGATTTCTTCGCAGATCTGTACTTGCAATGGGATCCTCTACCCTTCAATCGCAGTTTGGAAGCGGAAATCTTCGAAAACGAGCAAGATTTGAGGAAGCGCGGTGAGAATGCGCCGCGGTCGAGTCGAAGAGGGTAAAAAAAGTGAAAAAGAAATTTTTCCCCCTTTTATATTGTTCCTGGAACTGCTGTCACCTCGGTCGAGATGGTCTCGACTGGACCGAGGTGGTACGGACCGATGTGGTTCTGCAGAAACCCTAGTCGCCTCGGTTGCTCAAGAATCAACTCGGTCGAGGTGGCCTCGACTGGACCGAGGTGTCTCAGTCAAACTTCGTCTTCTCGAATTCTCGAACTTCTGTACTTCCAGTTATGCTCCTTCCTTAGATGTCTCCTGTTATCTGTCTAGGACGCCAAAAACAAACAAAACAAAGCAAAAGCAAACTATCTAAGCTAGATTAGAAAACGGGAAAAGAAAGCAATACCTTGGGTTGCCTCCCAAGAAGCGCTTGGTTTAAGGTCGCTAGCTGGACCATAATGCGTCTCAAATGAGGTATATTGGTGCAACCTCCTCAACCAGAGTCTCCGGTTGGTACTTCTTAAGTCTATGACCGTTGACCTTGAAGCTTCCGCTAGTTTCGCCCCATATCTCAACTGCACCATGAGGAAAAACATGTTTCACAACATAAGATCCGGTCCATCTAGATTTTAACTTACCTGGAAAAAGGCGGAGGCGGGAGTTGAAGAGTAGAAGTAAGTCTCCTTCGTTAAGCTCCTTTGGGATGATACGCTTGTCATGCCATCTCTTCGTCCTTTCCTTATAGATTTTGGCATTCTCATAGGCGTTCAAACGCAGCTCCTCCAGCTCGTTGATCTCCAAAAGTCGCTTCTCGCCGGCCTCCTTAATGTCGAAGTTCAACCATTTGATCGCCCAATACGCTTTGTGTTCCAATTCGACGGGCAAATGGCAAGACTTCCCATATACCAAATTATAAGGGGTGGTACCTATGGGAGTCTTAAATGCGGTCCTGTACGCCCAAAGAGCATCGTCCAATTTCATGGACCAATCCTTCCTCGTTCTAGAGACGGTCTTCTCCAAAATTGCTTTGATTTCTCTGTTCGAGATCTCGACCTGTCCACTAGTTTGAGGGTGATAAGCAGTTGATACCTTGTGGGTTACCCCATACTTCGATAGAAGTGCCTTGAACTTCCGGTTGATGAAATGCGTTCCTCCATCGCTGATGATGATGCGCGGAGTTCCAAACCGTGGAAAGATAGTTCTGTTCAAGAACTTCACAACCACCTTGGCGTCGTTAGTGGGAGAAGCAATGGCTTCAACCCATCTAGAGACGTAATCAACCGCAAGGAGGATATAGAGGTTTCCTCCGGAGGATGGGAAAGGT
Source organism: Fagopyrum esculentum (assembly GCA_033239045.1). NCBI lineage: Eukaryota > Viridiplantae > Streptophyta > Magnoliopsida > Caryophyllales > Polygonaceae > Fagopyrum > Fagopyrum esculentum. The sequence goes on from BSUD01000001.1 coordinate 86,539,028, forward strand.
CCCATGAAGTCAATCCCCCATACATCAAACATTTCCACCCCTTGGATGTTATTAAGTGGCATCTCGTTCCTCATTGATAAATTTCCTGTTCTTTGGCATGCATCACAAGAGAGAACAAAAGCTTGTACATCCCTAAATAATGTAGGCCAAAAGAAACCGGAACGCAATACCTTAGCGCATGTTTTATCGGTGCTAGTATGTCCTCCACAAGGAAGTGAATGGCAATGCCTTATAACTCTATTAACTTCATCTTCCGGAATGCATCTTCGAAGCATCCCATCCGGTCCGCGCTTGAATAGCAGCGGCTCGTCCCAATAATAATGTCATACTTCCTTGAAGAATCTCTTCTTTTGAGAGTACGTCAATCCGGGCGGTGTTTCCTGGCAAACAAGATAATTCACAATATCAGCATACCAAGGTCCGTTTTTATCAGAAAGTTGGTGGATGGAGTGTTCCACCAACTGAGGATGAATGTCAGAGAAGTGAGTAAGAAGTTTATTATTCTCAGTAGTCTCAGTTGACATCATCTCGCCATCGACCTCGGTCGAGGCGCACAGGCATTGACCGAGATGTTCTTCAGTCGCCTCGCTCAGTCCAGGAAGTGCCTCGGTCGAGGTACTGCAACTGGAACCGAAACTAGAGATCTTCGTTTCCTGAAGTAGTGTCTCAGTTTTAGCTCCTGGATCTTCTTCCAGGGCCTTCAAGCTCCCTATATCAGCATCACAAGAAGCATCTATACCTTCCTCTATTAAACTAAAACTTATAACTCTTTCGAGTGGATCATTAATAAGGATAGAGCTCACCAATTCCCGTGATTCTTCTTCATCATAGATGTTGAAGATATCATCGCTGAGTTGCTCTCCCTTCATTGCGGCAAGTAATGCAAACTCCACTTGGTCACCACCAATGTTGAACTTCAACTTGGCGTTTTTACAATCAACGTTGCAACCCGAAGTGGCTAGAAATGGCCTCCCGAGAATAATCTGCGGGAATGTCAAGTACAACAAAATCTATAGGTAGATAGAAGTTACCTAACTTGACCGGAACGTCCTTCAAGATGCCCACGGGATGGGTAATGGAGCGATCCGCCATATAAAGTCGAATCTTGACCGGCTTGGGCTCTCCAAGTCCGATCTTCATACATAGCTCCAGCGGGATGATGCTCACGCTGGCTCCTAGATCACAAAGGGCTTCACAAGTGACATCCCCAACTTGAATGGGAATGCTAAATGAGCCGGGATCTCTTAACTTAGGTGGCATCTTCTCCTTCATGATATTAATAAGCTCCGAGGATTTAGATGTCATCCTAACTTCACCATAGTCTTCCAATTTCCTTTTCCTTGATAGGATCTCCTTTAAGAACTTCCCATAAGCGGGCATACCTAGAATAACATCAAGGAAAGGAATGTTAATATGCAGCTTATTCATCAAGTCAAGGAACTTACCAAAGTGCTTGTCTAGATGTGCTCTGGCCCTTGACTGGGGGAATGGAAGTGGTGGTTTGTATGCAGGAGGTGGAATATAAGTTTCAGTTGTCCCTCCCGCTTTCTGTTGCTCCGCCTCGGGTGGTATCTCGGTCGAGGTGTTCTTCGAGTGGATCTGGACCGAGGTGGTCTGCGTCGAACGAGGTACTGGATCTAGGGCTGAGCAGGTTGCGGTTCGGTTCACCGAACCGCAACTAAACCGCATTTTTTGGTCCAAACCGAAACCGAACCGCAAATTTGCGGTTCGGTTTGCGGTCCGTCATATTGTATTTTGCGGTTTGTGGTTCGGTTCGTCAACCGAACCGCAAATTTGCGGTTTGAACCGCAAACCGCAACGCGTTTGATTAAAAAAAAACAATAGCAACTCTTTTTTCTTTCACATTGACATTAGGGAAACGCAATTTAGGGCTGAAGAGTGAAGACTGAACTTCTTCGACTCGTTCGCCACTTCGCCTCCTCCGGTGTAACAAGCGAGTCGCCTCCTCCGGACCTCCGCCTCAGTCGCCGGTCAGCCCAGCCGGCCAACATCCGAGTTGCTAGTCCGGCCCAGTCGCCTAGTGTTCCACTTCCACCCGTTCGCCATCCTCCGAGCCATTTGCCAGTCGCCCGACTCGCCCTGTCCCCCATGCCCCAGGCAGGCATTCCGATGCCTCATTCGTCTAGTGACTCCAGTCCGACCCAGTCGCCTGACTCGCTTCCTCCGGCCGATTCGTCCAGGCAGTCCTACCCATTCGTCCAGGTAGTCCGACCCACTCCTCCGCCCCATTCTGTTCTCAATTGTTGAAGTGCAAAAACTGTGCTAATGTGCTTACCCTTATTTGATTTGATGATGCAGCTGCTTGATGTTGCTCTCTCTTCCGAGTCTTCTCTTCTCTACTGCTTACCCTTATTTGATGCTTAATTGTGTGCAAGTCCGACTCACTCTTTGATTTGATGATGCTTGATGTTTCTCTCTCTTCTGAGTCTTCTCTTCTCTACTGCTTACCCTTATTTGATGCTTAATTGTGTGCAAGTCCGACCCACTCTCTCTATGTGTGTTGTGCTTACCCTTGTGTTAACTTCTATTATGTTGCTTTGCTTGTGAGCTTGGTAAGGGTTTGTAAAATAGTTTTTGGGTGGTAAATTGAATGTTGACATCAAAATGTTGGTGTAGCAAGTAGCAACCAACTAACCTTAGCTCTGTTGTAGTTTGTACAACATAAGTATTTACTGTATTTATGTGACTGTCACAAATGTGTATTTTATATGATTCTTTGATTGTTGACTACTCATGTTGTTTTTGAATAGATGTCGAGTTCCCAAGTACAAAGAGGAAGGAAGAAATCTACCGCCAAAAGAATTCGATTATCTTCTCCAACCGCTTCTGCTTCGGATACATCAACAAATTCTTATCATCCTGATGATGAGAATGAAGAAGTGACGTTTCCTCCGTCAACGAACCTACCACCGCCGAGTACCACACCAACTCCATCGGCACCAAGTTCCGTTGCACCAACTCCAAGTGCTGTCAATAGAGTTTACATTGACGTCATTAAGAGGAAAAAGGAAAAAGGGCTGTATTGGGATCACTACAAACAATACCGTGATGAGAATCAAAAGTTAAGGGCCGAGTGCATCCATTGTGGCAAGACGTTTGCAGCTGAACAAAGGACTAATGGCACATCAAATCTGACCGGTCATCTTGGGAGATGTGTAGAAAATCCGGCCAACAAAAGTAAAGGTACACAATCTAAAATTGTCTTGGAAGAAATTGTTGAAAGTGGACAATGTAAAGTAAAGAGTTGGGTGCTAAATCAAGCTGATTCTAGAAAGTCTTTGGCTGAAATGATTATTCTTGATGAATTGCCTTTTAGGCAAGTGGAAAAATGTGGTTTTAAAAGATTTGTTGCTACTACTTGTCCTACTTTTAAAGTACCTTCGCGTCACACTGTTTCTAGAGATTGTTTTGAAGTGTACTTGAATGAAAAGGTTGCATTGCATGGTTGGTTGAAGAAGAATTTCCAAAGAGTTAGTTTGACTACTGACACATGGACTTCAGTTCAAAGAATTAACTACATGGTTGTAACTGCTCATTTTATTGATAATGAATGGAATTTGCAGAGAAGGATATTGAATTTTTGTCAGATAACTAGTCATAGGGGTGAATCACTTGATAGAGGGATTGATGATTGTTTGAGAGCATGGAGTTTAGATGCTAAGTTGTTTACCATCACTGTTGATAATGCTAGTTCTAATGATGTGATGTGTGATACCTTGAAAGCAATGACTGTAGCAAATGGATCATGCATTTATAGTGGACATAACATGCATATGAGATGTGTAGCTCACATTGGTAATTTGACTGTGAATGATGGTTTGAAGTTGCATATGACTTGTGTTGAAAAAGTGAGATCCATTGTCCGGTATGTAAGGTACTCTCCTGCTAGACTACATGTGTTTAGAGAAGAAGCTAAAAGGTTGAAAATTGAATGTAAAAGGAAGATAGTCCTTGACGTAGCTACTAGATGGAACTCCACTTATTTGATGCTTGATGTTCCTTTGAAATACAAGCTTGTTTTTGACCGGATTGATACTCCTAGAGGAGGTAATGATGATTGCTTAGGGGCTATTACTACAGATGAGTGGAAGAAGATTGAGCTTCTTGTGAAGTTTTTAGCTGAGTTTTATAAGTTCACTAAAGATGTGTCAGGATCATCTTATGTGACGATCAATAATGTTTTCTACCACATTGGTCACCTCATCGATGTATTGAATCAGTTGATGAGTAGTGATGATATTGATTGTAGCTCAATGGCCATTCAGATGAAGGTAAAATGTGATAAGTATTGGGGCAGTTTGGAGAAGACGAATATGTTGATCTTTGTTGCTATTATTCTGAATTCAACACAGAAGTTCCTTATGGTGGAAAAGGGTCTTGGAGCTATACATGGGGTGGAAAAAGGTAAAGAATTATCATAACAAGTCAAGGACTACACTTCTAGATTGTTTGATCAGTATAAGGTTTTGTATATGACTCAGCGTTCTCAAGACTCGGGTACTCAAGTTTCATCAAGTTCTAATTTACATGGAGGGGGAGGTAAATTACTTCCTTTAACTTTTAAACTTATATTATTATTACTTATTATATTCTTATGACTACATGAAGACAATGAGTTTATTACCCCAGGTAATACGTTTTTTGAAAAACTATTTGGACAACTAGATGATGATTGCGGTTCTGATGGTGAATTTGCTACATCTGAGCTTGATGCATATTTGATTAAGCCGAGGACTTCAGGTAAGATGACTGATCTATTAGGGTGGTGGAGAGTGAATGCATGAAGATATCCTATCCTTGCACGTATGGCTCGTGATGTGCTAGCCGTCCCGGTCAGTACCGTTTCATCTGAATCTGCATTCAGTACCGGAGGACGTACTCTCGATGACTATAGAAGTTCCTTAAATCCCAAGGTATGGACCGTTGGTTAGTTGCTTATTAGTAATAATATGTTGTATTATGTTTCAACTTTTCTTAATTATAATCTTCTTATAATAGACAGTTGAAGGTCTTATTTGTGCACAAGATTGGCTACTTGCAAAAATTAGGTCTACCTCTAATATAAATAATGCCACTATTGGTGAGGAAAATATGGAGGATGAAGAGGAAGAGATGATGAAGATGTATCATGGTAATACTTGACTTTTAAACATTCATTTTCACTTAGTTATAATATTGTATAAAATGTTATATTACTTATATTGATTATGGCAAACTTTGTTTTGCTTATTATTTTCATGTGTATAGATTTGGAAGATTTAAACTCGTTACTTGACATTGAAAAGGGACCTATTATTATTTGAAAAGTCAAGTGAAAAGGTATGTTGCCATAACTATTTGCCTTTTTGGATTTGCTTGTTGTCTTCGACTCTTCATTGATCAATGGTCTCATTTTGCTTGTTGTCTTGTTCAATTTGTTGATAGGTGGTGAACCATGAGTTGGAGTTTTAGTGCACGATGGAGTATGAAAGAATCATGTTTTACTTTGGTCATTTGGATGTTGACATGTTGTCATTGGTCGTTTTAGATATTGGCATGTTGCCATTGGTCGTTTTGGATGTTGGCATGTTGCCATTGGTCGTTTTCGATGTTTACATATACTCTATATGACTATGTTTATTATTTTGGAACCAAACAGCAAACAAATCGCAAAACCGCAAACCAAACCGCAAAACCGCAAACTAAACCGCAAAACCGCAAACCAAACCGCAACAAAACCGAAAATTGCGGTTCATTTGCGGTTCGAACCGCAACCGAACCGCAACCGTGCGGTTCAAACCGCAAACCGAACCGCAAATTTGCGGTTCGGTTTGCGGGCCATGTTTTTCAGGTTTGCGGTTTGCGGTTCGGTTGCGGTTCGGTTTGCGGTTTGCGGTTTTGGACCAATGCTCAGCCCTAACTGGATCTGCAGTTTTGAGTCCACTCCTCGTCGTTATGGCCATGCACTGGCCCTTAGGGTTGCTTTCCGTCTTTGCTGAAAGCTTCCCTGGATCTCTTGGCGCTTCATTCGCCCTACTTGCAAGTTGTTGTTCGAAGGACTTTTGGGCCCTCGAAAATGAAGTCATAGAAGTCTCCATAGCACTAAGCTTGATTAAGATAGCCTCCAGAACTGCGTCTTTCTTTTCCGGCTGAGACGAACTTGATCCTTGCCCCTGGCTCTTTAATGGAGTAGAAGAAGAAGAAGGGGAAGAGAGGAAAGGGTTAGAGGAATCGTTAGAGTTGGAGTTTGAATGATTGTTACCGTGATTTTGGTTGTTCGCTCTCCAGTTGTTGCTATTTGATCCTCTATTGTTGTTGTTGTAGTTGTTGTTTCGGGGACCGTTGTTGTTGTTACGGTACCCGTTGTTGTTGTTGTTCCTTTGCCCTTGCTCTTCCTTCTTGGTTTGAGCAACCAAGAGTTCCTTCAATTGCTTCACGTCATTCTTCAAAGACGTGAGTTGATTGTTGTTGGATTGAGTCTCTTGAAAGTTGACTCTTTTAACTCCACCTTCAGCTCCTTGGTGGGTGTATTTCTCCATGTGCAAGGCTTGCTTCTCAATGAAGTCCCAAGCCTCGTCAATCGCCATGTCCATGAAGGTACCGACGGAGAGTAACTGGAGATTGAACTGGGTGCTTCCGTCCAGTCCTTTGAAGTAGATCTCCAACAACTCGATTTTTGGAATCCCATGATGTGGGCAATCCAAAAGGATATCCTTGAACCGCTCCCAAGATTTGGACAAGCTCTCCTTGTCCTTCACTCTCATTTCAGCTGTCTTTGAGGGGGGAAAGAATTTGGTCAAGAATTCCGTCGTCATCTCCTCCCATGTGCTAATTTTACCTGGAGGAAGAGATTGATACCAAGTAAGAGCTCTATCTTTTAAAGAAAAGTAAAAAGGTCTTAGCTTGTAATTATTGTTTTCAATTCTGGAAGGTCGCAAGGTTTCCATCAAGATCTCGTAGTTTTGAAGATGTTGATGTGGTGACTCCTTCTCTAGCCCTCCGAATTGGCATTGGCGAATCATGGACAGAACTTGCGGTCGAAGTTCATAGTCATGATCCGCTGGATCTCCTAGGTTCACTCCTGGACGCCTCAGTTGTTGATTAGGGTCCATCCTTTGACCTTGGGTTTGTGGGATTCCTGCAAGAAGAACATCTCGGACTGGCATCCGAGGTGGAAGTATCTCGGCCGGGGCGTCAGGTTCTGGGACCTGCCTCGGTCGAGGGTCAGCAACTGGAACCTGCCTCGGTCCAGCCTCGGGAACTAGATCTTCCCTCGGTCGAAGTAGATCTGGTTTCTTATGACGGCCATTTCCGCTTCGATTGCTTCAGTTTTGGTGCGAGTTTCTTCCTTCTCTTGCCTTAGTTCTTCCCTGCTGAGGCGTAGCAGCTCTAACGCCTCTTTCAATTCGGCCTCAAGATCGCGGTTGTCTTGTTGGGCCATCTTCGCTTCTCTTAAGCGTCGCTTGTATGTCTTTTCTGGTTCGGGATCGTAAGGAACGATTTCCTTCCCAGTGCGGGTTCTTCGCATATACCTAAGAAAGAACCTGCAAAAAAATCACTCAAGTAGAGTGGTTAGAAGACACGGGGGCAAGTGCCCCAAGAGCAAACCGTACCGGCTCGGTCTAGACCAAGTCCCCGGCAACGGCGCCAAAAACTTGTTCGCTCCAAACGGTGTGTGCAAGCTTTAAATTTATAACCCTAGACTTAAGCTTAAAACAAGGATGCGAACCCGCATTGTACGGGTCAATCGTAGTAAAAGCAAGGAATTCCAGGGGTCGATCACAGGGACTCGGTGAAACAAAGTCGATAACGGTAAGCTTCGTAAATACTAACCACAAAGAGCAATCAATACAATCAAAGATGAATAAGAAGTCAATAAAGCAAACATGCAATTCTAGGGATTAAAGCGTCTAGTTGTGGTTCCAACTCAAGATCTTAAGATAAGTGGACAAAGCTGAGATTTTTGCATGGGGAAGGTGCTACTAAAGTGGACTAGATCACCGGGTAAGTCTTACTACTCACTAATACTAAACCGTAACTCCTATTACCGGGTAAGTTTCAAGGAATTAAGATAAAGAACTATAACCTCAAACTAACACACCATCTAAGGGAATAGAATGAATCTTTACCGGGTAAGTCTCAGGCTAACTCACAAAGATAGGATGGAAGCACACTCAAACCCCAATAAAGGATAAACCTTTATTACCTACACTTATGATCGTTGGTACACAAACTAAGGAATTACCGGGTAAGTCTCATCCTAAGCTTGCTTTGAACCAGGAAAGGTGTAATAAGAATAGGATTTGGCAAACTCTAACACTTAACTCTCAGTTTAGGATCAGATAAGTCACCTCGGTCAGCCAAATTCCACCCCGGCCGAGATGTTCATTGATTGAGCGAGATTCTTAGGGTTAAGGTTAAAGACTCGAACTTTCAGGGTCCTACTGGAATCTAAGATTATTCTATCTTTGTTTTTCCCACAACCTTCAGCCAATCACCCTAGAATCACACAAGGAAATTAGCCACTCATCATCATTGTGAAAGTATTAATCAAATATATGGGAAGAAGGTGAATATTTAAACAAGAAGAATTTAATGAAAAGACTTCAATAACTGAATCAAATATCACAACAAAAGCGTTCCTTGGATAGCAATCCAACAAGAGAAGACAACAAGGAAGGGAATCAAAGACAATCTTACAAAACCCTCCAAAAGCTATAAAAGCTATGATCTTCAATCTTCCTTCAACCTTCAAAAAGGTTCTTCAAAACTCCCTAACTGGAGTATGCCGCAGCTGCGTGCTATGCGGGATTTTGCGCTGATAGTGGATGTATGCAGGATGTTGGATTTGTGGAAATCCAACCCTTTTTATAGGAAAATAACCCTCCAAATATAAGATATCTTAGAAAGATCTTTTCCCATAAAAATAGGTAAAATATAAGATCTTCTTCCTTCCAGGAGCCAAGCCCAAAAATATAAGATCACTTTCCAAAGATAAAAGATCTCAGCCAAGAATAAAATATTCTCGCCGCGTCCTAGGTGTTCGCCTCGGTCGAGTCGGCGTCTCTGGATCACCTCGGTCGAGATGAATCTCTGGTCAACCGAGGTGAGTCACAACTGAATGTGAAATCTCTCAAAACTGGTCCAAAGTGAATCTTTAATCCATGGCTATGCTTCCTGGACGGTTCCTTATGTTCCTCAATGTAGCTCCGATGACTCCATAGCTCCTTTTGCTCCTTTTAGATGCAAAACGCGCCATTTTACCTACAATTACAACAAAACTAGGTATAGACCTCGATTCTCGCAAAGGTAGATGGAATGGTAATATAATCACATAATATTCATGCAATCATGCAGATTATGAAAGATAAAACGTCCAAACAAACCCCAAAATATAGACTATAATTCATGCTATCAATACATGTGAATATATATATATGTGTATGTTGTTGTGTGGAGAAGAAGTACAGAGAGTCGATAGTAGAATCGAAGAGAAGTCGAGGACCAACCTTCTACACAAACAGCCGCCTCTGCGCCTGTATTGAGCCGCCCCTACGCATTACTGTGAGCCGCCCTTGCGCCCTCAGCCATCCGCCCCTACGCCTCACTGCTGCTGAGCTTGGAACTTCTTGTTCCGCTGGTGCGTCCAGGGCATACCTAGTTGGTATGGTTCCTTCTTCCATTCCTTTGGCCTTGGCTTTAGTCAATGGCTAGGCTAGTATGGTTAATTTGAACTTGATAGGTTATATGATGACTATGTGCCTTAGGCACTTGTGTTTATGTTGAGGTAATGCCTTAGGCATTTGTACGTATGATGCAATCTCGAGGTTTAGATCCGAGTTATAGGTTGGTTGTGGTTATCGAGACGAGTCTCCTAACCTTTACAACATGTGATTGTGTGTGCCTTGCTTATGCAGGCGTTGATTACTTTCCTAAAGGGAATTTATGACGTGCTATTGGTTACGAGTACATCAGGTAAGTCCATAGGACTTACTTGGCGTACAGTTGTGGATTTGAGTGGTTGTAATGGTTCTGTGTATTCATATGGTTGTTGCTTTTATAACCGAAACCGGACTAGGATGACCATTTATAACTTAAATGGACCAAGTGTATTATAACGGGCATGACCACCTGCCGACACTCGCTGAGAGTTGGAGGAAGTGCTCGGAAGCCAATAGCTCAAAGGGAGGTAGATCCCATGCACAACCTGAGTTAAAGGGGGAAGAGATGGGGTTCATTAGGCTCCTCGTCCTACAAAAGAAGTTGAATTAGTAATTGAATAACTTAAGAAAAGATGATAAATGAATGTGTGTGTTTCATTGCATGTGTGATGTGTTGGTATGTGTATGTGTTGTTACTTCATTCTTATTCATTGTTGTAGCTAACAGTGTATACCTTGTTGTATCTGCACGTTAGGAAGACTGCAGAGTGAGCCAGACAGGGCGACCAGCTGATGACTTCTGTACATTAGGTTGCTCGTGGGATATGGGATGTTATGTATATGGATGTTGTGGATGTTGTTTTGTACTCGGCTATGATGTTGTAAAACCTGTGATGTTGTAAAAACTTTTGATGTAAATTATACAGTTTTAAGTATTTGGCTTTAATCTACATGTGTCTTGTTGTAAGATCCAGTGAACTTGTTGTCAAGCTAGGGTCAGGATCCATTGTGAGATTCTAGCCTAATGTGGCATCCCGAGTCCCGTGGATTTGGGGTGTTACAACGCTTACATGGAATGGGAGATTAAAATTGAACAAATTTGGTCTTGCCACAATTTTAGTGAGCAACGGAAGATCCAACTTGTTGCGTTGTAATTCCAAGGATATGTGTTCCCTCCAAAAGGTGTGTGCAAGCTTTAATATTTATAACCCAAGAAGTATGCTTGAACAATATGTGAACCCGCAGTGTTCGGATCAATTGTAAAAAAACCAAGAATTCCAGGGGACGAACACAGGGACTATGGTGAAAAAAAGTACGGTAATCATGTTGTCAAATAACTACTAGAAGCAAATTAAAGCAACCAAAGATGATATAAAAGTCTGATAAAGGAGAATGCGGATTCTAGAGATTAAAGCATCCAATTGTGGTTCTTACTCAAGATCTCAAAAGATAATATGGACAAAGATGAGGTTTGCAAAGAGAAGGTGTTTCTAAGGTGGGAATAGATCACCGGGTAAGTCTCACTACTCACTATCCCAAACCAAAGCTCCTATCACCGGGTAAGTCTCAAAGTACTAAAGAAAGGAACTATAATCTCAAACCAACACACCACCCAAGGGAATAAAATCAACCTTTACCGGATAAGTCTCATGCTAACTCACAAAGATGGGATGAAGGCACACTCAAACCTCAATAAAGGATAAACCTTTATTACCTACACTCATGATCTTGGGTAAACAAACAAAGGAATCACCGGGTAAGTCTCATCCTAGGCTTGTGTTGAACTAGGAAAAGCATAACAAGGATAGGATTTGGCAAACATAAACTCTTAACTCAGATAAGGTTCAATAAAGGTTCACCTCGCTCAGTTAAATTCCATCCCGGCCGAGATGTTCAATGACTAACCGAGGTGTTCTACGGTTAAGGTAAAGACTCGAGCTTTCAGGGTCCTGCTGGAATTAAGATCATTCTATCATCGTCATTCCCACAACTTTCAGTCAATCACCCTAGAATCGCATAAAGAACTTAGCCAACAATCATCATGATAACAATAATCGAATTTATAAGAAAGGAATCATTATTCAAACATGGAAACCTTAACACAAAGGTCTCAATAACTCAATGAAACAAACAAACAATCAGCATTTCTCAATCACAAATCAGAAAAGGCAACAAAACCAAAAGCTAACTAAGAAGATCTTACAAACAACTTCAAAGCCAACTTCAACTTAATTTCTTCCTTCCTTGAACTTCAACCTTTAAAACTTCGTTCAAACTTCCTTCAAACTCTTCCTTCAGAAAATCCTTTAGAAATCAGTGATCCGTAGATCTAATATTTCCTGATCCTAAGATCTAATATTTCATGATCCGAAGATGGTTGAATTGCAGAAAATCCAACTCTTTGATTAGGAGAATTATCTTACAAAGATAAAATATCTTAAAAAGATAATTTCCTAGAAAATATATCCATATCTTCCAAAATATATCAGCCAACAATAATATCTTCCTTCCAGAAATCCACCCAAAAAATGTGTGATATTCTCTTTCCAAAAATAAAAGATCTCATCCAAAAATAAAGATCTTGTCGGCAGTGAAGTGTTCGCCTCGGTCCAGACGCTCCTCAAGATCACCTCGGTCAAGGTGATATGTTAGTTGACCGAGGTGAATCTCAGCTGAATGTAAATCATCTCGAATCTGGTCCAAAATCAATCCTCTAAATCATTTCCATGCTTCGTGAGATCTTCTCAAAGCTCCAGAATGTAGCTCCAATGACTCCTTAGCTTCCTTAGCTCCATTTCGGTCCAAAACGTGCCATTTTCCCTACAGTTACAACAAAACTAGGTGTAGACCTCGATTCCCTAAAAGGTAGACAAAACAACAATATAATCAAAGAATATACATCCATACATGCAGATTTATGAAGATGAAACCTCTAAACCAATCCCAAAATTTTAGACTATAATACATGCTATCAAAATACCCCTTACTTGTCCCTTGCTTGTCCCCAAGCAAGATCTAAATCTTAGATACAAGATAGAATGGATATAAGTCGGAAAAATCAATGAAAAACATCTCAAAACCCTTTGTGGTGTGCTCCACTCATAGATCACCCTAAGAGAATGCTTCATGGCACATGAAATCAAGACATGATCAAAATATTTTATAGATATAAGAAAGTTGTTCATCTTTACATAAAATCATAGAATGCAGAATAAATCATTTTTATCAAAATTAATCATGTATAATCCAGTTGAAACCACCAAGTCAATCAACAAGCTCGAGGTCTCAAGGATTCCAAAAGAGGTCAAGAAACGCGTAAGGGTGGGATGTATATAGGGTAATGTGGTGCTAGAATCCGGGAATAGGATCTTTCTTCACTTTCTTTGAATCACAACATCTTCCACCAATAAGGTTTGCTTATTTTTACTATACTTTACTTTTTGGGATGCATGAACAGAGGTGCACAATAACCGAAGCATAGGAGACCAACAGTCATCAATTTCTCGAGATGCCTCAAACCCTTTATGCACATACCATGACCCATTAGGAATATCGCTCAATCTGACTTTGGCAAGACACAAACACCCGGCTCTATGAATGGTGCCGCGTTACTCATCATCATGATTGACTTCTCCAAACCTAATTGTTTCTTTCTAACACTTTCAGTCAACATCTCAACTTCACTATCACTTGCTTTTCTTTGCTTGCTTCCAAATTCCCGGATAGGTAAAGGGAGGAAAATAAGTATATGAGGGGATAAAGCATGGTCAAGAAGAAGAAGAGAAGAGAATGAATTGCCTTAATAATCCCAAGAAGAATGTGATAGAACTTATCATGTGGTGTCAACCTTCAAATCCAACATAATTTTGATAAGAACAAAGTATTAAACATGCTAGCACTTCAAACAAGCATTTTGCAACTTAAACATATCACAAAACCTTTCGAGCATATAAAGATTTCAAATCAAATCTGCAAACAGAATCATCATTGACGTCATATCCAGAGAAGAAGCACAAAACTGTTTCGAAAACCTTTCAGCTAAAGCCACCTCGGTCGAGGTGTTCTCACGTCATCCGTGGTGGTCAACCTCAATCGGCCATGAACGTCTCAGTCAAGGTCATAAAAAAAATTTTCAAACCAGTGTTTGACGTTTTTCTCAAATAGAAGCATATAGGTATGCATGTAATGACAAATAAACACATAGAGCCAAGTAAAGCATAATAATATCCGGCAAGGGTCATACAAGTCATACACATAAGTCACAAAAAATACATTCAAATACCCCATACTTGGGACACATTGTCCCAATGGGTCAAATATAAGTCTAAGGAAATAAAGTACTCACTGGACCTAGCTGAACTGCATAATAAATAAGAAAATAAATCCATGAAGCTCTAGTCCTCGTCATCTGGTGGTGGTGGATGTGGAATGTAAGGGTGCGGTCGGGTCAAATGGGTAGCCCAAAACCTGCTGATGTTGGATCTCCGTCATCCGTTTGGTATAGTACATACTATCCAACATCTGATGCGTCCATCCCTCGATATGTGTACGCTCCTCCTCGAAGCGCTCATGAATGTCAATTGTAAGGGCTGCGTAGGAGTCAATCATCTGCTAAGTCAGCTCATCAATCCATCGGTGAGCCTCGGGATCTCTACGTCTGCGGGTTCTGTGCTGAGGTGGTGGTGGTGGTGCTACTCTCTCCTCCTCCGTTGCCTCATCATCAAGATCTACAACGGGAAAACTAGGGCCGCTAGTATCAGTGCCGGTCTCCATAGCAGCTCCTCCATCAAATCCCTCATTATCATCATCATCGTCAGTTGCATCTCTAGCATCCTGCATGTAGGGAAACCAAGCAGCAGACCAGAACTGACGGTCAAAGACAAAAAAATGGGATGACCACATAATGCCCTGTGGTGCAGTCGTCTCCCATGGCATGGCAACGTAGGGCATGCCAAGGCCACGAGGAATGAGAATACTTCTTGTGATCATCTCTTGCAGTCCCAGCAGCTTCACAACCGCAACCAGTGTCCAAGCCGACAGATCCAACCCCATAGAAGTGGCGATGTGGGTCACCAACCCACCACAGTAGATATCGCCCTTCGACTTGCCCTTGATCCTATGCAAATCATTTGCCATCATGGCAGCAAAGTCCGACACTCCTCCAGTGACCATACAAAATAAACTAAGCAGCTCTCCTTGACGGACCTTCTGGGGCATCTCAGTACGCGTCAAAAGTGTCTCACTGAAGATCCTGTGAGCAAGGCGGAAAGCAAGATGAAAAATAATACGCTCCTGGGAATCTCTGGGCCTCCACCTGTCACTGTGGTCAATCACACGGGCTATCTCACCCCAAAAACACCGAGCCACCGCTCGGTAAGGAAAGTTAGTCACTGTCGGGGTAGTGAAGCCAAAAATCTCCCTAAACTGGTTCATAGGAACTACATAGTTCCTGTTCAGCAGCCGGTACTTTATTCCATTGTGCTCCGGCACATAAGTAACTGAGTTCACAAACTCCATCGTTGGCTCCAGATAAGCCGGCGCTCTAATGTCCATGAACTCCTCCAGCCCAAACATGGAGATCATCTTCTTCAAGTCCTCCACCACATGGAGGCACTCGAAGGCATCAACGTGAAGGAAGCACGGGGCAACATTCGGACGCCCGCAAATACAATCATAGTCAGTATGGTGATCCTCGTGGATCACCAGAATAGCAAAATGAGAAGCAGAAGAAGGGGAAGACCGATGGGAACTGCTAGGCCTGTCCCTCAAGGTCAACTGACGATCAGATCTGTTTCCAATATTTTCTGACAAGGTCACCTCGGTTGCCCCAAGAACACCTCGGCCAAGAAACAGTCGACTGGACCGAGGCGAACTGCTGTTCGATCACAAATCTCAAATCTGTAAGTTATTTTCCCCCAAATCACTACCAAAAGCTTCCTAAGGGATACTTATATCCTTTTCAGCAACAAGTTATGGCAACCAAAGCCAGATCTGCTCGAATAATAAAAGAAGAAGGACTAAGGATTTTGAACGAAGTACCCAGATTCTGCAGATTTGAAGCATTTTCCTAGCTTTTTGATGCTTGGAAACTGATTCTCTTGCTTCCTCCCGTGAAATCAAGCCAAGAAACGCAAGAAACGAGCAAGAAACAAAGATTTGAGGGTTGGGAGTCGCCGCGGTCGAGGCTTCGGTTGGGAGGGAAAAAGGTGTGCAGAGAGAAACCGTCTCACCTTTTATACCCCTCGCTGAATTTGATTCCACCTCGGTCGAGGTAGTCCCGACCGGACCGAGGTGTTAGACTGGATGTCAGACCTAGTCGCCTCGGTTGACGAAGAACATCTCGGTCGAGGTGCTGTGACAACAACCGAGATGTATCTCAGTCAAGCTCCGTCTTCTCAATTTCTCGAACTTCTGTCCTTCCAGTGTAGCTCCTGAGTTGTAATCCTTCCTTAGAAAGTTCATGGTTCCTGCCTAGAGGACCCAAAAACAAAACGAAGCAAACTATCTAAAACTAAACTAGAAAAGGGAAAAGAAAGCAATACCTTGGGTTGCCTCCCAAGAAGCGCTTGGTTTAAGGTCACTAGCTGGACCGTACATCATCCTCAAACAAGGTAGAAAGTGTCCTCCGCCCATACTTCATCATTATCATGGGGTGAAACAAAGGATTCTATCCAATGTTCCAACAAATGCAAGTGCTCATCGGGAAACGAATCATCTATGGGTAGATCATCCTTCTTGAGCGAGGAAGGAGGTAGCCGGATGAGGTGATCCGCAACAGAATTCTCGGATCCCTTCTTATCGCGAATCTCTAGGTCAAACTCTTGAAGCAAGAGAGTCCAACGAATGAGACACGGCTTTGCATCCTTCTTAGAAAGCAAGTAACGTCTAGCTGCATGGTCAGTGTAAACTATAACTTTCGCTCCCACTAAGTAAGAATGAAATTTCTTAAAAGCATATACAACTGCCAATAGCTCCTTTTCGGTGGTGGCGTATTTTAGTTGAGCTTCGTCTAGCGTCTTGCTAGCATAGTAAATGGCGTTGGTCCGGCCATCCTTCTTTTGTCCAATCGGGAGGTTGAATGATGGGAGTGGTAATCAACGCTTCCTTTATCCTGTAAAAAGCATCAAGGCATTCCTGCAAAAACTCAAAAACAACATCCTTATTCAAGAGATTAGTGAGCGGTTTAGAGATTTTAGAGAAATCCTTGATGAACCTCCTGTAGAAACTTGCATGCCCGAGAAAACTCCGCACACCCTTAACAGAACAAGGGGGAGGAAGTTTCTCAATAGTATCGATCTTAGCTCGATCGACTTCAAAACCTTGGTTGGAAACGAGGTATCCTAGAACAATTTCTTCACTTACCATAATAAAGTGACACTTTTCCTAATTCAAAACAAGATTAGTGTCTTCAAAACGTTGTAGCACTAGTGAAAGGTTAGTCAAACAGTTATCAAAAGAGGAACCATATACCGAAAAGTCATCCATGAATACCTCCATGATCTCCTCAATGTACTCGGAAAAGATAGCCATCATACAACGCTGGAAGGTAGTAGGTGCGTTACAAAATCCGAATGGCATCCTCCTATAAGCAAACGTCCCTCATGGACAAGTGAAAGTGGTCTTCTCTTGATCATCCGGATGGATAGGAATCTGAAAGAAGCCACTATAAACATCTGAATAGCAAAAGTGGGAGTGTTGAGCTAACCATTCAAGCATTTGGTCGATGAAGGGAAGCGGGAAATGGTCCTTCCGAGTGGCCACGTTCAGCTTCCTATTGTAAATGCACATCCTCCAGCCCGTAACGGTCCTAGTTGGAATCAACTCGTTGTTCTTATTTGTCACAACGGTCATCCCTCCTTTCTTCGAAACTACATGCACCGGGCTCACCCACTTGGTATCCAATATAGGAAATATGATACATGCATCCAACAACTTAAAAATTTCCTTCTTCACAACCTCTTTCATGATCGGATTTAACCGTCTTTGAGGTTCCCATGAATTCTTATGATCGTCCTCCATTAGTATCGTATGCATGCAAAAAGAAGGTTTAATACAAACATGATCATCAATAGTATAACCCAAAGCCTTTCGATGTTTCCTCAGAACATGCATCAGTTTAGACAATCCAGTTTCAGAAAGGAAAGCACTAACGATAACGGGATAAGTAGAATCCGGGCCAAGAAAAGCATACCTCAAGTGACTCGGAAGCGGTTTAAGCTCCACAACTGGGAGTGCTTTCTGAGGTGGATCTGTGCCTTCTCCTTCCAGTGAAGTGGACTTAGATCGAAGAACTGGACTTTCAGAAGTCTCAGTTGACATCATCTGGCTTGCTACCTCGGTCGAGGTCTAAGGTGGGTGACCGAAATGTTCTTCAGATAAGAACACCTCGCTTGGTCCAGGAAGTGCCTCGGTCGAGGTACTGGAACTGGGACCGAAACCTAACGTGCTTTTCTTCTCCTGAATCAGTTTATCAAATCTAGCTCCTGGATCTTCTTCCAATGGTTTTAAGCTCCGTATATCTTCATCATAAGAGACATCTATACCTTCCTCCATTAAATTAAAACTAAGAACTCTTTCAAGAGGATGGTTAATAAGGATAGAGCTCACCAATTCTCTTGATTCTTCTTCATCATAGATGTTGAAGATGTCATCCTCCAGCGGCTCTCCCTTCATTGCAGCAAGCAACGCAAACTCCACATGATCTCCATCAATGTTGAATTTCAACTTGGCGTTCTTACAATCCACATTGCAACCCGAAGTTCCTAGAAATTGCCTCCCGAGAATGATAGGAATGGGATAATCTGCGAGAATGTCAAGTACAACAAAGTCTATAGGTATGTAGAAATTACCTAACTTGATGGGAACGTCTTCCAAAATACCCACGTGACGGGTAATGGAGCGATCCACCAAGTATAGCGTCATCTTCATCGGCTTGGGCTCTCCAACTCCGACTTTCTCACAAAGCTCCAGCGGGATGATACTCACGCTAGCTCCTAGATAACATAATGCATCATAAGTTACATCCCCAACTTGAATGGGAATGCAAAATGAACCGGAATCCCTTAATTTAGGTGGCATCTTCTCCTTCATGATTTGATTGAGCTCCAAAGACTTAGATGTCATCCTTACTTCACCAAAATCCTCCAGCTTCCTCTTCCTTGATAGGATCTCTTTCAAAAACTTCCCATAGGCGGGCATCCCTAGAATGGCATCAAGGAAAGGGATGTTAATATGTAGTTTATTCTTTAGGTCTAGGAACTTACCAAAATGCTTGTCTAGATGTGCCCTCGCCCTTGACTGAGGGAATGAAAGTGGTGGTTTATAAGTAGGAGCTGGAACATAAACTTCAGATTTTTATTTCGCTTTCTGGGGCTCCATCTCGGTTGGCCCTCGACCGAAGTGTTCGTCTGGTCGTGGCTCGACCAAGGTACTGGATCTGCAATTTTCAATCTATTGCGTGTTGTTATTGCCATGATCTATCCTTTAGGGTTGTTCTCAGTCCTTGCTGGGAGCTTCCCTGGATCTCTTGGTGCTTCATTCGCCTTGTTGAAAAATTGTTGCTCTAAGGCTTTTTGTGCCTTCGAAAATGAATTCATCGATGTCTCCATAGCTTTGAGCTTGATCAATATTGCCTCCAACACATCATCTTTATTTTCTGGCTGGGACTAACTTGATGCAGGTTCCTGGCTTCTCAATGGAGTAGAAGAAGAGGGGGCGTTAAGAGCATTATTAGCATGAGAATAAGGGTTACCGGAATTTTGTTGATTAGATCTCCAATTGTTGTTGTTGGAGTTTCTGTTGTTGTTGTAATTGTTGTTCCGTGGCCCTTGATAGTTGTTTTTTCCTTGATATCCTCCAACTTGCTCCTTCGTTTGAGCTACTAAAAGCTCCTTCAATGCCTTTACTTCATTGCTAAGTGAGGTGAGTTGAACTCCATTTGATGATGTGTCTTGGAAGCTGACTCTCCTTCCTCTATTTTCAATTGGATCCTTGATGGGAGTACTTCTCCATGTGTAAAGCTTGCTTTTCAATGAAATCCAAAGCATCATCTATTTGCATATCCATGAAGGTGCCGGCGGAAAGTAATTGGATCTTGAATTGAGTATCTCCATCCAAACCCTTGAAGTATATTTCCAGCAACTCCATCTTTGGAATCCCATGATGTGGGCAATCCAGTAGAAGATCCTTGAATCTCTCCCATGACTTGGACAAAATTTCCATGTCATTCATAATAAAAGCATTGATCTTTCGCCTCAATTCAGCGGTCTTAGAAAGGGGAAAGAACTTAGTGAGAAACTTTGTTGTCATCTCTTCCCAAGTGTTGATTTTTCCGGCCAAAAGAGATTGATACCAAGCAAGCGCCTTGTCTTTCAAAGAGAAATACAAAGGCCTCAACTTGTAGTTGTTATTCTCCACCCTTGAAAGTCTCAAAGTCTCCATCAAAATCTCATAGTTTTGCAAATGCTGATGCGGAGACTCTCTCTCAAAACCCCCAAATTGACATTGTCGAATCATAGTTAAAATTTGCGGTCGAAGTTCATAATCATTCTCAGCTAGATCACCTAGGTTGACTCCTGGACGCCTGACTTGCTGATTAGGATCCATCCTCTGACCTAGGGTTTGTGGAACTCCAGCAAAATTAACATCTCGGACTGGCATCCGAGGTGGTAGGTGTATCTCGGCCGGGGTAACGTGAACTGGGTCTTGCCTCGGTCGAGGATCTAGCATCGGTCGAGGTAGAAACTGGGCCCTTAGATTGTCCATATCTGCTTCAATTCCTTCTGTTCTTGCGCGAGTCTCGTCTTTTTCTCGTTGTAGTTCTTCTTTACTGAGGTGTAGCTGTTCCAATGCCTCCTTCAATTCGGCTTCAAGATCGCGATTGTCTTGATTGGCCATCTTAGCTTCTTTCAATCTTCTCTTGTAAGTCTTTTCTGGTTCGGGATCGTAGGGAACGGTTTCCTTTCCGGCACGAGTTCTTCGCATAAACCTAAGGAAAGATCCTGCGAAAACACTCAAGTAAAGTGGTCAATAGCAACAAGGGCAATAACCCCGAAAGACAACCGAAACCGAACTTGGTCTAAACCAAGTCCCCGGCAAAGATGGGATAAAGGCACAATCACAAAGATGGGATAGAATCAACATTTATTACCTACACTCATGATCTTGGGTAAACAAACAAAGGAATCACCGGGTAAGTCTCATCCTAGGCTTGCGTTGAACCAGGGAAAGTGTAATAAGGATAAGATTTCGCAAACAAAAATTCTTAACTCAAATAAGGTTCAAGAAAGGTTCACCTCATTCAGTTAAATTCCGTCCCGGCCGAGATGTTCAATGATTGACCGATATGTTCTACAGTTAAGGTAAAGACTCGAGCTTTCAGGGTCCCCGCTGGAATTAAGATCATTCTATCATCGTCTTTCCCACAACTTTCAGCCAATCACCCTAGAATCGCATAAAGAACTTAGCCAACAATCATCATGATAACAATAATCGAATTTATAAGAAAGGAATCAATATATAAACAAGAAAACCTTAACACAAAGGTCTCAATAATTCAATGAAACAAATAAACAATCAGCGTTCCTCAATCACAAATCAGAAAAGACAACAAAACCAAAAGCCAACTAAGAAGATCTTACAAACTCCTTCAAAGACAACTTCAACTTGATTTCTTTGTTCCTTGAACTTCAACCTTTAAAACTTCGTTCAAACTTCCTTCAAACTCTTCCTTCAGAAAATCCTCCAGAAATCAGTGATTTGTAGATCTAATATTTCGTGATCCGAAGATCTAATACTTCATGATCCGAAGATGGCTGAATTGTAGAAAATCCTACCCTTTTTATATAGGAAAATTATCTTCCAAAGATAAAATATCTTAAAAAGATAATTTCCTAGAAAATATATCCATATCTTCCAAAATATATCAGCCAATAATATTATCTTCCTTCCAGAAAAAATATGTGATATTCTCTTTCCAAAAATAGAAGATCTCAGCCAAAAATAAAGATCTTGTTGGCGGTGAGGTGTTCGCCTCGGTCCAAACGCTCCTCAAGATCACCTCGGTTGAGGTGATACTGTAGCTGACCGAGGTGAATCTCAGTTGAATGTAAATCTTCTCAAATCTGGTCCAAAATCAATCCTCTAAATCATTTCCATGCTTCGTGAGATCTTCTCAAAGCTCCAGAATGTAGCTCCAATGACTCCTTAGCTTCCTTAGCTCCATTTCGGTCCAAAACGTGCCATTTTCCCTACAATGAAAACAAAACTAGGTGTAGACCTCGATTCCCGCAAAGGTAGAAAAACAACAATATAATCAAAGAATATACATCCATACATGCAGATTTATGAAGATAAAACGTCTAAACCAATCCCAAAATATAAACTATAATACATGCTATCAATATGTCTTAGTTTGGTCGGATCATCTCGTTAAAGAAGAAAGAAGAATGTTAGATATGGGCATCAACACTTTGGAACAAATGAAGGCCTTGATAAAAGCTAGATTCGTGCCTCCACAGTATGCTAGGGATGTGAGGCAGCGCTTAGAGAACCTCAAGCAAGGTTCCATGACTATGCAAGAAGTTTATACCATCATGCAAACGGCGATGGTGAAAGCTAACATGCAAGAGGATGAGGAGTCTATCATGGCTCGATTTTTACGAATTTTGCATCCTTCTTTAGCTAATGATATAGATATTTATCCCTATGTTTCAATGACTAACTTACTGCATTTGGATATCAGGGTGGAGAAGAAGATCAAAGGACGGAATCAAGGGACACGTTCTTGGACGACAGTGAAGAAATCTTGGCCATCCTACAAGAATCTCGGCCGAGATTCCAACCGAGATTTGCCCTAGAAAGACGAAGGAATGAGATCCCTTCCTGATCCAGTAGTCCATAAGCCTTCTAATTAGTCTCGTCCTTTGAATGAACCTTCAAAGGATAACAAAGGGAGTACTTCTAACTCTACCTACGATCTAGAGATATCGTATGCTTTAAATGTCAAGGTAGAGGTCACTACATGCGAGATTGTCCTAATAAAAGGGTTTTATTTCTAAATTAACTAGGGCAATATGAAAGTGAAGAAGAGCATGAGCATGATCATACACATATCAATGCATTGCATGAACATGATAGTCATGGTGATAGTGATGAAGGTTGTGAATATGAGCATAGGGAGTCTTTGATTGCTAGACGCGCATTGTATGCTAAAATATCTTCATGTGAGGATAATCAACGTGAAAACCTTTTTTATACTAGATATCTTGTTCAGGGAAAGGTTTATAATATGATTATTGATGGTGGTACTTGTTGTAACAGTGCTAGTGACGAACTAATCACTAAGTTGCAAATCACTACTTTCTAC
This sequence comes from Fagopyrum esculentum, assembly GCA_033239045.1. NCBI lineage: Eukaryota > Viridiplantae > Streptophyta > Magnoliopsida > Caryophyllales > Polygonaceae > Fagopyrum > Fagopyrum esculentum. The sequence continues at coordinate 86,562,055 of BSUD01000001.1, forward strand.
CATCCTAGACCTTATAAGTTGCATTGGATGAATGATTGTGGAGAATTGAAATTAACAAATAAGCTTGAATTGCGTTCACCTTAAGAAATTATGAGGATATTGTTGTTTGTGGTGTTGTGCCTATGCAATCATGTCATATTTTGTTAGTCCGCCCTTTGCAATTTGATAGAAAGGTTACACATGATGGTTTTTCTAATAAACATTCCTTTGAGTTTAATAGAAAACAATTACTCTTAAACCTATGACTTCCTTGAAGATTAAGGAGCATTATGACAAGAAGAAGGAGAAATGCAAGGAAAAGGAACCGTAAATAACTCTCAGAGAAGAAACCACGGGTGGATCATCAAAATCTCGCCCGAGATTTGAAGACCAGTCACGTCTCAGTGACAAATCTCTGTCCCAACAAGGAAATCTCGGCCAAGATTCCTATAGGTAGCCCGAGATTCCTTCTTTGGTGCATCATCGAACACTTTTATCATCCAAAAGACAGTTTCTTGATGATTATGAACCTTTGCATACTACTTTATTGAGTTTATGTACAAACATGACTTTAAGTGATGAAGTGAAAGCTACTTTGCCTACAAACATTTTAAAGGCTTTGGATGAGTATAAAAATGTATTTCTGCATGAGATTCCTGTAGGTCTTCCACCTTTTTGAGGCATTGAGCATTGGATTGACTTTATTCCAGCTTTGTCCCTTCCTAATCACCCCGCTTATAGAATGAGTCTGCATGAAAGTCAGGATATTCAAGTTCAAGTGCAAAACCTTTTGAATAAAGGTTACGTTCGAGAAAGTTTGAGTCCTTGTGCGATTCCAGTTTTGTTGGTGCCTAAGAAGGACAATACTTGGAGGATGTGTGTTGATTATAGAGCAATCAATAACATCATTATCAAGTACCGTCACCCCATCCCCAGATTAGATGACATGCTAGATGAGCTTAGTGGATCCACCTTGTTCTCTAAGATCGACCTTTGGAGTGGATATCACCAAATCCGGATTAGGGAAGGAATGGATGACAACATTCAAGACCAAGTTTGGACTTTATGAGTGGTTGGTTATGCCTTTTGGTTTGACTAACCGCCTAGCACTTTCATGAGGTGATGAATCATGTCTTACGTCATTTCATTGGAAAGTTTGTGGTTGTCTATTTCGACGACATCCTCATCTACAACAAATCCATTGAGGAGCATGAAGAACACTTAAGGGAAGTACTTAGAACTCTTAGAATTGAATCTTTATATGCTAATATTTAAGAAATGTGAGTTTAGCACTAACCAAGTTGGTTTCCTTGGATTTGTAGTAAGCATAAGAGGTCTTGAAGTGGACAAGGAGAAGATCAAATCCATCCAAGAATGGCCTACACCTACCACCGTTGGACATTTCCATGGATTGACAACGTTCTATAGGCGCTTTGTGAAGAATTTTAGTACCATCGCAACCCCTCTCACACATCTCATGAAGAAGCAAGTACAATTTGAGTGGGGAGAAGCACAAGAGAAAGCATTCACGGAACTAAAGAGGGAACTATCAAACGCACCTCTTCTTGCACTTCCGGATTTCACCAAGCCATTCGAAGTGGAATGTGATGCTTCAGGTACTGGTATTGGAGGAGTACTCATGCAAGCCTCTTGCCTACTTTAGTGAAAAATTAAGGGACCATGCTTGAATTATTTAACCTATGATAAGGAACTATATGCTTTATTTCGAGTTTTCAAGACATGGCAACATTATCTTTGGCCTAATGAATTCATCCTTAGAACTGATCATGAGTCTTTGAAGCATTTTCAAAATCAAGATAAGCTGGATAGGAGACATGGAAGATGGATGGAGTTCATTAAGACTTTTCCTTATATTATCAAGCACAAGTAAGGGAAGGATAATGTTGTAGCAGATGCCATTTCCAAAAGGTATACTTTGATCACAACCATGGATTCCAAGGTCCTAGGATTCCATTATATCAAAGACCTATACCAAGAGGACGTATATTTCGGAGAAATTTACATCCATTTTAAATCTCGGCCTACTACCAAGAATCTCGGCCAAGATTTGGACCGAGGTTTGCCCCAGTCGAGAGGTAAGTATCATCTTTTTAAAGGATTTTTGTTCCGTGAGGATAAAATTTGTATTCCTAGATTTTCTTAGAGATTATTATTATTAGCTGAGGAGGCTCATATGGGAGGATTAATAGGACATTTTTGGAAAAGATAAGGCTTGTCATATGCTTCATTCACATATTTTTTGGCCTCACATGCTTAAGAATGTTGAACATTTGATTCATAGGTGCATTATTTGCTTGAAAGTGAAGTCAAGACTGAAGCCGCATGGTTTGTATACTCCTTTACCTCTTCCTACTTCACCATGGCTTGATATTAGTATGGATTTTTTTGTAGGTTTACCAAGGACTAAAAAGGGGAGAGGTTCCATTTTTGTGGTTGTTGACCGCTTTTCTAAAATGGCTCACTTTATTGCTTGCCATAGAATTGATGATGCTTATAATGTGGCTAACTTGTTTTTAGTGAAGTTGTTAGGTTGCATGGAGTGCCGCGGACTATTGTAAGTGATAGAGATGTCAAATTCCTTAGTTTCTTTCGAAAGACTTGACTAGAGATATTTCTATGGTCGTCTATACCCTATCAAAATATAATCCCGACTTAGCACTACAATGAGTATAGTGGTTAAGTAAGGGTCGAACCCAAGAGAGTTTGGTGTTTTTATTAAATTCAATTATTGATTATAGAAACAAGTAACAAAGGGGGGGGGGGGTTGGTTGAATTGATGCACACAAAACTTATGAAAACAAATAACGCAACAAGTAAGACAATGATGGGTGAATCTACACTAGGTTGATTCTAAGCATGCGATTGCTACTTTGGTGAATTTCTTTTATAAGTTTTCAAGTAATCTCCCGTCTCGATCATATATATGTGTTGAGCCAACCGGCATCAACACAACTTAACAGGTTAGTGTTCCGTAAACCTACAAGAACAAATAACAAGTTAGCTTTCAAAAAAAGACTAAGGGATATAAAGAAAAGATTAAAACGATTAAACTTATCTTTATATTTGTGTTCCTTTTCTTTAAGCAATTACAACCCGTTATTACTTAAAGTTTACTACTAGATTAAAGACTCAAACCCTGAATCTATTAATCCTAGTTATTTGCATGCACTTTAGGACCTAAGGTGATCAATATCAAGTAATAGTAAAACATGCAATTAGACAATGGAGATCAAGGAAACACAAAGAATTACTGAATGAAAACTATATTAGAAAGAACTTACAACCAAAGTAAAAATGCAGCTTCAAACCAACCCAATGTAGCAAGGGAGTTAATAACTCATTACAAAGGTAGCAAGATAATGGAAAAAGTGAATTCTAAATTGGATGATAAGTTTTTCTTTCTAGCAATCAACCAAGGACTATTTATACTACAAAAGACACTGAATAGGAGTAAATGGCCGGCCTAAAACAGCCACCTTTAGTGCCATAAAGGTGGTGTCAATAGCCGGAGTAAAGCTTATGTCGTTAAACCTTAGGGGCGGCCTTCAGATCCGCAGGGGTGGTGAAGGCAAAAACGCTTGATCTTCTTCATGGCCGCAGGGGCGGCTAGGAAATTCCGCAGGGGCGGATCTTTAATGATCTTCAAACGTCTGACTCTTCAACTTCCTTCCGTTTCTGATGCCAAGCTGCCGGGGCGTCCCATTGTCGACGCAGGGGCGGTGCCACTGACTCTTCATCTTCCAGCTCCCAGGTTGAGGCGCAGGAAGGGGCGCAGGCAGAGGCGCAAGGGCACTGGTCTTCGCTTCTTCAGGGCAAGTCACTGCAAGGGTGCCAAGGGTTGACGCAGGGGCGGTGACATTCTTCGTTCCTGGCGCTAGCGAAGGCGCAGGCTGCGCTCCGGAGTATGGTGTTACCCGCAGGGGCGGTGACACTGCTCCGCGGGGGCGGTGGAGCAACAGAAGATTTGCTTTGTGAACGGTCTTCACTCCTAACTGCTTATAATTCCTTCTTTATCTTCTTTTAGTCTTCTTCTTCTGGACCAAGGAATTAGTAGCATAAACCGATACAAATGTAATAAAAAGACTCTAAAAACTATCCTAAATGATAGTGATTTCATCACCTATCAAACTCCCCCATACTTAGACCTTTTACTCGTCCCGAGTAAAACAAATGACAACAGTTTGTAAACTCAAAGGCCTAAGGAAGCATGGGCAAGAAGAAAAGATAATGAAAACAAAAGAAAAGCCAAGAAAGAAAGGAGGAAAAGAGAGGAAAATTGAGAAAAAGGTGAGAAAACTAACATCATTATTGCTCCAAGAGTGACCTACCCTGACAACCTCCTTATGACTCCCCTTCTAATGTCGCCAACCGCCGGAAGGGAATCCTACACTCGGTGTCGCTCATTTTGTCAAGGTGCCCTTTTGGGTTTTCACCTTGCCACTCTTCTTCTTTTCTTTGGTGATCTCACTTTTAACTCAAATCCCTCAAGTCCAATTTTGCACCAACCTAAGGTAGGTCGGACTACCTTCTTTTTGCCAAAACTACCCTTTCGGGTTTTCGGTTTATCCAAGGATTTTCATGCCTTTTTTCATTTTCTTTCACTTTTTTTTTATATAAGACTTTCAATTGGAATTACAATTCATAAGACTCAATGCAAAACAACTCAAAACAACTATACATGCAATGATATGTCCCTCCCCCATACTTGAAGTACACTTTGCCCTCAAAGTGGAAATGAAACAAAGATAAATGTTGGAAAGGGATGAGAATGATACCACTAGTGGGATGGTCCTGCTGGACCATCCAGACCCTCCTCCGGTGGGTACGGAAAATAACTTAAGAAGTGCTCCTGCTGGCGGTAGATTGTGTCTATATGATCCTCCTGAGTGTCCATCCTCTGCATATATGAAGTCTCAAAGCTGGCTTGCCAAGCCAGCTGTTGAGCCTCAAGCTGCTGCTGATGAGCCGCCTGCCAAGAATCCTGCCGGCAGTCAAAATGCGTGGTAATAGAGGAAGCGAAGCTGGACTGCCATGCCTGTTGCTGCTCAAGCATGGACCGCTGGTACTCGGTCTGCCATGCTTGATGTTGGGTAGTCAGGGCGGCCATCTGAGCCTGAAGGCTCTCCATGGCCGGACTATTACCCGGTGCTGCAGTGGGTATCTCCTCATCATCTGGTACGGGTACATGGTCAGCAACAGGAGCCCTGTTGGAGCCCGCAACATATCTCTCAACAATGTCCCCTTGAGGCCGTCTCGGAGCGAAGGGGTCAGCTGGTATGTATAGCTCGGAGAGCTCGTCTCCAAGTGGCAGTGGCCGGGGGAGGTATGTGATGTGACTCCCATCTGCCAACGAGAGCCAAAAAGGTTCTCCCCGTCTCTTCTGAGGAGCTTGCACCTCCTCAACATCCCTTCCGTGTACAGCGGGGCCTCCAACCCTTCCTCCAAGTCAGGGAGGTCCATCACCTGTGCAGCGATCAAGGAGATCACCCCACCTCCCACAATGTCTCGTGGCTCTTTCTTCCTAATCCGCTTCAAATCGGTAAGGAAGAGATAAGGCCAATCTGGTACCCTATCGTTTGTGGGGAGGCATGCGTATAATAGTAGAAGGTTCGTGAGAGCGACCTTGTTCTCCTCCTTGTGTCCACAGAAGACACTCATGAAGATCTTGGGATGAGTCTTAAACAAGGGTGAGTGAATTTGTTGGAATATCACCCCCTGCATGAAACTCAGATCTAGTGGCGGCTAGCCAAAACTCACACAAGTCAGGTGTCGGGACGGGGTCCTGCCAGTCGTCGGAGGCACAAATAGTCACCCCGAATGCCTCTTGCAGTTGGGTGTAGTCCAACGTATACTTTCTCTTGTTGAACTTAAATGAAAGTCCAACACAAATATTGTCCTCCTTCTCCATGGTGAATGTGGCGATGAATTGGCGGTTGAGCTCGGGGTGGGTTGGAGCGTTCATTTCCAGAAAATCGCCGAGCCCAACATTGTTGAGGAATGCCTGCATGCTTCCCAACCTTGCACAATCCTATACCGCTCCTTCTCAACTTACGACAACTTGTATTTCTTCTGTTTTTCCATCACTTGCAATTGATCAAGCAAAGGAATTAGAAAGTTCAGAAGTTAGAGTAAGAGACGAACCCTCTGTTGTTTTTTCCGCAGGGGCGACTGAAGGGTGCGCAGGGGCGGCAGGGCGCAGTGGCGGCAGCTTGCAGGCGCAAGGGCGGAAGAAGTGCAGAGGGCGATTTCTGAGAGCTGTGAAGGTTGCGGTGCTGAGGGGCGTTTGGAGGCTTCTTGTCCGTGGGGATGTCGTCGGTGGTGATGAGCGGTGGAGGAAAGAGAGTGTGAGGGTGAGGGTTTTGTAGGGTGAGAGTTTGGAGAGGATGAGGGAAGTGTGTGGTGGTAGCAAGGGCCGGTGTCGCAGGGGCGGCAAGGGTAGGTCGCCGGAGGCGGCGCAGGGGCGTTGCACAGGGTGGTGTGTGAGATCTCGCTGGGGGCGCAGGGGCGTGGGAGGCGAAGAGGTGTAGGGTTCGAAGAGTGAGTGGAGAGAGAGGAGAGGGTGTGAAATTGTAGGTTTATTTTTGGGAAGTGTATATTTTTCTTTCCTTGATAAAACCGCAGGGGCGGGGGCTTGTCGCCGCGGGGGCGTGACAAGGAAGAGGGGAAACGCAGACTCCGCCGGAGGCAGCGCTGAGAATGTGTGTGAAGGATGGCCGCCGCAGGGGCGTAAGGTAGTCACCGCGGGGGCGGTGACCAGTATGTTTGCAGACGTCAGACTTAGAGCCGGGGGCAGTGCTGGCCATGGGTGTCACCGCGGGGGCAGGGACACTGAGCCGCAGGGGCGGTTTTCTTGATAGAGGCTCCTCTTCTTATTCCCTCGGGTTGCCTCCCGAGCAGCACCTTTGTTTTACATCGTTGGCTCAACGCAAGTGCTCTACCTCTATGATTGAGCCTCCTTCAGCATCACTTTGAGGTTTATAACCGTTTGTGAAGGTAATCCTCCGGAGAACCTGGTTTCAATCCTTGTTATGGCTTCCGCCATTTGCCCAACCTACTTTATAAGGTTCTTGATGCTGGATTTTGTTGCTTGGACATGAGTAGCAAAATGTTTAGTCAAAACCTACAACATATCTTCAGTTGTTTGATACTTACCTTATTGGGGATGTTGTTGTTGGTTTTGTTGATCCCTCCAACGAAAGTTCTGTTGGTCACGCCAGTTTGGCATGAAATTTTGTGCATAGGGATTGTTCCTAGGCCTTTGCTGTTGTGGCTGTCCATAGCCCATTGCGTTCACCTCAGTATCGTCATCCTGGACTTGGGGACACATATCCGTTGGATGGTATGGGTCAGCACACACTCCACATGCCTTCAGCTGCTGTGGGGTTCCCATAGTGTTAGTCTCTTCACTATTTCCTTCAGCTCCGCAAGCTCAGTGTAGATCTCACTCTTCCCGGAATTCACAGCATGAACACCTCTCTTGGAAGGAGTTCTTCCAAAGTTCCAGGTCCCTTCAGCTAGTTCCTGTATCTTTTTCAAAGCAAGGTCAAGGTAGAGTTATGAATATTACCTCCACAAGCCGCATCGACGATCCTCCTTTCATTGTCTAGCAAGCCATTGTACAAGTACAAGACTAGATCTTGAGTCGAATATCCGTGGAAAGGGCAGCTGGATCGGAGGCGTGCAAATCTTTCAAAGTACTCATAGAGATTTTCTTCCGCCTCTTGCTCGATGTTGCTTATAGCTTTCTTCAAGCTATTTTCCTTCTTGGCTGGGAAGTATTTCTGAAAAAATGCCTTGTGAAGGTTCCCCCAAGTGTCGATACTCCCGGATGGAAGGTGGTCATACCAATCATCCGTCGCATCTTTGAGTGTGAAACCGAATGCCATCATCTTGATTTGCTCTTCAGTAATGTTGGCCAGCTTCATGCTCATACACAGGGTATGGAACTTCCCAAGGTGTTTGATGCGGTCTTCACCACTTAGCCCATGGAAAGATGGGAGCAAGTGGATGAGACCCGGCTTGAGCTCAAAGTTGATTCCTTCCCCCAATGAGGGTATAGTAACCGCAAGAGGGTTTTGGGCCAAAGTGGGCTGTGTGAGTTGACGGATAGTGCGATCAACCATTTCTTGTTGGAGTTGTTGTTGTCTTCGTTGCCGAATGTGTGTCTTCTCAATTTCTAGATCAAAGGAAGCAATGCCGGAGTTAATAGCACAGGTTTGAACCATAAAAATGGTTCAATCCAATAATCAATAATAACAATAAAATAAAAACAACTAAACTCCCCGGCAACGGCGCCAAAATTTGACTAGAGGTATTTCTATGGTCGTCTATACCCTATCAAAATATAATCCCGACTTAGCACTAAAATGAGTATAGTGGTTAAGTAAGGGTCGAACCCAAGAGAGTTTGGTGTTTTTATTAAATTCAATTATTGATTATAGAAACAAGTAACAAAGGGGGTGTGTGGTTGAATTGATGCACACAAAACTTATGAAAACAAATAACGCAACAAGTAAGACAATGATGGGTGAATCTACACTAGGTTGATTCTAAGCATGCGATTTCTACTTTGGTGAATTTCTTTTATAATTTTTCAAGTAATCTCCCGTCTCGATCATATATATGTGTTGAGCCAACCGGCATCAACAGAACTTAACAGGTTAGTGTTCCGTAAACCTACAAGAACAAATAACAAGTTAGCTTTCAAACGAGACTAAGGGATATAAAGAAAAGATTAAAACCGTTAAACTTATCTTTATATTTGTGTTCCTTTTCTTTAAGCAATTACAACCCGTTATTACTTAAAGTTTACTACTAGATTAAAGACCCGAACCCGGAATCTATTAATCCTAGTTATTTGCATGCACTTTAGGACCTAAGGTGATCAATCTCAAGTAATAGTAAAACATGCAAATAGACAATGGAGATCAAGGAAACACAAAGAATTACTGAATGAAAACTATATTAGAAAGAACTTATTGTAACACCCCAAATTCTAAGAACTCGGGGAGCTACTGGTTAGGACCTCACAATGGGTCCCGACCTTAGTTTGACAACAATTTTACTAGGATCTTACAACAAGGCACAAAAGTATTAATAACATTTGAAAACTTTAAACAATATATACATGAAAAATATGTATCAGCCTTACAAATCAAAGGTACTAAAACGACGCATATAAAGTATATAAGACAACCTCGTCCCCAACTAAATGAGTATGTGGACCCGGTTGACCATTCCCTCCAGATCTCTCTACAACTGTCTTAACCTGCAAGGCATCTACAAGCGGTATAAAACCGTTAGCTAAAATTCTATGCATAAGTATAAAGGTAAAAGCACAATCACACATCATACACAATCGACATGCAACACTCAATCCTTTTATTATCTTTAAATAGGTGATAGGTCATTACTAATGATACTTATTTTGTGACACGAGCGATTCCCAAACCTCGCCCCTGTCCCCGTTTACCAACGCGGAATGGTACTAATGCATCTGACCGTCTACCGGACTGGGCTGGTCGCAGGGAACCTCCTAGACTCTCGCAAGAGCTAGGCAGATGATGTCACGACCCGTTATCATACACTTGGGTCAATTACGTAAATAATAAAGTCGGCCTAATCCGGTTTCGTTGTTTATCATAACTAACAAACACCACTCATACACATTACACTCATACAAGAAGCCAGCTAAGTAAGTCCGTGGACTTACCTGAATCAGATCTCGAGTTTCTAATTCGCAAATCGATCTGTACAGTAGGAATTCAGTGGACTGTCAAAGGAGGCAAGTGTGTCAGCACACTTTCTAGGTGATTAGAAGTCTAAGACTTCTAAGATAGTAGGTCTTAATAGAACGGAACTGATTACAGTATTAATTTGTGGTAAAATGACTATTTTACCCTTGGTCCCGAAACTTCTAAAATTTCCATAATTTATGTCTAAACTCTTATTTGAGACTAACATTTCATATTCTAACTCCTAAAGATGAGTTTGGTTACAAACTGGCAATTTACACATTCTTCTTATTTTTCGAAAGGTCATGAAGATCCAACTTCGGCTTCAAATATAAAACTCGAATAAATTTATAAAATTTCCGAAATAATTCCTTAGGTCCTATATCATATTCCATCTACTCATAGGAGAAAGAATTTCTTAAAACTGTTAAAGCATCACTTCTACAAAAATTTCTAAAGTTGGTTACAACACTTAACAAACAGCACACTACCTTAACTTTGAAAAATCATAACTCCTATACTACTCGCTGGATTTATCCCAAATTTTGATATGTTCTACTATAAAATCTTATCTATAATATATCCAAAATTCAGACACAAAGGAGATCATAATCCTATTTAAAACTATCTCACAAAACCGAATTTCAGCACAACAGAAAAACTGCTTACGACTCAATCTTTGAAAAATCATAAATCCCAAACCACTCGCTGGATTCCTCTCAAATTTTAATATGTTCTACAACAATATGTCAACTATATCATATCCAAAATTCAAGCCCAACGGAGATCAAGAGCTTCTTTAAAACCATCTCACAAAACAGCATCACTTGCTGTTTTCCCCAACACTCAGCACATATATAAAAACTACATGAGGCGTCAACTTTGAAACACAATAACTCTTAAACCGTAACTCCGATTCTTCCCAAATTTTAGTATGATCTACTATATACTACTGACTAAAACATATCCAAGATTTGAGTATAACTTACTCAAATCTTGACCCAAAGTTGACTGTTTTTCACTTCCGAAAATTCAGAAAACTGAGAGATGTAACAACTATCTGAAGTTGCTCCTTTGGGCTGAAATGTATGGGTTTAAAGATGGTTTAGAGGCACCCATTGACACATAAAAATGGAGGGGAAGTAAGGAGGTAGATGTGGGTCTTACTCGATTCTAGGGTTGATTGTATGCAAAACCAAGTCCTGGAGACGAACAGCCTGTGTGCAGAAGCGATTCCTGGAGTCGAAGTGCACAGAAGAGGGCTGCTGCTGTGCGAGGTTGGTGCTTCGATGGGCTGCTGAGATCTGAATGTCGACGCAGAAGAAGGGGAGGAGAGGTTTACGTGCATCTGGACAACCGATAAATGAAATTGAATGAAGGAAGGCAGGCGGCAGTAACCTCCGGCTGTTACAAGCAGATGGGGAAGCTGACGGTTCTGGGCTGAGTTCGGGCTGCTTCTGGCTGGGCCTCTTGGGCTGTTTCGATCCGCCAGCAAGGGTTTAAGGTAAGGGCTGAGAAAATTAATTCCAATTAAGAAACAATGGGCTGAAACAAGGCAAGAAATAAGTGGGCTGAAAGTTTGTCAAAACTTGTCAAAAACTCGTCATGGCTTTGTCAGGCCCATGCATGACTTCGTCACAGAGTTGTCGGGATTCGTCATGACCTCGTCTCAGCTCTGTCATGGTCTCGTCACAACTTTGTCACATTCTCGTCTCAGCCTTGTCATGATCTCGTCTAAAGTCATCGATAAGAATTAATTATAACAATTAGGGTTTGATATAATTCTATCATTTTATGTGAATTAAATTCTACTTAAAATGATAAATAATTATAAGAATTAGGGTTTGATATAATTCTATCATTTTATGTGAATTAAATTCTACATAAAATGATAAAATTTGTGAAGAAAGAAATACTAGATAGAATGGAAAACCGTCAACGGCTCGAAGTCCGATTTGCTTCGGAATTAAACGGAACAAAAATTCCAGATATTACACTTACAACCAAAGTAAAAATGCAACTTCAAACCAACCCAATGTAGCAAGGGAGTTAGCAACTCATTACAAAGGTAGCAAGATAATGGAAAAAGTGAATTCTAAATTGGATGATAAGTTTTTCTTTCTAGCAATCAACCAAGGACTATTTATACTCCAAAAGAAACTGAATAGGAGTAAATGGCCGGCCCAAAACAGCCACCTTTAATGCCATAAAGGTGGTGTAAACAGCCGGAGTAAAGCTTCTGTCGTTGAACCGTAGGGGCGGCCTTCAGATCCGCAGGGGCGGTGAAGGGAAAAACGCTTGATCTTCTTCATGGCCGCAGGGGCGGCTAGGCAATTCCGCAGGGGCGGATCTTTAATGCTTTTCAAACGTCAGACTCTTCAACTTCCTGCCGTTTTTTATGCCAAGCCGCCGGGGCGTCCCATTGTCGACGCAGGGGCGGTGCCACTGACTCTTCATCTTCCAGCTCCCATGTTGAGGCGCAGGCAGGAGCGCAGGAAGAGGCGCAAGGGCGTTGGTCTTCGCTTCTTCAGGGCAAGTCACGCAGGGGCGCCAAGGGTTGACACAGGGGCGGTGAAATTCTCCGTTCCTGGCGCTGGCGAAGGCGCAGGCTGCGCTCCGGAGTATGGTGTCACCCGCAGGGGCGGTGACACTGATCCGCGGGGGTGGTGGAGCAACTGAAGCTTTGCTTCGTGAACGGTCTTCACTCCTAAGTGCTTATAACTCCTTCTTTATCTTCTTTTAGTCGTCTTCTTCTGGACCAAAGAGTTCGTAGCATAAACCGACACAAATGTAATAAAAAGACCTATAAAACTATCCTAAATGATAGTGATTCCATCACCTATCAAGACTCTTTGTGGAAAGTTAGGTACCAAATTGTTCATTTGAACTTCTAGTCATCCTCAAAAAGATGGTCAAACGGAGGTAACTAACAGGACTTTGACTACTATCTTAAGAGTTGTTTAAAAGGATAATTTGAATGCTTGGGAAGATGTCTTACCACATATAGAATTTCCATATAATCACACCTTGCATTCATCTACTAATCTAATACCTTTTGAGTGTGTCTATGGAGTGAATCATTTGTCTCATTTTGATCTTATACCGTTGCCTTTAGAGAAGCGAGTAGATTTCATTGCAGGTAAACATGTAAAGTTCATTAAAGAATTACATGAGAAAACACGCATAAGGCTAGAGCAAAAAGGGAAAACCATCGCTTCAAAGGCATATCGGAATTGCAAGGAAATGTTGTTTGAACCTGGAGATCTAGTTTGATTGCATCTAAGCAAAGAGGGATTTCCGGAGAAGAGGAAATATAAGTTGTCTCCAAGAGGAGATGGACCATTGAGATTGAAGCGCAAAGTTGGAGGCAATACTTATGTCTTGGAGCTTCCAAATGAGTATGGTGTAAGTTCTATTTTCAATGTAGGAGACTTGAGTCCTTTTGAGTATAGAGATGCGCATGTTGGTGATTCGAGGATGAATCCTTTTCAAGAAGGGGAGTCTGATGTGGGAACATCTCTAACACTACCTCAAAGACCAGTTACTAGATCAAGGGCTAAAACATTGAAGGACAATCTAGCTACACCTTTTTCGGATTCCATCATGGAAGGTGCAATTACAAGGTCAAGAGCAAAGGGTATTCAAGATGAAGTTACGAGCATACTCACAACATGTACACTCAAGGAGACCCTACTCACTCTTAGGAATCCTTTGGAGACATTGTTACTATCTTTATATTTCTTACTTTAAAGCTCTCAAACATTCTTAAGGTACACTACTAGAAAAGCGGGCATCAATCGACACTTTTAACAGCATTTTGCGACACCTTAAGGTGTCGCAAAAATTATCAGCGACACCTTGAAAGTGTGTCACAATTTCCACCGTCACAATTGGCAAATGTGTCAATTGCGACACTTTAACGTGTCACATAAATTGAGACACGTTAAGGTGTCGCATTAGTTAATTACTTTGCGACATATATACTTGTCATGTTTCGATACATTTGCGACACTTTACCGTGACTCTTTACGGTACTTGCTTTGCTTTTTTAATGCAACTATTTATGACACCTTAAGGTGTCACAATTTACAATTAATTTATAAAAAAAATATAGAATAATGTAAGCATCTGATTACATGCGTATATATATATATATATATATATATAGAGAGAGAGAGAGAGAGATACAAGGCAACAATAAAAATGTAGAATAATAGCTTTGAAGTAGTGGGTGTCGTTTGCAAGAGTTGAAATTGCAAGAAGGATTGGTGTTGATTGGTATAACTAGAATTAGCTCTCTTGAACCTGAAAGCGGTTAGGAGGGTGGTCTGAGGGGAACCCATTAAGGTGAGGTTGAAGTGTTAGACGACTCCAAGGGAGGTGTATGGGAAGCGGAAGGTGTTGTAGGAGTTGAGAAGGGCGGTTATGGCTTCCTTTAGTAATGTCTTGTAAGGCTCGGCCCTTCCTTGAAGGCCAGTCCCTAAGAAGTGATTACACCATACTTTTGAGTTGTCAATAGACCGAATACAAACCCGTCCTTGGTGTCCGGGTTCACCACCTTCCAGTAGCATCTTCAAGTACCACAAAGAAATAATAAGATAAAACTTGACCTTCTGAAGGTGAATTTCTTGGAATGACTTTCTTTGTTGATTACCCTGCTAAGGTAGGAAAATTGGTTAATGTATCCAAGTCTCTTCCAATAACAAAGAAGCAACAAGATTTTCATCACTATAGTTGACAATGATGAAATCAAGATGACCTTGTAACTCACCAATAATTTCACCAGCAGCATCCATCCTGATGATAACAGAAAACAAAAACTGCATTGGAGTACCATGGAAAGAAACTTGCCTAACAGGTAAGTATTGAGGATGGAAGTTAAAAATTGAACTCTTAACATTTGATTCCATTGACTAAACAAACACTCTTTGTTGTACCAGTTCAGTAACAATCTGTTTCATTAGTGGTTTTTGGGCAAATTGTGTGATAATTAAGTAACATCACAAAACATTCCTTAACCATGAACTGTATCAAAAGTTGTTATATGGGCATTTTGGTATAATTGGCACTTACTTATTAGCAGATGGAGTTATGTATAAAGGCTTTTACCTTTGCAAATTTCTCTAGAGATCCTGAAGAACACCAATATCTGATCGGAATGGAACCCTCAGAATATGAGTGTATTGTGTCCCACTGACTTTTTCCAGCCTTTGGTTGCACGAAGTCCCTTTCGCATAAGGAATCAATCGAGTCCCCTAAGGAAATTACAATAAAAAGGAAGATTATACACTAAAGAGTATCAAATATGCTATTCACCAGCACATTATATATTCTTAGTTCAAGGTATGCAGAATGAAAACTTAATCATATAAGAATAGACACTCACAATGAGAATCCGAGGGGTAATATGTAAAAGATATTCTAGCTTCTAGCTCAAAACTTTTATACTACTAATTCAGTGTAGGAAACTTTCCAACTACTAAGTCAAACTTAGATAATCTTGACAACAAATAATTGAGATAAGGTTAGAGCTTGTCTAGAAACAATGATTATCCAAATTCTCATAAATTCTCACATGATGAAAGAAGAGCATAAGCAACCTATTCAGGTGCGAGTGAATAGGTTATTTATGACCCTAAATTCATAAAATAATTGCTAGCTTTCAGCATCCTGATGCTCACAATCAAAATCACATTCAATATATTATATTTACTACAAGAAAGCCTTTAAAATAACTTAATGCTAAAAAGTCAAAAATACGAACATGATAATCGTTTTTTTTCAGAAAAAAAAAACGATTATTACTTTCAAAAAAAACGATTATTACTTAAGACCCTAAGTTCTACACTAGATCTTATATTGTACATAGATAAAATCAAAGCCACTGGCATATATACACATGAGATGATAGCATAGGAAAGCATAGCATAGCAAAGCATCGCAGAGAAAGACTACCAGTATGTATAATACTTGAGAAAGGTCAAAGTAACAGTAAATTCTCCTACGATTTCAACAATAGATACAGGGACTGACTACATCAAAATTCAGGAGCACCTCTTTATATATACATTGTAATAAGAAAGATGAGGTAAAAGAAACAAGCAAAAAATCATTCCCAATAAAGAGGGCCAAACCAAAGCACATACAAATCATCCTTTCAACAACCAAGAATTTCAGCATACAAAGCGTTCAAGTTGTAACAGTTAAAGTGAATGCGTGTCGTCACTAAAAAAAGAGAAGAGTTTCAGCATCCTAATTCTCAAGCATTTCTTGCATAAAAATGGACACTCCTCGCAGCTACATGAAAGAAGAAAATGGCCACTAAATGACAACTGGTATTGCAGATAACAGTTATAAAACATTTTCTCAATCCAGACACCAGGACAAGGTAGTTGGACAGGGTACCGTGCATTCATTGAACAAAACATATCATCTTAAGAATTCAGCATTACGAAATATACGAACAAGGACAAAGGCCGAGAATGAAGTACTAGATTGAAGAGCCAATAATCTCGGTAGTTAAAAGTTAAGTACGATTGCTCAATTTTGACATCAACGATAGTAATACTTCAAGAGCAATTTGAAGTAGAAAAATGAATGTGAGATCAAATGGAACGAAAAAAGGAGGGATTAGATTCGTTTACCTCTCTAGGGCAAGCGGTAAGCAGGGAGCGAACACCGACCTTGAAGGATTTCTTCAATTTTGAGTGCCTTGATCCAATAGCAGGAGCCACGGAACGAAGATCTTGACTGGTGACGTCCATAGTTGGAAAGCAAAATTAGGTTTATGAAGTAAATTTTATCAGATCAGAATTTGGGAAATTGGAACCGGACATTTGGGAGAGAGTCTAGAATGAAAGTCCTACACTATCGTCTTTTTAAAATTGGAGCAATTCTTTTCCCGTTGTCTACTCGAATTTCATCAGATCAGAATTTGGTGCTTGCGAAACAACGATGGAAGATTGGTTCTATCGACCGAAGGGAAGGGGAAAAGAGACAAATAAACTTTGTGAGTCTAGAAGACTAATGCGACATATTTAGTGTGGTTAAAATAAAATAAAAAAGTGACGTTTTTATATGTCATTATTTGTACCATTTGCGACATTTGAAGGTGTCACTATTTGTTTCATTTGCGACACTTTAAGGTGCCTCTTTTTGTGTTAACTGTGACATTTATATGTGTCTGAATTTTGCGACACATTAATGTGTCCTTGATATTGCCATTTGCGACACCTATATGTGCCGGAAAATAGAGGCACCTTAAGGTGTCGCAATTTAGCGAGAGTTTCGCGGATGCAAATTTTTTGCGACACATTGGCATTGTGTCGGAAGGAAGGTGTCGCATATAACGCGCATTTTTAGTAGTGGTAGTTGTTAGTTTTGATCCTATCTTTGAGATTATTATTTTTATATCTTTTAAAGATATTTTTTCTAGATTATTTTCTAAAAGATATTTTTTGTAGTTTACATAGAAGATCTCCCTTATAAATAGCCTTACAAGGGGAGATTATTAGATAGATTACAATTGATATTATTCAACATATTATGTGAACTTGCTGCTTCACTTATGAAGTTTGTGTAACACCCGGTTCTTCATAGGCCCATAGGATAGACCTTAGGTAGAAGAACCGCAGAAGTGGCCTCGGACAGCCGTCAACCGCGGGGCGGCATCGGGGTGCCGCAGGTGCGCCTACCCACTGGGGCAGCCATTGTTCACCGCGGGGGCGGTAATATAGTGGGCCGCGTCATTTTAATTCATAACCTTTGACTGTAACCAATCCCATCATTCTTGTAATATTCCGAAACCCTATTTCTTCTTTTCCCCTTCTGAAATCACCCGTCATTCCTGGAGCTTCACCCTTGGTGAACTTACGTAAGTGAGGATCCTTCTCCTTGTTTATCTTCCCTTCTTCTCATCATCTATTCTTCCTCCGTCCTTCATTTCCTTCTTTCCTTCCAGTTGTCATCATAACAAAGCGGTGTTGTTTCCCTTCACCGGACTGCAGCAAGTACAAGTAGACGCCGTCCGTGTGGATTCTGGAGGAAGATCTTGCTTATTCGATTCCGTTGTTAAAGAAGGGTAAGTCTTTCTTCCTTTCCGTTCCTTGGATCACCTAGAGGCTACGTGATGTACTGATTTAGTAGACTTGTCTAGATCTACAACGGATTGCAAGAAGTTGGTGGAACCAGAAGATCGATCAAAGAAGAGAAGACGGAGTTCGTTTTCGCCAGTACCGCCCCTGCGCCTACACTCCCCCGCGATCGTGCCTCACCGCCCCTGCGGGTCTCCCCTGTCGCGGGTGCGGCTGTTGTGTCCCCCCCCCACACGCCACTTCACCACCGCTGCTGCGGTTTTCCTCCAGTGAGAAACTTAAGTCGTTCTTTCGACTTAAGTGCGATCTTGTGGTATGTCTTCCATCCTTTCTTGTACCCATTTGAGGATGATGTAGTATCACAATAGGTGGCCTAGCAGACCGTGAGTAAATCCCATGTAGTGGGCTAGTTGTAGGTTATGTTCCGAGTGCGTTGAGATGGATTTCGATAGGAAACTACTTAGATGCAGTTTCATATGGTTGTGATGTGGTTGAAATCCATTGTCTTGATCAATATCAGGCTTTGAGGAGGGAGTTCAGATCAAGTTGGGCAAATAGCTGAGAGTGATCGATTCCTGGTAAGTCCGTAGGACTTACTTAGCTGTTGTGACATGATTGATTGATGCTTGAGTGGTGTTTGATATCGTATTGTGGCTTAGGTATTATATATCTATCTACCAACCTATTTATTGGCCCACGGTTAATGGGCGGTGATTACTTGTCCGGTTCAAACAAGGGAGTGTGGGAGGTGCTTCGTCACTAGGCCAGATTTGGATATATGGGGATGATACCGGTCCAATCCACATGGTATACGGGCTGGTGTTGTAACACCCCGAATCCGTGGGACTCGTAATGCCACGTTGGGCTAGGATCTCATAGTGGATCCTGACCCTAGCCTGACAACAAGTTCACTGGACCTTACAACATGGCATTGACAAATATAAAACAAATACATAAAACTTTGTAAAACTGTACAACCAAAAGGTAAACAAGATCATAGTCGAGTATCAAACATAACCCTCACACAGGAGGTATACAAAACATCATCCTCACGCAGGAGGGAAACATAGACAGCCCCAAAAGCCATAATCCCCTAATGTACAAGAGTCCTCAACCTGTCACTCTGCCAGATCACTCAGCTGCTCGCCTATCTTGCAAGGCATCTACAACATGGTATGAAACCATTAGTTAACCATACATATATAAGGTAATGCATAAGCACAGTCACAATCATGAAAGATAAACACATAGGCATGCTATCACACATTTACCCATTTTATCAGCTTTATATAATAGTCATTCACTCAAATCGTATATATATAGAGAGATGAAACTATGTGACACGAGGAACGTATCATCCTCGCCTCTGTCCTTGCTAGCCATCTGGAAGTAGTGTCGGTCACACAACCCGTGTACCCTATAGGAGTGGATTGCGCCCTTCATGTATACCAGGTGGCCTGACGTCAAAGAACCTCCCAAACTCCACGGCGGAATGAAAGAGAAAGGTTATCACAGCCATGCTTACGGGGCAATAAATAAAACATAGGTCAGTAATAATCGACATATCATGCTATCATATCAAGCATATATCACACAACAGACATGCAAACACCCAATATAAGAATGGTAGCTAAGTAAGTTCTACGGACTTACCTCAACCTCGTACAACACTCAACCACGATCAACCTCCAATCCTGAGAGGGACACTGCCTAACAACAAGGCATAGAGGTATATCAATCTCCTATCAATCAAAATGGGTCACACCTAGACCCAAGGGATCCATAGGATCATCCTCAACATAAACCTCACAACCTATAATCCTCAAAAGCCTTACAAGGCATAACATGATCATAATATCATCACACAGCCTCATCTACACCTAGCATGGTACCACACACTCACACTAGGAAAGGAAGAGGCAATCCCATCCATAAGCAAGCCTAGAAGCAAGACACACCTGCAGAAACAAGGGCAAAGCCAAGCTGGTCCAGGTGGGTGCATGGGCGGCTGCAAGATGGCGTAGGGGCGGCTTCAAGGTGGAACAGGGGCGGCTCCAAGGTGGTGCAGGGGCGGCTCCAAGGTGGCACAGGGGCGGCTGGTGTGCAAAGGACACATTTCTAGCTTCTCTTTGCTTCTTCACTTGATTCTCTTCACTTCTTCTTTAGCCATCAGCCAAGCACATACATATACATACATATATACATCAAATGAAGCCTATAAAGGCTTCCACAAGATCAATCTTGTGGAACCTAAGCTAGGGATAAAGAAAGGAAGGAAAGAAGAAAGAAAGAAGGAAGATAGGAAGAAAGAGATGAAAAACTCACCAAGCTGAACCTAAACAGAGGAAAAATCACACCATAACCTCAAGGCTGGCTATCAACAAGCACAACAACATCAACCATCAACATCCACAAGCAAAGCCACACAAAAGCTCTCACAAAATCAACAAAGATCAAAGAAGAACAAGATGGAGATCCAAAGAAGGGAGGAGAAGAAGATGAACGTGAGGGAGAAGATGGAGTTGGAGAGAGATGAAAAAACCCTCCTCCATAAACAAAGAAGAGACTTATATAGGAAGCCAGCCCAAAAGCACGATTCAAGAGTAAACAAAGTCGGCTGCAACACACCTTAAACCGCAGGGGCGGCTCAGGGAGGCGCAGGTACGGCCCAGACAAACCGCAGGGGCGGTCTCTGGCTCATACAGGGGCGGCTCAGGCTGAATTTGTACCCTCAGCACTCACTCTCATCTCCTCCAGACTAAGGCTTTTACAGGTGCACTGACCCACTCCAGCTGAATAATGTCCAATGGCGAGAGTCCGTGACTTCTCGTATCACACTTATAATTAATAAGGTGAATGACTTAATGAAGATAATAATAACCGGATCTCTGTGATAGCATGATGGATGTTTACTA
Organism: Fagopyrum esculentum; assembly: GCA_033239045.1. Classification (NCBI taxonomy): domain Eukaryota; kingdom Viridiplantae; phylum Streptophyta; class Magnoliopsida; order Caryophyllales; family Polygonaceae; genus Fagopyrum; species Fagopyrum esculentum. Next base: position 86,582,797 of record BSUD01000001.1, read on the forward strand.
TATTCATTGCGTGTGTTTGTGCTTTAGTATCGTTCCTTCATGTTGTAGTTAGCTAACAGTTTATCCGTGTTGTTAGATGTCGTGCAGGATTGTGAAGCTGCCGAGTGATTCGGAGGAGGTGGTCAGCCGGGGTTCCCGTACATTGATAGGACGGGTTGGGTTTTGTTGGTCTTTTGTAGTAGACTTTGATAGATTGGTTATGGTTTCGGTTTTACCTTTGTACCTCGGTTGAGTGTCGGTACCTTATATGGAATTGAATACTTTGACTTTGGATTTCTATGTTTTTATCGTCTGTGCCTTGTTGTAAGATCTAGTAATGTTATTGTCGAGCAAGGGTCGGGACCCATTGTGAGGTCCTAGCCTGTAACGCCCTGAGTCCAAGATTTGGGGTGTTATAATATGGTATTAGAGCTCTAGGTTGGCAACAATGGTACTAGGATTCTTCTAAAGGTCGAACGATTTAAAAATAGAACCCGAAAGAGGTCTGAGTTGTAAAAGGTTTTGTTTGCAAAATCATGAGCATAGTCGGTTTGGGATAGAAGTACGAAAACCACTACCACCTCCGAAGATCTCGCAGTATCGAGTAGTCGGCCTTCTCATGATAGTTTTGGATTTACGCTATAGTATGCACATTTATATACGCTATCCAGACCTGGCTAGAGTATATGCATCCCATGTAGATGGCACGTACTAGGACAGGGAAACCTACTGGTAGGGGAAGAGGTCGTCCACATCCTCCTTGAGTTAGACGTGATGATGCTGATGAGACTCCTGCCATCCAAGGGCGAGGACGAGGAGGTAAACATCCGCTAACGAGAGGTCGGGGACGTGACCCCATTGTGGGCCGGCCAGCTAAGGCTCCGCCAGTTGCTGACACACCGATAGAGGATGTTGCAAAGAGCGGTATGCTTGAGGTTAGGGAGAGAACCGCTGCTAGATCCGGGGTTCGGAGTTCACCATCTATTGAGTTAGACCGGTATCGTTGGGTGCATCTATGTACCGAGATTACGTACAGCAAGTCGAGAAAGCTTACAGGGATGGAGTACCACCCCCATCACCGCATGTGCCTACGCGATCGGTTGAGTTCTCGCGGAGGGTTACCCAGGTTACGGCTGCACCAAAGAGAGATGCACCAGTGGTTGTTGATGCGGGTGACAAGGGGTGAGATGAGCTGAGATCGCCGAGACCGGATTCCTAGTTGAAGGCTTTCAACCAGCAGAGGGTACCCACTTTCGATGGGAAGGTGAGGCTAAAGGTGGAGCACTAAATCTTCCATGTAGAGTGTGCCTTAGAGGCGATCCGTTGTCCAGAGGAGCGGATGGTGGAGGTAGTTCAGACATTGTTCCAAGATCAGGCACGGTACTGGTGGAGGACAGTCAGAGATGGAGTTACCAGGATAGATCAACTATTGAGTCAGGTTTGAGAGAGCTTCTTCCCTGAGTCACTATGGAGGGATAGAGTATAGGATTTCCTGGAGGCCGGGTTTGAGACATCCCGGTGGCGGTAGCGATAAGGAGGTTTAGAGAAGAGTTGGCACTGCTGGGTCCCGCCGCACCTCCGGTGGACCAGCATGTGTATTTGTTCTCTCGGAGACTGAGAGAGTCTACTCGCGCCTATCTGGCGGGTTTCCGCGGTGACTTTATAGCTGACTACCAGGATTGAGCCTTGTCTTATGAGAGGGACCGACCGGGTCCTAGGAGAGCATCATAGTTTGGTGGGCCTGAAAAAAGGCGGAAGATCGGGCATCCTAGTGAAGGAGGAGCTTCAGGTTAGGGACGTGTTCAAGACCGTAGTAGACAGAGTTCTAGATCGTCGGCACCACTTCCTGAGGGTGAATGACTGTGCTATAACTGTGGAGAGAGGGTCACATTAGGCCTACGTGTACGAGACCGTTGATAGCGTGCTTCACCAGCAGTAAGACGGGTAATCGAGCTAGTTTTTGCCGACAGGGCAAGGCTCCTTCATTGCAGGGATCATCCCCTACGGGAGTTCAGAGTGGTGGATAGAGGTCAGCACCATATCCGACTCAGGGGCAACAGCATCACAGAGCCCCTGGGTAGTCCACTCCACAAGGTTCCGCATCGGGTACTATTCGGGGTAGAGGGCATAGTGGACGTATTGTAGAGGCAACAGGGTCAAACGACAGGGTGTTTGAGATGAGGAACACCGAAGATCCGGAAAAACCGGAGACTACAGGTACCATCCTGATTCATGGCATGCCTGTTAGTGTTTTATTTGAAACGGGTACCACCAACTCGTTTATATATGATGCTTGTTTGGAGTGGCAATCGCTAGAGACTATAGAGGGTGCACCTTTCACTATCGGATTACCCGATGGGAGAAAGGTACGGAGAACTCGGGAGATAAACGATTATCTTATCCGCCAAGGAAATCATGATTGGTCAACAGACATCTTCGTCATGTATCTGGCACATACAGAAGTCATATGGGTTTGGACTGGATGTACAGACATGGAGCAGTTCTAGACATAGGTAGGAAGACCGTAAAGGTCACTACCAAGACGGGACAGGGAAGATATTCTAAGGTTGGGACCTCAGAAAGACTGGCGCCGTTATCAGCGCCGTCCGAGCGGCAAGATTGATCGGACAGGGTTACGAAGCCTATTAGTGTTACGCCATGAAGGAGAGTAAGAGTCCGAGCGTTGAGGAGGTCCCCGTGGTGAGTGAGTTTGCGGATGTGTTTGGGGAGCTACCAAGGTTACCACCCCAGAGGGATGTAGATTTCAACATCGAGCTGGAGCCAGCGACGAGACCGATCTCGAAGGCGCCTTACTGTATGGTGCCTATGGAGATGTTGAAGCTGAAGAAGCAACTCGAGGAGTTGACAGACAAGGGATTCATTGTTTTACCTTGGGGGCACCTGTCCTGTTTGTGAGAAAGAAAGACGGGACAATGAGATTATGCATCGACTACCTGGAGCTGAATAAGGTGACGATTAAGAACAAGTATCCACTACCTCGCATTGATGACTTGCTAGACCAGTTGTAGGAAGCGACAGTGTTCTCTCGGATTGACTTGAAGTCAGGGTATCACCAGCTTAGGGTGAGAGACCAGGATGTACTGAAGAGGGCATTTCGGACCGGGTACGGCCACTACGAGTTTGTAGTGATGCCATTCGGACTGACGAATGGGCCTTCCGTGTTTATGGAGTTGATGAACGGAATTTTCATTGATTTCTTGGACCAGTTTGTGGTGGTGTTCATTAACGACATCCTAGCATACTCTCGGAGTAGGGAGGAGCACCTCGGTCATTTGAGGGCAGTGCTCAGAGTTCTTCAAGATAGAGAACTTTATGCTAAGTTCTCTAAGTGTGAGTTCTGGATGTCCAAGCTGGCATTCCTAGGTCATGTAGTGACTGCTGAGGGATTCAGGTTTATCCGGCTCAGATTGAGTTTGTAGCTACTTGGCCACCTCCGACGAATGTAAAGGAGGTACGGAGTTTCTTGGGGTTAGCCGGATACTACCGCAGATTCGTAGAGGGATTTTCAGTTATAGCCCGACCGCTCACCGGCCTTCTGAGGAATACCGTCCGGTTAACGTGGTCGGAGTAGTGTCAACACAGTTTTGAAGAGCTAAAGCGGAGGCTTACTTCTGCTCCTATTTTGACATAGCCCGAGGGAGTGGGGGACTATGTAGTCTACATTGATGCATCCAAGCTAGGCTTAGGGTGCGTGTTGATACAACGTGAGAGAGTTATAGCGTATGTATCAAGGCAGTTGAAGACCTACGAGGAGAACTACCCGATGCATGACCTGGAGCTGGTTCCGGTAGTTCATGCTTTGAAGATCTGGCGTCATTACATTTATGGAGCAACGTGTCAAATCTTCACTGATAAGAAGAGTCTTAAGAATATATTCACTCAGCGGAAGTTGAATAACCGCTAGAGGAGATAGTTGGCAATGATTAAGGATTTTGACTTGGAGATTTTATATCATCCGGGCAAGGTGAATGTAGTCATTGACTCCCTTAGCCGGAAGACGCCTCAGAAGATGGCAATAGCTAGGCTGACCGTACAACCGCAGCTGCAGAGAGACCTAGTTGGATTGGAGATTGACATCCAGTTTCCGGATACGGATAGTCATCTAGCTACTCTAGAGTTGTTACCTGATATGTTGGGTGAGATCCGACAGAAACAGGAGTTGCCCGACGATGTTGAGGATTCCAGACCAAATGTCTCGAGGTGAGGCACCACAGTTTTAGGTGGCTGCCGATGGATTTTTGGGATGCCATGGGCGTGCGTGTGTACCGGTCGACCGAGAGATAAGGTAGAGGATTTTAGAGGAGGCACACTCTACCCCTTACTCCGTGCACCCAGGTACGAGTAATATGTACCAGGATACGAGACGATCTATCTGATGGGGCGGGCTGAATCCCGATGTGGCCAGGTACGTGGCCTAGTGTGCGACTTGTCAATAGGTCAAGATCGAGTACCACTGGTCTGGAGAGGATCTCCACCCGTTACCGATTATGCAGTGGAAGTGGGAGGACATCTCCATCATATTTGTTACCGGGCTTAGGCTGAGCTGAAGCTATGATGCCATCTGGGTGCTAGTAGACCGCTTGACCAAGACTGCACGTTTTGTTCCCATCAAGGAAACGTGGTCGGTGAGTAGATTGGATGAGAAGTTCACTAGGCAAATAGTGAGACTCCACGGGGTACCGAGGACCATTGTCTCGGACAGAGATGGTCGGGTTACCTCTAGGTTTTGGCATCAGGTGCATGCCGCCTTGGGAACTAGTCTACACTTCACGATAGCATATCACTCGTTGACGGATGGACAATCCGAGAGGACTATCAAGACTTTAGAGGATATATTGAGAGCATGTGTGCTGGGTTGGGGTTAGGAGTGGCCCTATCACCTTCCTCTGATAGAGTTCTCTTATAATAACAGTTGGCATGCGTCGATAGGGATGGCTCCATATGAGGCTTTGTATGGACGGAAGTGTCGTACACTACTTTGTTGGGAGGAGCCGAGTAGCAATATTAGGGTCGCACTGGAGCAGGTACTTGACGACATAGCACGAGTAGCTTTGATACGGGAGCGTATGTTGGCAGCGCAGAGTCGCTAGAAGTCCTACGTGGACAAGCGACCCCGACCCTTGGAGTTCAGAGTTGGGACTCAGCTTTGGTTACGGGTATCACCGACGCGGGCATCCGACGTTTCAACATCAAGGGGAAGCTAAGTCCTCGGTATGTGGGACCATTCGAGATCTTAGAGCGAGTCGGAGAGGTGGCGTACCGATTAGCATTCCTACCGAAACTGGAGGGAATTCACCTAGTCTTTCACGTGTCTCAGTTGAGGAAGTACATACCAGACCCGAGACACGTCATCAACTAATGAGGACTTGGTGGTGGAGCTAGACACCTTTGTGGAGCATCCGCTAGCGGTCTTGGAGAGGAGTACGAGACGATTATGCTCCAAGGACATACCGATGATGCGAGTTCATTGGTCGAGACGAGGAACTGACGAGGCTACCTAGAAGACAAAGGATAGTATTCGGAGGAACTACCCCGAGTTTTGGGTTGAGTTATCCGTCGAGAGAGGAGCATCGGGTTTGTTCCAGACCCGGTTTTTATTATGTGTTGTCTTGTATATGTTATGATACATGATGTGTGTATAGACGTATCTTGTTATGAGTGGTGAACTTTGACATAATTGTTGTTTCACGGATTAGTATGCTAGGAAGTTGCGACTTCCGCATGAGTTGGGACGGGATCTAGGAGTTCTAGACGGGAGGATCTTTGGGTCTATGTTTTGGGTCGAAACTTGTTCTTATGGGGTGATGATGTAACATCCGGTTCATCAAAGGCCCTTAGGGTAGGCCTCAGGTAGAAGAACCGCAGGAGCGGCCTCAAACAGCCGTCGACCATGGGGGCGTCATCGGGGTGCCATAGGTACGCCTAACCGCAGGGCGGCCACTGTTCACCGCGGGGGCGGTAAAACAGTGGGCCGCATTGTTTTGATTCGTAACCTTCGACGGTTACAAATCCCGTCCTTCTTTTAATATTCCTAAACCCTACCTCCTTCTTTTTCCGTTCTGCAACGGCCGTCATTCCTGGAGCTTCACCCTTGCAGATCTTACGTAAGTGAGAATCCTTCTCCTTCTTCCACTTCCCCTCTTCTCATCATCTATTATTCCTCCGTCTTTCATTTCCTTCTTTCTTTCCAGTTGTCATCATAACAAAGCGGTGTTGTTTCCCTTCACCGGACTACAACAAGTACTAGTAGAGGCCGTCCGTGTGGATTCCGGAGAAAGATCTCGTTCATTCGATTCCGTTGTTAAGGAAGGGTAAGTCTTTCTCCTTTCTGCTCCTTTGATCACCTAGAGGCTACGTGATGGTCTGATTAAGTAGACATGTCTAGATCTATGGTGGATTGCAAGAAGTTGGTGGAACCAGAAGATCGATCGAAGAAGAGAAGATGGAGTTGGTTGTCGCCAGTGCCGCTCCTACGCCTGCACTCCCCGCAACTACGCCTCACCACCCCTGCAGGTCTCCCCTGCCGCGGGTGCGGTTGGTGTGTCTTTTCCACCCCTGCGCCACTTCACTACCGCGGCTGCGGTTTTCCTCCAGTGATAAACTTAAGTCGTTCTTCCGACTTATGAGTGATCTTGTGGTATGTCTTCCCTCCTTCCTTGTACCCTTTTGAGCATGATGTAGTATGATTATAGGTGGCCTAGCAGACCGTGAGTAAATCCCATGTAGTGGGCTAGTTGTAGGTTTGTGTTCCGTGTGCGTTGAGATGGATTTCGATAGAAAACTACTTAGATGTAGTTTTGTATGGTTGTGTTGTGGTTATAACTCATTGCCTTGATCTATATCACGCTTCGAGGAGTGAGTTCAGATCGAGTTGGGCAAATAGCTGAGAGTGATCGAGTCCTGGTAAGTCTGTAGGACTTAATTAGCTACTATGACATGATTGATTAATGCTTGATATGTGTTTGATATCATGTTGTGGCTTAGGTAGTATATATTTATCTACCGACCTATTTATTGTCCCACGGGTAACGGGTGGTGATTATTTGTCCACTTCTGCCGAGAGAGTTTGGGAGGTGCTTCGTGACTAGGCCAGATTTGGATATACGGGGATGGTAGCAGTCCACTCCACATGGTATACGGGCTGGTGCACTGATCTACTCCAGCTGAATAATGTCCGAAGGCGAGAGTCCATGACTTCTCGCATCACACTTAAAATTAATAAGGTGAATGACTTAATGAAAATAATAATAACCGGATATTTGTGATAGCATGATGGATGTTTACTGTATTCATTGCGTGTGTTTGTGCTTTAGTATCTTCCCTTCATGTTGTAGTTAGCTACGGTTTATCCGTGTTGTAAGATGTCGTGCAGGATAGTGATTCGAAGGAGGTAGTCAGTCGGGGTTCCCGTATGTTGATAGGACGGGTTGGGTTTTGTTGGTCTTTTGTAGTAGACTCTGATAGATTGGTTATGGTTTCGGTTTTACGTTTGTATCTCGGCTGAGTGTCGGTATCTTATATGGCATTGCATACTTTGACTTTGGATTTCTATGTTTTTTATCGTATGTGCCTTGTTGTAAGATCCAGTAATATTGTTGTCGAGCTAGGGTCGGGACCCATTGTGAGGTCCTAGCTCGTAACGCCCCGAGTCCGAGATTTGGGGTGTTACAGTTTGTATTTTATTCATTCATATTCAATCAAAGACAGATCCTTGATTGAATCGTTGTGAAGACCTTGCTAGATTGTGCTTGTGTGTGTTAATATTTTTAAAAGTTGATGCTCCTGGTCAATATTAGTCCCTCCTTGTGTTTGTCTGGCTTAGAAGGCTTGTGTAAGGTTAAAGAAGTGAAGGTTAAGGTAAGATCTTCGTTAAGGGGTTTTGACACATCATTGGTCAAGCTTCTTTGTGGGAATATCTTGGTTTATATATTCTTATACTTATCATTTTTCATTCCATTATTCATCTTCTTATCTTTCCATATCATTCATCATTCCTTAGTCCGAGGTTCCAAAATTCTCGGTCTGTTCTTACTGAAATCTCGCCCGAGATTTCCATAATCTCTCAGAGATTTGCTTCTGCCGAGGACTTTCAATCTAGATCGGGAACTGCAGCTTCAACCCCGCATCACCACATTTCTTGCTTCCTTGACCATCCTTACACATGTATGGCTCCTCCAAAGTAGATATCAATGTCACTAAGGAAGACTTAGGCATGAGTAAGGTTTCATTAGATGCACATGATGTCCATAAGCTAACAACGTTCTCTTGGATGGATTTTGAAGATGACAACCTCTTCTCCTTCAATGCCCTTGTTCTTGCTCTAGTGTTTTGTCCATGTGTAGGGGCTGTTGGGAATGGTCCCTCATAAGGTTCATAAATCCCAAATTCAATCTTCTTTAAAAGCAACAAATCATACATGTAATAAGATAAATGACTTAAACTTAATCATGCTCATATAAAAGCCCACAAGTAACTGCCTCCGTATTCTTACTCAAACGCACTCAAAGTCCAAAGCGACAATGTCAAACAATACACGACAATACTCACAACATCTTAAACAAAGCAAAGATCCACAATCAAAATATATTCTATAATGATCATCACAAAACTCCATCTAATAGGTGTAGAAGTGACTTAATTAATCCCACTTGAAAAGAGGGTTGTACTTCACTTAGGTTGTGTAAATAACCCTTTTGTTCAACTGATCAAGTACCTAGAATATCTACCTAGGTATACTATTAATCCAAACACCACAACTCATAACTTATAACATGTAACAACTTTTGTCCAAACAAGGCTTTTAAGAATACTCACGTAGAAAAGACGGAATGAAAGTCGATCAACGATTGTTGAACTTCGACTTGAGCTAAAACCTTATCTGAAGGTGCTTCCAAACCTAAACAACATAAAGTTTACAAGTTTAACTCCGTTTTCTAAACTTGGGGTCATATAATGTAATATATATAAATATAGTTTAAAACTCGTAACTAAAACTTGGGTTAAAATTGTAGATATCTTTTTTGGGTGAAAAAGTGTAAATCTAGATATTTGGGCCCTTTTATAAACACAAAACTTGGCCATAATCTGTAAATACTTTTCCAATGGCAGTTTTGCAAAATCATAAAGTATGGGCCATCTACGTAAATATAAAGTTTGGTAAATATTTGTAGTTATCTAAAAGGGAGCATAAATGCTAAAAACACAAATATGAGGCTGAAATGTAAATACGAAACTTGGGAGATTTTCTCAAATATGCCAAAAGGGTGGGGGCCGACTGCAATTACTTCCTAAGGGTGTTTTCCACGGCGGGAGTGCTTCCCGCCGGCGGTTGGCGGGTCTCTTCGCGGTGGCGACGATGTTGGCTTCTCGGGTAGCGGATGAAGCTTCTCCCAATGATGATGCAAGACACAGGCGGCGATTTCCTTCACGACGGTGGCTCTGGCTTCTCCGGCGGGACTCGAGAGCGAGTTGTAGAGGAGGAGTTGTTGTTTGTTTTTTCCTGAGTAGGTGAAAGAGAGAGGAGGGAAGAGAGATGTTGATAAAAGGAGAGCATGAAGAAGATCGGTGATGGTTGTAGAGGAGGGCTCCAAGAGAGGTGTTGCATAGGTTTGATGGAGGAGAAAGGTGGGTTTTTGGTTGCTTCCAAAGAGGGTGAAGGGGGCATGAAGAGTTGCAGGAGCTTGTTGTGTGCTTGTGTGGGATGGTGAAGGGAGGAGAAGGAAAGGTGACAGATGCTCGAGAGAGAAGGGGAAGAAAGCTGGTGACAAAGGTGGAGAAGGCAACAAAAGAAGAGGGGGATGACGTCGTGTTCTAAAGGAGGTGTAGGGATGGGAGTGTAGAGCTGCAGAGAAGAAGGAAGGAGTGTGATGTTGTGACACGGGAATGTGAAGCACAAAGAGAAGAGAGGTTGAGGATGATCGAGTGGTTGGGGAATAAGGTAGTGGGGCTTTGCAGCTGTTGTAGGAGAGGCTTGCAGAAAAGGTTGGAGTCAATACAAAGGCATTGTAGTGTATGATGAAGAAGGCGTAGGACGGCATCCAATGGCTTCAAAGGTGAGGGAAAAAGATAGGCAATGGAGAGAAGGAAAGAGAAGCGGGAGGGAAAGAAAGAACAAAAAATTCCGTAACTGATATTCGAATTAGAAAACATTTCATAACTTTTATGTAAATTAAACCACGGAAAATTTAAATAATATATACTCGTAAAATTTGATATAAAAATATACTCCTAATAATCACGATATAAAAAATAATAATAAATACGGAAAATTATTTATATAAAACACACCATATATTACGGGCATTTCATTAGGTTCCCCGAGGGTTATATCATTTATAAGTTTGTTAATAATTTGAATTTTCACCTTAAGGCCATAGTAAATATGGAACATTTTGTGAGAGGGACACCTATTGAAGAGGTTCTTCATTACATGATAGCATGTATTATAGTCTATATTTTGGCATTGGTTTAGACGTTTTGTCTTCATAAATCTGCATGTATGGATTTATATTCTTAATCATTATGTTGTTTTGTTTACATTTGCAAGAATCGAGGTCTACACCTAGTTTCGTTATAATTGTAGAGAAAATAACACATTTTGGAGCGATATGGAGCTAAAGGATCTAAGGAGTCATTGGAGCTACATTATGGAGCATTGAGGAGCTACAAGAAAGGCTTAGGAACCATGGAAGTTGGACAGAAGATTGATTTTAGACCAGATTAGAGAAATTGGCACGTAGCTGAGGATCACCTCGGATGGCTACAGTGTCAACTCGACCGAGGTGATCTTTCCGTTGGGTTGGACCGAGGCGAACGGCCCACAACCCATAAGATCTGTTATTCTTGGTTGAAGATCTTTTATTTTTGGCAAGTGCTTTTCCTATATATTGGGATGGATTTTCTGGATGGAAGCATTCTTAGATCTGGAAGTTGAAGGAACTTAGTTAGTTTGGAAGATTGAAGATATTCCAAGGAAGGAAGGAAGTTGCCTTTGAAGATAAAGTTGAAGGCTTTTGAAGGAAGTTGTAAGGTTTTCTTAGATTGTTTGATTGTTGTCTTTTGGTTTGTTATTGAGGAACGCAGTTTGCTTGTTTGATTGATTGTTTGATTGAGTTATTGAGACCTTTTTGTTAAGGTTTTCTTGTTTGGATATTGATTCCCTTTCATATATTTGATTATTGTTATCATGATGATTATTGGCTAAGTTCTTTGTGCGATTCTAGGGTGATTGGATGAAAGTTGTGGGAAAGACGATAAAAGAATGAGCATTTACCCCAATGGACCCTGAAAGCTCGAGTATTTCCTTAACCGAACCTCACCTCGGTCAGTTTGTAGAACATCTCGACCGAGATGGAACATGAATAGAACGAGGTGATACCTTTCCTGATCCTTATCTGAGTTGAGGTTTCAGTTTGCCAAATCCTATCCTTGTTATACCTTTCCTGGCCCGTACGCAAGCTTAGGATGAGACTTACCCGGTGATCTATTCCCACCTTAGAAACACCTTCCCTTGGCAATCCTCAACTCTGTCCACGTTATCCTTTGAGATCTTGAGTCGGAACCACAACCGGATGTTTTGGCCTCTAGAATCGGCATTTTCTTTATTTGATTATTACATCATCTTTGATACCTTTGTTTTATTGCTTGTTTTTTATTGACAACCTGAATTACCGAGCTTTGTTTCACCATAGTCTTTGTGTTCGACCCTGGAGTATTTGTTGTTATTACAATTGATCCGTGCACTACGGGTTCATATATTGTTTCAGGCTTATATTTTAGGTTATAAATTGAAAGCTATATCGTTCACCATACACACACATCTGACAACAAAAACGTTTTTGGCGCCGTTGTCGGGGACTTGGTCAAGACCAAGTTCGGTTTTGGTTGTCTTTTAGGGTTATTGCCCTTATTGCTATTGATTACTTTACTTGAGTGATTTCACAGGATCTTTCTTTAGGTTTATGCGAAGAACTCGTGCTGGAAAGGAAACCGTTCCTTACGATCCCGAACCAGAAGAGACATACAAAAGGAGATTGAAAGAAGCTAAGATGGCCGATCAAGATAATCGAGATCTTGAAGCTGAATTGAAGGAGGCATGAGAACAACTTCGCCTCAGTAAAGAAGAACTGTAGAGAGAGAAAGAAGAGACTCGTGCAAGAACTGAAGAGATTCAAGTTGATATGGCTGCTTTACGGGCTCAGATTCAACCTCGACCGGTCCCAGTTGCTGCACCGAGGCATGATCTAGCCCTAGTTGTACCGGCCAAGATACACCCACCACCTCGCCGGCTATGGTTGACCGAGGTGACCTTTTTGCTAGAGCTCCGCAAACCCTAGGTCAAAGGATGGACCCAAATCAGCAAGTGCGGCGTCGAGGAGTTAATCTAGGAGATCCAACTGAGCATGATTATGAACTTAGACCTCAAGTTATAACTATGATTCGACAATATTATTTTTGGAGGCATGGAAAGAGAATCTCCACATCAACACATTCAAAACTATGAGATTCTTATGCAGACTTTGAGACCATCAAGAGTGGAGAACAACAACTACAAGCTAAGGCCTTTCTACTTCTCTTTGAAAGACAAGGCACTAGCTTGGTATCAATCCCTTCCAGCTGGAACAGTTAGCACATGGGAAGAGATGACTACGGAGTTTCTTACTAAGTTTTTTCCCCCATCAAAGACCGCTGAATTGAGGGGAAATGATACGCCCCCGGATGGCGATGCCATCCGTGTTTCCGGCTAGGACCCGCAACAATTATCAAGACATTTAAATATTTCGGATATTTAATAATAGGCTTTTTATATTCGGAACTTTAATTCCGGAACTTAATTCCGTGACTTAAATTCCGACCTTTCATTTTCGGAACTTAATTCTGGCTTTAATTCCGTCATTTATGTTTCAACCTTTGGTTAGCCCCCATTCACTATATAAGGATGGTTTGGCTCATTTGTAAGAGATGTCTAAGTTTAAATCCAAGTGTTGAGAAGGAAAATCTTCTTACTTGGTTTAGGCATCACCTCTTCTTCCTCCATCTCAAAGTTTTATCTTCAATGTAGTTGGTGACATGATTTATGACACTAGTTTAGGCACTCTTTTAGATAGTTTTCCTTTCCATTCATGCATGTTTCCACATTAGTTCGTGACGTTTACGCTTAATTCATGTATATTGTCGAAATAGACGTCTACACGAACTCTTGTCGGTTTTGTAGGTATTTTGGGGAGCTTTTGGAACTTAATCGATACATTCGAGGATCATTCCTCATGATGGCACACATCCGGACTCTTTAAGGAGGAAGCTAGGAGCAAAGGAGAACACAAAAGACCTTATTGTTGCATGTCTTGCACCAATTCATGACTTGGTGATCCCAAGAGGGCTGAACAGAGAGAACCACGGCCCTGAGGCTAAAATCTCAACCGTGGTTTTTCCCGTGGTTTCTTCTGGACAGTTGTGACACATGTCCCACGATTTCTTTGTCCGACCCTTGCTTTTTGGTGGAGTACTTAAGTGGTCCTGCAGGCTGATTTTGAGGATCTTCTTCCTTTTTGGACCCTTCTCCTCTAGCTCTTCCCCAATACTCTTCTATTGTAGCTTCTCTTCCAAGCACCCTTGTGGGTGTTCTTGGGAGAGATTAGTGTAGATTTTAGTTTTGTAGTGAGATTTGAGTGGTTTTGAGTGAGGTTTCCATTGTTGACAACTTGGAGCAGCTCTTGGAGCCTTTGTAAGACTTGATAGCTTCTATTCTAGCTTTATAATGTCTTTTCTTTGGTTTATTCTTCATTATCTAGCTATGACTTGCAAGCATGCTCTATTTATGAAGTTTGATCTTGATTTGTATGTTGTTGGATGAATAGATGTGATTCTAGGGTGAAGGAATGATGTTTATGCTTTGGAATATGATTGTATGGACTTCCATGTTAGCTTAGGATAGATTTGTGTTCGAAACCCCAACTCAGACCCAAACCACGGCTTGTTCATCCAAAATCTCGACCGTGGTTTTGCCCGTGGTTTTCCCTGTTGTGCTTATATTGATGAATCTGGATGTTAGGATGTATATGTGTTGAAATCCTAGTGTTTGTTGAGCCTAATCTAGCTTAGGGTGACCTAATGTTAGAAACCTTTTTGAGGAATGAGACTTACCCGGTAATTTCCTCTCTTAGATACATAAGATGATGAACTCTAGGTAGTAGTGAGCCAAAAAAGCCGCTATTGGATTGAGTGTGCTAGGATCGTTGCCTAAGACTTACCTTTTCCGAGACTTACCCTGTAAGGAGATGTTTGACCCTTAGGTGGTGGCCGGTTTGTGTAAAATTCCCATCCTTAGGTTCCTTGAGACTTACCCGGTAATAGGGCCTTAGGTGTGATACTAGTGGAGCATGAGACTTACCCGGTAATTGTTTCCATTAGAGAAACACCCAACTCCGAACAACCGCAGCTTTCCTTGGATCTTTAGAAGCCATTGTCATAATCGGAATTCCGAATCTCTAGAATCCGCATTTTTTACCTCTTATCTCTTATCATGTGTTTGTGTGTTTGTTTGCTTGTTTGATTTGCATATTTTCTAATCCTTCCAACCAAAAATATTGTGTTTTTCACTTTCTTTATTCCTCATCTCATCTTAGTTTAGATTTGCACTATTTTTGATCATTGAATGACTTGATTTCACCTCAGTCCTTGTGTTTAACCTCGGAATACTTACCTTCCTACATAACGATCCGTACACTGCGGGTTTCGCTAGGTAGTTTAGGAGATTAGATCGAGTTTATAAATGTAACACTTTTTGTGCTACATCTCTAGCGTAACACTAGTCTTTGATCCAAGCCCTCATACTCGAGGATCCTTTGAAGGATCAACCGAACACTTCCGCATCCATTTCTATGCTTCCGCCGCTCAAGTTCTCAATACGATCCAACTCAAACGATCAAGAAGGAGTATTTGAAGTTTCTCCTCAATCTAGATCATCCTTATTTCTATATTGCTCTGATGCCAATGATAGAAATATGGGCGATCTAGATCGAGGAGAAACTTCAACTACTTCTTCTTTATCGTTCGAGTTGGATCAAATGAAGAACTTGAGCGGCGGAAGCTTATAAATGGATGCGGAAGCATTCGGTTGATCCTTTAAAGGGATCCTCGAGTATGATAGGCTTGGATCAAAGACTAGATCCAAGATAGAACTTTGAGATGGAGGAAGAAGAGGTGATGCCTAAACCAAGTAAGAGGGTTTTTCTTCTCAATACTTGGATTTCAACTTAGACATATTTTACAATGAGCCAAACATCCCCTTATATAGTGGATGGAGTTAAACCAAAGGTTAGGAAATAAATGACGGAATTAAAAGTCGGAATTTAAGGTTCCGAAACGAAAGGTCAGAATTTAAGTCACAGAATTAAGTTCCAGAATTAAAGTTCCGAATATAAAAAGTCAATTATTAAATAGCCGAAATATTTAAATGTCTTCATAATGGTGTCAGGTCCTTCTAGCCGGAAACACGAATGACATCACCATCCGGGGGCGTATCATTCTCCTCCTCTTAAATGTGAAATGTCCTCGTTTGCACGGTCAAAATAAAGAAAGGAGTATCTTTGGGAACGTGACCCTTGAAATTCAACACCGGATGCACATTGTCGGGTGGCTTGGACTTGTAGTCTTTCAAGATTGTGGCTTTGTGGCGTTTGTTAAAAATGTAGTCCCTCAAGCTGGCGGTTCCGTGGAGTTTGTCTCTCACGCTGTCAAGACCCTTGATGGGCAACGTTGAGGCCATGCTGAAAAGATAGAACGGCAAGTTGGGAGATAAGTTAGTGGGCATCATAAAGACAAACCTCAAATCAGTCGGCTCAAATTGGTTTTTCATCAACAAAATAGTACCGTTGTCGGGGTTGGATTCTTTTTCTCTCTCAAAAATGGTCTCATCTTTGTCATCTTCAAAGAACTTGCCATGAAATAGATTGACCAATTGAATTGGTATTTCCGGGGAGACCTCTTGAATGATGATTGTTCCCACGTCTTTGACTTCGTCACACAACGGTTGGACAACCAACTCACTCCTTGGTTGTGACACCGCTTGAAGTTCTTCTTGTTGGGCAACCGTCGTTAGGGAAAGAACTTGTGCCTTCAAAGCATGTAACTCACGCTTTAGATCATCATGTGTTGCCTTGAGCACGACACACTCCTCTTGGGGATTAGGACGCCGTCGGGGGGCAACATTGACAACTTGCTCATGATTGGCACGCCGTCTAGGGGCAACATAGGTATCCTCAAAATATTCTTGTCGTTTTGGATACCATTGGTGTCCATCCATGAAAAAAAATCGGTCTTGGTGGGCCCGGAGGAGGCAACCACTTCTCGTCATTAAAATGGGAACTCCAACGGTTTTGCTGATACTGTCGGTTCCTCTTTGTGGCTGCTTTGAGATTTAGTTCATGTGGATAAGGCAACCATTCTCCATATAAATCAAACTGATCATCATCATCATAGAGCATGATGAACGATGAAGAACACTAAAGAACACAATGAAGATCTTCAAAGAACACCGAAGAACACTTGAAGATCTTCGAAGAACACTGAAGAGAAAAAAAATTTGATGATGAACAATCAAGAACACAAGTAAAGAACTTGACCTCGATCCCTTGCTCTGATACCAATGATAGAAATAAGGGCGATCTAGATCGAGGAGAAACTTCAACTACTTCTTCTTTATCGTTTGAGTTGGATCAATTGAAGAACTTGAGCGGCAAAAGCTTAGAAATGAATGCTGAAGCGTTCGGTTGATCCTTCAAAAGGATCCTCGAGTATGATAGGCTTGGATCAAAGACTACATCCAAGATAGAACTTTAAGAGGTGGAAGAAGATGTGATGCCTAAACCAAGTAAGAGGATTTTCCCTTCATAATACTTGGATTCAACTTAGACATATCTTACAAATGAGCCAAGTCATCCTTATATAGTGGATGGGGGCTAACCAAAGGTTGAAACATAAATGACGAAATTAAAGCCAAATATTAAATAGCCGAAATATTTAAATGTCTTCATAATGGTGTCGGGTCCTTCTAGCCGGAAACACGGATGGCATTGCCATCCGGGGGCGTATCAGGTAAGATCATTGCTTTTGTTATGAAGGATAAAGAAAGTTTGTTCAAGTCATGGGAAAGGTTCAAGGACCTTCTATTGGATTGCCCTCACCATGGGATTCCAAAGATTGAGTTGCTAGAGATTTATTTCAAGGGGTTGGATAAGGAAACTCAATTCAAACTTAAATCACTTTCTGCTGAAGCTTTTATGGATACACCAGTTGATAAAGCTTCTGAGTTTATTGAGAAGCAAGCTTTACACTTGGAGAAGTACTCTCATCGAAGAGTTGAAGATGGAGCAAGGCGAGTTAGCTTTCCAGATAAAAGTCTTACAAATTCCAGTGTTGCTCAACTCACCACGCTCAACAATGAAGTCAAGGCATTGAAGGAGCTATTAGCTCAAACTAAAAAGGAGCAAGATGCTGGATATGTAGGAAGAGGAAACTATCAAGGGCCGCGGAACAACAACAACAACAACAACAGCAACAACAACAACAACAACAACAGCAACAACAACAACAACAGCAACAGCAACAGCAGCAGCAACAGCAGCAGCAGCAGCAGCAGCAGCAGCAGCAGCAGCAGCAGCAGCAACAACAACAACAACAACAACAACAACAACAACAACAACAACAACAACAACAACAACAACAACAACAACAACAACAACAACAACAACAACAACAACAACAACAACAACAACAACAACAACAACAACAACAACAACAACAACAACAACAACAACAACAACAACAACAACAACAACAACAACAACAACAACAACAACAACAACAACAACAACAACAACAACAACAACAACAACAACAACAACAACAACAACAACAACAACAACAACAACAACAACAACAACAACAACAACAACAACAACAACAACAACAACAACAACAACAACAACAACAACAAAATCCCGGTAACCCTTATTCTCATGTTGAAAATGCTCTTAACCACCCTCCCCCCGCCCCCTTCTTCTTCTTCTTCTTCTTCCACTCCATTGAGGAGCCAGGAGCCATCATCAAGCTCATCCCAGTAGCCCAAGGAGAAGTCGGACGCTGTGCTGGAAGCTATTTTGGTTAAGCTCAATGCTAAGGAGACTTCTATGAACTCGTTTTCGAAGGCACAAAAAGTTTGAGAACAACAATTTTTCAACAAGGCTAATGAAGCACCAAGAGATCCTGGTACACTTCCAGTAAGGACATAGAACAACCCAAAAGGGCAGGTCATGGCAAGCACAACACGCAGTGGATTGAAAACTGTAGAACTAGTACCTCGGTCGGACCACGATCAAACAAGGAACACCTCGCTCGAGGTGCCAACCGAGATGGAGCCCCAGAAAGCGAAAGAAAAAGCTGATGTTTTTGTTCCACCACCTGCTTATAAACCACCACTCTCGTTCCCTCAATCTAGGGTGCGGGCACATCTAGACAAGCACTTTGGTAAGTTTCTTGACCTATGAATAAGTTACATATTAACATCCATTTCATTGATGTTATCCTAGGAATGCCCGCCTATGGGAAATTTCTAAAAGAGATCTTGTCAAGGAAGAGAAAGCTGGAAGACTTTGGAGAAGTACGGATGACCTCTAGATCTTCGGAGTTCATTCAAATCATGAAGGAGAAGATGCCACCTAAGTTGAGAGATCCCGGTTCGTTTTGCATTCCCATCCAAGTTGGGGATGTGACTTATGATGCACTTTGTGATCTAGGAGCTAGTGTGAGTATTATCCCTCTAGCACTTTGTGAGAAGATCGACCTTGAAGATCCCAAGCCCGTGAAGAGGACGTTATACATGGCGGATCGTTCCATTAACCGCCCTGTTGGAATCTTGGAGGACGTTCCCGTCAAGCTAGGTAATTTCTACATACCTATAGACTTTGTTGTGTTGGACATTCCCATAGATTATCCTATTCCTATCATTCTCGGAAGACCATTTCTAGCAACATCGGGTTGCAACGTTGATTATCAGAACGCCAAGTTGAAGTTCAACATTGGTGGCGATCATGTGGAGTTTGCACCTTTTGGCTACAATAAAGGGAGAGCCTTTGGAAGACGATATCTTCAACATCTATGATGAAGAAGATTCTCGAGAATTAGTGAGATCTATCCTTATTAAAGATCCTCTTGAGAAAGTTTTGCATTTTAGTATGATGGAGGAAGGTGTAGATGTTTTGTGTTATGCAGATGTACGAAGCTTGGATCCGTTGGAAGCAGATCCGGGAGCTAAATTCGAAAAACTGATTCAAGAGAAGAAAAGCACATTAGGTTTCGGTCCCAGTTCTAATATCTCGACCGAGACAGTTTCCGGAGCAAGCGAGGTGACCTTCTCTGAAGAAAACCTCGGTCCACCATCTCGGACCAAGACCGAGACAGCAAGCGAGATGAAGTCAACTGAGAATCACATCGGTCCAGCACTTCGGCCTAAGTCCTCTTCACTGGAGAGAGAAGGTACAAATCCACCATTCAAAGCACCTCCTGTCTTAGAACTTAAACCACTCCGAATCACTTGAGGTATGCTTTCCTTGGTCCGGATTCTACTTATCCCGTCATTGTTAGTGCTTCTCTTTTTGAAGATGAGTTGTCTAAGTTGAGGCATGTCCTGAGGAAACATAGAAAGGCTTTGGGTCACACTATTGATGATCTTGTTGGTATTAAGCCTTCTCTTTATATGCATAAGATACTAATGGAAGATGATCACAAGACTTCACGGGAACCTCAAAGATGTTAAATCCGATCATGAAAGAGGTTGTGAAGAAGGATATTCTTAAGTTGCTTGATGCAAGTATCATATTTCCCATATCGGAGAGCAAATGGGTAAGTCCGGTGCATGTATTTCCAAGAAAGGTGGGATGACCGTTGTGAGAAACAAGAACAACGAGTTGATTCCTACAAGGACCGTTACGGGATGGAGGATGTGCATTGACTATAGGAAGCTGAATTTGGCCACAAGAAAGGACCATTTCCCTCTTTCATTCATCGACCAAATGCTCGAACGATTAGCACAACACTCCCATTTTTGCTATTTAGATGGTTATAGTGGCTTCTTTCAAATTTATATCCATCTGGATGATCAAAAGAAGACCACTTTCACTTGTCCATGGGGGACACTCGATTATCGAAGGATGCCATTTGGATTGTGTAACGCACCTGCTACTTTTCAGCGTTGTATGATGGTTATCTTCTCCGAGTATATTGAGGAGATCATGGAGGTATTCATGGATGATTTTTCAGTATATGGTTCCTCTTTTGATAATTGTTTGGCTAACCTTTCTCTAGTGTTACAACGTTGTGAAGACACTAATCTCTTTTTGAATTGGGAGAAGTGTCACTTCATGGTTAGCGAAGGAATTGTTCTAGGACACCTCATTTTTAACCGAGGTATCGAGGTCAATCGAGCTAAGATCGAGACTATTGAGAAACTTCCTCCCCCTTGTTTTGTTAAGGGTGTGCGGAGTTTTCTCGTACATGCAGGTTTCTACAGAAGGTTCATCAAGGATTTCTCTAAAATCTCTAAACCGCTCACTAATATTTTGAATAAGGTTGCTGTTTTTGAGTTTTCGCAAGCATGCCTTGATGCTTTTTACAGGATAAAGGAAGTGTTGATTTCCACTCCCATCATTCAACCTCCTGATTGGACCTTGCCCTTTGAGATCATTGTGATGCTAGTGATTTGGCCGTAGGAGCGACAAAAGAAGGATGGCCGGACCAACGCCATTTACTATGCTAGCAAGACGCTAGATGAAGCTCTACTAAACTATGCCACCACTGAGAAGGAGCTATTGGCAGTTGTTTATGCATTTGAGAAGTTTCAATCATACTTAGTGGGAGCAAAGGTTGTTGTTTACACTGACCATGCAGTTATTCGATACTTGTTGGCTGAGAAAGATGCAAAGCCGCGCCTTATTCGTTGGATTCTCTTGCTTTAAGAGTTTGACCTAGAGATTCGCGATAAGAAGGGATCAGAGAATTCCGTAGCGGATCACTTCAGCCGGCTACCGCCTATCTCGCTTGAGAAGGACGACCTACCCATTGATGACTCATTTCCTGATGAGCACTTCCATTTTATGGAGCTTCAGACGGAACCTCTTGTCTCTCCCCATGGTGCAGTTAAAGTATGGGGTGAGGCCACCTTACACCTTGTTTGAGGATTACGTACGGTCCAGCTAGCCACCTTAAACCAAGCGCTTCTTGGAAGGCAACCCAAGGTATTACTTTCTTTTCCCTTTTCTAGTTTAGTTTAGATAGTTTGCTTTGTGTTTTGTGTGTCCTCCTAGACAGGAATCAGGTGATCTCTAAGAAGAAATTACAACTCAGGAGCTACATGAAAGGACTGACGATCGAGAAATTAAGAAGACGGAGTTTGACTTAGACACATCTCGGGTGTTGTCACAGTGCCTCGACCGAAGTGTTCTTCATCACTTCCTCTCTCCTCTCACTTCCTCTCTCTTTGATCTCCTCGACCGTGGCGACTGCATTTGTTCCAATTCTCGATTCTTGCCCGTTTTCAAAAATTTTTGGCTCGAAACCCTCAAGAGGACTACAAGGATCAGTTTCCAAGCAACAAATAACACAAAGATCGACTAGAATCTGCAAAGTTTAGGGTATTTCATAAAAAAAACCCTAACTTGCTTCTTTTTCTTTGATTCTGCATAGATCTGGCTTTGGTTGCCACAATTTGATGTTGAGAAAGATATAATACCCCTTAGGAAGCCGTTGGTAGTGTTTTTGGGGGAAAAAGCTTGCATTTTTTGGATCTCGAGTCGCCTAGTCCTTCGCCTTGGTTAAACCTTCTGCGTCTCGGCCGAGGTGTTCTTGATCCGACCGAGGTGAAATTCAATATTAGCAATTCCGGGAGATCTGATCGTCAGTTGGCCTTAAGAGAGGGGCCTAGCAATTCACACCACTCTTCTCCCTCTTCTCCATCTCAGCCTACCGTCCCAGTGATCCACAAGCGATTCCAGCGGGACTTTGAAAGGATATGTGGGCGCCCCATTGTTGCCCCACGTTTTGTTGACGTTGTTGACTCCGAGTGCCTTCATGTGGTAGAGGACTTGAGGAAGATGATATCCATGATTGGCCTTGAGGACTTCATGGCCATTCAAGCGCCGGCTTATTTGGAGCCGACGTTTGAGTTTTTGAGCTCAGTTACCTACATGCCGGAGCGTAGAGGAATCAAGTACCGGCTACTGAACAAGAACTACGTCGTTCCTTTAGATCAGTTTGGGGAGATTTTTGGATTCCCGACCCCTACAACGACAGCTTTTGCTTCTCGAGCGCAGGCTCATAGTTTTTGGGGAGAGATAGCCCACGTAACTGACCACCATGATAGATGGCAGCCCGGATATTCCTGGGAGCTGATCATCTTTCACCTAGTCTTCCGCCTAGATCACATGATATTTAATGAGATGCTTCTGGCGCGTACTGAGATGCCCCAGAAGGTCCGACAGGGTGAGATCTTTAGTTTGTTTTGTATGGTTACAGGGGGAGTTCCAAACTTTGCTGCCATGCTGGTAGAGGATCTCCACAAGATCAAGGGAAAGGCGAAGGGAGACATCTACTATGGTAGGTTAGTGACCCACATTGCCACATACATGGAGTTGGATCTTTCTGGTTGTACATTGGTGGCGGCACCAAATCCACTGGGTTTGTAGGAGATGATCACACGGTGTGTACTCGTTCCCCGTGGTCTTGGCACACCTTATGTTGCCATGCCATGGGAAACAAAGTTTCTTCAAGGCATTATCTGGTCTTCACAGTTCTCAGTGTATGATCGTCAATACTAGTATGTTTCCTGGTGTTCGCTCCAAACGGTGTGTGCAAGCTTTAAATTTAAATCCCAAGAAGTATGCTTAAAACAAGGATACGAACCCGTAGTGTACGGATCAATTATAGTAAAAGCAAGAAATCAGGGGTGTCGATCTCGGGGACTTAGGTGAAACTAAGCAAGTATAGGTTGTCAATGCAACTAATAACCACTAAAGCGATTAAAGCAATCAAAGAGATGATAATAAGGTCAATTAAGGGAAATATGCAAATTCTAGGGATTAAAGCATCTAGTTGTGCTTCCAACTCAAGATCTCAATATAAGCGGACAAAGCTGGGGTTTTGCAAAGAGAAAGTGTTTCTAAAAGGGAATAGATCACCGGGTAAGTCTCACTACTCACTAACTCCAAACCAAAAGCTCCTATTACCGGGTAAGTCTCAAGGTACTAAGAAAAGGAATTATAATCTCAAACCAACACACCAACTAAGGGAATAGAATCAACCTTTACCGGGTAAGTCTCAGGCTAACTCACAAAGATGGGATGAAGGCACACTCAAACCCTAATAAAGGATAAACCTTTATTACCTACACTTATGATATTGGGTAAACAAAGAAAGGAATCACCGGGTAAGTCTCATCCTAGGCTTGCATTAAACCAGGAAAGGTGTAATAAGAATAGGATTTGGAAAACTCTAACACTTAACTCTCAGTTTCGGATCAGAGAAGTCACCTCAGTCAGTCAAGTTCCACCCCGGCCGAGATGTTCATCGACTGAACGAGATGTTCTAGGGTTAAGGATAAAGACTCGAACTTTCAGGGTCCTACTGGGATTAAGATTATTCTATCATTGTTTTTCCCACAACCTTCAGCCAATCACCCTAGAATCGCACAAAGGAATTAGCCACTCATCATCATGAAAGCAATAATCAAATACATGGGAAGAGAATGAATATTTGAACACAAAAACCTTAAGAACAAGGCTTCAATAACTGAATCAAATATTAAACAAATCAGCGTTCCTTGGATCACAAATCCAACAAGACAATCAAACAAAAGGGAATCTAAGAAAGTCTTACAAATCCCCTTAAAAGCTATCACAAAGCTATGAACTTCCTTCCTTCCAATCTTCAAAACTTCCTTCAAACTTCAAAGCTTCCAGAAAATCCTCTCTTTGCTGGTTATTCTCAGCCTCCAAACATGGTTGAACTTGTGGAAAATCCAACCCTTTATATAGGAGAATTATCTCCCAAAGATAATAATATCTTAAAAGATAATTTCCTAATAAAATATATCCATATCTCTAAAATAGATCTCTTAAATATATGATCTTCCTTCCAGAAATCCAGTCAAAAAATATAAGATCTCTCCTTTCAAAAATAAAAGATCTCAGCCAAATAATATATATCTCGCCGCGTCAGGGTATTCGCCTCGGTCGGGGCGCTCCTCTAGATCACCTCGGTCGAGGTGCTACTGTAGATGACCGAGGTGAATCTTAGATGAATGTGAAATCTCTGAAATCTGGTCTAAAGTAAATCTTCTTTGTTAATTCCTTGCTCTCTGAGTTCTCTATTAAGCTCTTGAATGTAGCTCTTATGACTCCTTTGCTCCTTATCTCCATTTCGATCCAAAATGTTCCATTTTACCTTATTACAATGAAACTTGGTGTAGACCTCGATTCCCGTAAAGGTAGATGAAACGACAATATAATCACATAATATACATTCAAGCATGCAGATTATTGAAGATAAAACGTCTAAACAAGTCCCAAAATATAGACTATAATACATGTTGTCACCTGGTTCCCGTATATGCAGGAGGATATTGCTAGAGAGGCAGTTGACAAAGACGATGATGGAGATGGTTATGGAGGAGTTGCTGCCATAGATACCGGTAATGATACCGACGGCCCTAACATTCCTACCGTTGACCTTGATGATGAGGCCAGGGAGGACGAGAGAGAGGCGCCTGCACCTCCAGCTGACATGCCACCGCCACCTCAGCAGCGAGCCCGCCGCCGTAGAGATCCTGAGGCGCTTCAGAGGATAGATGTTCTGATGAGAGAGATGATAGATTCTTACGTCGCCTTGGGAATAGATGTCACCCGGTGTTTCGATGCCCAGGCCAGATCCATTGAGGGATGGACGCATCGGATGGAGGAGAGCCAACATTTCCAATGACGGATGATGGAGGTGCAGTTCCAGCAGGTTATGGGCTATCCATTCGATCCGTCTCAATTCCCCTACATTCCACCACCACCACCGCAAGCTGACGAGGATTGAGCGCTTCATGGATTTCTTTTCTATTTATTATGCAGCTCAGCTTTGTCCGGTGAGTACTTGTTTCTTATGACTTATATTTGACCCATTGGGACAATGTGTCCCAAGTATGGGGTATTTTCATGACTCTCTTGTTGGATATTATCGTTTATTTTGCTTCATGTGCTTATGTGTCATTACATGCATTGCATACATGTTTTTGTTTGAGAAAAACGTAAGAAACCAGTTTGAAAAAAAATTTGGCTCGACCGAGACGTTCTTGACCAAACGAGGTCGTGAAACTGAGACACATCTCGGTTGAACACCTCGGATAACGTCAATTCACCTCGACCGAGATGGGTTTTTTAACTGAAAAGATTTTCGAAACGTTTTGTGCTTCTGTTTTGGACATGACCTCGATGAAGATATTTGTTTGCATATTGGCTTTGAAATCTTTATATTCTTGAAAGGTTTTATGATATATTTAAGTTGCTAAATGCTTTGTTTGAAATTCTAGCATATTTAATACTTTTTTTATCAAAAATATGTTGGATTTGAAGGTTGACACCACATTATGGGTTCTCTGACATTCTTCTTGGGATGATTAAGGCACTTCATTCTCTTCTTCTTCTTCTTCTTGACCATGCTTTAGCCCCTCATATACATGTTTGTCTCCCTTTACCTATCCGGGAATTTGGATGCAGTTGATGAAAAGCGTGTGAAGTGAAGTTGAGATCTTGGCTGTAAGTGTTAGAAAAAATTAGGTATGGTGTCGTTGATCTTGATGATGAGTAACTCGGCACCATTCACATAGCCGAGTGTTTGTGTCTTGCCAAAGTCGGATTGATCGATAGTCCTAACGGGTCATGGTATGTGCATCAAGAGGTTAAGGCATCTCGAGAAATTGATGATTGTTGATCTCCTAGGCTTCGGTTATTGTGCACCTCTGTCTATTTTCTCAAAAAGTAAAGTAAAAAGTGAAAATAAGCTAAGCTTATTGGTGGAAGATGTCGTGATTCAAAGAAAGTGAAGTAAAGATCCTATTCCCGGATTCTAACACCACATTATCCTATATACATCCCACCCTAGCACGTTTCTTGACCTCTTTTGGAAGCCCTTGAGACCTTGAGTATGTTGATTGACTTGGTAGTTTTAAATTGGATTATACATGATTAATTTCGATAAATATGATCTATTATGCATTCTATGATTTTATGCAAAGATGAACAACTTTATTATATTTATAAAATGTTTTGACCATGTCTTGATTTTATTTGCTATGAAGCATTCTCTTAGGGTGATCTATGAATGGAGTGCACCACCAAAAGATTTTGAAATGTTTTTCATTGATCTTTTTGATGATTTATAATCCATTCTATCTTGCATGTGAGATTTGAATCTTGCTTGGGGACAAGCAAGGGACAAGAATGGGGTATTTTGATAGCATGTATTATAGTCTATATTTTGCGATTGGTTTAGTTGTTTTATCTTCATAAACTTGCATGTATGTATGTATATTCTTAATCATTATGTTGTTTTGTTTACCTTTGCAAGAATCGAGGTCTATGCCTAGTTTTGTTGTAATTGTAGGGAAAATAACACATTTTGGAGCGATATGGAGCTAAAGGATGTAAGGAGTCATTGGAGCTACATTATGGAGCATTGAGGAGCTACAAGAAAGGCCTAGGAAGACATAAGATTGATTTGGGACCAGATTAGAGAAATTGGTACGTAGCTGAGGATTACCTCGGATGGCTACAGTGTCACCTCGACCGAGGTGATCTTTCCGCTGGGCTGGACCGAGGCGAACGGCCCACAGCCCATAAGTTCTTTTATTCTTGGTTGAAGATATTTTATTTTTGGCAAGTGTTTTTCCTATATATTGGGATGAATTTTCTGGATGGAAGCATGCCTTAGATCTGGAAGTTGAAGGAAGTTGGTTAGTTTGGAAGATTGAAGATATTCCAAGGAAGGAAGGAAGTTGGCTTTGAAGATAAAGTTGAAGACTTTTGAAGGAAGTTGTAAGGTTTTCTTAGATTGTTTGATTGTTGTCTTTTTGTTTGTGATTGAGGAACGCAATTTGCTTGTTTCATTGATTGTTTGATTGAGTTATCGAGACCTTTGTGTTAAGGTTTTCTTGTTTGGATATTGATTCCCTTTTCATATATTTGATTATTGTTATCATGATGATTATTGGCTAAGTTCTTTGTGCGATTCTAGGGTGATTGGCTGAAAGTTGTGGGAAAGATGGTGAAAGAATGAGCTTTTACCCTAGTGGACCCTAAAAGCTCGAGCCTTACCTTAACCGAACCTCACCTCGTCAGTTTGTAGAACATCTCGGCCGAGATGGAACATGAACTGCACGAGGTGATACCTTTCGTGATCCTTATATGAGTTGAGGTTTCAGTTTGCCAAATCATATCCTTGTTATACCTTTCCTGGCCCATACGCAAGCCTAAGATGAGACTTACCTGGTGATCTATTCCCACCTTAGAAACACCTTCCCTTTGCAATCCTCAACTTTTTCCACGTTATCCTTTGAGATCTTGAGTCGGAACCACAACTGGATTTTTTGACCTCTAGAATCTGCATTTTTTCTTTATGTGATTATTATATCATCTTTGATACCTTGTTTTATCGCTTGTGTTTTATTGACAACCTGAATTACCGAGCTTTGTTTCACCATAGTCTCTGTGTTCGACCGTGTAGTATTTGTTGTTATTACAATTGATCCGTACATTGCGGGTTCGCATATTGTTTTAGGCTTATATTTTAGGTTATAAATTTAAATCTATATCGTTCACCATACACACATGTTTGAGAGCGAATATTACACAAACCATGTATACAAGAATCTCCTCAAGGCGCCCCTAAGTGGCAAAAACATAGCCAAACTTGAATCTTAGTAGTTCACAAGCCACATCAAGACACGTAGATCCTAAGAAAGATGATCTAACTCAAGTTCAACTTCAATAACAAGAGGGGGAGAACCGAGCTAGAGATCTTAAGTAAATGTATTGAAATAGGGTATTTTGCTAAGGATTGCCCCTCTAAAAGGCAAGTTCTTCTTAACACTCTAGGAAACTATGAATCCAAGGATGAGTATCAAGAAGAAATAGATGAAAAGGAGGTAGATAATATACATGTGGTGGTTTTCAAGGGTGATACCTTCGACGGGTTTTTGTTGACAAGTAAGATAAATAAGATATTACACCAATTCGCATATGTACGATTTAATTAAATTGTTCACGGGCCTTTTCTTTTGGTTTGATACACTATTGAGATCATACAAATATTACCAGTGCTTTTATTTTGGTTGTGTTAAAATAATGTGTCGTCTTTTATAGAAAAGGAAGTTTTGTGGTAGCATACTACGATGGTGAAGTTCCAAGAAATTCCGGGTGTAGAAAAGATCTGAAATAAAAGAAATTTTTGTGGACAAAAAAGTAAAAGAAGGAAAATGAATTTATATAAATCATACTTGTTATTTATAGCATAATTGGTAATCATCATTTCCTTATCCTAAAAGGTGATAATTAATGTATTTCATAAATTACGAATTAGAGCAAAAAGTCCAAGAAAATGCCCACCGACCTTAATAGGTTAAGATTTATCACGTAAGTATGATGTATTTCATAAATTATGAATTACGATGATTGTTTGAATACAAATTATACAATCATTACTAGGGGTGTCAATGGTAAGGAGAATCCCTTATACCGTTGAAAATCATTGTCACGGGGATGAAAAAACTAAATAGGATGGAATAGCGATAAGGTCAAACAACATTCTTCGAATGGGGATGAGGATGAGTTTAAAGTCTTTGCCCCGATCCGACGATCCCCGCCCAACTCCGTTGGGAATAACTAGGGAATTCTTAAATGGTCTTTATAGTCTTTTAATATAATTTATAAATATTTTTATTGCTTTTATAGTATTAGATTAGTTTAATACCTTTTGATTTTATGTTAAATACATTGTTTATACAAATGAATTCATATATTTAACTCGTGTGAATTAAAAGTGGGAAATTCAACAAGTATTACCTCTACGATAGTGATTCATCCTTCGATTGTTTTTTAGATTGTTCTCTAGAACCTTTACCCAAGGAGATACCGTTTGCTTGGCCTATAATGGAATACATAGAGTATTCCAAATCCCATAGGATCAAATCGGAAGATAATTGTGTGGTGCCATCTCAAGTTGTGACATCGTTAAATCCTTCTAGGAGTTGCATTGAGGATGAGATTGTAGTACGACCACCTATAGATTTTGTTACTTCTAGGAATTTATGCTCATATCTATCCTTGCATTACTATGACTTTGTTGATGCTTTGTTTCCCTCAACCTTTGTTAATCTTGCACCATTGTCCATGAGGAAACGAGTGAGTTTTATTGTAGGATTGCATGTTGAAAACAACAAGAACAATGGAAAGCACAAAGTCTATGTACTAGAGATGCCGGATGATTATGGTGACGAAAGTACTACCATGACTAGAGGAGAACCCCAACACAATATAGCGAAATCTCACTGTAGTGGGAAATCTCGCCCAGGAGAGCAAAATCTCGCCCGAGATTGTCCATTGTCAAATATTATTTCGGGCCCAGATTGCAGAATCTCGTCCCAGTTTTTCAAGGTTTTTTTTTTATTGCAAGGAAGAGTTATTTAAGGAGCCTTCACCTATTGACGTTGTTCCTAGATGTTTGGATCAAGAGTTCACCATGTTAAAGGGAGGTAAATTATTTAGTCTTTTGGGTGAGAATTTGAAAGTAGCAATGTCTAAACTTTCTTAAGTGTGATCATAACTTCAGTTTCTTATTTAGGAGGTTTAGATATTGGTTACATTATTTATTTCCTAGTGACAGTACATGGATCATTGAGTTTCCTAGAAATTTTGTGTTAGTCACTATCTTAGACTATATTGTGCTAGGAATTGAGCATGTTAATTGTAGATGTATTGCACATGCTGATTTGGGTGAATTTCTTAAGCATTGTGTGTTCGAGGACTCTAGATATGAGTTTAACTTGTTTGGAGAGTTCTTTGGTAAGATTAACCATGTGTGCATACCTACTTCTTACCTTAAGTTTCTTTTCAAGAAGACATATGTAGTTGATAAAGGTCACTTGGAGCGGTATATATTTTGTGATAGGTTGAGCTCATATGATTATTGACCATCTTTGCTTGAGGATATATAGTTAGAGCCTTCATGAAATATTTAAGGAATATTATGAGTATATCTAAATAATAAAATAACAATTGTTGGACGGGTGGAATATTGAACAATTACTATTTAAAAGGATCTTATTTCATTTTGTTAAAACTCAAACCCGCACAAGGTGCAAATAAACACTAGTTATATCTTTATACACTTGTATTATGAAAAATCACATTCTGGAAAAATAATTTTAGATCATGGTTTTATAGTGTAGTTTTGGTAGTTTAGACGGCTTTGGTCATCCATGATCCCACTGATAATTTCATACATGCAACAGCACTGGAAATGGAGCTGCGACGAGAAGAAAAGAGCTCTAAAATTTTAAATTACAGGAGCAATAATCATCAATGATATCTATTCATAAATTGGACACATCACAAGTTCTGAACAAAGGTCATACAAAACACAACCACATACCAGCAGTCAGTGAAGATATTAGTAGTGAACTCTTCTTATCAAACTACAAGAAAACTTCCAAAAAACATAGAAATACATCTCGCTCATATATGGGATACCTAAATCAGCTGCAGCGACACCAAGTTGCAACAACAACCTCAACTGCACACATACCGTACTAAACTGAAGTTGATGATCACCTCCTACTGCCAGTGCGCGGTTTAGGCCTCGTAGATCTCTGTGAAAAAGCACAACATATATGTAGTGAACACAAGCACCCTCACCAAAGAACTTATGAACTATATTCAACTCTTATTCTACTTGTATCCTGTCCCGTAGACAGAATTCTCAGAAACAGAAACAAGAAGAAAGCTAGCATTAAAATCACATTTTCCACTAAAATATAAGCATCACTAACGATGGAAAAGAGCAAGTATTCATTCTGCAAACTACCGCCCCATATATGAAAAGGTGTGATCAATATTATTAACTTGGAACCTTATTGCCCGGAAAACTTGGAAAACTGGACACACGGAAACATGCATCCTTATCCAGTACCATGACAACTTATGACATTTTCCAGTGTCTGTAACTTTATGTTTCCCATTTAGCCATATCTGTTTCCATGTAACATAGCATGCAAGAAAGTCTAAACTAAATGACCTTATAAAGAGCTTCTTAAATTAACTACAGGAATGAACTTACTGTAACGGTTCCAAAGCTTGCCCCTGATCCTGTTGCAGCACCTGTAGATTGCAGATGAACGGTTATGACTAGGTCCCGGGAGTGACATACATGAGATATCGCATTAGAGAGAACAAAAATTGGCTGCAAGCAACTGGGGTTGATCAAATAGTAAAAGCATGATGGTTTTTTAATAGTAAACACTCAAAACATCACAGCATCAACTACTAGATCCTGATTGAAACTACCAAAGTTGAAAAAAAAAAAACTCAATGATGTAAGAAGTAAATGTCCAAGTCGCCAACATAGTCAAACAGTTTTTAATAACACTGTTTCCCGTTCCTCATTGCATACGAACCACTAATACTATCTGAACAAAGATCCTAATGTAGTGAAAGAAGACCAGGTCTTTATAAAACGACATAAGACCAAGGACAAACACACAGATAGAGAAGATAAAGCCATGAAAAACAAAGCAATCGACTACTCCATGAAGCTTGTACAACAGCTAAGAGATATTTAACTAAAAATTGTGTAAATGAAAACAGTAAAAAAAAGTACCTGAAGGAATTGGGGTCGAGAAAAGAGCACTTCCTGTAGTGGCTGAAGGACCAAATGATGCACCAGTGCCAGTAAACAAAGGTGTTGAAGTCGAAGATGCAAGGTTAGGAAATGGTGTTTGAGGAGAAGCACCAGGAGTTGAAAAGAGAGAAGATGCAGGAGCAGAAGCAGGTGTTGCGAATAGAGCAGACGAAGATGCAGGTACTGAAGGTGTTGAAGAAGTGCCAAAAAGAGAAAAGCCGGATGACGTTGGCGCCGCCACTGAAGATGTCTGTGGAGCAATTGATGGCCCAGAAGGGGCCACTGAGCTGGAAAACAATCCAGCAGCTTGAGTTGATGGTTGGGGCAAAGCTGGAATATGCAATGTTGGATGGACCCTCCTGGCTGCAGCTTCTTGTCTTGCAGTTTCACGCCTATCTGCCTCTAAGAAAGGATCACTTCCTTCCCCTCTTCTACGCTGATCAGCAAGATATGCTGCTCTCATGGATTCAATGTACTGATGAATGCTTTCTGTCTACAGAATAAACAGTGCACGAGACTATGCATTCATAAAAAGACTCAAAATAGTAGAAACTAAACAAGCAAACAACAATCTTGGAGCTCATAAATACGAATGGTATTTAATTTTTAAGAGAACAGGGAAACAAGGGTTTTACCTTAGCTGCCACATGTATAAAAAAGTCGTGCACATTTGATATGACCTTGGGAAGAGACTGCAGCAGTGAATTGGAATTTGAAAAGTTGTTTTCGGAATCTAAGAAAATAATTTGCTCCAATTCTTCAATCCACTGCTTACATTCTCCAAGATACTTCTCAAATCTGGAAACTGTTTGCTGCATAAATATGGACGGTTTTGTGGGCAGTCCACTATAGAAATCAAGAACATGCCCCACTGAGTGTGATTGGCTTGTAGCAGTAGTAGTTGCTCCAGGAGCCTGAGCAATCAGACCAGCATTTGAGACACCACCACTTTTTGGGTGAAGAAACCTTGGCCTAAGCATCATAAAGGAGCGAACTGCAATTTCAGTGTTGCGCAACATGTCTTTCACCATGGCCATCAGCTCTTGCAGAACAGCTTTTTGTCTTTCCATGGAAGTGGTAATTCCTCCAAGTTCCTGGTAGAAGACACAAGAGAGAGGCATAAGGGATAACTACAGAATGGACTAGCAAGGGTATAAAACTATAATCTTTAAGACAAATAGAACAAAGTAATGAAAATCTTCTCTACCACAGGTTCCAATAGCAAGTAATCCTTTATTTATATATTGTTGTGCGGAAAACAAGATATAACAAAATATACAAAAATCATAAAATGAATAGAAGAACAAAGTAATGAGAATGATCTCTACCACAGGTTCCAATAGCATGTAAACCTTAATTTATATATTTGTTGTGTGGAAAACAAGAAATAACAAAATATTCAAAAAAACATAATATGAAATACCATATTTATAGTGGTTCACCCAATATTGGTTTCGTCCACTTTAGAGAGATTTTATTATGGAAGGCCCCTTCTTATTTGTTTGACAGAGAAAATTTCAAACAGAAGTCCGGTAGGATCCAATAGAAACCCCATCCCTGTTATCACACATCACTTGAATCCATTCCACATTAAACAATCTATACCTCCCACATCCTCAAAATTGTAGCTATGCCACAATAACCTATTCCAAATTAAACAACCTATAGCTCCCACATTTTCAAACTTCTAGCTATGCCACGATGTTTTTGTTCTTATAAATCCTGGATGAAATTCATAACTTACCATCATAGTGTTCACTCTCAAGTGATTCCGGGCCAAAATGGTGGAAATCCATGTTAGATCCCAGTTACAATCAGCATCAGAAAAGTAGGGGATTAGGCTACAAGAGATGGAAATAGAAGTCCACCAGTCCTTCTGAAAGTGGCAGTAAATTTTTTCCAAACTCACTCTATGGGGATAATTCTTATTTCAAAGACCATTATGAAGACAACTGAGAACAAAATTGAATGACTTTTGGTGTAAAAATGGCAAAAAAAAAATGCATTTGGTGGATGCCAGCGGCATTAAAGTGTTTACTGAAAAATGTGGAGTGGCATGGGTTTTAGTGTGTTCTGTTCAACCTAATGCTTCTTGCTGGACAAACTTAGAGGATCAGTAAAAACAATCCACAAATCCTTTTAGAACATATTTGAAAGTTAGATACTTCACAAATCACAACTTAATCAAGCATCCATTGAAACTTCACCCATCTTTAGCTGGAAAAGGCATACTTTTGTTTAGAATGATTATTGATGAAGAAGGTAGATGGAGGATAGAAGACGGAAGCCTTAGTGAAAAAGCAGGAAGACGGTTGAGCATGGATGTGCCAAGTTTCTTATTGTAGTAGAGGATACCAAAAGGATTTAATCTTAAATGTGCCTTCAACCGACACAGACTCACCGACACAGCTAATTTTGTTTGACGATACATACTTATCAAATTTAATGTCCTTATACCTACTGATATTGTCCTTATAATGGATGGCAATATACGCACCAACTAAACACTAGTCATATTAGGATGTTGGGTTGACAGAAAAGGGAAGATAGGCATGGAAACCAAAGACTAAGAAAGCAAATGGACGGATGGAAAATGTGGTGATTCAATGTACCAAAAAATATCAAGGACTTAATGTGGAGACGTCACAGAGAAGAGAAACCATTGAGGAAGTCGTCTATGAAGCATGCAGGGAAGAGGAAGAACACATAGTACATGCAATCTTCAAATACAGAAATGTCAGGAATACTTGGACTTCAAATGAATGGAAAATAGAAGATTTGCTCAAACATGTGACTGAATTCAAGGATTAAGAAAGTGGTAGAGGAGTACAGCCAACAAAACTGTAAATGATTATTACCCTTGTATTGGCAGAATGGAGGAGGAAAAGGTAACAGTCTGGAATGAGGAGACAAACAGACTAGATGACTAAAAAGAGGATTACACCATCATTCACACAAAGAAAACACCCATAACCAATAAATCAAATTGGAGTAACCAATAATTCAGGTGTCAAAGAATGAATTCAAAATTAAAGTTGAAGCAGAAATTGGATGCCCCAGACATGAGATTGGAGTATAATTACATACCATTTTGGGGATGTCAATGTTTGAATGAAAGATGTATGCTTTGCACGTTAAGCATGCACAGGTTTTATGGCTTTGAAGCAGGCTCTGACGGGGAGGTTAACATCAAGCACACGGATGGCCCATAACATAATTTCTTATGCTACTGTAGATTGTAGGTTTATTTTCTCTTAATCACACAACCCATATCCAACTCTCTTGTCCTTTCCAAAGTGAAGTTCAAACTAAGGTTCTAACTGAAATCCAGGAACTACTCCAAGTGCAGGAGAACAATCCTGCCATACGTCAATTAAAGCATCAAACTGAACACTAATTCCAACCATCCATCATACAAGTATACTTACCCTATACTCGAATGTAAGACCTTAATTTCCACCAAAACAATAATGGAAAACCTAACAAAATTTGAACAATGTCAATTGTCAATTGTAAATACATCTAGTGAAGTTTAAGACAGCAAACTCTATGGGCCAGAAGAATGTGCAGTTGATGCAAAAAAAAAAAAGAAAAAAGACCTGGACAACATGACCAGCATCAGTCTCGAATGTATCGTTGGAAATTGAAGAATCAAAAAGACGGCTACATTGATCTAAACGCTGGCTCTCGTCCCTGTACTCCAGTATCTTCTCCCTAAAAACAAAATAGAGAACTCCCTATCATCAACTAGGAACAAAATCCAAAGGCGATTGAATTAGCCATCAATTCCCCGAGATTTATACATCAAAGCGGACAAAAACAAGCTTACTCAATCTGCAAAAGTACTTTCTGCGAATCCGGGTGAAGATCAACCCACTTGGTACCGTATCCAGCAGGCGCTCTATCCTTGGTGAAAAGAAACAGCTGTTGAGGCTGTTGTTGTTGCTGCTGCTGTTGCAATTGTTGCGGCTGTTGCGAAAATAAGTTCTGCTGTTGTTGATTTTGGAACTGGAATGGCGATTGCTGTTGTTGTTGGGGTTGCTGGGGAGTGGAGAAAAATGACATTTTCGCGTGGTTCAATCTTTGAGACGAGACGAATGATATGACACAGTGGTGAAGAAATTTGGGTTGAACTTGGCCCAGATTTGGCGCGACACAGGAAGTTGACAGTGTTGAAATGTTTTTAGTGAAAATTTAAAACCCTAGTACGACCGAAAAATGCAAGAGCCATGAACAAATATTACTAAAAGCCGACGACGGGTTCGGTGACGATTCAGTTGGGCTGGATCAATACTTTCCTACTATCAGATGAATGGGACACAGCCAAAATCAAAAATAAATTATAAAATAGTATCGGTCCATCAATTAGTAAAAAAAAAAATATGGAAACAATAATCTCAACAAACGAAATACAAGATAGGTTATACTGGAGAAGTAACCCGAACAGTTGATTCTCCACTAAATCAGCTTCGGAATTAATCGATAAGGAATTTGGTTGGCTTGCTGAATATCCTTGTGAATGGATATGGAATCTAGACACACAACCAAAATTTAAGAACTTCGTATGGAAAATCTCAAGAAATGGTATCCCAACTAAAGCAAAACTTAATGAAAGAAGAATAGTTGTTCCAAAAAATTGTGACTTTTGTAATCACCAACTCGAGCATATTGTCCACATTCTTATGGATTGTCCCTATAGTAAAAGTATTATCACAAAAATTGACTCAACTATCATCTCCAATCTAAACAACATCAATTCAGAAAACAAAAGGCCTCACTAACTTTTGTTGGATATCAAAAACAAAATCGGACTTACTAAGTTCTCTTGCCTTGCAACCATTTGGTGGAGTATTTGGTTTCTTAGAAACAAAATCATTTTTAATAACCGGTGTGGCACAACATCCTTAATTTCATTATAAATCAAACTCAGAATTGGAAGAATCACAAGACGAAGATGACGACTACGATTTAAGCATACTCCAAAGAAAAACCTCCCCAGCCCAAGAAAGAAACCACACAATATCAAATGGGACAAACCAAAATATGGGTTCCACAAACTCAACTTTGACGGATCAAAACTCGATTCGGGAATAACATCTATTGGTTTTTGAAAACTCCACCTTGATTGAAATGATTTACAAGTTTTGATGATGGAAGACTTCACACAATTATAGCAGTTGGATATCTAACAATGTACTTGATTATATTTCTAGATGTTTGGTTTGAATTCAGTGCAGGTTGTATATCTACATGTCAAGGGCCTTGAAGTTGGATTCAAGAACAAGTTCAAAAAGACGAAGATCAAGGGCCTTGGAGTCTAAAGTGCACGGAACAAGGATTCAAATAAATTGAAGATCTTCGTTGAAGATTCTGTAACAAGAAGATCTTATCAACCAAAGACTTTGTCAACCGAAGGAAGATCTCAACCGAAGGATAGAAAATCATTTCGAGAAGATTTTCTAAACAACAAAAAACGGCAAAAATATCTTCTCTCTCTTATCCAACAAACGACGATAAGATCAAGGAGTAAAAGACTCAACGTGTTCGTAGGGATCAAAGACGTGCAACGTCTACCTTACGATCTTCATGGAAAAGAAGGTTGATCTTCAAACGGTCATCTCTACAACGGCTAGAAGATCTTTCCATAGAAGATATAAATGAAGATGATGGTCGAAGAGGAAGATACACAAGCTTTCACCGGAAAACATCTTTGCATCCTCAAGCAACCTAATCATCTTCATTCGTTGTTTTTCTTTCTCACATTCGCGTAAAAGTTTTATCCCCTTAGAGAGAGAGAAAACACAAGAGCTCCATTGGTAGATCTAATAAGTGTTATACTAGAGTGTGTTACTCTGCGAGGTAACTAGGCTATTATAGCTAGGTTAAGAGTTGGAGCTAGATCGTAGCATTGGCTACAAGTGAGAGAACAATGGGATTTCTTCTAGTTTGTATCGAGGACTCTTTGAAGCTGATAATAAATAGTTAGATCCTACGGATATACCCTGGGACGGAGAGTAGGCTATTTAGAGCCGAACTTCGTAAACATATCCTCGTGTCAATCTTTTCAATTCCGCACCATATAAACTTTACTGTGACTAACTTTGTTTTGCAGGAGAAAGAAGTCAAGGCCCTTGAAATTGAGTTTCAAAGCCCTTGAAATCGAAGTTTCACTAGTAACACAGATTGACATCAAGGCCCTTGAAAGGAGTTTCAAGGCCTTGAGATTTGGTTTGTGAAAAGTTCTCATACTGATCTATTCAACCCCCCCTTCTAGAGTATTATCTATATTATTTATATCACCTATCGGTTCTTCAGTTTTGTTATACGGAATCATTACGGTGATGTTATTAGCTTGGATGCTAGGAAAAATAATTTTAACTCGGTTGTTAAAGCATAAGATTTTGCGCTGAAAGCCGGACTTAAAGAAGTTATAATGCTGAATATTAAAAAGATTGAAATTTAGGGTGATAACTTATGTGTTATTAAGACACTCCAAGGATTTTGGTGTTGTCCGTGGGATATCGAAATGCTTATATCCGAATCCAAACTAGATCTTTGCTTCTTTGAGGAAGTCCAACTCAAGCATGTGTTTAGAAAAATCATCTGTATTGCTAACCGATTGACCCATTTGGAAATTTCAAATCCCAACACACTCTTTTCTAACGACCCCGAACTTTGCGTTCTCATCTATAAGGATGCTTTAGGATGGATTACCTCTAGAAGATAGTTTTTTCCTAACTAATTTACGTTTTCCAAAAAAAATAAAACTTTCATACTTGAATGTTCCACTTTTCAAGTGTACCCTATTATGTAGATTAAAATAAATAAATGTATTCCCACAAAAAAAAGTATAACTATATTTTCAATTTCTGTTTAGTTGGTATTCACAATTTTGTAGGTTTAATCTTGATATATCTAAAAAAATTGTCCTTAGATAATATTTTATTTTCATTGCGGAAAGGAACTATGATACGCTATTGGCTACGATCATACCCGTATGTGCTTCTATCCCGACTCTTTTGGTGACACACTCCACCTTTGTGAAACCATGGGTTTTTCAACAAATAATTGAGGCTTGTCCATGGTTCCGACGGAAGACGTTTTCTGCATATTTATTTTCATCATCTTTTACATATATAAATTGTTAGATATTTAAATAATTAAAGGTATTCTTGTGAATCTCTCCATTTTTAGAAGATATTTATGGTTTGAAATAATTTTTAGAATATTCCAACCAAATCTCTTCTTTAATGCATATGATATTCTCATTTAAGTCTTGTGATTTGCCACCATCATCTCCTATATAAAGGATGGTTGACTTCAATTGTAAAGCATGTCTAATTTTAATCAAGTATAATTGTGAAACATTTTCTCATCCTTGATTTTGGGCATCACAATCTTACTCTCTCAAAGTTCTTCTTTAAATCTTCGATCCAAGTCTCCAACTTCGAGGACTCTTCAAGAATCACATATTCACTCAACTTCACGAATTGCTCGATCTACCAATATCGAATCAACCATTCACTTCCCGCATTTATCTCAAATCTTTAGTCAACTCATTTCCATCATTCGAATTCATCGGCACATAACAAACAAGAGTAGTTGAAGTTCAAATTCGATCTAGATCCAGAGTTTGTCCTTGAACGCATCAAATTAAGAAGTGTTACATACGAAATGTGGTATCCTAGGAGGTTTAGCATGTCAACAACTCTATTAATTTATCTAAAGATGTGCTTAGTTTTAATTTTGGCAATCAATTTTTCCAAGGACATTGCTAAGATCCTTTGATGACATTAATGAGCTTTAAATGTCACTCACAACAATATTGTTATCTATTTTGAGATTAATTGCTTTGTGGATGTCGTAGTAATGATATTGCTAAGATGATATCTAATTACAAAGTCAAAAGAAGTATTAGCCGATTTAAGTTTTGATCAATCAAAGTTGAGTTTGACAAAGGGAGTGACGGGTTTATCCCATTTCTTATTCTTTTTCGTTCTTAGGTGATTTGTATTTGTATTTTGAATTTTCCTATCAATGGTAGTAATCTAGACTACGACTATTTAACCAAGATTGCAATTGATATTTAACAAACTCGATGGACAGTTCTTCATGTATCATTTTGGAATATTATTTTATTTCTTAGAATAACATATGTCCCAACAAATAGTCATTAGTTTTGAGATTTCCGTGAGTCCTAGTTTAAGTTTCAAATTTTGTAGACATGTGTTTGGTTTTATATTTTCAAAGTTTTGTGTAACGATTATGTGCTAGATTTTTGGGTCTATGATGTTTATTATTTGTTTTGTGTATGAGCTTAACAAGAATATAATGGAGGTCTTCTTTA
Source organism: Fagopyrum esculentum (assembly GCA_033239045.1). NCBI lineage: Eukaryota > Viridiplantae > Streptophyta > Magnoliopsida > Caryophyllales > Polygonaceae > Fagopyrum > Fagopyrum esculentum. Next base: position 86,623,127 of record BSUD01000001.1, read on the forward strand.
TGATGATGGTTGTAAAATTCATAATGCATGGTAACCACCAATTTCTTCTATCTACTTTTTCTTTTGTTTGGAGGCCGCTTCAAACAATTCTCCAAGCTAGGAAAGTTTTTGTTTATAGTTTAGTTTGGGTTTCTAAGTTTCAGATCCATTCGTAGGGTGGAACCCAGTGAAGGTAGTTTTGATTTTCTTCAAAAAGGTTGAATGCAAAATTAGTGTATAACTAACAATTTATTCTTTTTATGTAGTATAATATGTCTAGAATATGTTTTATTGGGATGATTATGTTGATTATTGTTTTTAATAGGGCTTTTTCGTTAAAGGTTTATCTCATATATTAGTTTATCAATGTCCCAATGATTCATCTCTTTTATAAATTGGTTGACTATCTTTGTGTTATTAATGTTATTTATACTGTTCGCAAGCGTGACTCAGTCATTCCACAGGTACGGCGTGTTAAGTGGACGAGTTTTTATTCCTTTCCAACCTATTTCCCCCCTCTTTTAACTTGTGACCCCTCGTTCCATGGTCTAAAGGTGGCCTTTGGAGCTGCTTGACCCCTTGATTCCCCCTTGTGAGCAGCCTTTCCTCTCTCTTCCAACTTTTCTCAAGCACGTAACCCATTTATCACTTCTCCTTTGCCTCCTCACTTCTCTCCCTTCTCTCTTGGTGATCTTCTTGTGAGTTGTCCAATATTGAAGAAGGTTGCAGATCCAGCTGAGTAAGTTTTCTCCTTCTTCCTCCCTTCTTCTCCTTGCGTCATTCCCCTCTCTTCTTCTCTTCCCTCAATTGTTGAGAATGAAGCTTTAGAGGAAGACTCTTAGATGGTATTCTTATGTTTGCATATGTGCTTAGTGTTCGCCACTTAGCGTGCGTGCAAATAAGCTTTAATTATAAAACTAGAAATCAAGCAAGCGAACCCGCAGTGTACGGATCGATATAGTTGAGCAAGAATTCCAGAGTATCGAACACAGAGATTTGGGGGGTTAAATCCAGTTATAGATTATCAAGCAAGTAAATGTATGAAGCTTTTCAAATTATTGGTAAAACAACAATCCTAAAGATCCAAGAATCCAGTTGTGGCAATCGATTCAAGATATACTAAATATATAAGGACAGAGTTGAGGTATGCAAAGGTATATGAATGTAAGGAAATCGTACGGTGAAGTTCCAAAAACCTTATATGACCCACCTAAAAGACACTCTCTATAAAGGTTGTTGAGGCTTCAATATAGAAAAGATCTAAAGGTAAGAATTAATGTCAAATACCCAAACTTGTAATCCAAGGATCAAGACTAACTAAACCGATTTAGGTTGTGACACTCAGAATCGAGGTAGAGGTTGTTGAGGCTTCACTACCACCTAGAAAAGGCAAGCCAAGACTAAGTTAAAGCAAATCTTTAACTTTGGATTAAAGTAAAAGCAAGTTCGTAAACTGACACAAAATTACGGGTAGTTCTTGAGTTCCACGGCCGTGGAAGCTCAAGAACAGACCGTGGATTAGGTTCGTCGGCGATTCTCTCTAACTCTCAGGGTCCAATCCATTTACAATCGATCTATCATCATCTAAGCCACAACTATCAACCCTTCACCTTAGAATTTCTAAAAGGTTTTAGCCAACAACAGTCATATTGATATCAAATTCAAGATTTAAAAAAATGAAAGATGAAAACTTCCGAAAACCTTGAATAAATCTCAAATGAATCTCAAATCCACAAATCAAGAGCAATAATGTCAATAGATTCGGAATAACACAAACAATCACAAATCTTAGATAAGAACGAAGAACGGGATGTCAATCCGTCTTCTAATCAAACCTAGAATTAAAGTATGAAATCTCCTTACGAACAATCTTCCAAATCTTCACTCTTTCTCCAACTTTCCGTCGCGAAATAGCAATTTCCGCACGCCCACTTGAAACCCTAGGCACGTGCAATAAGCGTAGGCAAAGTCTAAGCGAAGGTGACGGAATCTCCCTTCTTCCGTCCTTTTATAGTGTAAGATAAAATATGAGCCCCGCCCATTGCGTAGAAGATCGTGGCTTAAAATATTGCGTAAAAGATCGCCAAGATCACGGTCGTGGAAGGGTTCCACGCCCGTAATTTAGAGCGTGGAATTGGGTCACGGTTTGTCACAACCCTCCACAGCCGTGTAAGTTGCTGGAATGCACCACGCTTCTCTTGCCAAGGTTCCACGGTCGTGGACTAGAACGGGGAATCTAGTACGGCCGTATTTTAGAGCATGGTTTAGAGGTAGTTCGTGATTTTCCTTAGCCTCGTGCTATTCTTCAAGTTAGCACCATCCTTAGCTCCTAGAGATGTCCTCAATCCTTGGACATGCTCAATCAAACTCCATTCTCTCTCAATCCGTTCAGATTTAGCTCTTAATTGCCTACAATCAACACAAAGCTTATGTAGATCTCTATATGGACAAAATAGATGAACTAACTCACAAATACTTCAATGCTTTATCAATGACTACCAATATGGATGAAATACACTTAGAAAACGTGCCTAAAATATCACAATATTTCATGCTAACAAATAACCCCATACTTGCCACTTGCTTGTCCCTAAGCAAGGTCTTCCAAAAAGCTTTAAAACACAAGTTAGGATGAAATATGTGTACCTTCTCAAAGCAAAACTTCTTTTAGATGAATGTGCCTTCTAATCAATAGATCATTCTCAAATCTTGCTTCATTCGCTTATAAGACTTTCATATGCATAATCAAAGGGTAAAGAGTAAAGAAAGCTCAAGAATTAATCAAACTTCCATGTAAACATCATAACCTTCAAACATTATCAAAATCAATCATAAGAAACTTCAATTTAGATCACCAAGTCATATAACATTCTTTTGATCTTAAGGACTTTCAAACAAGGTCTAGAATGTGGAAAGGGAAGGAAAACTTTAAGGAATGTGGTGCATGAATCCGGGAAAGTGGATAACTACTCTTTTCTTCTTCTCTTGCGGTTTCCGCAACACTTTTAACTTAGAGCTTCGCTCTCTTCTTTCATTTTTCGACTTTACTTTTGGAGTTATGGATAGAGGTGCACAAAAACCGAAGCCTAGGAGATTGGCGTTTCTCAATTTATATGAGATGCCTCAAACCCTTAGCGCACATACCATAATCCGCTAGGAATATCGCTCAATCCGACTTTGGCAAGACACAAACACCCGGTTATGTGAATGGTGCCGAGTTACTCATCATCATGATTGACTTCCCCAAACCTATAATTTCTTTCTATTCCTTTGAATGCAAAATATTGCTTTCATGTCCCTCCCATATCAAACATGCCTTTTTCATTCAACTCCTCCAAATTCCCGGATAGGTAAAGGAGGTCATTATTTCAATGAGGGGCTAAATGATCGAAGAAAGAAGAAAGAAAATCGAATTGCCTTAATCATCTCAAAAAGAAGCATAAGAACTTATTAAGTGATTTCAACATTGATTTCTCAACATGATTTAAGTAACATTCATCACATTATGAAATTTGCAAAAGAAGTATAATAAACTCATTCAATTTCTTTTCAATTCACTATTCGTTTAAGCATGCGATTGTCATCAAAACTCAATTCACAAGTGGTAATTATCATAGAAATCATCTCTATCCTTAGAAGCACAAAATTTTCAAAATTTTTCAATTTTTATGGGTTTTTCAAATTCTTTTTCATGCAATGCAATAATGAAACGTGTAGCAATAGAATGAAACATGCAAGATAGTCTCAATAGAAGCATACGAAAGTGAGTAAGAGTTATTACAACTATTAGTCACACCCCACCCCATACTTGGAACAAACATTGTCCCTAATATTCAAAGAAAAGAAAAAAAAGAAAAGAAAAAAAGAAAAGAAAGAAAGAAAAAGAACTCACAAAACGGTGGTGAAGCGGCTAAACTGTCGATCATCAAAGTCGTCACTACGGCGCCGGTGGAGGTGGAAATGGAGAGAAGCTAGGATCATAGTACCGCCCGAACTGCTGGCGGTATACATCTCTCATCATGTGGTCAAGGTCATCCACACGTGCATCTCTAGCGTCAGCGCGGATCTCCAAAGCTCCAACCCTGCTGGAAAGGTCGGTAGCCCACTCTGGCAACTGCTCGTACCAGCCAGGCGGCTGGCTGTACCACGCCGGTGCATCTGAAGGTGCTGGTGCTGGTGGCGGCTGTGTAGACCATGGTGGAGGAGCTCCCATCCAATCCGGATGCGTCCTATACCAAGCAGGAGGGTCAGCCATCCAAGTAGACCTCTCGCTCACACTAGGCGGCGAGAGGAAGAGCTAGATGCTCTAGCAGGGCGGGGGGGAATGCCTAGGCATGTCGGGAACTGCGTCCGGCTGATCTGGGAATGTACCAAAGTCCTGCTCAGCTCCTCCTCCTCCCTCATAGTCATCTCCTCCCATCTCCTCCTCTACAACTGGTGGTGGTGGAACGTAGGGAGGGGCTACCAATCTGTTCGCATGCATGGCAGCGAACGTCGCCTTCCAGTTATGGCGTCCAGCCATAATGGAATACTCAGGGAGCCACTCAATGCCTCTCCCAGTCCTACTCTCCCACGACATAGCAGCGTAAGGTGGACCTCTATGGGTGGGGAAGATGAGGCCTCTAGTTATAAGGGCCTGAAGTCCTAGGGGTACAACAACAATACGTGTGCAGGCGGAGAAATCTACCCCTAATGCCCTAGCAAGGTGGGTGACTATCCCACCATATCCAATGTTGCCAGCTCTCTTATTCTTTAGCTTGCTCATGGTAGCAGCTAAGAGGGTGGCGCAGTCAGCAGGTCTACCGTACAACATACAGTAGAGAAGAAAGAGCTCATCTGTCTTATCTTCTGAGGTGTCTCCGTCCTAGGGAAGAGACACTCAGAAAGTACCCTGTGAGCTATCTTCAAGGCTAAGTGATATATCAACTTAGCCTTGGTGTCAGCTGGCTGCCAGCGGTCCTCGCTGGCATAGATCATAGCGACCTCTTCCCAGAAATCCCTGGCGTATACGCCACTGGGGAAACGACCATTGAAGGTCTCGTGGAACCCAAAGAAGGCTCCAAACTCCCGGATGGAGAAATCATAGTTTCTTTCCATCAACCGGAAAGAAACTGTCCTGTCAACATGACTGTGCTCGAAGGAAACCACAACCTCTCTCGTAATCTCCTCATATGCATCTTCCCGAATAGCGGAAAAGATGACTAAGCCGGCTCTATCCAAGAGCCAAGTAATGTCTCCTATCACATGTAGAAGTGCTAACTCCTCAAGCAATAGGTACCTAGGTCCAATAACAGTCCTCTTATGGACCCTCTCTAAAGCATCGAGATGATCCTCATGAATGGTACGGATCCTAGGGCGAGGTGGTGATGGTGATGATGGAGGTGAAGAGGATGAAGGGGATTAAGGTGGTGGTGCTCTAGAATAGGAGGAGGGGTTGCCCTTCCTTTTCTTACTCTTATCCTTATCTTTATTCTTGTCCTTATTCCTACCGGACACTCTCCTCACAAAATCCATTTTCTGTCAAAAACCACGGTCTGTTCTTGGCTTTCCACGGCCGTGGAACGTATAGTGACCGTGGTTCGTCTGGTAATTTTGCAAATCTCAACAGAATCTCACCAAATTTCACAACAGCTGTCATAGACTAATTCTCTTCCAATTCCAATCAGTTATTCCTAAAAGTTCTAGCAAATGCAAGTCCGAATCGACAAAGATAGAGAAGAGCGAAAAAACCTAGGTTTTCGGATTTTTAAATCCGAATTCTGCTATCCTCGGTGATTTGCCGCTCGAATTGTTGCTTGGATCTTGTTGGTGATCCGATTTGCTTCTGTTTTGGTCAAAGAATCGTTAAAAACGATTAACGAATGAAGATTTGAGGTGAGGGGAAGCAAATCGGCGTTTAGGGCGTGGAATTGGGTTTGTGAGATGTGTTTTGTGAAGGAAAGTGGTTTATATAGTGACCGTAAAAATTTTTGAAACTCACGGTCTGTCAGGGGGTTCCACGGCCGTGGAAATGTACGGAACCGTGGTTTTGGTGATTTTTCTCAGGTTTTTGAAAATTACGGTCACTGTAGCTGTCACGACCGTGGAATAGGCCGTGGAACTCTCTGTAATGCTCCAAAGTCCAAGTTTCGTCACTTTTCTTCAAACTTTCTCTTTCCCTTTCCTTTTCCACTGTTCCTACATCCAAAAACACGAACATACCGGAAGGTATCGAAGGCAAAACAAAGCAAAAACGTCTAAACTATGCTAATCTATGAATCAAAAACAAAAACGTAAATGCAATACCATGGGTTGCCTCCCAAGAAGCGCTTTGTTTAAGGTCCGTAGCTAGACCATATTCGCACTTATTCGAGTGCGGTGGGCGCAAACTCTTCAGCTTGGAGTTCCGGTGTATACTTCTTGAGTCGTTGACCGTTCACCTTAAAGCTTCCGCCCGTTTCACCCCATACTTCAACTGCACCATGGGGAAAAATACGTTTGATTAGAAAAGGTCCGATCCAACGAGATTTAAGCTTACCTGGAAAGAGACGAAGCCTTGAATTGAAGAGGAGAACTTGATCCCCCTCTTTGAAGTCCTTTGGAATGATATGCTTATCATGCCAACACTTTGCTCTTTCTTTGTAGATCTTGGCGTTTTCATATGCGTTCAAGCGGAGCTCTTCAAGCTCATTTAGGTCCAAGAGACGCTTCTCTCCCGCTTCCTTCATGCTGAAATTTAGCCACTTGATTGCCCAAAACGCCTTGTGCTCCAACTCTACCGGTAAGTGACAAGACTTCCCATACACAAGGTTGTATGGTGTGGTTCCGATGGGAGTCTTATACGCAGTCCGGTATGCCCACAATGCATCATCTAGCTTCAAGGACCAATCCTTCCTAGTCCTTGAAACCGTCTTCTCTAGGATTCCTTTGATCTCCCGGTTTGAGATCTCAACTTGTCCACTAGTTTGTGGATGATAAGGGGTGGCGATCTTGTGAGTCACCCCATACTTAGCTAAAAGAGCTTCAAAGTGCCGGACAATGAAGTGAGAGCCTCCATCACTAATGATGGTCCGTGGTGTCCCAAATCGTGGGAAAATGGTCTTGTTAAAGAACTTAACCACTACCATGGCATCATTGGTGGGAGAGGCAACCGCTTCAACCCATCTTGAAACATAATCAACCGCTAAAAGTATGTATTGGTTACCACAAGATGATGGGAATGGTCCCATGAAGTCTACTCCCCAAACGTCAAAGATCTCCACCTCTTGGATGTTGTTGAGAGGCATCTCATTACTCCTAGAGATATTTCCTGTTCTTTGACAAGCATCACAGCAAGAAACAAAGGTTTGCACATCTTTAAATAGAGTAGGCCAAAAGAATCCAGATTGCAATACCTTAGCGCTAGTCTTGTTCAAACTAGTGTGTCCTCCACAAGGTAGTGAATGACAATGGCGGATGACACTTTGCATCTCATCTTCCGGCACACATCACCGAATGATGCCATCCGGACCTCTCTTGAAGAGGAGAGGTTCATTCCAAAAGTACTCCCGAACATCCTTAAAGAACTTCTTTCTTTGTGCGTAGGATAATCCGAGCGGTATCTCCTGACAAACCAAATAGTTAACAAAATCAGCAAACCATGGTTCGTTACCTTTGGAGATCACATCGATGCACTCCTCTATGATATGTAGATGTTCGTCCGGGAAGGAGTCATCTATAGGTAGGTGGTCGTCCTCTAGATGTGTTAGACGACTCAAATGATCTGCAACAGAATTTTCCGAACCCTTCTTGTCGCGGATCTCTAGATCGAATTCTTGTAGGAGAAGAATCCATCTAATTAGCCTTGGCTTCGCATCCTTCTTTGCAAGGAGATACCGGATCGCAGCATGATCCGTGTACACAATCACCTTTGCACCTACAAGATAAGAGCAAAATTTGTCAATTGCATAAACAATGGCTAAAAATTCCTTTTCCGTAGTGGCGTAGTTGAGCTGCGCTTCATCTAGCGTCTTGCTAGCGTAGTAGATAGCGTGGGTTCGCCCTTCCTTTCTTTGTCCAAGAACAGATCCTATAGCTACGTCACTTGCGTCACACATAACCTCAAAGGGAAGATTCCAATCCGGAGGTTGGATAATCGGGGCTGAAATTAGAGCTTCCCGAATCATGTTAAACGCATCCAAGCATTCCTGCGAAAACTCAAAAACTGCATCCTTCATCAATAGATTAGTGAGCAGTTTTGATATTTTAGAGAAGTCTTTTATGAAGCGTCTATAAAATCCAGCATGTCCTAGAAAACTTCTTATCCCTTTCACCGAAGTTGGGGGAGGAAGCTTTTCTATTGTCTCTATTTTCGCTTTATCCACCTCAATTCCTCTACTAGAGATTAAGTGTCCTAATACAATGCCTTCCTTCACCATGAATTGACACTTCTCCCAATTAAGAACTAGGTTAGTGTCTTCACACCTTTGTAACACAAGAGCAAGGTTAGAAAGACAATTGTCAAAAGAGGAACCATAAACGGAGAAGTCATCCATAAAAACCTCCATGATTTCCTCTATATATTCGGAGAAGATGGCCATCATGCACCTTTGAAAGGTGGCTGGGGCGTTGCAAAGCCCGAACGGCATCCTCCTATAGGAAAACGTACCCCACGGGCACGTGAATGTGGTCTTCTCTTGATCATCCGGGTGTATCGGAATCTGAAAGAAACCACTATAACCGTCAAGATAGCAAAAGTGCGAATGTTGCGCTAACCTTTCAAGCATTTGGTCAATGAAGGGTAGTGGGAAGTGATCCTTCCTCGTCGCGTTGTTTAGCTTGCGGTAGTCTATGCACATCCGCCATCCTGTTACGGTTCGGGTAGGAATGAGTTCGTTATTCTTGTTGGTGATGACCGTCATTCCACCCTTCTTCGGAACCACTTGTACCGGACTCACCCACTTGCTATCGGAGATAGGGTAGATGATACCTGCATCAAGCAATTTAAGAATTTCCTTCTTGACAACCTCCTTCATGGTCGGATTCAACCGCCTTTGAGGTTGTCGCGAAGTCCTAAAGTCCTCTTCCATTAATATCTTATGCATGCATAGGGAAGGTTTAATTCCAACTAAGTCCTCTATAGTATATCCTAAAGCTTTTCTATGTTTCCTAAGGACAACCATGAGCTTACTATGTTCATCTATGCTTAAATCGGAACTAACAATAACCGGAAAGGTAGAATTAGGTCCAAGAAATGCGTACCTTAGATGAGTAGGAAGTGACTTTAGTTCCATGACTATCGGAGTTTCCAATAGTTCTTGAGGAGCGTCCGATGCTTCCTTAGAGGTGTCTAAGGGTGTAGAAGGTGTGGGAGAAGAATCAAAAGAAGTTGAGGAAGAGACACAATTACCTTCGGAATCACCCAAAATTACGGCCTCTCTACATCCTCCACGGCTGTGGTTTTGGGCGTGGAAAGGAAATACGGTTGCTCTGTTCTCTCCACGACCGTGTAACCCTCTGGAGTGAGCCACGCTTTTGTTGGTGAAATCCACGGCCATGGAATATAGTGTATGGCCGTGGATCCGTACGTTTTCTGCCTCGTCGTGGAGTTTCTCAAACTCCTCTTCACACACTTCTTCTTGTGCTTCTAAGGCTTCTATTGCCTCATTGCACTCCTCTTCTTCCCCTACATCCATTAGACTCATAGTAATAACCTTTTGCAAAGGATCTTTGAAGAGAATAACACTTACCTCCTCTCTAGATAACCCTTCTTCATCTTGGATATTGAATATATCCTCATCAAAGATTGGTTCCTTCACTAGAGTGGAAAGAACGAACTCTACCTTCTCTTCTCCTATGTCAAAGGCGAGTCTAGCATTCTTGCAATCGACTATGCAGCCGGACGTTGCAAGAAACGGTCTTCCGAGAATGATCGGGACCGGACTATCTGCAGGAATGTCAAGCACAACAAAATCTATAGGAACATAGAATTTACCTAGCTTGACCGGGACGTCTTCCACAATACCGACGGGACGAGTTATGGATCGATCCGCCATGTACAACGTCATCTTCACCGGTTTAGGGTCGCCTAAACCGATCTTCCTACATAATGCAAGTGGGATGATGCTCACACTTGCTCCCAAGTCACATAATGCATCATATGTGACATCTCCCACTCCTATGGGAATGCAAAATGACCCCGGATCCTTTAGCTTTGGGGGCATCTTCTCTTTCATGGTTTTGATGAGATCCGAAGAATCCGAACTCATCTTAACCTCTCCAAAATCCTCTAACTTTCTCTTGTTAGAGAGGATCTCCTTTAAGAACTTACCATAAGCTGGCATACCTACAATAACATCAATGAAAGGTATATTAATATGCAATTTGCTCATGAGTTCTATAAACTTACCGAATTGTTTATCTAGACGCGCTCTCGCTCTAGATTGAGGGAATGGTAGGGGAGGTTTGTAAGCTGGAGGAGGAACGTAGACATCTTCCTTCTCCTTCCCCTTTTCTTTCTCTTTCTCAACGGGGACTTCTACGAACTTAGGCTGCGGGTCGGTAGTTGTCACCCCGCTCCTAGTTGTGATTGCCATCACCCTTCCTTTTGGGTTGTCCTCCGTTTTTCCAGGAAGTTTCCCTTGATTCCTAGGAACTTCCTCCGCATGGCTGAACATTTGGTTTTCTAAAACCTTTTGGGCTTTATCAACCTTAGAAATGTGATCATCAACCTTGATGATGCGAGTTTCCAACCCTTGAACCTTTCCCAAAATCGTTTCTAACATGGGATCGGGCTTCTCTTTCCCCGAAGTGCTTCCACCATTAGATGTTTGCCCCTGGCTTTTTAAAGGAGTGGAAGAAGAGAAAGGTGAAGTTAGTGAATTTCCTGAATTGGAAGGATAAGTACCGGAATTTTGTTGATTGGAGCGCCAATTGTTGTTGTTTGAACCCCTATTGTTGTTCCAATTGTTGTTCCGGTTGTTGTTGTTGCGGTTTGTATTCTCACCACCGTTGTGGTTATTGTTGTTGCCTAAATAACCCACATCTTTTCCTTGTTGCTTTGGAAAGTTGGTCTTGATAGCTTCTTTCAACTCTTTAATCTCGTTGTTGAGAGAAAAGATTTGAGATTGAGCTTCGTGTGTTAGTTTTGCTCCTTGATCCACAAGATTCCCCTCCACTTTCCGGTGAGAATACTTCTCTATGACTCGCGCTTGCTTCTCAATGAAGTCCCAAGCGTCATCTTCCCTCATGTCCATGAATGTACCACATGAGAGGGATTGGAGCTTGAATTGTGTCTCCACATCCAGCCCCTTATAATATATCTCCAATAGTGCAAGCTTGGATATGCCATGATGAGGGCAATCCAATAGCAAATCCTGAAATCTTTCCCAAGATTGAAACAAACTTTCGTTAGATCTCATAGAAAATGCATTAATCTTACCTCTTAGCTCCGCCGTTTTGGATGGCGGAAAGAACTTAGTGAGGAACTCCGCGGAAAGATCCTCCCATGTCTCAAGCTTTCCACTTGGAAGAGCTTGATACCAAGACAATGCTTTCCCCTTCAAGGAGAAGAAGAAAGGCTTGAGTTTGTAGCTGTTGGTAGTTGCGTTTTTAGGCTTCATTGTCTCCATCGTAATCTCAAAATTTTGTAGATGTTGATGTGGAGATTCAGCACTTGTTCCACCAAATTGATTTTGGCGAACAATGGTAATAACTTGAGGGTTGAAGCTAAACCCTTGTGCATCGTCAACATCAAAGTTCACACCTAAACGGCGTAGTTGCTGCGTTGGATCCATCCTTTGGCCAAGAGTTCTTGGCTCATCTTCTACACGTTCGACCCTCGCATTCCTAGGTGGAACACGGCGATTTGCAGCTGGCCATGGAAAGAATGGATTCACATTGATAGTGGGATCAATTTCCTCTAGCGGTGGCATGGAGGAGTCGCTATCCTCATTGGATGAGTTGGCTCTAACCGATCTTCCCGGTCTCCTCCTTTTCTTTTTCTCCTTAAGGTTGTTTATATCCAACCTCATTTGGAACATCATGTCCGTTAGATCATCAACCTTCATTTGATGACGATCCGTTTCTTCCCTACGAGTCTTCTCACTCCATTGGAGTTGAGCTTCATTTTCCGCTAACTCCGATTGGAGATCACGTTCTTTTTCTTCAGCCATTTGTCTTTCCTTACGCTTTCTCCTTAAATTCCTCTCAAGCTCTTGATCAAGAGGTAAGAGGTCTTCGTTATTCCTAGACCTGCGCATACACTCGAAAAGATATCAAATAACAAGGGAGAAGCTCCCAAGCTTGACAACCGATAACCGAATTCGGCCTAAACCAAATCCCCGGCAACGACGCCAAAAACTTGTTCGCCACTTAGCGTGCGTGCAAGTAAGCTTTAATTATAAAACTAGAAATCAAGCAAGCGAACCCGAAGTTTACGGATCGATATAGTTGAGCAAGAATTCCAGAGTATCGAACACAGGGATTTGGGGGGTTAAATCCAGTTATAGATTATCAAGCAAGTAAATGTATGAAGCTTTTCAAATTATTGGGAAAACAACAATCCTAAAGATCCAGGAATCCAGTTGTGGCAATCGATTCAAGATATACTAAAGATATAAGGACAGAGTTGAGGTATGCAAAGGTATACGAATGTAAGGAAATCGTACGGTGAAGTTCCAAAAACCTTATATGACCCACCTAAAAGACACTCTCTATAAAGGTTGTTGAAGCTTCAATATAGAAAAGATCTAAAGGTAAGAATTAATATCAAATACCCAAACTTGTAATCCAAGGATCAAGACTAACTAAACCGATTTAGGTTGTGACACTCAGAATCGAGGTAGAGGTTGTTGTGGCTTCACTACCACCTAGAAAAGGCAAGCCAAGACTAAGTTAAAGCAAATCTTTAACTTTGGATTAAAGTAAAAGCAAGTTCGTAAACTGACACAAAATTACGGGTAGTTCTTGAGTTCCACGGCCGTGGAAGCTCAAGAACAGACCGTGGATTAGGTTCGTCGGCGATTCTCTCTAACTCTCAGGGTCCAATCCGTTTACTATCGATCTATCATCATCTAAGCCACAACTATCAACCCTTCACCTTAGAATTTCTAAAAGGTTTTAGCCAACAACAATCATATTGATATCAACTTCAAGATTTAAAAGAATGAAAGATGAAAACTTCCGAAAACCTTGAATAAATCTCAAGTGAATCTCAAATCCACAAATCAAGAACAATAATGTCAATAGATTCGGAATAACACAAACAATCACAAATCTTAGATAAGAACGAAAAACGGGATGTCAATCCGTCTTCTAATCAAACCTAGAATTAAAGTATGAAATCTCCTTACGAACAATCTTCCAAATTTTCACTCTTTCTCCAACTTTCCGTCGCAAAATAGCAATTTCCGCACGCCCACTTGAAACCCTAGGCACGTGCAATAAGCGTAGGCAAAGTCTAAGCGAAGGTGACGGAATCTCCCTTCTTCCGTCCTTTTATAGTGTAAGATAAAATATGAGCCCCGCCCATTGCGTAGAAGATCGTGGCTTAAAATATTGCGTAAAAGATCGCCAAGATCACGGTCGTGGAAGGGTTCCACGCCCGTAATTTAGAGCGTGGAATTGGGTCACGGTTTATCACAACCCTCCACGGCCGTGTAAGTTGCTGGAATGCACCACGCTTCTCTTGCAAAGGTTCCACGGCCGTTGACTAGAACGTGGAATCTAGTACGGCCGTATTTTAGAGCGTGGTTTAGAGGTAGTTCGTGATTTTCCTTAGCCTCGTGCTATTCTTCAAGTTAGCACCATCCTTAGCTCCTAGAGATGTCCTCAATCCTTGGACATGCTCAATCAAACTCCATTCTCTCTCAATCCGTTCAGATTTAGCTCTTAATTGCCTACAATCAACACAAAGCTTATGTAGATCTCTATATGGACAAAATAGATGAACTAACTCACAAATACTTCAATGCTTTATCAATGACTACCAATATGGATGAAATACACTTAGAAAACGTGCCTAAAATATCACAATATTTCATGCTAACAAATAACCCCAAACTTGCCACTTGCTTGTCCCTAAGCAAGGTCTTCCAAAAAGCTTTAAAACACAAGTTAGGATGAAATATGTGTACCTTCTCAAAGCAAAACTTCTTTTAGATGAATGTGCCTTCTAATCAATAGATCATTCTCAAATCTTGCTTCATTCGCTTATAAGACTTTCATATGCATAATCAAAGGGTAAAGAGTAAAGAAAGCTCAAGAATTAATCAAACTTCCATGTAAACATCATAACCTTCAAACATTATCAAAATCAATCATAAGAAACTTCAATTTAGATCACCAAGTCATATAACATTCTTTTGATCTTAAGGACTTTCAAACAAGGTCTAGAATGTGGAAAGGGAAGGAAAACTTTAAGGAATGTGGTGCATGAATCCGGGAAAGTGGATAACTACTCTTTTCTTCTTCTCTTGCGGTTTCCGCAGCACTTTCAACTTAGAGCTTCGCTCTCTTCTTTCATTTTTCGACTTTACTTTTGGAGTTATGGATAGAGGTGCACAAAAACCGAAGCCTAGGAGATTGGTGTTTCTCAATTTATATGAGATGCCTCAAACCCTTAGCGCACATACCATAATCCGCTAGGAATATCGCTCAATCCGACTTTGGCAAGACACAAACACCCGGTTATGTGAATAATGCCGAGTTACTCATCATCATGATTGACTTCCCCAAACCTATAATTTCTTTCTATTCCTTTGAATGCAAAATATTGCTTTCATGTCCCTCCCATATCAAACATGCCTTTTTCATTCAACTCCTCCAAATTCCCGGATAGGTAAAGGAGGTCATTATTTCAATGAGGGGCTAAATGATCGAAGAAAGAAGAAAGAAAATCGAATTGCCTTAATCATCTCAAAAAGAAGCATAAGAACTTATTAAGTGATTTCAACCTTGATTTCTCAACATGATTTAAGTAACATTCATCACATTATGAAATTTGCAAAAGAAGTATAATCAACTCATTCAATTTCTTTTCAATTCACTATTCGTTTAAGCATGCGATTGTCATCAAAACTCAATTCACAAGTGGTGATTATCATAGAAATCATCTCTATCCTTAGAAGCACAAAATTTTCAAAATTTTTCAATTTTTATGGGTTTTTCAAATTCTTTTTCATGCAATGCAATAATGAAACGTGTAGCAATAGAATGAAACATGCAAGATAGTCTCAATAGAAGCATACGAAAGTGAGTAAGAGTTATTACAACTATTAGTCACACCCCACCCCATACTTGGAACAAACATTGTCCCTAATATTCAAAGAAAAGAAAAAAAAGAAAAGAAAAAAAAGAAAAGAAAAAAAAGAAAAGAAAGAAAGAAAAAGAACTCACAAAACGGTGGTGGAGCGGCTAAACTGTCGATCATCAAAGTCGTCACTACGGCGCCGGTGGAGGTGGAAATGGAGAGAAGCTAGGATCATAGTACCGCCCGAACTGCTGGCGGTATAAATCTCTCATCATGTGGTCAAGGTCATCCACACGTGCATCTCTAGCGTCAACGCGGATCTCCAAAGCTCTAACCCTGCTGGAAAGGTCGGTAGCCCACTCTGGCAACTGCTCGTACCAGCCAGGCGGCTGGCTGTACCACGCCGGTGCATCTGAAGGTGCTGGTGCTGGTGGCGGCTGTGTAGACAATGGTGGAGGAGCTCCCATCCAATCCGGATGCGTCCTATACCAAGCAAGAGGGTCAGCCATCCAAGTAGACCTCTCGCTCACACTAGGCGGCGAGAGGAAGAGCTAGATGCTCTAGCAGGGCGGGGGGAATGCCTAGGCATGTCGGGAACTGCGTCCGGCTGATCTGGGAATGTACCAAAGTCCTGCTCAGCTCCTCCTCCTCCCTCATAGTCATCTCCTCCCATCTCCTCCTCTACAACTGGTGGTGGTGGAACGTAGGGAGGGGCTACCAATCTGTTCGCATGCATGGCAATGAACGTCGCCTTCCAGTTATGGCGTCCAGCCATAATGGAATACTCAGGGAGCCACTCAATGCCTCTCCCAGTCCTACTCTCCCACGACATAGCAGCGTAAGGTGGACCTCTATGGGTGGGAAAGATGAGGCCTCTAGTTATAAGGGCCTGAAGTCCTAGGGGTACAACAACAATACGTGTGTAGGCGGAGAAATCTACCCCTAATGCCCTAGCAAGGTGGGTGACTATCCCACCATATCCAATGTTGCCAGCCCTCTTATTCTTTAGCTTGCTCATGGTAGCAGCTAAGAGGGTGGCGCAGTCAGCAGGTCTACCGTACAACATACAGTAGAGAAGAAAGAGCTCATTTGTCTTGATCTTCTGAGGTGTCTCCGTCCTAGGGAAGAGACACTCAGAAAGTACCCTGTGAGCTATCTTCAAGGCTAAGTGATATATCAACTTAGCCTTGGTGTCAGCTGGCTGCCAGCGGTCCTCGCTGGCATAGATCATAACGACCTCTTCCCAGAAATCCCTGGCGTATACGCCACTGGGGAAACGACCATTGAAGGTCTCGTGGAACCCAAAGAAGGCTCCAAACTCCCGGATGGAGAAATCATAGTTTCTTTCCATCAACCGGAAAGAAACTGTCCTGTCAACATGACTGTGCTCGAAGGAAACCACAACATCTCTCGTAATCTCCTCATATGCATCTTCCCGAATAGCGGAAAAGATGACTAAGCCGGCTCTATCCAAGAGCCAAGTAATGTCTCCTATCACATGTAGAAGCACTAACTCCTCAAGCAATAGGTACCTAGGTCCAATAACAGTCCTCTTATGGATCCTCTCTAAAGCATCGAGATGATCCTCATGAATGGTAGGGATCCTAGGGCGAGGTGGTGATGGTGATGATGGAGGTGAAGAGAATGAAGGGGATTAAGGTGGTGGTGCTCTAGAATAGGAGGAGGGGTTGCCCTTCCTTTTCTTACTCTTATCCTTATCTTTATTCTTGTCCTTATTCCTACCGGACACTCTCCTCACAAAATCCATTTTCTGTCAAAAACCTCGGTCTGTTCTTGGCTTTCCACGGCCGTGGAACGTACAGTGACCGTGGTTCGTCTGGTAATTTTGCAAATCTCAACAGAATCTCACCAAATTTCACAGCAGCTGTCATAGACTAATTCTCTTCCAATTCCAATCAGTTATTCCTAAAAATTCTAGCAAATGCAAGTCCGAATCGACAAAGATAGAGAAGAGCAAAAAAACCTAGGTTTTCGGATTTTTAAATCCGAATTCTGCTATCCTCGGTGATTTGCCGCTCGAATTGTTGCTTGGATCTTGTTGGTGATCCGATTTGCTTCTGTTTTGGCCAAAGAATCGTTAAAAACGATTAACAAATGAAGATTTGAGGTGAGGGGAAGCAAATCGGCGTTTAGGGCGTGGAATTGGGTTTGTGAGATGTGTTTTGTGAAGGAAAGTGGTTTATATAGTGACCGTAAAAATTTTTGAAACTCACGGTCTGTCAGGGGGTTCCACGGCCGTGGAAATGTACGGAACCGTGGTTTTGGTGATTTTTCTCAGGTTTTTGAAAATTACGGTCACTGTAGCTGTCACGACCGTGGAATAGGCCGTGGAACTCTCTGTAATGCTCCAAAGTCCAAGTTTCGTCACTTTTCTTCAAACTTTCTCTTTCCCTTTCCTTTTCCACTGTTCCTACATCCAAAAACACGAACATACCGGAAGGTATCGAAGGCAAAACATAGCAAAAACGTCTAAACTATGCTAATCTATGAATCAAAAACAAAAACGTAAATGCAATACCATGGGTTGCCTCCCAAGAAGCGCTTTGTTTAAGGTCCGTAGCTAGACCATATTCGCACTTATTCGAGTGCGGTGGGCGCAAACTCTTCAGCTTGGAGTTCCGGTGTATACTTCTTGAGTCGTTGACCGTTCACCTTAAAGCTTCCGCCCGTTTCACCCCATACTTCAACTGCACCATGGGGAAAAATACGTTTGATTAGAAAAGGTCCGATCCAACGAGATTTAAGCTTACCTGGAAAGAGACGAAGCCTTGAATTGAAGAGGAGAACTTGATCCCCCTCTTTGAAGTCCTTTGGAATGATATGCTTATCATGCCAACGCTTTGCTCTTTCTTTGTAGATCTTGGCGTTTTCATATGCGTTCAAGCGGAGCTCTTCAAGCTCATTTAGGTCCAAGAGACGCTTCTCTCCCGCTTCCTTCATGCTAAAATTTAGCCACTTGATTGCCCAAAACGCCTTGTGCTCCAACTCTACCGGTAAGTGACAAGACTTCCCATACACAAGGTTGTATGGTGTGGTTCCGATGGGAGTCTTATACGCAGTCCGGTATGCCCACAATGCATCATCTAGCTTCAAGGACCAATCCTTCCTAGTCCTTGAAACCGTCTTCTCTAGGATTCCTTTGATCTCCCGGTTTGAGATCTCAACTTGTCCACTAGTTTGTGGATGATAAGGGGTGGCGATCTTGTGAGTTACCCCATACTTAGCTAAAAGAGCTTCAAAGTGCCGGACAATGAAGTGAGAGCCTCCATCACTAATGATGGTCCGTGGTGTCCCAAATCGTGGGAAAATGGTCTTGTTAAAGAACTTAACCACTACCATGGCATCATTGGTGGGAGAGGCAACCGCTTCAACCCATCTTGAAACATAATCAACCGCTAAAAGTATGTATTGGTTACCACAAGATGATGGGAATGGTCCCATGAAGTCTACTCCCCAAACGTCAAAGATCTCCACCTCTTGGATGTTGTTGAGAGGCATCTCATTCCTCCTAGAGATATTTCCTGTTCTTTGACAAGCATCACAACAAGAAACAAAGGTTTGCACATCTTTAAATAGAGTAGGCCAAAAGAATCCAGATTGCAATACCTTAGCGCTAGTCTTGTTCAAACTAGTGTGTCCTCCACAAGGTAGTGAATGACAATGGCGGATGACACTTTGCATCTCATCTTCCGGCACACATCACCGAATGATGCCATCCGGACCTCTCTTGAAGAGGAGAGGTTCATTCCAAAAGTACTCCCGAACATCCTTAAAGAACTTCTTTCTTTGTGCGTAGGATAATCCGAGCGGTATCTCCTGACAAACCAAATAGTTAACAAAATCAGCAAACCATGGTTCGTTACCTTTGGAGATCACATCGATGCACTCCTCTATGATATGTAAATGTTCGTCCGGGAAGGAGTCATCTATAGGTAGGTGGTCGTCCTCTAGATGTGTTAGACGACTCAAATGATCTGCAACAGAATTTTCCGAACCCTTCTTGTCGCGGATCTCTAGATCGAATTCTTGTAGGAGAAGAATCCATCTAATTAGCCTTGGCTTCGCATCCTTCTTTGCAAGGAGATACCGGATCGCAGCATGATCCGTGTACACAATCACCTTTGCACCTACAAGATAAGAGCAAAATTTGTCAATTGCATAAACAATGGCTAAAAATTCCTTTTCCGTAGTGGCGTAGTTGAGCAGCGCTTCATCTAGCGTCTTGCTAGCGTAGTAGATAGCGTGGGTTCGCCCTTCCTTTCTTTGTCCAAGAACAGATCCTATAGCTACGTCACTTGCGTCACACATAACCTCAAAGGGAAGATTCCAATCCGGAGGTTGGATAATTGGGGCTGAAATTAGAGCTTCCCGAATCATGTTAAACGCATCCAAGCATTCTTGCGAAAACTCAAAAACTGCATCCTTCATCAATAGATTAGTGAGCGGTTTTGATATTTTAGAGAAGTCTTTTATGAAGCGTCTATAAAATCCAGCATGTCCTAGAAAACTTCTTATCCCTTTCACCGAAGTTGGGGGAGGAAGCTTTTCTATTGTCTCTATTTTCGCTTTATCCACCTCAATCCCTCTACTAGAGATTAAGTGTCCTAATACAATGCCTTCCTTCACCATGAATTGACACTTCTCCCAATTAAGAACTAGGTTAGTGTCTTCACACCTTTGTAACACAAGAGCAAGGTTAGAAAGACAATTGTCAAAAGAGGAACCATAAACGGAGAAGTCATCCATAAAAACCTCCATGATTTCCTCTATATATTCGGAGAAGATGGCCATCATGCACCTTTGAAAGGTGGCTGGGGCGTTGCAAAGCCCGAACGGCATCCTCCTATAGGAAAACGTACCCCACGGGCACGTGAATGTGGTCTTCTCTTGATCATCCGGGTGTATCGGAATCTGAAAGAAACCACTATAACCGTCAAGATAGCAAAAGTGCGAATGTTGCGCTAACCTTTCAAGCATTTGGTCAATGAAGGGTAGTGGGAAGTGATCCTTCCTCGTCGCGTTGTTTAGCTTGCGGTAGTCTATGCACATCCGCCATCCTGTTACGGTTCGGGTAGGAATGAGTTCGTTATTCTTGTTGGTGATGACCGTCATTCCACCCTTCTTCGGAACCACTTGTACCGGACTCACCCACTTGCTATCGGAGATAGGGTAGATGATACCTGCATCAAGCAATTTAAGAATTTCCTTCTTGACAACCTCCTTCATGGTCGGATTCAACCGCCTTTGAGGTTGTCGCGAAGTCCTAAAGTCCTCTTCCATTAATATCTTATGCATGCATAGGGAAGGTTTAATTCCAACTAAGTCCTCTATAGGAACATAGAATTTACCTAGCTTGACCGGGACGTCTTCCACAATACCGACGGGACGAGTTATGGATCGATCCGCCATGTACAACGTCATCTTCACCGGTTTAGGGTCGCCTAAACCGATCTTCCTACATAATGCAAGTGGGATGATGCTCACACTTGCTCCCAAGTCACATAATGCATCATATGTGACATCTCCCACTCCTATGGGAATGAAAAATGACCCCGGATCCTTTAGCTTTGGGGGCATCTTCTCTTTCATGGTTTTGATGAGATCCGAAGAATCCGAACTCATCTTAACCTCTCCAAAATCCTCTAACTTTCTCTTGTTAGAGAGGATCTCCTTTAAGAACTTACCATAAGCTGGCATACCTACAATAACATCAATGAAAGGTATATTAATATGCAATTTGCTCATGAGTTCTATAAACTTACCGAATTGTTTATCTAGACGCGCTCTCGCTCTAGATTGAGGGAATGGTAGGGGAGGTTTGTAAGCTGGAGGAGGAACGTAGACATCTTCCTTCTCCTTCCCCTTTTCTTTCTCTTTCTCAACGGGGACTTCTACGAACTTAGGCTGCGGGTCGGTAGTTGTCACCCCGCTCCTAGTTGTGATTGCCATCACCCTTCCTTTTGGGTTGTCCTCCGTTTTTCCAGGAAGTTTCCCTTGATTCCTAGGAACTTCCTCCGCATGGCTGAACATTTGGTTTTCTAAAACCTTTTGGGCTTTATCAACCTTAGAAATGTGATCATCAACCTTGATGATGCGAGTTTCCAACCCTTGAACCTTTCCCAAAATCGTTTCCAACATGGGATCGGGCTTCTCTTTCCCCGAAGTGCTTCCACCATTAGATGTTTGCCCCTGGCTTTTTAAAGGAGTGGAAGAAGAGAAAGGTGGAGTTAGTGAATTTCCTGAATTGGAAGGATAAGTACCGGAATTTTGTTGATTGGAGCGCCAATTGTTGTTGTTTGAACCCCTATTGTTGTTCCAATTGTTGTTCCGGTTGTTGTTGTTGCGGTTTGTATTCTCACCACCGTTGTGGTTATTGTTGTTGCCTAAATAACCCACATCTTTTCCTTGTTGCTTTGGAAAGTTGGTCTTGATAGCTTCTTTCAACTCTTTAATCTCGTTGTTGAGAGAAAAGATTTGAGATTGAGCTTCGTGTGTTAGTTTTGCTCCTTGATCCACACGATTCCCCTCCACTTTCCGGTGAGAATACTTCTCTATGACTCGCGCTTGCTTCTCAATGAAGTCCCTAGCGTCATCTTCCCTCATGTCCATGAATGTACCACATGAGAGGGATTGGAGCTTGAATTGTGTCTCCACATCCAGCCACTTATAATATATCTCCAATAGTGCAAGCTTGGATATGCCATGATGAGGGCAATCCAATAGCAAATCCTGAAATCTTTCCCAAGATTGAAACAAACTTTCGTTAGATCTCATAGAAAATGCATTAATCTTACCTCTTAGCTCCGCCGTTTTGGATGGCGGAAAGAACTTAGTGAGGAACTCCGCGGAAAGATCCTCCCATGTCTCAAGCTTTCCACTTGGAAGAGCTTGATACCAAGACAATGCTTTCCCCTTCAAGGAGAAGAAGAAAGGCTTGAGTTTGTAGCTGTTGGTAGTTGCGTTTTTAGGCTTCATTGTCTCCATCGTAATCTCAAAATTTTGTAGATGTTGATGTGGAGATTCAGCACTTGTTCCACCAAATTGATTTTGGCGAACAATGGTAATAACTTGAGGGTTGAAGCTAAACCCTTGTGCATCGTCAACATCAAAGTTCACACCTAAACGGCGTAGTTGCTGCGTTGGATCCATCCTTTGGCCAAGAGTTCTTGGCTCATCTTCTACACGTTCGACCCTCGCATTCCTAGGTGGAACACGGCGATTTGCAGCTGGCCATGGAAAGAATGGATTCACATTGATAGTGGGATCAATTTCCTCTAGCGGTGGCATGGAGGAGTCGCTATCCTCATTGGATGAGTTGGCTCTAACCGATCTTCCCGGTCTCCTCCTTTTCTTTTTCTCCTTAAGGTTGTTTATCTCCAACCTCATTTGGAACATCATGTCCGTTAGATCATCAACCTTCATTTGATGACGATCCGTTTCTTCCCTACGAGTCTTCTCACTCCATTGGAGTTGAGCTTCATTTTCCGCTAACTCCGATTGGAGATCACGTTCTTTTTCTTCAGCCATTTGTCTTTCCTTACGCTTTCTCCTTAAATTCCTCTCAATCTCTTGATCAAGAGGTAAGAGGTCTTCGTTATTCCTAGACCTGCGCATACACTCGAAAAGATATCAAATAACAAGGGAGAAGCTCCCAAGCTTGACAACCGATAACCGAATTCGGCCTAAACCAAATCCCCGGCAACGACGCCAAAAACTTGTTCGCCACTTAGCGTGCGTGCAAATAAGCTTTAATTATAAAACTAGAAATCAAGCAAGCGAACCCGCAGTGTACGGATCGATATAGTTGAGCAAGAATTCCAGAGTATCGAACACAGGGATTTGGGGGGTTAAATCCAGTTATAGATTATCAAGCAAGTAAATGTATGAAGCTTTTCAAATTATTGGGAAAACAACAATCCTAAAGATCCAGGAATCCAGTTGTGGCAATCGATTCAAGATATACTAAAGATATAAGGACAGAGTTGAGGTATGTAAAGGTATACGAATGTAAGGAAATCGTACGGTGAAGTTCCAAAAACCTTATATGACCCACCTAAAAGACACTCTCTATAAAGGTTGTTGAAGCTTCAATATAGAAAAGATCTAAAGGTAAGAATTAATGTCAAATACCCAAACTTGTAATCCAAGGATCAAGACTAACTAAACCGATTTAGGTTGTGACACTCAGAATCGAGGTAGAGGTTGTTGAGGCTTCACTACCACCTAGAAAAGGCAAGCCAAGACTAAGTTAAAGCAAATCTTTAACTTTGGATTAAAGTAAAAGCAAGTTCGTAAACTGACACAAAATTACGGGTAGTTCTTGAGTTCCACGGCCGTGGAAGCTCAAGAACAGACCGTGGATTAGGTTCGTCGGCGATTCTCTCTAACTCTCAAGGTCCAATCCGTTTACGATCGATCTATCATCATCTAAGCCACAACTATCAACCCTTCACCTTAGAATTTCTAAAAGGTTTTAGCCAACAACAGTCATATTGATATCAAATTCAAGATTTAAAAGAATGAAAGATGAAAACTTCCGAAAACCTTGAATAAATCTCAAGTGAATCTCAAATCCACAAATCAAGAACAATAATGTCAATAGATTCGGAATAACACAAACAATCACAAATCTTAGATAAGAACGAAGAACGGGATGTCAATCCGTCTTCTAATCAAACCTAGAATTAAAGTATGAAATCTCCTTACGAACAATCTTCCAAATCTTCACTCTTTCTCCAACTTTCCGTCGCGAAATAGCAATTTCCGCATGCCCACTTGAAACCCTAGGCACGTGCAATAAGCGTAGGCAAAGTCTAAGCGAAGGTGACGGAATCTCCCTTCTTCCGTCCTTTTATAGTGTAAGATAAAATATGAGCCCCGCCCATTGCGTAGAAGATCGTGGCTTAAAATATTGCGTAAAAGATCGCCAAGATCACGGTCGTGGAAGGGTTCCACGCCCGTAATTTAGAGCGTGGAATTGGGTCACGGTTTATCACAACCCTCCACGGCCGTGTAAGTTGCTGGAATGCACCACGCTTCTCTTGCCAAGGTTCCACGGCCGTTGACTAGAACGTGGAATCTAGTACGGCCGTATTTTAGAGCGTGGTTTAGAGGTAGTTCGTGATTTTCCTTAGCCTCGTGCTATTCTTCAAGTTAGCACCATCCTTAGCTCCTAGAGATGTCCTCAATCCTTGGACATGCTCAATCAAACTCCATTCTCTCTCAATCCGTTCAGATTTAGCTCTTAATTGCCTACAATCAACACAAAGCTTATGTAGATCTCTATATCGACAAAATAGATGAACTAACTCACAAATACTTCAATGCTTTATCAATGACTACCAATATGGATGAAATACACTTAGAAAACGTGCCTAAAATATCACAATATTTCATGCTAAAACTTAGCTTACTTAGGACGTGGAGGAGGGTTGTGATCTTGTGGAAGAAGTTTAAGGACGACCCAACCAGAGGAAGAAGTCATAGAAGCTCAGTTGCATAATCAAAGAACTGATGAATCGCCGCTTCTAGAGTTCGACCGCGGGGGCGCCAGCACAAAGCTGCGGGGGCGGATTCCAGCACAGAGCCGCATGGGCGGCCTAGTGAGTTGCGGGGGCGGCCTAGTAAGCCATAAGGGTGGCACCAGGGAGCTTCAGGGGCGACTGTCTTTCCTTCCGCAGTCGCGCCTTCTGAGTTCTGCGACTGCGTCTCTTCAATAGTAGTCCTTGTAAGAGTCTTAGTCCTGGAGGTGTTGAGTGTGCTGAGTTGTGCTAAGAGCTGCCTGAACCGCCCCTGCGGCCAGGCATTGCGCCCTTGCGGCCAGGCATTGCGCCCTTGCGGCCACCTTGATCCGCCCCTGCGCCTCGATGAGCCGCCCCTGTGGTTATTGGTGTGCTGCAGCCGTCTTTGTTGACTCGTACCTTTTCTTTTGACCCTTCTTCCTTTATATATCTTCTTCTTCCTCTAGATGAGGGTTTCCTCATTCTCTCTCCATCTGCATCTTCTTCCTTACGCTCTTTTTCTCTCTTTCTCTTCCTTTGGATCTTCTTCTTGATTTCTTCTTGTTTTGAAGAGAGTTTTGTGTGGCTTTGATGATGTTGGTGTTCGATGATGTTGTTGTGCTTGTGTTGAGCCAACCTTGAGGTTGTGGTGTGTTGTTCTTCCTTTGATAGGGTCCAGCTGGTGAGTTCTCTCTTTCTTTCTTCTTCTTTCTTCTTTCTTTCTTCTTTTCTTCTCTTCCTCCTTTCTAGCTTAGGATTCCACAAGATTTGATCTTCTGGCAGCCTTCCTAGGCTTTGTTTGATGTATATATGTATGTATGGGGTTTCTGGCTGAAGAAGGAGTGAAGAGGTTCGAGTGAAGAAGATAAGAGGAGTTGAAGTGTGCAATTTGCGCCCAGCCAGGCCGCCCCTACAGTCCCCTGCATGCCAGCTCTACTTTGTTCTTGTCACGCAGGTGTGCCTTGCTTCCGGGCTTGCCTAAGGATGGCTTTGTCCCTTCCTCTCCTAGTGTGAGTGTGTAGCATCATGCTAGGTATAGATGAGAGTGTTATGATATCATGTTATGCCATGTATGGTTTTGAGGATTAGTAGGATATGATGCTTAGGTTGGTATGATCCTATGTATCCCTTGGGTCTAGGTGTGAAACCTTTGATGAATAGGACATTGATATCCTATTATGCCTTGTTATTAGGCAGTGTCCCTCTCAAGATTGGACGTTGGTTGTGGTTGAGATCGTACGAGGTTGAGGTAAGTCCGTAGGACTTACTTCGCTACCATCCTTATATTGGGTGTATGCATGAGTGGTGTGTGTGTTATATGCTTGATAAGATAAAATGTGATGTCGATTATTACCGACCTATGATAGCCCCCTTGTAGTGGCAGTGATAATCTTTCCCTTTCATCATGTAAGGAGTCTGGGAGGTTCTTTGACGTCAGGCCAAACCTAGTATACGGGAAGGGCACAACACCACTCTCATAGGGTACACGGGTTGTGTGACCGATACTACTCTAGATGGCTAGAAGGCCTAGAGGCGAGGATGATACGATCCTCGTGTCACATAGTTTCATACATCTATATATATACGATTTGAGTGAATCACTACTTATATAAAGATAATAAACTGGGTTTATGTGTGATAGCATGATGATGTATTTATGTTTATGCCTCGTGCTTGTGCTTATGCATTACCTTATATATGTATGGTTAGCTAACGGTTTCATACCGTGTTGTAGATGCCTTGCAGGATAGGAGAGTTGTAGAGTGATCCGACAGGGTGACAGGCCGAGGACTCTAGTACATTTGGTCGTTATGGTTCTGGGGATGTTATATATATACCTCCTATGTGAGGATGATGTTTTGTATACCTCCTGTGTGAGGATGATGTTTTATACTCGGTTATGATTTTGTATACCTTTTGATGTACAGTTTTATACAACTTTATGCATTTGTTTTATATCTGTCAGTGCCATGTTGCTTGGTCTAGTGAACTTCTTGTCAAGCTAGGGTTAGGACCCATTGTGAGATCCTCGCCCAATGTGGCATCCCGAGTCCCGCGGAATCGGGTGTTACAGAATTGATATCAGAGCCTTAGGTTGGCAACAATGACACTTGCTACCTGCAATGAGGTCAGATGGATAAAATAAACAGAACCCGAAAGGGGTTTGACGTTTTCAAAGGATTTTTGTTTTAAAAGTTGTTGTTTTGGGATAGAATGTACGAGAAGTCGTCACCTCTACCGTGGATCTCAGCAGTATAGATATGTATATATATGTGTATTATGGATTATGTGTATGTGTTATACATACATATATACATATATATATATATATATATATATATATATATATATATATATATATATATATATATATATATATATATATATATATATATATATATATATATATATATATATATATATATATATATATATATATATATATATATATATATATATATATATATATATATATATATATATATATATATATATATATATATATATATATATCTATACATATGGCATATATATAGCCTTATAAGTTAGGTGTGCATACTCCGCAGATGGCTCGGACCAAAAAAAATTTTGTTGTAGGTCGGGGTAGAGGTAGACCACCCCTTCCTCCGGGTGTTATAGGACAGGGACCAGTTCCAGCTGCTGATCCACCAGTGGTGGAGGAGGTTCATGAGAAGATTGTTGAGCGTGTTGTCTCGAAGACGAGGAGTAGTGGATTTGGGAGACAACGGTCACACCGAGTCTAGTCAGATGACTCGGATCGTGTCTCCATGAGGGGATCAGAGTTTCGTGCTTATATCCGGCGTGTAGAGGAGGCTGCTAGAGCGGGCAGATGGGCCTCTGATCTACCACTGCATGAGGGACCTTCTGAGATGTCCCAGGGAGCCACTCAGGTGCCATCTATGCCGGCACGTGCTGCTGAGACTATTAGAGCTCCAGACGAGTATAGAGGGCCTCGACCAGACACTTGGTTGAAGGCATTCCATCAGTTGGGAGTACCCCCTTTCTTTGGGAAAGTGGGATTGGAGACGGAGGTTTGGATAGGACATGTGGACTCAACTCTTGAGTCTATCAAATGTCTAGAGGATAGACGGATAGAGTTAGTCCAAAATCTATTCCGTGACCTAGCTCATCAGTGGTAGAGGACCATGCATACCTACAGGTTTTTGTTTGAGATATTATTGCTTATTTGGCTTTATGTGCTTATCTGTCATTACATGCATACCTACAGGTTTTTGTTTGAGAAAAACGTAAAAAACCAGTCTGAATTATTTTTTTTGGCTCAACTGAGACGTTCATGGTCGATTGAAGATGAACACCTCGGATGACACCAGAACACCTCGACCGAGATGGTTTTTAACTGAAAGATTTTCAAAACGTTTTTGTGCTTCTTCTGTGGATATAACTTTGATGATGATTCTGTTTGCAGATTGGTTTTGAAATCTTTATATTCTCAAAAGGTTTTATGATATGTTTAAGTTGCAAAATGCTTTGTTTGAAATTCTTGCATGTTTAATACTTTGTTTTTTTTAATCAAAATTATGTTGGATTTGAAGGTTGACACCACATGATGAGTTCTATCACATTCTTCCTGGGTTGACTAAGGCAATTCATTCTCTTCCCTTCTTCTTCTTGATCATGCTTAGCCCCTCATATACATATTTGCCTCCCTTTACCTATCTAGGAATTTGGAAGCAAGTGACGAAAAGCAAGTGAAAGTGAAGTTGAGATCTTGGCTGAAAGTGTTAGAAAGAACCAATTAGGTTTGGGGACGTTGATCTTGATGATGAGTAACTCGGCACCATTCACATAGCCGGGTGTTTGTGTCTTGCCAAACTCGGATTGATCGATAGTCCTAACGGGTCATGGTATGTGCATCAAGGGTTTGAGGCATCTCGAGAAATTGATGATTGCTGATCTGCTAGGGTTCGGTTATTGTGCACCTCTGTCCATGTTCTCAAAAAGTAAAGTAAAAAGTAAAAATAAGCAAAACTTATTGGTGGAAGATGTTGTGATTCAAAGAAAGTGAAGTAAAGATCCTATTCCCGGATTCTAGCACCACATTATCCTATATACATCCCACCCTAGCACGTTTCTTGACCTCTTTTGGAAGCCATTGAGACCTTGAGTATGTTGATTGACTTGGTTGTTTAAACTGGATTATACATGATTAATTTTGATATATATGATCTATTATGCATTCTATGATTTTATGGAAAGATGAACAACTTTCTTATATTTATAAAATATTTTGACCATGTCTTGATTTTATTTGCTATGAAGGGTGATCTATGAATGGAGTGCACCACCAAAAGGTTTTGAAATGTTTTTCATTGATTTTTTTATTGATTTATAATCCATTCTATCTTGTATCTGAGATTTGAATCTTGCTTGGGGACAAGCAAGGGACAAGTATGGGGTATTTTGATAGCATGTATTATAGTCTATATTTTGGAATTGGTTTAGACGTTTTATCTTCATAAATATGCATGTATGAATGTACATTCTTTGATTATATTGTTGTTTGGTCTACCTTTGCGGGAATCGAGGTCTACACCTAGTTTCGTTGTAATTGTAGGGAAAATGGCACGTTTTGGACCGAAATGGAGCTAAGGAAGCTAAGGAGTCATTCGAGATACATTATGGAGCATTGAGGAGTTATAAGAAGATCTCACGAACCATGAAAATGATTTAGAAGATTGATTTTGGACCAGATTAGAGAGTTTCACTCTCAATTGAGACTCACCTCGGTCAGCTACAATACCACCTCGACCGAGGTTATCTTCAAGAGCGTCTGGACCGAGGCTAAGTGATGACCGGATGCGAGATCTTTATTTTTGGGTGAGATCTTCTATTTTTGGAAAGTGAATATCACATATTTTTGGCTGGATTTCTGCAAGGAAGAATATCTTTTGGCTGATATATTTTGGAAGATATGGAGATATATTTTAAGGAAATTATCGTTTTTAAGATATTTTATCTTTGGAAGATAATTCTCCTATATATATGGGCTGATTTTATGGGGTATCTCGGAAATTCCGGATCAGAGGAGAAGTAGTTCTCCAAAGTTAAAGGAAGTTATGAAGGAAGTTTTGAAGGTTGAAGATCAAGGAAGGAAGGAATCTAGTTTTGTAGGCTTTGAAGGAAGTTTGTAAGATTTTCTTAGTTGGTTATGTTTTGTTGTCTTTTCTGATTTGTGATTGAGGAACGCTGATTGTTTGTTTGAATATTGATTCCTTTCTTATACATTTGATAATTGTTATCATGATGACTGTTGGCTAAGTTCTTTATGCGATTCCAGGGTGATTGGATGAAAGTTGTGGGAAAGACGATGAAAGAATGAGCCTTTTATCCCAATGGACCCTGAAAGCTCGAGCCTTTACCTTAACCGACGAACACCTCGGTCAATTGTAGAACATCTCGACTGAGATGGGATACTAAATGAGCGAGGCGAGACCTTTCCTGATCCTTATTTGAGTTGAGATTTTTGTTTGCCAAATCCTATCCTTGTTATACCTTCCCTGGTTCAACGCAAGCCTAGGATTAGACTTAATCGGTGATTCCTTTGTTTGTTTACCCAATATCATGAGTGTAGGTAATAAAGGTTTATCCTTTATTGGGGTTTGAGTGTGCCTTCATCCCATGTTTGAGAGTTAGCCTGAGACTTACCCGGTAAAGGTTGATTCTATCCTCTTGGGTGGTATGTTGGTTTGAGATTATAGTTCATTTCCTTAGTACCTTGAGAATTTCCCTGTGAGAGGATCTTTGGTTTGGGATAGTGAGTAGTGAGACTTACCTAGTGATCTATTCCCACCTTAGAAACACCTTCCCTTTGCAAACCTCAGCTTTGTCCACGTTATCTTTTGAGATCTTGAGTCGGAAAAACAACTGGATGCTTTAATCTCTAGAATCCGCATGCCCTTTAACTAGTTATTTCATCAGCTTTGATAGCTTTTCTTGTTGTGTGTTTGTTAATTGACAACCTGAATTACCAATCTTTGTTTCACCATAGTCCTTGTGTTCGACCCTGGAATTCTTGCTTTTATTATAATTGATCCGTACACTACGGGTTCGCTATTTGCAATTATTCTTGGTATAAGTATTAAAGCTTGCACACCCTTTTGGAGCGAACAGATGTTCAGTTGTACACCTTAGAGGTTCTACCTGGTTTGTTGGATGAGATCCAACAGAAGCAGGGGACCTGCCCGACCCTGATGCGGATTAGAGAGAGGATATCTCGTGGTGAGGCACCACAGTTCTCCATATGAGCAAATGGAGTGATGAGACGCCGCGACAACTTTTGTGTACCTACTGATGTAGAGCTAAGGCAAAGGATTTTACCGGAGGCTCACTATACACCTTACTCAGTACATCCATGTACGATTAAGATGTACCATGATGTGAGACGATCATATTGGTGGGGAGGGCTGAAGTCCGATGTGGCCAAATTTATGGCACAGTGCACGACCTGTCAACAGGTCAAGATAGAGCATTGTAGACCTGGAGGTGAGCTCCATCCACTACTAGTGCCGCAGTGGAAGTGGGAGGACGTCTCTATGGATTTTGTGACCGGATTGAGGCCCGATAGGAGTTTTGAATCTATGTGGGTTTTGGTTGATAGACTGACGAAGACTGCATGTTTCATTCCTATCAGGGAGACGTGGCCAGTGAGCAGGTTAGATGAGGAGTACACTAGGCAGATAGTGAGACTCCATGGTGGATCGAGGACGATCGTCTTTGATCAAGTTGGGCGATTTACCTCGAGGTTTTGGCAGCAGATTCAAACTACTTTGGGGACGAGTTTGCACTTCACAACTGCGTTCCACCCTCAGATAGATGGTAAGCCAGAGAGGACCATCCAGAACCTTGAGGATATGCTCCGAGCTTGTGTGTTTGATTGGGGACAGGGATGGTCAAATTACCTCCCATTGGGTGAGTTCTCATACAACAACAACTGGCATGCATCGATTATGATGGCCCCATATGAGGCACTATATGGGCGTGGATTTCGTACACCATTATGCTGGGATGAGCCTAGCAGTATCAGTGGTATAGCGCTAGAGTAGATTCAGGATGAATCACCGCTTTTAGAGGAGGAAGCCATAGAAGCTCTGTTGCACAATCAAAGAACTAATGAATCGCCACTTCTAGAGTTCGACCGTAGGGGCGCCTGCACAAAGCCGCGGGGGCGGATTCCAGCACAGACCCGCATGGGCGGCCTAGTGTGCCGTGGGGGCGGCCTAGTCAGCCGCAAGAGTGGCACCAGGGAGCTGCAGGGGCGGATGTCTTTCCTTCCGTAGTCGAACCTTTTGAGTTCTGCGACTGCGTCTCTTCAATTGTAGTCCCTATAAGAGCGTTAGTCCTGGAGGTGTTGAGAGTGCTGAGTTGTGTTGAGAGCTGCCTGAACCGCCCCTGCGGCCAAGCATTGCGCCCTTGCGGCCACATTGATCCGCCCCAACGCCTCCATGAGCCGCCTCTACGGTTATTGGTGTGCTGCAGCCGTCTTTGTTGACTTATGCCTTTGCTTTTGACCCTTCTTGCTTTATATATCTTCTTCTTCCTCTAGATGTGGGTTTCCTCATTCTCTCTCCACCTGTATCTTCTTCCTTACGCTCTTTATCTATCCTTCCCTTCCTTTGGATCTTCTTCTTGTTTTGAAGAGATTTTTGCGTGGCTTTGATAATGTTGGTGTTTGATGATGTTGTTGTGCTTGTGTTGAGCCAGCCTTGAGGTTGTGGTGTGTTGTTCTTCCTATGTTAGGGTTCAGCTGGTGAGTTCTCTCTTTCTTTCTTCTTTCTTTCTTCTTTTCTTCTCTTCTTCCTTTTTAGCTTAGGACTCCACAAGATTTGATCTAGTGGTAGCCTTCCTAGGCTTTGTTTGATGTATATATGTATGTATGGGGTTGCTGGCTGAAGAAGGAGTGAAGATGTTCAAGTTGAGAAGACAAGAGGAGCTGAAGTGTGCAATCTACGCCTAGCTAGGCCGCCCTAGCGCCGCCCCTGCGGTCCCCTGCATGCCAGCCTTGCTTTGTTATTGTCACGCAGGTGTGTCTTGCTTCCGGGCTTGCCTAAGGATGGCTTTGTCCCTTCCTCTCCTAGTGTGAGTGTGTAGCATCATGCTAGGTATAGATGAGAGTGTTATGATATCATGTTATGCCATGTATGACTTTGAGGATTAGTAGGATGTGAGGCATAGGTTGATTATGATCCTATGGATCCCTTGGGTCTAGGTGTAACTCCTTTGATAAATAGGAGATTGATATCCTTTTATGCCTTGATATTAGGCAGCGTCCCTCTCAAGATTGGAGGTTGATTGTGGTTGAGATCGTACGAGGTTGAGGTAAGTCCGCAGGACTTACTTAGCTACCATCCTTATATTGGGTGTATGCATGAGTGGTGTGTGTGTTATATGCTTGGTATGATAACATGCGATGTCGATTATTACCGACCTATGTTTTATTGATAGCCCCCTTGTAGTGGTAGTGATAATCTTTCTCTTTCATCCTTTAAGGAGTCTAGGAGGTTCTTTGACGTCAGGCCAGACCTGGTATACGGGAAGGGCACAACACCACTCCCATAGGGTAGACGGGCTGTGTGACCGATACTACTCTAGATGGCTAGCAGCCCCAGAGGCGAGCATGATATGTGCCTCGTGTCACATAGTTTCATATATCTATATATATATATATATATATATATATGTATATACGATTTGAGTGAATCACTACTTATATAAAGATCATAAACTGGGTCATGATGATGCGTTTATGTTTATGCCTTGTGCTTGTGCTTATGCATTACCTTATATATGTATGGTTAGCTAACGGTTTCATACCGTGTTGTAGATGCCTTGCCGGATAGAAGAGCTGCAGAATGATCCGGCAGGGTGACAGGCCGAGGACTCTCGTACATTAGGTGGTTATGGTTTTGGGGTATATATATACCTCCTGCGTGAAGATGATGTTATGTATGCCTCTTGTGTAAGGATGATGTTTTATACTCGGCTATGATTTTGTATACCTTTTGATGTACAGTTTTATACAGTTTTATGCATATGTTTTATATCTCTCAGTGCCATGTTATTTGGTCTAGTGAACTTGTTGTCAGGGTAGGGTTAGGATCCATTGTGAGATCCTAGCCCGATGTGGCTTCCCAAGTCCCGCGAAATCGGGGTGTTACAATTGATAGCATGTATTATAGTCTATATTTTGGGATTGGTTTGGACGTTTTATCTTCATAAATCTGCATGTATGGATGTATATTCTTTGATTGTATGTTTGTTTTGTCTACCTTTACGGGAATCGAGGTCTACACCTAGTTTCATTGTAATTGTAGGGAAAATGACACGTTTTGGACCGAAATGGAGCTAAGGAAGCTAAGGAGTCATTGGAACTACATTCTGGAGCTTTGAGAAGATCTCAGGAAGAATGGAAATGATTTAGAGGATTGATTTTGTACCAGATTCGAGATGATTTACATTCAGCTGAGATTCACCTCGGTCAGCTACAGTATTACCTATACCGAGGTGATCTTGAGGAGAGTCTGGACTGAGGCGAACACCTCACCGCCGACAAGATCTTTATTTTTGGTTGAGATCTTCTATTTTTGGAAAGAGAATATCACATATTTTTGGCTGGATTTTTGGAAGGAAGATAATATTATTGGCTGATATATTTTGGAAGATATGGATATATTTTGTTTAGGAAATTATCTTTTTAAGATATTTTATCTTTGGAAGATAATTCTCCTATATAAAGGGTTGGATTTTCTACAATTCAGTCATCTTCGGATTAAGGATTTTCTAAAGGATTTTCTGAAGGAAGTTTGAAGGAAGTTTGAAGGAAGTTTTGAAGCTTGAAGTTGAAGGAAGGAATCAAGTTAAAGTTCTCTTTGAAGGAGTTTGTAAAATCTTCTTAGTTTGGCTTTTGGTTTTGTTGTCTTTTCTGATTTGTGATTGAGGAACGTTGATTGTTTGTTTGTTTGTTTGATTGAGTTATTGAGACCTTTGTGTTAAGGTTTTCTTGTTTGAATATTGATTCCTTTCTTGTATATTTTATTATTGTTATCATGATTATTGTTGGCTAAGTTTCGTATGCGATTCTAAGGTGATTGGCTGAAAGTTGTGGAAAAGACAATGGTAGAATGATCTTAACCCCATCGGACCCTGAATGCTCGAGCCTTTACCTTAACCGACGAACACCTCGGTCAGTTATTGAACATCTCGGCCGGGATGGAATATAACCGAAGGAGGTGAACCTTTCCTGAACCTTATCTGAGTTGAGAGTTTCAGTTTGCCAAATCCTATCCTTGTTATACCTTTCCTGGTTTAACACAAGCCTAGGATGAGACTTACCCGGTGATTCCTTTGCTTGTTTACCCAAGATCATGAGTGTAGGTAATAAAGGTTTATCCTTTGTTATGGTTTGAGTGTGCCTTCATCCCACCTTTGTGAGTTAGCCTGAGACTTACCTAGTAAAGGTTGATTCTATTCCCTTGGGTGGTGTGTTGGTTTTAGATTATAGTTCCTTTCCTTAGTAACTTGAGACTTACCAGGTAAAAGGATCTTTGGTTTGGGATAGTGAGTAGTGAGACTTACCCGGTGATCTAGTCCCACCTTAGAAACACCTTCCCTTTGCAAACCTCAGCTTTGTCCACTTTATCTTTTGAGATCTTGAGTCGGAGCCACAACTGGATGCTTTAATATCTAGAATCTGCATGCCCTTTAACTAGTTATTTAATCAGCTTTGATAGCTTTTCTTGTTGCGTGTTTGTTAATTGACAACCTGATTACTGTACTTTGTTTTACCATAGTCCCTATGTTCGACCCCCGGAATTCTTGCTTTTATTACAATTGATCCGTACATTGCGGGTTCGCATATTGTTAAGCATACTTCTTGGGTTATAAATATTAACGCTTGCACACACCTTTTGGAGCAAACAAGTTTTTGGCGCCGTTGCCAGGGACTTGGTTTATACCAAGTTCGATTTCGGTTGTCTTTCGGGGCTATTGCCCCTGTTACTATTGACCACTTTACTTGAGTGTTTTCGTAGGATCTTTCCTTAGGTTTATGCGAAGAACTCGTGCTGGAAAGGAAATCGTTCCCTATGGTCCCGAACCAGAAAAGACCTACAAGAGAATATTGGAAAAAGCAAAGATGGCCAATCAAGACAATCGCGATCTTGAAGCCAAATTGAAGGAGGCATTGGAATAGCTACACCTCAGTAAGGAAGAACTGCAGTGAGAGAAAGACAAGACTTGCGCAAGAACAGAAGGAATTGAAGTAGATATGGCCGCTCTAAGGGCCAAGTTTCTGCCTCGACCGATCCCAGATTCTCGACCTAGGCAATACCCAGTTCAAGTTTCCCCGGCTGAGATACACCTACCACCTCGGATGCCAGTACGAGATGTTCTCTTTGCTGGAGTTCCACAAATCCTAGGACAGAGAATGGACCCCAATCAACAAGTCAGGCGTCCAGGAGTCAACCTAGGAGATCCAGTTGAGAATGATTATGAACTTCGACTGCAAGTTCTAACTACGATTCGACAATGTCAATTTGGAGGTTTGGAGAGAGAGTCTCCGCATCAACATTTGCAAAACTATGAGATTCTGATGGAGACTTTGAGACCTTCAAGAGTGGAGAATAACAACAAGTTGAAGCCTTTCTATTTCTCTTTGAAAGACGAGGCGCTTGCTTGGTATCAATCTCTTCCGGCTGGAAAAATCAACACTTGGGTAGAGATGACGACTGAATTTCTTACTAAGTTCTTTCCGTCTTCTAAGAATGCTGAATTGAGGGGAAATATCAATGCTTTTTTTATGAAGGACAAAGAGAGTTTGTCCAAGTCATGGGAGAGATTCAAGGATCTTTTGTTGGATTGCCCACGTCATGGGCTTCCAAAGATCGAGTTGTTAGAAATTTACTTCAAGGGTTTGGATGGAGATACTCAATTCAAGCTCCAACTACTTTCCGCCGGCACCTTCATGGATATGCAAATAGATGAAGCTTGGGATTTCATTGAAAAACAAGATTTACACATGGAGAAGTACTCCCATCAAGGAACTGAAAATCGAGCAAGGAGAGTTAGCTTCGAAGACACATCATCAAATGGAGCTCAACTCACCTCGCTTAGCAATGAAGTAAAAGCATTGAAGGAGCTTTTACTAGCTCAAACGAAGAAGGAGCAAGATGGAGGATATCAAAGAAGAAACAACTATCAAGGACCGCGGAACAACATTTACAACAACAACAGAAACTCCAACATCAACAATTAGAGATCTAATAAACAAAATTCCGGTAACCCTTATTCTCATGCTAATAATGCTATTAACGCCCCCTCTTCTTCTTCTACTCCATTGAGAAGCCAGGAGCCTGCATCAAATTCGTCTCAGCCAGAAAAGAAAGATGCTGTGCTGGAGGCAATATTGATCAAGCTCAACGCTATGAAGACATCAATGAATTCATTTTGGAAGGCACAAAAAGCCTTAGAGCAACAATTTTTAAACAAGGCGAATGAAGCGCCAAGAGATCTAGGAAAGCTCCCAGCAAGGACAGAGAGCAACCCTAAAGGACAGATCATGGAAATAACAACACGCAGTGGATTGAAGACTGCAGATCCTGTACCTCGGTCGAGCCACGACCAGACGAACACTTCGTTCGAGGTGCCAACCGAGATGGAGCCCCAGAAAGCGAAAGAAACATCTAAATTTTATGTTCCACCTCCTGCTTATAAACCAGCACTTGCATTCCCTCAGTCACTAAACTACATATTAACATCTCTTTCCTTGATGCCATTCTAGGGATGCCCACCTTTGGAAAGTTTCTAAAAGAGATTCTATCAAGGAAGAGGAAGTTGGAGGATTTTGGGGAAGTAAGGATGACATCTAAGTCTTCGGAGCTCATTCAAATCATGAAGAAGAAGATGCCACCTAAATTGAGGGATCCCGGTTCATTTTGCATTCCCATTCAAGTTGGGGATGTAACTTATGATGCATTATGTGATCTAGGAGCCAACGTAAGGATCATCCTACTGGAGCTTTGTGAGAAAGTCGGACTTGGAGAGCCCAAGCCGGTGAAGATGACACTATACATGGCGGATCACTCCATTACCTGTCCTGTGGGTATTTTGGAAGACGTTCCCATCAAGTTAGGTAATTTCTACATACCTATAGACTTTGTTGTACTTGACATTCCCGCAGATTATCCCATTCCTATCATTCTCGGGAGACCATTTCTAGCAACTTCGGGTTGCAATGTGGATTGTAAGAATGCCAAGTTGAAATTCAACATTGCTGGAGATCATGTGGAGTTTGCATTGCTTGCTGCAATGAAGGGAGAACCGCTGGAGGATGACATCTTCAACATTGGTGAGCTCTATCCTTATTAACGATCCTCTTGAAAGAGTTCTTAGTTTTAGTTTTATGGAGGAAGGTATAGATGTCTCTTGTGATGCAGATATACGGAGCTTAAAGGCATTGGAAGCAGATCCAGAAGCTAGATTTGATAGACTGATTAAGGAGAAGAAAAGCACGTTAGGTTTCGGTCCCAGTTCCAATACCTCGACCGAGGCACTTCCTAGACCTAGCGAGGTGTTCTTATCTGAAGAACATTTCGGTCACCCACCTCGGACACCGACCGAGATAGAAAGCGAGATGTTATCAACTGAGGACAACAAACTTTCTGATTCGTTTTCTTAGAGTCACTTACAATTGGTGGAGCATTGGCTTTGCCAAGTTTCTGATGGTAAAGAGCCTTGGTATGCTGATATTGTCAATTACCTTGTTTGTCAGGAAATAACTCCTGGATTGACATACGCTCGAAGGAAGAAGTTCTTCAAAGATGTACGCCATTACTACTGGAATGAACCTCTACTGATTAAGAGAGGTCCAGATTGGATGCTTCGACGATGCATTCCGGAGGATGAAGTTTCTAGTGTCATACGGCATTGCCACTCGCTTCCTTGTGGAGGACATGCAAGCGCTCATGAAACGTGCGCTAAGGTACTACGTTCTGGTTTCTTTTGGCCTACATTATTTAAGGATGTGTGAACGTTTGTTGTTTCTTGTGATGCTTGCCAAAGAATAGGGAACTTATCTAGAAGGAACAAGATGCCACTCAACAATATTCAAGAGGTTGAGATTTTTTATGTATGGGGAGTAGATTTCATGGGACCTTTCCCATCATCCACAGGGAACCTCTACATCCTCTTAGCTGTTGATTACGTTTCTAGATGGGTGGAAGTCATTGCTGATCTTACTAATGACGCCATGGTGGTTGTGAAGTTCTTCAATTGGACTATCTTTCCACGTTTTGGGACACCATACATCATCATCAGCGATGGAGGGACACATTTCATCAAACGGAAGTTCAAGGCACTTTTATCAAAGTATGGGGTAACCCACAAGGTAGCAACCCCTTATCATCCTCAAACTAGTGGGCATGTTGAGATCTTGGATAGAGAAATCAAGGCAATCCTGGAGAAGACCGTTTCAAGGACAAGGAAGGATTGGTCCATGAAGTTGGACGATGCTCTTTGGGCTTATACGACCGCTTTCAAGACTACCATTGGTACCACCCCTTACAATTTGGTATATGGGAAGTCTTGTCATCTACCCGTTGAGCTGGAGCGCAAGGCATATTGGGCAATCAAGTGGTTGAATTTCGACATCAAGGAAGCCGGAGGGAAGAGACTTTTAGATATCAATGAGCTGGAGGAGTTGCGCTTAAACGCCTATGAGAATGCCAAAACCTACAAGTTAAGAACGAAGAGATGGCATGACAAGTATATCATTCCTAAGGAGCTCAAAGAAGGAGATCTTGTTCTACTCTTCAACTCCCGCCTTCTCATCTTTCCAGGTAAGTTAAAATCTAGATGGACAGGACATTACGTTGTAAAAACTGTTTTCCCTATGGTGCAGTTGAGATTTGGGGTGAAATAAGCGGAAGCTTTAAGGTCAACGGTCATAGGCTAAAGAAGTACCGACCGGAAGTCCCAACTGAGGAGATTGCACCACTATACCTTGTTTGAGGATGATATAAGGTCCAGCTAACGACCTTAAACCAAGCGCTTCTTGGGAGGCAACCCAAGGTATTGCTTTATTTTCCCTTTTCTAGCTTTGTTTTAGATAGTTTGCTTCATTTTGTTTTTGCGTCCTCTAGATAGGAACCAGGCACATTCTAGGAAAGGATTACAGCTGAGGAGCTACACTGGAAAGACAGAAGTTCGAGAAATTGAGAAGACGGAGTTTGACTGAGACACATCTAGGTTGCTGTCACAGCACCTCCACCGAGATGTTCTTGGTCAACCGAGACGACTAGGTCTGACATCTAGTCAGACACCTCGGTCCGGTCGGGACCACCTCGACCGAGGTGGAATCAAATTCAGCAAGGGGTATAAAAGGCGAGACGGTTTCTCTCTCCTCACCTTTTTCCTTCCCAACAGAAGCCTCGACCGCTGCAACCCCCAAGCCTCAAATTCTCAGTTTTCACTCGTTTCTTGCGTTTCTTGGCTCAATTTCACCGGAGGAAGCAAGAGAATCAGTTTCCCAGCTTCAAACAGCAAGGAAAACCCGCTTCAATCTGCAGAATCTGGGTACTTCGTTCCAAAACCCTAACTCCTTCTTCTTTTACAGATTTCGAGCAGATCTGGCTTTGGTTGCCATTATTTGTTGCTGAAAAGGATATAAGTACCCCTTAGGAAGCTTTTGGTAGTAATATGGAGGAAAAGAATTTACAAATTTAAGAAGTGCGATCGAACAGCTGTTCGCCTCGGTCCAGTCGACTGTGTCTCGGCCGAGGTGTTCTTGGGGCAACCGATGTGATCTTGTCAGAAAAATGAGTAACAGATCTGATCGTCAGTTGGCCTTGAGGGACAAGCCTAGCAGTTCCCATTAGTCTTCCCTTTCTTCTGCTTGTCAGTTTGCTGTTCCGGTGATCCACGAGCGTCACTAGACGGACTATGATTGTCTTTGCGGGCGTCCGATAGTTGCCCCGCGCTTCCTTCATGTAGATGCCTTCGAGTGCCTCCATGTGGTGGAGGACTTGAAGAAGATGATCTCCATGGTTGGGCTGGAGGAGTTCATTGACATTAGAGCACCGACTTATCTGGAGCCGACGATGGAGTTTGTGAGCTCAGTTACTAATGTGCCGGATCACAATGGAATAAAGTACCGGCTGTTGTACAAGAACTATGTAGTTCCTATTAATCAGTTTAGGGAGATTTTCGGCTTCCCTACCCCGATGGTGACTGACTTTCCTTCCCGAGCGGTGGCTCGGAGTTTCTTGGGCGAGATAGCCCATGTGACTGACCACAGTGATAGGTGGAGACCCGGAGATTTCCGGGAGCGTATCATATTTCATCTTGCTTTCCGCCTTGCTCACAGGATCTTTAGTGAGAAACTTCTGGCGCATACTGAGATGCCCCAGAAGGTCCGTCAGGGGGAGCTGCTGAGTTTATTTTGCATGGTCACGGGAGGAGTGCTAGACTTTGCTGCATGCTGGCAGATGATTTGCTCAAGATCAAGGGCAAGTCTAGAGGAGATATCTGTTGTGGTGGGTTGGTGACCCACATCGCCACTTCTATGGGGTTGGATCTGTCTAGTTGTACATTGGTTGCGGTTGCGAAGCCGCTATGATTGCAGGAGATGATCACGAGATGTATCCTCGTTTCTCGTGGCCTTAGCACACCTTACGTTTCCATGCCATGGGAGACGACTGCACCGCAAGGGATTATGTGGTCATCCCAATTCTCTATCTTTGTCTGTCAGT
Organism: Fagopyrum esculentum; assembly: GCA_033239045.1. Classification (NCBI taxonomy): domain Eukaryota; kingdom Viridiplantae; phylum Streptophyta; class Magnoliopsida; order Caryophyllales; family Polygonaceae; genus Fagopyrum; species Fagopyrum esculentum. Next base: position 86,664,619 of record BSUD01000001.1, read on the forward strand.
TGTGGTCTGCTGCTTGGTTTCCCTACAAGCAGGATGCTAAAGATACAGCCGACGACGATGATGATGAGGGGTACGATGGAGGAGCTGGCATGGAGACCGGTACTGATACCAGCGGGCCTAGTGTTCTCGTTGTCAATCTTGATGATGAGGCGACGGAGGAGGAGAGAGCAGCACCACCATCACCACCTCAGCGCATATCCCTCCGTTGATTTAGATATCCCGAGGCACACTAGTGGATTGATGATCTCACTGAGTAGATGATTGACTCCTACGCAGCCCTTACAGTTGACATTCATGAGCGCTTCGAGGAGGAGCGTAGACATATCGAGGGATGGACGCATCAGATATTGCAGAGCCATCACTACACCAGACGGATGATGGAGATCGAACTCTAGCAGGTTATGGGCTACCCTATTGACCCGTCCCAACACCCTTACATTTCACATCCACCACCGCCAGTTGACGTGGACTAGAGCTTCATGGATTTCTTATCTTATTTATTATGCAGTTCAGCTAGGTCCGGTGAGTACTTTATTTCCTTAGACTTATATTTGACCCATTGGGATAATGTGTCCCAATTATGGGGTATTTGGATGTATTTATGTGACTTATGTGTATTGCTTGTATGACTCACAGATATTATGATCTTATTCTACTTTACTTGGCTCTATGTGTTTATCTATCATTGCAGGCATACATACAGGTTTCTGTTTGAGAAAAACGTCGTAAACAGGTTTGAAAAAAATAAAATTTTATGACCTCGACCGATACATTCATGGTCGATCGAGGATGACACCTCGGATGACGCTAGAACATCTCGACCGAGGTGGATTTAACTGAAAGATGTTTCGAAATATTTTGTGCTTCTTCTCTGGATATGACCTCAATGATGATTTTGTTTGCAGATTGGTTTTGAAATCTTTACATGCTCGAAAGGTTTTATGATATGTTTAAGTTGCAAAATGCTTTGTTTGAAGTTTTAGCATGTTTAATACTTTGTTTTTATCAAAACTATGTTGGATTTGAAGGTTGACACCACATGATGAGTTTTATCACATTCTTCCTGGGATGATTAAGACAATTCATTCTCTTCTCTTCTAACGAAAAGCAAGTGAAGTGAAGTTGAGATGTTGGCTGAAAGTGTCAGAAAGAAACAATTAGGTTTGAGGAAGTCAATCATGATGATGAGTAACTCGGCACCATTCACATAGCCGAGTGTTTCTGTCTTGCCAAAGTCGGATTGAGGGATATTCTTAACGGGTCATGGCATGTGCATCAAGGGTTTGAGGAATCTCGAGAAATTGATGATTGCTGATCTCCTAGGCTTCGGTTATTGTGCACCTCTATCTATGCATCCCAAAAAGTAAAGTAAAAATAAGCAAAGCTTATTGGTGGAAGATGTTGTGATTCGAAGAAAGTGAAGTAAGATCCTATTCCCGGATTCTAGCACCACATACCCTATATACATCCCACCCTGACACGTTTCTTGACCTCTTTTGGAAGCCCTTGAGACCTCGAGCTTGTTGATTGACTTGGTGGTTTAAACTGGATTATACATGATTGATTTCGATAAATATGATTTATTATGCATTATATGATTTTATACAAAGATGAACAATTTTCTTATATCTATAAAATGTTTTGATCATGTCTTGATTTTATTTGCCATGAAGCATTCTCTTAGGGTGATCTATGAGTGGAGCACACCACAAAAGGTTTTGAGATGTTTTTCATTGATCTTTCTGACTTATAATCTATTCTATCTTGTATCTAAGATTTGGATCTTGCTTGGGGACAAGGAAGAGACAAGTATGGAGTATTTTGATAGTATGTATTATAGTCTATATTTTGGGATTGGTTTGGACGTTTTATCTTCATAAATCTGCATGTATGGATGTATATTCTTTGATTATATGTTTGTTTTGTCTAACTTTGCGGGAATCGAGGTCTACACCTAGTTTCATTGTAATTGTAGGAAAAATGCACGTTTTGGACCGAAATGGAGCTAAGGAAGCTAAGGAGTCATTGGAGCTACATTCTGAAGCTTTGAGAAGATCTCAGGAAGTAAGGAAATGATTTAGAGGATTGATTTTGAACTAGATTTGAGATTTTTTACATTCAGCTGAGAGTCACCTCGGTCAGCTACAGTACCACCTCGACTGAGGTGATCTTGAGGAGCGTCTAGACCGAGGCGAACACCTCACCGCCGACAAGATCTTTATTTTTGGCTGAGATCTTTTATCTTTGGAAAGAGAATATCATATATTTTTGGGTGGATTTCTGGAAGGAAGATAATATTATTGGCTGATATATTTTGGAAGATATGAATATATTTTCTAGGAAATTATCATTTTTTAAGATATTTTATCTTTGGAAGATAATTGTCCTATATAAAGGCTTGGATTTTCTACATTTCAGCCATCTTCGGTTCAAGGATGTTCTGAAGGATTTTCTGAAGGAAGTTTGAAGGAAGTTTGAAGGAAGTTTCGAAGGTTGAAGTTGAAGGAAGGAATCAAGCTAAAGTTGGCTTTGAAGGAGTTTAAAAGATCTTCTTAGTTTGGCTTTTGGTTTTGTTGTTTTTTATGATTTGTGATTGAGGAACGGTGATTGTTTGTTTGTTTGATTGAGTTATTGAAACCTTGGTGTTAAGGTTTTCTTGTTTGAATATTAATTCCTTTCTTATATATTTGATTATTGTTATCATGATGATTGTTTGCTAAGTTTCTTATTCGATTCTAGGACGATTGGCTGAAAGTTGCGGGAAAGACGATGATAGTATGATCTTAACCCCAACGGACCCTGAAAGCTCGAGCCTTCACCTTAAACGACGAACACCTCGGTCAGTCATTGACCATCTCGGCCGGGATGGAATATAACTGAACGAGGTGAACCTTTCCTGAACCTTATCTGAGTTGAGAGTTTCATTTTGCCAAATCCTATCCTTGTTATACCTTTCCTGGTTTAACGCAAGCCTAGGATGAGACTTACCCGGTGATTCCTTTGCTTGTTTACCCAAGATCATGAGTGTAGGTAGGTTGAAGGAACACTCAAACCCTAATGAGGGATAAACCGGGTAAGGGAAGGTATATCTAAGATGGGAATAGATAAAAGCATCCAGTTGTGGTTCTGACTCAAGATTTCAAAGGATAACGTGGACAAAGCTGAGGTTTGCAAGGGAAGGTATATCTAAGGTGGGAATAGATCACCGGGTAAGTCTCACTACTAACTATCCCAAACCAAAGATCCTCTCACCGGGTAAGTCTCAAGGAACTAAGGAAAGGAACTATAATCTCAAACCAACACACCACCTAAGGGGATAGAACTAACCTTTACCAGGTAAGTCTTAGGCTAACTCACAAAGGTAGGATGAAGGCACACTCAAACCCTAATAAAGGATAAACCTTTATTACCTAACACTCATCATCATAGGTATACAAGCAAAGGAATCACCGGGTAAGTCTCATCCTAGGCTTGCGTATGGATCAGGAAAGGTGCAACAAGGATAGGATTTGACAAACTATAACCTAAACTTGGGTATGGCTCAGATAAGGTCACCCCTCGCTCTAAACATGTCTGATCTCGGTCATTCTTTCATCGTCTTTCCCACAACCTTCATCCAATCACCCTAGAATCGCACAAGAATTTAGCCAATAATAATCATGATAATATCAATCAAATATATAAAAAAGGAATCAATAGTCAAACAAGAAAACATTAACACAAAGGTTTCAATAATCACCCAATCAAACAAACAAACAAACCAAACAACCAACAAACTGTGTTTCTCAATCACAAACCAAAAGACACCAATCAAAGAACCTAAGAAAACCTTACAACTTCCTTCAAAAGCCTTCAACTTTCACTTTAAAGCTATCTTCCTTAAACTTCCTTCCTTGAAATATCTTTAATTTTCCAAACTAATTAGTTAACGAGCCTTCCTTTCATCCAGAAAATATCTTCAAATTTATAGGAGAATCACTTGCCAATAATAAAAGATCTTATGGGCCATGAGCCGTGCGTCTCGATCCAGCCCAGCGAAGTCATCTCGGTCGAGGTGTTTCTGTAGTCAACCGAGACGATCGTCAGCTACGTACAAATATCTCAAAACTGATCCAAAATAAAACTTCTGTCCAACTTCCATGGTTCCTATGCCTTTCTTGTAGTTTATCAATGCTCCATAATGTAGCTCCTTAGCTCCCTTGGTTTCATATTGCTCCATAACGTGCTATTTTCCCACAATTACAACAAAACTAGGTGTAGACCTCGATTCTTGCAAAGGTAAACAAAACAACATAATGATCAAGAATATACATCCATGCATGCAGATTTATGAAGATAAAACGTCCAAACCAATTCCAAAACATAGACTATAATACATGCTATCGAAATACCTCATACTTGTCCCTTGCTTGTCTCCAAGCAAGATTCAAATCTTAGATACAAGATAGAATGAATTATAAGTCATCAAAAAGATCAATGAAAAACATTTTACAAAACCTTTTGGTGGTGCGCTCCATTCATAGATCACCATAAGAGAATGCTTCATAGCAAATAAAATCAACATATGGTCAAAACATTTTACAAATATAAGAAAGCTGATCATCTTTGCATAAAATCATAGAATGCATAATAAATCATATGTATCGAAATCAATCATGTATAATCCATTTTAAGGTCTCAAGGGCTTTCAAAAGAGGTCAAGAAACGTGGTAGGGTGGGATGTATATAATGTAATGTGGTGCTAGAATCCGGGAATATGATCTTTACTTCACTTCTTTGAATCACAAACATCTTCCACCAATAAGCTTTTCTTATTTTCACTTTATTTTTGAGAACATGGACAGAGGTGCACAATAACCAAAGCCTAGGAAATCAACAATCATCAATTTCTCGAGATGCCTCAAACCCTTAATACACATACCATGACCCATTAGGACTATCAATCAATCCGACTTTGGCAAGACACAAACTACCGGCTATGTGAATGGCGCCGAGTTACTCATCATCAAGATCAACGTCCCCAAACCTATTTTTTCTAACACTTTCAGCCACAATCTCAACTTCACTTGACACGCTTTTTTTTTATCAATTGCATCCAAATTCCAAAATAGGTAAAGGGAGGCAAATATGTATATGAGGGGCTAAAGCATGATCAAGAAGAAGAAGAAGAGAAATGAAGTGCCTTAATCATCCCATGAAGAATGTGAGAGAACTCATAATGTGGTGTCAACCTTCAAATCCAACATAGTTTTTATAAAAACAAAATATTAAACATGCTAGAATTTTAAACAAAACATTTAGCAACTTAAATACATCATAAAACCTTTCGAGCATATAAAGATTTCAAAGCTAACTTGCAAACAAATATCTTCATCGAGGTCATATCTGGAATAGAAGCACAAAACGTTTTGAAAATATCTTCAGTTTTAAACTCATCTCGGTCGAGGTGTTATGACAGCACCCGAGGTGTTCAACCGAGATGAATCTCAGTTATCACGACCTTGTTTGATCAAAACGTCTCGGTCGAGCAAAATTATTTTTCAAATCTATTTTCGACGTTTTTTTCAAACAAAAACCAGTATGTAATGCATGTAAATAACATATACGCACATATAAGCCAAATAAAATAATATCCTATAGTCAAGCAAGAGTCATACAAACCATAAGCAAGTCAAATAGATACAAACACCCCATACTTAGGACACATTGTCCCAATGAGTCAAATAAGAGTTAAGAACAAAGTACTCACCGGACAAAGCAGAACTTCATAAAAAATAATCAATAAGCTCCATAAATGTTCAATCCTCATCAACTGGCGGTGGTGGTGGTGGAATATAAGGGTACCGGGATAGATCAAAAGGATAGCTCACCGTGTGCTGAAATTGCAGCTGCATCATTTGACGTTGATAGTGCTGGCTCTCCTCCATACGCTGAGTCCATCCATCAATAGATATGCATTGTGAATCGAAGCGCTGGGTAATGTCGATCCGTAGGGCCCAGTAAGAATCCGTCATCTTCCTTGTCAGATCATCTATCCTTCGACGCGCCTCAGGATTGCGACGGCGGCAGGATCTCTGCTGGGAAGGTTGGGGAATGTTAGCTGGAGGTGCAGGCGCCTCTCTTTCGTCCTCCGTGGCCTTGTCATCAAGGTCAACGGTGGGAACACTAGGTCCGCCGGTATCAGTACCGGTATCCATGGCTGCAACTCCTCTAATGCCATCCCCATCTGCATATCCTCCTACTGTATCTCTAGCTACATCATCCTACATAATCGTGAACTAGACAGTAGACTAGGTCATAGACCGAGAAATGGGAAGACTAGACAATACCTCTAGGAAACTTCGTTTCCCCTGGCACGGCCACACAAGGTGTGCCAAGACCACGGGAAACGAGGATGCGTCGCGTGATGAACTCCTATAGACACAGCGGCTTCGCCGTCGTGACCAAAGTGCATCCAAAGAGGTTCAACCACACATATGTAGCAATGTGAGTCACTAAATTGCCATAATAGATATCGCCCTTCGCTTTCCTCTTCAATCTGTGCAGATCCTCTACAAGCATAGTAGTAAAATCCGGGATCTCTTCAGTCACCATACAAAACATGCTGAAAAGCTCACCTTGTCGGACCTTTTGGGGCGTCTCAGTACACGCCAGAAGCATCTCACTAAAGATCCTGTGAGAAATACGGAAGGCCATATGGTATATAATGCGCTCCCGAGAATCCCCGGGCTGCCATCTGTCACAGTGAGAGGTAACATGAGCAAAACCCTCCTAGAAGCTGCGAGCCTGCGCTCGAGAAGCTAAGTCTGTAGCTGTAGGTGTGGGAAAGCTAAAGATCTCCCCAAAATGCTCTAGGGGGATGATGTAGTTCTTGTTCAGCAGCCGGTACTTTATCCCTTTGTTCTCTGGCATGTAGATCACTGAGCTCAAAAACTCGAAGTCGGCTCTAGATAACCCGGCGTTCGGATGGCCATAAAATCCTCTAAATCCACCATGGAGACCATGTTCCTCAAGTCCTTCACCACGTGCAAGCACTCAAAATAATCAATATCAACGTATCTAGGGGCGACAATCGGACGCCCACAAATCCAGTCAAAATCCTTCCTAAGCCTCTCATGGATCACTAGGACAGTCGGCGGTGGAGGAGGGAAAGGAGAGGAATGTCGGGAACTGCTAGGCCTATCCCTATGGGCTAGCTGGCGATCAGGTTTTCTTAAAATTTCCACAACTGAAAAGCACCTCGGTTGCGCCAATAACACCTCGGCCGAGACACAGCAAAAGCAAGCAAGGCGAAGTGCTGCTCGATCGAGGCTCGAAAAAATGCAAGTTTTTCCCCCAAATGTCACTACCACTTGCTTCCTATGGGGTACTTGTACTTTTTACAACAACAATCAACAACAAACTAGGCCAATTCTGTTCAGAATTGAGAGAAATGAAACTAGTTAGGGTTTGGAGCGAAATACCCAAAATGCGCAGATTGTGGTGGCTTTTTGTGCAGTTTGATGCTTGAAAACTGTTTCTCTTGCTTCTCTCGATGATTTGGAGCCAAGATTCGTAGAAAACGAGCGAGATTTGAGAATTTGGGAGTAAAGGATGCCGCGGTCGAGGTGAGAGCAAAGAGAGAGAGTAGGGTTGTGAGGAGAGAGAAAGTCGATCTCCTTTTATACCCCTCGCAGAATTTGATTTCATCTCGGTCGAGGTGTTTCTAGACGGACCGAGGTGTTAAAGCGAGGTGGTTGTCAGACTACTGCATCTCGGTTGGCGAAGAACATCTCGGTCGAGGTGCTCTGACATCACCCGAGATGTGTCTCGGTTGTAACACCCCAAATTCTGAGAACTCGGGGAGCTACAGGTTAGGACCTCACAATGGGTCCCGACCTTGGTTTAACAACAATTTCACTAGGATCTTACAACAAGGCACAAATGTATTTAAAACAATTTCAAAACATATTATTTTTAATGTATGAATGTACACATGTGACAGCCTTACAAAACATATATATAGATACATAACATGCATGCCGTATGGGAGACTCCCTTGTCCCATCTAATGAATACATGGACCCGGTTGACCATCCGTTCCGGATCTCTCTGCAACTGTCTATCTCTACAAATCTACAACACGGATAAAACCGTTAGCTAACATTCTATGCATAAGTATAAAGGTAAAAGCACAAACACACAACATACACAATCAACATGCAACACTTAATCCTTTATATTATCTTTTATTAGGTGATATGTCATTACTAATGATACTTATTTTGTGACACGAGGGATTCCCAAACCTCGCCCCTATCCCCGTTTACCAACGCGGAATGGTACTAATGCATCTGACCGTCTACCTGACTGGGCTGGTCGCAGGGAACCTCCTAGACTCTCGCAAGAGCTAGGTAGATGATGTCACGGCCCATTATCATACACTTGGGTCAATTACATAAATAATAAAGTCGGCCTAATCTGGTTTCGTTGTTTATCATAACTAACAAACACCACTCATACACATTACACTCATACAAGAAGCCAACTAAGTAAGTCCGTGGACTTACCTGAATCAGATCTCGATTCTCTTAATCACAACTCAATCTGTAACTGTATAACTCGGTTGCTTGTCAAAGGAGACAAGTGTGTCAGCACACTTTTTAGGTAATTAGAAGTCTAAGACTTCTAAGGTAGTAGATCCTATTAGAACAGAATTTAATACAATACCAATTTATGGTAAAATGACTATTTTACCCTTGGTCCCAAAACTTCCAAAATTCCATAATTCATGCTTAAACTCTTATTTGAGACTAAAGAGTCATATTCTAACTCTTAAAGATGAGTTTGGTTACAAACTGGCAATTTACCCATTTTCCTATTTTCGGAAAGATCGTTATGTCCAACTTCGGCTTCAAATAAGAAATTCGAATAGTCTTATAAAAATTCCGAAATAATTCCCTAGATCATCTATGATATCTCATCTACTCCTAGGAGCAAGAATTTCTTAAAACTGTTCAACCATCACTTCTACAAAAATATCCAAAATTGGTTACAACACTTAAAATATTCTATACTTAGCCAAAATCTTAGTATGTTTTCTAACTGTACAACAAGTCCACTTTGAGCCTCTATAATTCTGAATCCCACCATTGGATTCATCCCAACTTTGACATATTAACCTATGCATGGAACTAAACAACAATGCAAGAACTGAACGGTGGATCCTATCTCTAAGGTATCAAAAAGTATGCTCAAACTTGACTGATCAACACAGTTTCTGGAAATTTAGCAACCACTTAGCAAAACCGAACATTGTCTTAACTTTGAAAAATCATAACTCCTAAACCTCTCTATTAAATCCTCTCAAATTTTGATATACTATACTATGTAAGCCTAAATAAGACATATCCAAAATTCAAGTCCAATAGAGTTCAATAACCTATTCAATCCTATATCACAAAACTGCATCACAAGCAGTTTTAATCAACACTTAGAAATTTCAGCACAACACAAAAAACTGCTTACGACCCAATCTTTGAAAAATCGTAAATCCTAAACCACTCGCTGGATTTCTCCCAAATTTTAATATGATCTACAACAATATGCCAAATATATCATATAAAAAATTCAAGCCCAACAGAAATCAAAAGCCTATTGAAAACTATCTCACAAAACAGCATCCCATGCTGTTATACACTCCAAGTAGACTATTCGTCACCTCCAAAAATCAGAAAATTCCCAGCCCTTCTAGCTATCTTCCATGGCTGTTATGAAAGGTTCTAAGATTCAAATGGCTCACATCAGCATATATAGGTTAAGGATTGATCAAAGAGAAGGACCAAGAAGGATGGATATGGATCTTATTCGATTCCATGTCATGAAGAGGTGAAGGAAGTAGCATCTGACTGCTGTTGCTAGAGTCCGTAACTGCAGCAGGGGAAAGACTCGACAATGGCCCAGGAGGCACGCCTACAGTCTGCTCTAGGTTCACCAGTGGGTCGTGCACACCGCCCCAGCGGTTCCTCACAGCCCCAACGTTGCTGTCGTTGGTGTGCAGGAGGCAGAGAGGGCAGAGCTGAAGGGTCCTTGGCGGTGTGTAGAAGGCGAAGAGGGCGGAGCTAAATGGTTGGTTCCGGAATCGCGCAAGGTGACGAGGTTGAGAGTTGCGTGACACTTCTAGGGTTAGAGCGTGAAAGAGGGGAAAAGAAGTGTTACTGATCTTCCCTTCTAGCTAGGTTCGGACATGAGATGGCTTGGGCTTTGCACTGTTGGGCTGGGTGAGGGTAAGGTAGGTCAAGACTGATGCAAACCGGGCTGGCTGGAGGTGTACAGAAATTGGGCTGAAGCAATCTGGCATGAAGAGGTGAGCTGGATTTGTAAAAAGCAAAGGTGGGCTGGGTTGTCAAAACTCGTCATAACTCGTCATGGCTTTGTCAGGCCCATGCATGACTTCGTCACAGAGTTGTCGGGCTTCGTCATGACCTCGTCTCAGCTCTGTCATGGTCTCGTCACAGCTTTGTCACAGTCTCGTCTCAGCCTTGTCATGATCTCGTCTAAAGTCGTCGTTAAGGATTAATTATAAGAATTAGGGTTTGATATAATTCTATCATTTTATGTGAATTAAATTCTACATAAAATGATAAATAATTATAAGAATTTGGGTTTGTTATAATTCTATCATTTTATGTGAATCAATTTCTACATAAAGTGATAAAATTTGTGAAGAAAGAAATACTAGATAGAATGAGAACCGTCAACGGCTCGAAGTCCGAATTGATTCGGAATTAAACGGAATAAAAATTCCGGATATTACATCGGTCAAACTTCATTTTCTCAATTTTCGAACATCAGTCCTTCCATGTAGCTCCTGAGTAGTAATTTGTTCTTAGAGAACACCTGATTCCTATCTAAGAGGACACACAAAACACAAAGCAAACTATCTAAACAAAACCAGAAAAGGAAAAAGAAAGAAATACCTTGGGTTGCTTCCCAAGAAGCGCTTGGTTTAAGGTCCCTAGCTGGACCGTACGTCACTATCAAGTGAGATATGTGATAGCATCACCCCATACTTCAACTGCACCATGGGGGAAGACATAAGGTTCCGTCTATTGCTCCACAAAATGTAAGTGCTCATCGGGGAATGAATCATCAATGGGTAGGTCATCCCTCTCGAGCGAGATAGGCGGTAGCCGGCTGAGGTGATCCACCACGGAATTCTCGGACCCCTTCTTATTGCAAATCTCCTAATCAAACTCTTGAATTAGGAGAATCCAACGAATAAGGCGTGACTTTGCATCTTTATTAGCCAGCAAGTAACGAATAACTGCATGACCAATGTAAAAAATAACTTTCGCTCCCACTAAGTAAGAGCAAAACTTCTCAAATGCATAAATAAATGCCAATAGCTCCTTCTCGGTGGCGTAGTTCAATTGAGCTTCATCTAGCGTCTTGCTAGCATAATAAATGATGTTGGTCCGGCCATCCTTCCTTTGTCCAAGTACCGCTCCTACGGCTACATCACTAGCATCACACATGATCTCAAAGGGAAAGGTCCAATCAGGAGGTTGAATGATGGGAGCGGTGATCAATGCTTCCTTTATCATGTAAAAAGCATCAAGGCATTACTACAAAAACTCAAAAACAACATCTTTATTCATAAGATTAGTGAACGGTTTAGAGATTTTAGAAAAATCCTTGATGAACCTCTTGTAGAAACCTACATGCTCAAAAAAACTCCGCACACCCTTAACAGAACAAGGGGGAGGAAGTTTCTCAATGGTCTCAATCTTAGCTCGATCGACCTCTATACCTCGGATGTAAACAAGGTGTCCTAGAACAATTCCTTCGCTAACCATGAAGTGACACTTCTCCCAAATTAAAGCGAGATTAGTGTCTTCACGACGTTCTAACACTAGAGAAAGGTTAGCCAAACGATTACCAAAGAGGAACCATATACCGAAAAATCATCCATGAATACCTCCATGATCTCCTCAATATACTCGGAGAAGATAGCCATCATACAACGCTGAAAGGTGGCGGGTGCGTTACACAATCCGAATAGCATCCTCCGATAAGCGAATGTTCCCCATGGACAAGTGAAAATGGTCTTCTCTTGATCATCCGGATGGATAGGAATCTAAAAGAAGCCAATATAACCATCTAGATAGCAGAAATGGGAGTGTTGTGCTAACTGTTCAAGCATTTGATCAATAAATGGAAGAGGGGAATGATCCTTTCTTGTTGCCAAATTCAAATTCCTATAATCAATGCACATCCTCCAACCTGTCACGGTCCTTGTGGGAATCAACTCGTTGTTCTTGTTGGTACCGACGGTCATCCCACCCTTCTTGGGAACTACATGCACCGGACTCACCCATTTTCTATCTGATATGGGAAATATGATACCTGCATCAAGCAACTTAAGAATCTCCTTCGTCACAACCTCTTTCATGATCGGATTTAACCGTCTTTGAGGTTCCCGTGAAGTCTTGTGATCATCTTCCATTAGTAGCTTATGCATACAAAGAGAAGGCTTAATACCAACAAGATCATTAGTAGTATAACCCAAAGCCTTTCTATGTTTTCTCAGCACATGCATCAACTTAGATAACTCATCTTCAATTGACGCCATCTCGCTTGCTTTGGAAGAGGACTTAGACCGAAGTGCTGAAACGAGGTGGATCCATACCTCCTTCCTCCAACGAAGCGGACTTAGACCGAAGTGCTGAACTGAGGTGGTCTTCAGTTGGCCACTTATTGCTTGCTTTGGAAGCTGTCTCGGCCGTGGACCGAGGTGATGGACCAAGGTACTCTCTAGATAAGGTCACCTCGCTCGCTCCGGAAACCATTTCGGTCGAGGTACTGGGAGGGTGACCGAGACCTACTGTGCTTATCATCTCCTGAATGAGTTTGTCGAATTCAGCTCCTGGATCCGCTTCCAATGCTTCCAAGCCGCGTACATCTGCATCACATAAAACATCTACACCTTCCTCCATCATACTAAAACTCAAAACTTTCTCAAGAGGATCTTTAACTAGGATAGAGCTCACCAATTCTCGAGAATCTTCTTCATCATAGATGTTGAAGATATCATCTTCCAAGGGCTGTCCTTTCATTAGATCCAAGAGTGCAAACTCCAAGTGATCACCACCAATATTGAATGACAACTTGGCGTTCTTATAATCAACGTTGCAACCCGATGTTGCAAGAAATGGTCTTCCGAGAATGATGGGAATAGGATAATCTGAGGGAATGTCCAACACAACAAAGTCTATAGGTATATAGAAATTACCTAGCTTGATGGGCATGTCCTCTAAGATTCCAACGGGACGAGTGATAGAATGATCCGCGATGTATAACGTCATCTTCACGGGCTTGGGATCTCCAAGACCGATCTTCTCACAAAGCGCTAGAGAAATGATGCACACACTAGCTCCCAGATCACAAAGTGCATCATAAGTTACACCCCCAACTTCGATGGGAATGCAAAATGAACCGGGATCTCTCAACTTTGGCGGCATGTTCTTTCTCATTATTTGAATGAGATTCGAAGATCTAGAGGTCTACGCACTTCTCCAAAGTCTTCCATCTTTCTCTTTCTTGATAAGATCTCTTTCAGAAACTTCCCATAGGTGGGCATACCTAGGATAGCAATAATGAAAGGGATGTTAATATGTAGCTAATTTCATAAGGTCAATAAACTTACGAAAGTGCTTGTCTAGATGTGCCCGTGCCCTAGACTGAGGGAACGGGAGTGGAGGTTTGTAAGCAGGTGATGGAACATAAACATCATAATTGTCTTTCTCTTTCTGGGGCTCCATCTCAGTTGGCACCTCGACCGAGGTGGTTCCTTGTCTAGTCGTGGTCCGACCGAGGTACTGGATCAACTGTCTTCATTCCACTTCGTTTGGTGATTGCCATGACCTTTCCTTTAGGGTTGTTCTCCGTCCTTCTTGGGAGTTTACCCGGATCTCTTGGTGCTTCATTAGCCTTGTTGAAAACTTGGTGTTCTAAGGCTTTTTGTGCCTTCGAAAATGTGTTCATATAATTCTCCATAGTGTTGAGCTTTGCCATAGTAGCTTCCAGCACAACATCCGTCTTCTCCTTGGGCTTCTGGGATGAGTTTGATGACGGCTCTTGACTCTTTAATGGAGTAGAAGAAGAAGATGGGGGAGTTAGAGCATTTTCAGCATGAGAATAAGGGTTACCAGGATTTTGTTGATTTGATCTCCAATTGTTGTTGAAATTCCTGTTGTTGTTGTTGTTGTTCTTGTTGTTGTTGTTGTTGTTGTTGTTGTAATTGTTGTTCCTCGGCCCTTGATAGTTTCTCTTCCCAAGTATCCAGCATCTTACTCCTTTGATGCTGCTTTAGTTTGACATAACAAAAGCTCCTTCAAAGCCCTGACTTCATTGTTGAGCGTAGTGAGTTGAGCAACACTTGAATTAGTAAGATTCTGATCCGTAAAGCCAACTCGCTTCGCTCCATCATCATCATCATCATCATCATCATCATCATCATCATCATCATCATCATCATCATCATCATCATCATCATCATCATCATCATCATCATCATCATCATCATCATCATCATCATCATCATCATCATCATCATCATCATCATCATCATCATCATCATCATCATCATCATCATCATCATCATCATCATCATCATCATCATCATCATCATCATCATCATCATCATCATCATCATCATCATCATCATCATCATCATCATCATAGTACACGATTGAAGGGGATGCCCCATCAAAGTAGTGCTCAAACTTCTCCTTCTAGTTGCTTCTGTTCCTAATGGTATACTCAGATTTCCACTCTATCTCCTCCGGTTTTTTTGCCCATCATGGCTACATGTAGAGTGCCTCTACCTCTAGAAATCAAGACATGTTGAACAACCAACCTCTGTGATCCAAGGGGGTGTGTACTATCAACTAAACTACAATCGGAGAAATTCAACTACAATGCCTTGGCTACCTGAGTGACAAGGCCTCCAGCGCATATGTCTCGTACTTGCTTGTTGGCTATCTTCCCAACATAGTCAGCAAGCATAGTGGCTGTGTCTGGGATGTACCTGTAGTCATGTAGTAAAGGATGAAGAGCTCATCCGCCTTGACCTTTTGTGGTGTCTCCGTTCTTGCGAACAAAGCCTCACTGAGGTTGCGGTGAGCTATCGTGAAGGACAAGTTATATATGCTCTTCTCTTTGGAGTTCCCTGGTCTCCGATTGTCATTTCCGGCCTCTCCTATGGAGATTCTTTCCCAAAAAGCACTAGCACTCACTCCCCCTTGGGAATGTACCTGCAGAAGAGGAGGGAAAACCAAACATGCGGCCAAACATAGGGATGGTCATCTCATGGGCCACATCCATAAGTCTAAAAGTCTCCTTCCTAGCTCGTGGATCATGCTCAAATGTGCTAAGCAACTATAGGGTGATCTCAACATAAGCATCCTCTCTAATAAGCACAAACTAACTCAGGCTTGTTCTCTCTAACATCACGTCGATATCTTCCCTCACACACAAGGCATCTAAATCGTCCAACACAACATAGCGAGGGGCGATAATAGGTCGAGTCAAGAGGCGTTCATACCTCTTCTTATGCTTGGAAGTAGGTGGGGGAAGGGTTGCCCGTGCTTGAGGAGATGGTTGTGGTGGTGGAGGAGCCCTACAAGAATATCCTTTCTTCTTGGTTAAGTTCCTTGTCGTTCTTCTCAAAGTTTCCATTCTCAGCAAGAAAAAATCGGGTTGTTCTTCACAAAAAACGGCCGATTTTTCTTGGCTAGGTTGATTTTTCCTTCGATTTCAACCAAACTCAGAAATCTACAAAGTTCTATCCAAAGCAACACCTCAAACAGCTTCCTAGGGATATTTCTAAGCAAAACCCCTTAACAAACACAACAATCCAACAACCTAAATGTATGAATTAAGATCGAGCAAAACCCCTTAACAAACACAACAATCCAACAATCCAACATCCTACAACACCTCAAAACAACAACAACTCTCAACAACAAGCTCAAGATCATCCAAGGCCAAAGCCACCAATAAACTCTCAAAATCTCTTTCACAAGATCAAGAAGATCAAAGAAGAGAAGAGGAAGGAGAACAAGAGCGTAAGAAGGATGAAGAAGCTAGAATGAGGTGAAGAAACCCCTCATTTGAAGGATTGGAAAGCTTATATAAGAAGCTAACCAAAAGCAAAGTCAAGAGGATCCGCAGGGGCGGATCAGGAAAAGCGCAGGGGAGACCCTCCTGAGGCGTAGGGGCGGCTAACAGGATCCGCAGGGGCGGCTGCCAGGGTCCACAAAGGCTCACAAGGACACAAGGCTCCTAAAGACTAAGGTTCTTATAAATATGTATGAGAATATGATGATGATATGTCGATATGGAGGTATGCCCTGATGTGGCTTTGAGGATTAGTATGGTATTCGATGTTTGTGATTCGTATGGATCCCTTAGGTCTAGGTGTGATTCCTTTTATTGATAGGAGGATTAATGTATCATTATGCCTTGTTATTAGGTAGTGCTCATTCGTATGGGAATTGGAGGTTAGATCGTGGTTGAGATTATTTTGAGATTCAGGTAAGTCCATTGGACTTACTTAGCTACGTTCCTATATTTAATGTATGCATGAGTGGTGATTGTTATATGCATTATAGCATGCAATATTGTTTATTACTGACATTATTTCCCTCCTTAAAATGGGCGGTGATAACCTTTCTCTTTCATCCTATAAGGAGTATGAGAGATTCTCTACGGGTAGGCCAGACCTGGTATACCAGAAGGGTACGTACGTCACCACTCCATATGGTCTATGGGGCTTGCGTTTGATTCCACTCTAGATGGTTATTGGACCTAGAGGCGAGAATGATATACTTCTCGTGTCACAACCATAAATATGGTTTCAGTGTATAACGTTATAAAGATAATTAGACGGGTAAATGAGTGATAGCATGCTTGGTGTTTATTATGCCTTAATGTGTGTATGTGCTTATGCATTATATTATATATGCACTTTTAGCTAACGGTTTCATACCGTGTTATAGATCCTGTGCAGGTTAGGAGAACTGCAGAGTGATCTAGATGAGTGATCAGCCGAGGACTTCCGTACATCTAGGATGTTATTAGCTTTTCGGTTGTGATATATGTACGTTGTGGAAGCTTGATACTCGATTGTGGGGTTTTGTATGTATAATGATACATGATGTTTTCTGTTTTACAAATGATGTTTTATATTTATTTATGCCTTGTCGTAAGATCCAGTAAACTTGTTGTTAGGCTAGGGTCAGGACCCATTGTGAGATCCTAGCCCCGTGGCGCTCCGAGTTTTACGGCTTGGGGGTGTTACAAACATGGTATCAGACCCTTAGGTTGACAAAAATGGCACTTGCTATCTTCTTGAAAGGCCGAATAGATAAAATAAACAAAAACCCGAAAAGGGTATGATTTTTCAAAATAAGTTTTGGTTTTAAACCCTGCTCATAGTCGATTTGGAAAAGAATGTATGGGAAGTCATCACTCCTTCCATGGATATCAGCAGTTTAGTTTATATATATACTAGATTGCGTGCATATATGGACTTGATATCGATATATATATATATATATATATATATATATATATATATATATATATATATATATATATATATATATATATATATATATATGTATGTGATGTTAGTTATCCTTATACGTTAGATATGTGTATACCGTACATGGCTCGGACTAGAGCAACATCTGTAGTAGGACGTGGTAGAGGTAGACCCCCTCTTAGGTTCCCATCGCTGATCCGCCTGCAGCGGAGGATATACACGAGGAGGTTGTTGAGAGCGTTGTTCCTTAGACTAGGAATGGGATGGTAGGGAGACAAAGATCTCAGCTAGTCTAGTCAAATGACTCAGATCATGTCTCGATGAGCGAACTAGAGTTCCGTGCTTACATTTGTTGAGTTGAGGAGGCTGTCAGGGCGGGTAG
The DNA here is from genome assembly GCA_033239045.1 of Fagopyrum esculentum. Lineage (NCBI taxonomy): Eukaryota > Viridiplantae > Streptophyta > Magnoliopsida > Caryophyllales > Polygonaceae > Fagopyrum > Fagopyrum esculentum. The sequence goes on from BSUD01000001.1 coordinate 86,682,591, forward strand.
ATGTGCCCCGTATTTACCAACACATGTTGGTTCTTCTGAGTTGTCCTAGGGAGCTACTCAGCTGCTAGTCATACCAGCATGAGCTGTTGAGGTTGCTAGAACTCAAGAGGATCTTCTCAGGTGCAAGTCATACCGGCACGACCTGATTCCTAGTTGAAGGCTTTTCATGAGATAGGAGTACCCCTTTTCACTGGAAAGGCGGGCTTGGAGGTCGAGCTATGGATTGGGCATGTAGACTCAGCCCTTGAGTCTATTAGATGTCCAGAGGTTAGGCGGATAGAGTTAGTGAAGACTCTATTCCGTGATTTAGCCTAGTATTGGTGGAGGTCTATGCGGAGTCGAGTCACCAGGTATGACCAAATGAGGATTTTTATCAGAGAGTGTTTTGCAGTGCCTCACTGAGGAGGGAGAAACTGCAGTTTGTTGAGGCGGGTTTTGAGGACGTTCTTGTATCCGAGGCGATCAGGTGGTTCTAGGAGGACCTGGCATTCTCTCGCCAACTGAAGGAGAGTACCCGTTCCTACATGGTAGGTTTTCTTTGTGATTCCTAGATAGATTATTTAGACAGAGCCTCGGCTTATGAGCAAGAGCGAGCTGGACATAGGAGGGCTTCTCATACCGGAGGGTCTGAGAAGAGACAAATGACTGGTCAGACCATTGGTAGTGTTGGAGCGTCAGGCTCAGGACGGAGTCAGAGACGCCAGAGTTATCCCTCCATTACACAGGTTGCAAAGAGGGGACGACATTGCTTCAACTTTGGTGATTCTGGGCATATTCGGCCCGAGTGTCCGCGACCGTTAGTGACTTGCTTCTCCTTTGGCAATCCTAGCTCTTTTTCATAAGGGTGCTACTCACTCATTTATTTCCGATGCATGTGTTGAGCGTTTGGCTTTAGATACGGTTGAGGTGATACCCTTTATTATAGGGTTACCCGATGGTAGTAGGGTCAGAGGTACCCGTGAGGTACGTGATTTTCCCATTCATTAAGGGACTAATGTTTTGCTTGTAGACTTCTTTGTCATGTCATTACAACATGATGAAGTCATTTTAGGGATGGATTTGTAAGAGCTAGGATTTTCGAATTGTAATTAAGGTTGATTAACTTAATCATTGATAGTAATTGATACATAGCTCGCGAAGATTGTGTAAGTGATGTGTATGAGATCCACCGTTATGTTTTTTTTTTTTTGAAAAGTTGTTCCACCGTTATGTTCCTGGTGTAATTTTGGACTTATGGGGAATTTTTCCCGTTTTTTCCCGGGTAATTATTTTTACCCTCCGGTGTTATATGGAGCATTTGGGAGTTTTAATAAATAAAAATGCACTTGAGAGAAATAATTAGGACATCGGACATGTCCTAGATATGAAATAACATGGAAAGGCAAAACGACAAAACATATTTAGAGTTGTATCAAACATCCCCACAACCCACGCCCGACCTAGTGTACGGAAGCCCTCGGCCAATCACCCATCTGGCTCACTCAATAGTCTCCCTATCCAGCAGAATAACTATAACACAGTATAAAACCGTTATCTAACAAATCATGAATAACAGTAATAGCACATATCAACGCATCAACACATCACAATATGAATTGTCACACAAATATCCGTTTATTATCTTCATCGCGTTATACCATTACTAATTCAACTTATTTTGTAACATGAGGATCTCTCGAAACTCGGCTTCACTTCCGTCTTCCGTTCGGAAAAGATCAGTACTATCCGTTACATATGGGCTTGGGTCGCAAGAGCACCCCAAGTCACCTGTAGAACTGGACAAGTGGTCACGACCCGTTATAATACACTTGGGCCGTTTAAATATACACATATGTTCATCCTAGTCCGGTTTAGGTTATAAATGCAGCATTCATATGCACAAGCACCACTTTACAATTTTATGTACTCAAATTCCTTGGCTTAGCCGGTTATTACCATAGGTTTGTGGAGGGATTCTCTGTGATTTCCCGTCCACTTACCAGTCTGTTGAGGCTGAATACCCGATTTTTATGGTCTGAGCCATGTACTAAGAGTTTTTGAGGAGCTGAAGAGACATCTGACTTCCGCTCCCATCTTAGCGCAACCAGAGGGCACAAACGACTTTGTAGTCTATAGTGATGCATCCAATCTAGGCCTTGGATCTGTGTTGATGCAGCGTGCTAGAGTGATTGCATATGCGTCTAGACAGCTGAATATGTATGAGGAGAACTACCCTACTCATAATCTGGAGTTGTCCGTGGTAGTTCCCGCATTGAAGATCTAGAGACATTACTTTTATGGCGCTACATGTTAGATCTTCACAAACCATAAGAGTTTGAAGTATATTTTCACGCAGCGGGAATTGAATAACCGCAATCGTAGATGGCTTGAGTTCATCAAGGATTTTGACCTTGAGATTTTGTATCATCCAGGGAAGGAGAATGTTGTCTCCGATGCCCTTAGCATGGAGACACCTAGAGAGAAAGTGATTCCACAACCGACTATTCAATCCCAGTTGTAGATAGATCTAGTGTCGCTAGAGATGAACATTCGGTTCCGTGATAAGGACTGATAATTGTTTGCTCTAGAGGTTCTGCCTGATCTGTGGAGCGAGATCCAACAGAAACAAGAGACCTGTCCGACGTTGAGATAGATCCGAGACCAGAGATCTTGGGGTCAAGCGCTATAGTTCTCCATAAGAGTAGATGGAGTAATGGAATGCCACGAGCGCGTCTGTGTATCCGTTGATACAGAGTTGAAACAAAGGATTGTACAGGAGACCCACACTAGTCCTTACTCAATGCACCCAGGTACGAGTAAGATGTATCAGGATGTGAGGCGCTCGTTCTGGTGAGATGGACTGAAGCACAACATGGTTGGTTTGTGGCCTAGAATGCGACCAGTTAATAGATCAAGATAAAGCATATTAGACCCGGATGAGAACACCATCCACTGCTAGTGCTGCAGTGGATGTGGGAGGTTATCTCCATGAATTGTGTTATCAATTTGAGATAGAGCAAGAACTTTAATGCTACTTGAATTGTGCGAGATAGATTGACTAGTACCGAACACGTTATTTCAACTAAGGAAAACGCGTGGTCGGTGATTCGGCTAGTTGAGGAACTCAATAGTCGGATAATATGATTCCATGAGATAATGTGGTTTCTTATCTCTCATAGAGATGGATGGGTTCCTTAAAGATTTTACAATCGATGCATGCAATAGTAGATACGAGCTTACGTATCATGATAGCTGGTCATCTTTGAAAGGATGGTTATACTAGTAGGAGCGCATTTATACCGACTTGTGTTGCCACAAGCTTAGAGGGTGTTTACTTTGTTTTCATGTGTGTCAGCTGAGGGAGTACATACCAGATCGGAGACACATTGTCAACTATGATGACTTGGTGGTCAAGCCGGACCACACTTATGTTGAGCACCCGATTGCAGTCCTAGAGCGAGGTGTGAGAGGCCTGCGTTCGAAAAAAATTCCTATGCTGAGGATACAGTGATCTAGACGATGACCTGATGAGGCCACATGGGAGACAAAGGACATTATCTAGAGGAATTATCTAGAGTTCTATGCCGAGATAGATGCATCTGTAGGATCTATGAGTTGATATTAGTGCTATTTTGGTGAGTGTTTTGATTATGTGCTTATGTGCTCTGATGTGTTTTCGTGCTAGCGATGTATGCATACGATCTTATTAGATCTTGTTTGCTAACTAGAGATGGTTATTCCTCCATGATATTGTTTTATGGACATAGTTTGGCTAGAGACAGGTTTTCTCCACGCCCTTGTGTTATGAGTACAGTTTGGTAGGAGATGGTTTTCCTCCATGGCATTGTGATGTGGTTATAGTTTGGCTAGAGATGGATTTCCTCTATGCCATTGGATAGTGTAGTGATCATGTAACTGGAGTAGATGATTCCTACATAATCTGAAAAATGTTATTTTATGGTGGAGCAAGGTAATGTATTAAGCCACGTAATCTCATCAAAAGGAATTGAAGTAGATAAGGCTAAAATTGACGTTATTCAAACTTTACCTTATCCTACTAACGTGCGTTAAATCCGTTCCTTCTTAGGTCATGCAGGGTTCTAACGGCACTTCATCAAGGATTTCTCCAAGATATTGACGCCACTTTTTTTGCTTTTGAAGAAGGATGTCACATTCATGGTAGATGAGAAGTGTAAGAAGGCGTTTGACACCTTGAAGGATTACCTCACAAGTGCCCCGAAAATCCAATCACCCAGTTGGGAAAAGCCCTTGAGATAATGTATGACGCCAGTGACTATGATGTAGGTGTTGTCTTGGGGCAAATGGACGGGAGATCATCACATGTGATTCACTACGCCTCAATGACATTGAACGGAGCTCAAAGGAACTACTCCACCACCAAAAATGTGATGTTAGCGGTGGTGTTTGCCTTTGAGAAATTCAGGCAATATCTTCTTGGTGTAAAGGTAATAGTTTACACTGATCATGCAACACTACACTACCTCATAACCAAGAAGGAGGCAAACCCAAGGTTGATCCGTTGGGTCCTACTTCTAAGTGAATTCAACTTAGAATTTCGGGACAAGAAAGGAGCAGAGAAGCTAGTGGCTGACCACTTGAGTAGGTTGGTGAAGGAGGGTGAAGATCCAGGAGAGGAGAAGGCCATCCTTGGAGTTTTTCCTGACGACACCTTTTATACAACCCTCTATTGTGTAACCGCCCCCGCGGCCAAAGGAGTCTGCCCTTGCGCCACGCCGCCCCTGCGGCTAGAATCCGGCGCCCCTGCGCCTCCCTTCTCACTGCCTCTGAGGCTTGCTCTGGCCACCCCCGCGGAAAACCTTGCAGAGGTATTGTATAAACTACATTCATTTAAGCCTTTGTTTGCTGACCTTGTGAACTTCCTTGTCAGAGGGTAGTGCCCCCTAAGCTTCACCAAGGCTCAGAGAGAAAAGGTGAAAGCCGAGGCTAGGCACTATGTTTGGGACGATCCCTACTTATGGAAACATTGTAGGGATCATGTAAATCACAGTTGCATTCCGGATAATGAGGTACAATCTGTTGTCTCTTTCTGTCATTCAGAAGCATGTGGAGGATACTTTGGGGATAACAAAATGGCTAGAAAAGTATTGGATGCAGGTTTCTTTTGGCCACACATCTTTCGAGATGCATTTGCATTTTGTAAAGTGTGTGATAGGTGTCAACGAATAGGTAATATCTCTATGAGAAACGAAATGCCACAATCATCTCTTATTTTTTGCAAAAATTTTGATGTTTGGAGAATTGATTTTATAGAACCCTTTCCTAACTCTTTCGGTAATATCTATATTTTGCTTGTAGTGGACTATGTTTACAAGTAGGTGGAAGCAAAGGCCACCAAAACTGATGATTTTGAGGTTGTGGCATATTTCCTCAAGGATAACATCTTTGCTAGTTTTAGGATTCCTAAAGCCTTGATAAGCGACGGGGGAACACATTTTTGGAACAAAGCGATCACCGCACTCCTCATGAAGTACCATGTCCATCAAAGAGTCTCCACAGCATACCATTCACAAACCAATGGGCAAGTGGAAGCGTCAAAGAGAGTGATCAAGACGATTCTCGAAAAGACGGTGACCCCCGAAAGGAAAGATTGGAGTCTAAAGCTTAATGATACCTTATGGGCGTACCATACGGCTTACAAGACCCCAATCGGGATGTCACAATTCCGGATTGTGTTTGGCAAGGCTTGCCATCTACCGGTGGAACTAGAACACAAAGCTTGGTGGGCGGTAAAGAAGTGAAACATGAACTTGAATAAAGTCGGTGAGTTTCAGAAACTCCAAGTGCAAGAGCTATAGGAAGTGAGGCTCGACGCTTATGACCATGCCACTGAATACAAAGAGAAACAAAGGCATGGCATGACCAGAACTTTCCCCGAATGGACTTCCGAGCAAGTAATAAGGTCCTTTTGTTTCAATCGCGTTTAAATCTTTTTGTAGGGAAGCCGCGCTCAAGATGGACCGGCCCATACATCTTTGTCATAGTCAATCCATATGATGTTGTGGATCTTTATGATCCACAAACACACAAGATTTTCAATGTCAACGGACAAAGGCTCAAGTTGTACCATGAGGGAGTAACGAACGATCCAATTGACGAGATGGTCTTAGAGGAAACCCAAGCTGAGAAACGAAGGACTTACGTCGAGCTAACGACGTAAATAAAGGCGTTGCTCAGGAGGCAACCTGAGGAAATAAAAGAAGGAGGTTTTGTCAAGAAACCGCCCCCGCGGTGAAACTATGCTCCAAGCACCTCCCCCAGTGCTAAGCCAGCGGCTACCCCCACCTTGTCACCACCCCCGCGGTGATAAGCCCACGCCCCTACGGTTTTACCCAAAAAAGAAAAAAAAGAAAACAGAAAAATGAACCCTCCTACACCTACCCACCCACCCTTCTCTCTCTCTCTATTCCCCTTACCTAAATTTATCCCTGACCTCTCACCTTCACTCTCATGCTCAAACTCTCACCCTCACTTAAACACTCACTCAACACCCTCACCGACGCCCTCACCACCGCCCCAGCTCCACCAGCACAGCCACCACCGCCCCTACACACACCCCTACGCTACCACCTACAACCCTCACCTCTTCTCCCCTCCCATCTACCTACATCAAACCCTAACAACCACCCTCCCCCACCATATACTCTACTTCTAACATCCACCAACCCTCCCACCATCAACATCGACGACAGACATAAGGAGGCCCCAACACCGACGGTTCAAATGATCTGTCAAAGATCCTTAGACGAACCCCTTGCTGTCTTTGCCTGCCCCCGTGCCTCACCGCCCCTGCGGAGCTGACACCTGCCTTGCGGTTTCAGCAACAAAAAGGTCGATTTCTTTGCTTTTCTTTCCAAAATTCTAATCCTCTACTTGCAAGTGATTATAGAATGGAGAAAGCTAGAAAATGCAAGATGAACAGTAGAGAATTGGAGAGGTACGAGATAGTGCAGAACCGAATTGTTTTTCCAACTCGGTTTTTGCATATTCCGACGTTGGAAAACTTAGGGATGTTGCAGAGTATGCAAGCATTCCTCGAGCATGCTGGGCTTGTGGAATTCCTTCGTAAGAGTGTTGTTGTGTACCCGGAGTTGACTAGACAATTTGTGGCCACATTCCACATGGAGAATGAGGACAGCATTTGCGTTGGTTTGTCGTTCAAGTATAACAAGAAGAGGTATTCCTTGGATTTGGACCTGCTGAGTGCGGCCTTTGGGGTTACAAAGAATCCCTCTAAGAAGTGGTGGGAGCCGGCTCCTACACAATATCTCTTCGAGTTTTGGCATGGTGCCACCGGTTCAGACTTCAATGCAAGGGGTGAGTACAACAACAAACTCACTTATCCCTGTTTGAGGTTGCTCTCCATGATCATCATGAGTGTCTTCTATGGACACAAGGTTTAGAACAAGGTCGCCCTCAAGGATCTTACATTGCTATACTCCTGCATCCCGGCATGTGACATTGTGACGGATTAGATTTCACACTTCCTTTCCGCTTTGAAGCGGATAAGGAAGGAAAAGCCTCGTGACATTGTTGGATGGGGGATTATTTCCCTCATTGCGGCTCAAGTGATCGATGTGATAGAGTTGGAGGATGGGATGGAAATCCCATTCTACACTGAGGGCCTTCATCACCGTTGCAAGCTACTGAAGTGGGAGGTGAGCACCTCATTTGGCTTTCATTTACAGATGGGAGCCATGTAACCTACTTGCCCCGGCCTTTGCCCTTCAATGACGAGCTTTTCGGCCTCTACATTGCTACTGACCCATACATGCCGAGCCGATCACAAGTTGCCATTGTTGAGCGGCATGCTACTAGCTTGAGTCCGGGACCGGCTGAGGACTATTAGCCCATCCCCGATGACACAACGATGCCCACGGCGGAGGATGTTGACCCACCCACGCCAACTTGCTCACTTAGATGGAAGCTCTCTCCACTCAACATCAAGAGTGACTGAACAACTATCAGACGACGATGCTTGAGCAACAACAGGCTTGGCAGATGGGATTTGAGGAGAGCATGAACGCTCACTTTGACCAGCATCAAGATGCTTGGCAGCAGGATGCAGAGCAGAGGATGGGGACCCATATTGACTATCAACAGCAAGCTTGTCAGGCCGGCTTTGAGAGCTCCTTTGGTGCTAGGATGAATGCACAACAGCGCCGCCTCGATGAAATCTACCGGCAACAGGAGCATTTCTTTGGCCACTTCGCGTATCCCCCACAAGGTCTGGATGGTCCAGCCGGACCATCCCATCAGTGAGTCTCCTCCTTCCCTCCTCCACATTATTTGTTTTGCCTTCATTTTTACACTTTAAGGGCAAAGTGTTCTTCAAGTATGGAGGATGGAATCTGTCATGCTTGTACAGTTTGTGTGTTTATTTTAGAGAAATTTTGTTTGTAATTATGCTTCATATTCAGTCAAAAAAAAAGAGGAGAAAAAGCCAAAGAAAATGAGAAAAAGGCAAGAAAAACTTTGGATAAACCGAAATCCGGAAAGGAGGTTTAGGCAAAAAGAAGGTATTCTGACCAACACTAGGTTGGTGCAAAAATGGACTTGAGGGATTTGAGAAATTGGTGAGACTATCATAGAAAGAAGAAGAGTGGCAAGGTGAAAACCCAAAAGGGCTCCTTAGCAAAATGAGCGACATCCGAGTGTAGGTTCTCCGTCTGATGTTGGCGACATAAGAAGGGGAGACATAAGGAGGAGTCCGGGTAGGTCACTCTTGGAGCGATAAGGAGTCTGGGTAGATCATTTCCTTGTTTTGATAATGATTTATGTGTTGTTTAATAGGGACGAGTAAAGAGTCTAAGTATGGGGGAGTTTGATAGGTGATGGACTCACTATCGGTTTTAGGTAGTTTTAGAGACTTTTTAAAGTCTTGTAGCTATATTGTGTCGCTAACGTATAGACCCAGATGAAGAAGTCCAAAATGAAGTAAAGAAAGGATTTACCAACACTTGGGAGCAAAAGAAGATCGACGAAGACAAGCTTCTCGTGCCACAACGGCCCCGCGGCTGAGGTCACCGCCCCAGCGGTGGCCAATGCTTCTGAAGCCGCAGCCAGCGCCCAGCCATTGCTCCGAGAGCAACGTGTCACCACCCACGCGACATCACATGGGCGCCCCTACAGGGACACCCCTGAAGGCCTACGCCCGACGCCGCCTCTTGCGGCTTCGCTTGTGCCCAAATTACCCATGTCACCGCCCATGCGGTGACTCAGCCCGAAGAACAAGTGCCATTGCCCTAACGCCTCTTTCTTGCAGACCTGTGAAGCCGAATAGACTGTGTCACCGCCCCCGCAGTGACACTGAGCCGCCCTTGCGGATCGACACCAAAAATGTCAAGAAGAACAATAGTCAGACGTTCTATAGCATTAAAAGACCCCACGCCGCGGCCCTTCTATGCCGCCCCCCATGGCTAAGTTGAAGATGGAGCGTTTTTGCCTAAACCGCCTTTGTGGCTCTGTAGTCCGCGTCTGCGGTTTAGCACTAGAGGACTTTACTCCGGCTTTTTAGGCCACATTTATGGCCTTAAAGGTGGTTGTTTACACAACCTCTTTACTTCCATTTACTGCATTTTCTAATGTAGAGCCCTATGCTGATTGCTATAATCATCCTCATTTTTCCCACAAAAGCTCTATTTGTTTAAGTGCCATTTTTTATGGAGTTCTAAGCTTCCTTGCTACATTGGTTCATTAAAGTTGTATGCAATTTGGTTGGTCTTTTTAATAGAAGTTATATTCAGTTTCCTATTGTGTTTTGTTCCTTTCTCTTTAACTTATGTTTGCATGTTTATTCTCACTTAGTTTGATCACCTAAGTTGTACAATTGCATGAAAAAGGCTAGAGTTATTCAATTTCGGGTTTGGGTCCTTAATCTAGTAGCAAACTCCTAGGAAATAACGGGTTGTAATTATCTAAAGGGAAAGGAACATAACTACATAATAAGATTAACGGGTTGTTTATATTTTATGTATCACTTTGTCTTTATTTGAATGCTAACTTATGGTTTGATCTTGTAGGTTTACGGATCGATAGACAGATTAAGTTGTGTTAATGCCGGTTGGCTTAACACATAAATCAGATCAAGATGAGAACAATTAAGGAATGCTTCTAAAAAGAACCAACCAAGTTGTATGCATGCGGAAATCTAACCTAGTGTAGTTTTTAAATAAATCATTTTATCACCATCATTGCTTTCTATTTATTTACTTCCCCCCCCCCC
>BSUD01000001.1:86692988-86778627 GCA_033239045.1 Fagopyrum esculentum
CCCCCCCCCCCCCAGCCCACCCCTCCCCGGTTACTAAATTGATAATTCAATCTAAATAACACTTTGACCATAAATCCTCTGGGTTCGACCCTTACTTATACACTATACAATCGGTAAAGTGTTAAGTTCGGAATTCTACTTTGTTTAAGCTAAAAACAATGACCATAGGTAAATAAGCTTGTCACTTGCCTTCCATTAAGCGCCATTATTTAAAGTCATAGATTCGATCCATCGTCCTTTAAGCAAGTTTTTCAAATATTTAGGAAACCACTTTGTTACGAGAAATTATATCCAATGTGTTATCTTCACATTGAAAATCATGATGAGAGCATGAAGGAGTTGAGTTTATCTTCACTAAGATTTCTTGTTCCTTCCTTCTTGTGAGAGAATATTGACTTGCCTTGTTGAATCAAGCTTTGTTTATCTACCTCATACTTACTTGTACTCCCTTAGCAAGCAATGCACCTACGGAGTTGGTGGAATGAAAGTCTCTACCATTTGAGTTGCCCCATCCTTGATCAAACAATTATCACTAGACCTTGGAGGTCATCATGGAGCTCTCCAATGAGGTTGATCATGATGACCGTGTCCTCAATCTCTTTCTCCTTTTCCAAATCCCTTTCCTTAGTCTCTTTTTGGACAACTTCTTCCTCATGAGTCACTTCTAAACTTGACTCTTCCATACTTGGCACATCAATGGCTCCTCCTCAATCATCAATTCTTCTACTTGGTCTTGAATAACTTGAGGAGTCTCAAGTGGCTTTGATGAATTTTCCACTTGTGCAAAAAATTGCGCAAGCTTCTCTTGTCTATTTGAAATTGATTTCACTTTGGTGAGGAGCTTCTTCATCGTCTGTACCAATCTAACTTCTTCTTCTCTAGCAAGAAACTCTTCATGCTCTACTCTCCTAGCTTCCTCTTCTTGAGCTAGATGTTTCTCAAGCATCTATCCATCTTGCGCAATGGAATCAACCTTGGCATTGAGTTTCTCTACCATTTATTTAATTTCAAAAGAAACTTTATATCTTCCTCTTCTTATTGGGCATTCCATCCATCATATTCAGTTTGCTCCTCATATGCTTCTCTTCTCATATCCCACAAAGAAGCTAAGGTATTATATATCTCTTGAAACACAATCTACAAATCACAAACACACACTAAAGTGCATCAAACGTTACAAAGCACTTTAACTTCTAGTGAACTTTCTAGACAATCAAAAGTTGCCCAACTACAGCGTCAAAAAATTGATGTAAAGTGAAGAGAAACCTCAATTATCACATATTCCCGTAATTATATAGTCATTGTGTATGTAAGTATATAATGTTTTTAGCATGGTTGTTTCCCAAGAGAACTTTATATAGTTTAAAGCATTGCAAGTTCTAAGTGTGTAAAAGAAAGAAAAAGGGGTGATCAAAGGATCAAATCTTTGGGTTTGGATAACAAGTAGGAAAGTAACACAATCAAGTATCAAATATTAGATAAACACTCGGTTGGGGATACTACTCCCAAAAAATGGCTAGTAGCATGCTCAACAAAGATATGTTCAATCAATGAAGGGAAATATAAAGATAGCATGTGTAATTAAATGAGCTTTGCCACAACAGATGACTTTATGTCAACTAATAGGCATCACATGGTGTTTTCTATTTACACACTAGATTAAGCTTGGTTCACAATTATGATGATACATGAAAACAAAAACATGACATGGTATTTGCTATTTACTTATACTATCCAATATAACCATAATTTTGACAATAACATCACAAGTAGGATGATAATCCTTTTGGCCATAACCACTCTACTCTCGCATGATAAGCATCTCAATATACAACAATCATCCTCATATTACCTATAAGTCTCAAATTGGATGATTAACCTAAATATCATTCATTCATAAATGGAAATATACATTGTGCTAAGGGAACAATCTAAACTAGTGATAGCTAGCATCCGACAAAATAAATCCAACATGAATAAATAATAAGTAGATTTGATCCCTCCTACACGTTACTAACAAGCTTAGTTTTCCTTGAAATCGTTAACACAACACAAGAATAATACTAGTCTAGCATGATTTGGGGATTTTGATGACATGAATTATGACCTATATTTAGACATGCATTTATATAGTTTTTCCCTTTATTTTTCATACATTAACATGAATCCATGACATTTAAACTCATATTTGCATACTTTGCTAGAAAAGATTTCTACACGGATAATTGTTGCATTCGTATGTAATTTGGCGAATTATTGAGCGGAATTGCACATTTAAGGATTAAATCATGAAGGAATATGATGGAACATAAAAGGAAGTTAGGAACACGCGCCGAAGAAAACTCTGATACTATAAAGTAGGCTCTGATACCGCAGAGCGGACTCTGATACCAACAAACTCAATTTCTTTTTTCGGCCCGAAATTTAGGATTTATCTATAAGCTGTAGTTTATCTTTAAGTGAGGGCTTATCTTTTAGATGCGATCTATCTTTAGACCCATGCTTGTAAAACCCTAGATTTATCCCTCTACATATCCTATAGCCTTCAACATTGAAAGGACCTCCAACGACGAGGATATCGACGGCTGCATAAGAATTGACGCCTCCTACAACGCTTAGATTCAAATTTGCATCAAGAAACCCTAGACGACGGCAGGAAGGAGAAGGAGAAACAACATTCAAGATTCGAGATTCAAGATTGAAGATCATTAGTGAAGTTCTTTGAGTTTACTTTAGTTTTTAGATTCTTTTTCTTTTAAACACAAGATTCAGAGTTTTTGTTATAGTTTTCATTCAGTTTTGATTACCAAAGACCTTTGTTAAGGATTTCTTGCTTTTATTCAAGTTCCACAAGTTTCTTTATTTTCTTGATTCATATTGCTTTTTTGATTTAATCGTGTGTGTTGTTTGCTAAAACCTTTGCGATTCTGGTGTTATTGGTTGAAAGTTGTGAGTTAGATGATGATAGAATGAACCTCACATTTAAATTGGATCTTGGTACTTGTCTTTACCTTTATAGAGAAGAAATTTCGTCTTGTTCTTGGTGGAAAATTGGCCGATGTTTATACAAGAACAATCCGATTTTCCTTTTGCCGTACCTTTGATGATTTATCCTTAAGCCTAGGTTAAAGATTGCCTAAATCCTAGCCTTGTAGATCCTTTCAAATATATATCCAAGCTTGGGAAGAGACTTACCCGGTGATTTCCTTTCTTGGTTGCCAACGATGACCAGTCTAGGTAATAGAGGACTCAAAACCCTTTATTAGGTTTGAGTGTGCCTTCCTCTTGCCTTTGTGAGCTAACATGAGACTTACCCGGTGATTGTTAGTTCTATTCCCTTAGGTTGAGTGGTTGGTTTGAGATTGTAGTTCCTTCCTTTAGATCTCTAGGTAATAAAGGATTTGAAACCCTTTATTAGGAACCTTGGGTTTGGGATAGTAGATAGTGAGACCTCTCCCGTGATCTATCCCACCTTAGAAACACCTTTCCTTTGCAATCTCAACTCTGTCCATAGATCTTTAGAAGTCTTGACTTGAGAACCTCAATTGGATACTTCGATATCTAAAATCTGCACTTTCCCAATATTTACACAAACATTTTAAAGCGAACAAGTGTTGTAGGGGACTAAGTCTAAACGAAGTGGTAATTTTGGTTGTCTAGTTAAACCTTGTTTTTCTTTTAATCTTTTTTTCTCCTATGAGTTTTTGACTTTTCAAGGATTCCAACGACTGGGAGGAGCTATGAACCTACATTTGATCCAATTTGAAGAGCAAGAAAATTAGCTAGAGGGGAGGAGTATATGAATATTTGTAGTGCATATATTCGCTCTACGAATTTAGTGATGAAAGACAAAGAGAGGAAGGTATTGAGGATGAGCTTCCATCTTGGGATGAGCTTCATGTGTAACATCCAATGTTATTTGAAGCATATGAGAGCTCCAATAAATAAAGTTGCAGTTGGAATAAATGATTAGTACATCGGATATGTCCGAAATATGAAATAGTATAAAAAGACAAAACAGATAAAAGAGTCGTTATTCTTATTCTTAGCGGTTAAATAATGAGGCTTAGGAATTTCCATTTTCCGAGAAAGTCGCGGAATAATTATCCTGATAATATTCCGAGTTTTATATTACAATTTTGTAAAGTTTGGAGATTGTAAAATATAACCCCGTTTCAATTAAATGTTTTGGATAAATATTATTATATATATATATATATATATATATATATATATAATAATAATAATAATATAAATATATACATATGTACAAAGGAAGTCGGCATCTTCACTTTCACTTTTGCAAAATCAAATTGCAATTGAAAGTTATAAGCGAAGTCACCGAACGAAACACGACCCATCTTCATATCATTACAAATTCCTCATCTTCGATCCAATTTCAAATCCGTTTGAACTAACGCGTTCCGTACCTTGTTCTCCCCATTGTAGTACAAAGTTATTTCCCGTTTGTTAGCTTTTTGATTAGGTCTCCGTTTCTCGATATCGGAGCGCGGACGGACAACCGCGAGCCGACGAATGTTGAGTTTGATAGCATGCTCTTACTCCCTATATTGCCAGGAGTCCATAACTTCTTTCGCATCGTAAATCGGATTAGTAACGAATAAGTTATGAATTTATTCGTTTTTCGTATAGCGGGTTAGTATATATTGACCTTAGGGTTATCAAAATGGATAATTGGAAATTTCATTATGCTCATTATATTATTCTAGAGATCAGTGGCTTTTTGTTTGATGAGATTTGATGACAGGTGGGTTCAGAAACTGTCTGTGGGAAAAATGTTATTCTGGAGAAATGTAATTAATTAATTAAAGGTTAATTAATTAAATTGAGTTCTAGAGAACTCTATAAGTTAATTAAATTCAAAGGAATGAATTTAATTGATAATTGAAGCAAGAAGTTCTATATGAGGATATTTGATGAGGATGTTGTGAATAGTTATGACGTATATGATCTTTGAGGATCTTAGAGATTAGGAAGGGAACCTTCTAGTACGTTGGATATTTGTTGATTTATGTGCCTTGATTTATCAAGCGTGGAGTATATTCCTACGGGAATATGAGAGGTTGATTGATAGTTGAGGTCATACCTCGATACAGGTAAGTCCATTGGACTTACTTAGCTACATTGCTATATTGGATGTATGCATTAGTGGTGATTGTTATATGCTTTATAGCATGCGATGTTGATTGTTACCGACGCATGATTAGCCCCCCTTTTAGTGGGTAGTGATAACCTTTCTCTTTCATCCTAAGGGAGTCTGAGAGGTTCTTTGTGGTCATGCCTTACTTGGTATACGGACCGGATATGTCACCTCCCCATTTCATATGGCCTACGGGGACGTGTGCCGGATGCCACTCCAAGATGGTTATTGTACCTAGAGGCGAGAATGATATACTTCTCGTGTCAGATTTATATATATATATGGTGTGAGTGTATAACATTATAAAGATAATTAAATAGGTAAATGTGTGATAACATGTTTGGTGTTTATAGTATTCCGATGTGTTTTTGTGATTATGCATTATCTTATATATGAATTGTTAGCTAACGGTTTCACACCGTGTTGTAGATTCTTTGCAGGTTAGGAAGACTGCAGAGTGATCTGGAGGAGTGTTCAACCGAACACTTCCGTACATCTAGGATGTTGGGTTATGTTGTATACGTTGTAGATATATGTTTTATACGCGGATGTGGGCTTTTGTACGTATTATATTATCAGATGTTTCTGTTTTGTAAATGATGTTTTATATTTATTTGTGCCTTGTTGTAAGATCCAGTGAACTTGTTGTCAGGCTAGGGTTAGGAGCCATTGTTAGGTCCTAACCCCGTGGCACTCTGAGTCATGCAGATTTGGGGTGTTTCAAACATGGTATCAGATGCTTAGGTTGACAACAATGGCACTTGTGATCTGCAATGTTGGCCGAATAGATAAAATAAGCAGAACCCGAAAGGGGTGTGAGTTTTGAAAGGCAGTTTTAAACCCTGTTCACAGTCCATCTGGGATAGAATGTACGGGAAGTCATCACTCCTTCCATGGATCTCACCAGTATATACATATATATATATATATAAACTAGAATGTGTGTGTATCTCTGGACTTGTGTATTACCTCTATATACATATGGCTTCAGCGTGACCTTTATGTAGCTATGATATTATTGTTGATGGGTCAGATTAGTGCAATATCTACTAAAGGACGGAGAAGAGGTAGATCACCTATATCTCCGGTAGTCCTAAGTCGTGGACGAGCTGGTAGACCTCCAGTAGCGAGAGGACAGGGTCGAATCCCCATAGTGATTTACAAGAGACAAAAGATAGAACATAAGAGATTGTTAAAAATGTCATTTTAGAGGCTGAAAACATGATGGTAACGGGATAAGAGCCCAACCAGTACGGTTTGACGAAGTAGATCATGCTCCCATGAAGAGATCAGAATTCCAAGTTTACGTCCGTCGAGTAGGCAGAAACTACAAGACCTTGTGGAGATTGACTCTAAGAACATTCCTGTATCCGAAGCAATCAGGAAATTCCCGGAGGATTCGATATTGTTAGGTCTAGTTGTACCTTCACAAGACCCGCACGTATAATTGTTCTCCCGCTGATTTAGGGAAGATACTTGTAACACCCAAAATCTGCGGGAATCGGGATGTTACGGACAAAGACCTCACAATGGGTCCCGAACCTTAGCTTGACAACAATTTCACCAGATATTACCACATGACACAAACAAAGGCTAGAACCGAAATACATTTTTATGCAAATAATATGATTCCGGGAAGTAAACAAACAAAGACTCCAGCCGAGATACAACACCAAAGTCCTAACGCCATAAACACGGCATACGAAATACGATGCACAATACACAAACACAAGTCCAACCAAAACCCCTCCTAAAATGTACAAAACCCCGGTTGTCCACTCTTTCGCATCTCTCGGCCGCCATCATAACCTTCAAGACAACTACAACATTGGTACAAAACCGTTAGCTAATATTCAAGGCATTAGAATCAAGGTGAAGGCACAAACACAAGTAAATCATTGTAACAGCCAACATGCTCCAAACACACAAGTCCGGTTTATTATCTTTTTTTATTAAGTCATATCCCGTTCTAATTCAACTTCTTTTATGACACGAGAATCTCCTGAAACTTGCCTCGGTCCCTACTTATCGGCAAGGAATGGTACTGATGTATCCGACCGTCTACCCGCCCGGGTTAGTCGTCGAGAACCTCTTAGCTCTCGCAAAAGCTAGGCAGTGATGTCACCACCCATTATTATACACTTGGGTCAAATAATATAAGATCGGTGGTCCTATTTGCGGTTTAATTGTTATAACATAAACAATAAAAACACACCACCAAACACGCATTGAAACTAATACGAGCTAAGTAAGTCCGGAGACTTACCTCGTCCCAAACGCTAACTCACAACACACTCTCGCTTTCCCTTGGGAAGAAGCCCACAACCTGCTCACAAGAAGGTACATATCAACACATGCTCACGCTCAAGAAGTCATAGACTTCACACAAATGATCTACGGAAGATCGCCTAACCCTCGTGCTAGGACCGCATCCTAGAATCCATGTTACTCACAACACTCACAACACTCACAACATATGAAAGAACCTCACAACAACATACTACCTCACATGATCATAAACCTCAGCCAAGAAGGAGCAACCTAGCCTAGGAGGTCCAACATGCTCATCAAACACAAATCCATCAAATACATCGAGCAATAAGGGCACCCAGGTTCACAACCACTAGATAGCATTCACAACTACCCTAGGTCCATCCTAGGCATAATACTAACATGAAATAACCTCACAACTAAGGACGAAACGAAGAAAAAGGGAGAAGGAGATCCTACTGTTGAAGAAACACAGCCGCGGAAACAAAAGGCGCAATTGCGTGCTGAAGGTCATGCCCGCCGCAGCGCCAGTAGCCGCCCCCGCGAAGCCTAGAAATCCTGACGCCACCCCGCACCGCTGCTCACCTCCCCTACGGCTGGCTAGATTCCGCCCCCGCGGCGCCTGGTCCCGCCCCCGCAGTAGAACTCCGGAAACAACGTTTTATTCGTCTTAAACTGTGGATCTTGAGCTTCATTGACCTCCTTCTCTTGCTGGGTCTTCTCCAAATATCATTCATGATATAAAGGCTCTCCCTCACAACCTAATCGAGCTAAGAATACATAAATGCAAATGATTTATGAGAGCTTCTCCCCAAAGCTTCCCACCATGGAAATGGAGAAGAAGAAAAGAAGAAGATGATCTCTAGCAAGGAGGAGAAGAGGGAAAGGGAGAGAAGCTTACCAAGTTGGGTCCAAGAGCTTCCCATTGCTGGCCACTATCCAAGAGATATAGAGAGAAAAAAGGTGAAGAAGGAGCATAAGGGAGGATGAGTGGAAAAAATCAACGTGAGTGAGAAATAGGGAAAAGAGAGAGAGAAGAGAGTCAAGGCTGCACAAAGGGGGGAGGGAACCAAGGGTTAGCTGCAGCCTTGCCACGTTATGCTAGGAAATGAGGGTTTCAAAAGTGTAGGCGGGGAAATAACGAGTCGGAACGGGATTTTCGGGACAACACCCGTCACTCAGCACCTCGTGCCTACGGGAAGTCTGAGCCGCGCCTGCGGGAAGGTCGATAACTCGCTCACTAATTTGAATAAAAATTCCTGACGTCACAACTAATCCCCCTAGAAACACGTTTCGTCCCGAAACTTGCTAACGCAAAACACTCGGCATAACTAACTCAATAGCCACTCAAAACCGTAACGTGCCAACTCCCTACTCGATAACCAAACACACTCGTGTAGCTGCATCAAGACCTTGCAAGGCCTACACACATACTCGCATGAACCGCGCAGCGGAAGCATGGTGGGCCCATAACCCATAGGTCCAGGATTGAAATCTCTCTCTTATGAACCTAGGTGCCCTTATGGCTTGATGTATTTGATGGATTTGTGTTTGATGAGCATGTTGGACCTCCTAGGCTAGGTTGCTGCTTCTTGGCTGAGGTTTACGATCATGTGAGGTAGTAGGCTGTTGTGAGGTTCTTTCTTATGTTGTGAGTGTTGTGGGTACCATGGATTTTTGGATACGACCCTAACATGAGGGTTAGGCAATCTTGCGTAGATCATTGGAGTGAAGTCTATGACTTGTTGAGCGATAGAATGTGTTGATACCTACCTTCTTGTGAGCAAGTTGTGGGCTTCTTCCGAAGGGGAAGCGAGAGTGTGTTGTGGGTTAGTGTTTGGGACGAGGTAAGTTTCGGGACATACATAGCTCGTATTCTTCGTATTAGTATCAATGCGTATTATTTACGTTATAAAAATTAAATCGGAAATAGGATCATCGATCTTATATCATTTGACCCAAGTGTATGATAACGGGCGGTGACATCACTACCTAGCTTCTGCGAGAGCTTGGAGGTTCTCGGCGACTAGCCCGTGCGGGTAGATGGTTGGATGCATCAATACCATTCTTTGCCGGTAAGTAGGGACCGAGGCGAGTTTTGGGAGATTCTCGTGTGACAAAAGAAGTTGAATTAGAACGGGATATGACTTAATGATAAAAAGATAATAAACCGGACTTGTGTGTTTGGAGCATGTTGCGCGTTACAATGATTTACTTGTATTTGTGCCTTCACCTTTATTCTAATACCTTAAATATTAACAAACGGTTTTATACCGATGTTGTAGTTGGCCTGCAGGTTAGGGACACCGCCGAGTGAGGTGGAGGAGTGGACAACCGGGAGTCCGTACATTTTAGGACGGGATTTGGTTGGAGTCGTGTTTTTGTATTGTGTATCGTTTTTTGAATGTCGCATTTATGGCGTTGTTGATTTGGTGTTGTATCTCGGCTCGATGGCGGCCGAGAGATCCAGAAGAGTGGACAACCGGGGTTCCGTACATTTTTGGAGGGGTTTTGGTTGGAGTCGTGTTTGTGTATTGTGTATCGTATTTCGTATGTCGCGTTTATGGTCCTTTGGTGTTGTATCTCGGTTGGAGTCTTTGTTTGTTTACTTCCGGGAATCATATCATTTGCATAAAAATGTATTTCGGTTTTGGCCTTTATTTGTGTCTTGTTGTAAGATCCGGTGAAATTGTTGTTAGGCTAAGGGTCGGGACCCATTGTGAGGTCTTCTCCCGTAGCATCCCGAGTCCTGCGGATTCGGAGTGTTACCATACCCGTGCCTATGTGGCTTGTTTCCACTTTGACTTTATGATAGATTATCAAGAACAAGCATCAATGTACGAGGAGAGCACATGCTCGAGTTTACGAGTTGCGGTGTGTTGAGGAGTTGCCAGCACCAGCTACTGCAAGTGCCATTATATTGATGGTTTACATGTTCTTTTGATATGGGTGCTACACACTCATTTATTTCCAATGTGTGTGTTGAGCGTTTGGATTTAGATATGGTAGAGGGGATACCCTTGGTTATAGGGTTACTCGATGGTAGTAGGGTCAGAGGTACCCGCGAGATACGTGATTGCCCCCTTTGTTCAGGGACTTGTGATTTTCTTGTAGACTTCTTTGTCATGTCATTTGAAGATGAGGAAGTCATGGATCGAGTAGACCGCCATAGTGTGGTTTGGATTTTGGTAAGCAGACTGTATCGGTCTCAAACTCCACATTGATTATATTTTTGTATAGGTGATGATGATGGAAGACTTACACACAAATGGAGTGGTTTTATACAATAACAATTTATTGATTATATATCGAGTGCTTGGTTTTGGTTGGTAGTTTGTATTGAATATGTGCAGGTTTTGAAACGCATTTAAATGGACCTTGATAGGCCTTGAAATCGGATGCAAGGAAAGACAAGAACTTTAGAGTGATTAACAGACGAAGGCTGACAAGACTCTAATCTAGAGATCGTTTTATCTTATCAAAATGTAATCCCGACTTAGCACTAAAATTAGCATAGTGATTAAGTAAGGGTCGAACCCCAGAGAGTTTGGTATTTCTATTAAATGCAATTATTGATTATAGAAACAAATAACAAGGGGGGGGGGGTTTGATTGAACTGATGCACACAAAAACTTATGAAAACGGATAGCGCAGCAAGTAAGACAATGATGGGTGAATCTACACTAGGTTGGTTCTAAGCATACGATTGCTACTTTGGTGAGTTCCTTTTACAAGTTTTCAAGTAATCTCCCGTCTCGATCATATATATGTGTTGAGCCAACCGGCATCAACACAACTTAACATGTTAGTGTTCCGTAAACCTACAAGAACAATTAACAAGTTAGCTTTCATACAAAGACTAAGGGATATAAAGAAAAGATTAAAACCGTTAAACTTATCTTTATATTTGTGTTCCTTTTCTTTAAGCAATTACAACCCGTTACTACTTAAAGTTTACTACTAGATTAAAGACCCGAACCCGGAATCTATTTATCCTAGTTCTTTGCATGCACTTTAGGACCTAAGGTGATCAATCTCAAGTAATAGTAAAACAAGCAATTAGAAAATGGAGATCAAGGAAACACAAAGAATTACTAATGAAAACTTATATTAGAAAGAACTTACAACCAAGGTAACAATGCAGCTTCAAACTAACCCAATGTAGCAAGGGAGTTAGCAACTCATTACAAAGGTAGCAAGAATGTTTTAATGGAAAAGTGAATTCTAAAAATTGGATGATAAGTCTATCAAACCTAACTTCATTTATACAACAATTGACACTAAATAGGAGTAAATGGCTGGCCTAGAACAGCCACCTTTAATGCCATAAAGGTGGTGTAAACAGCCGGAGTAAAGCTTCTGTCGTTGAACCGTAGGGGCGGCCTTGAGCTCCGTAGGGGCGGTGAATGCAAAAACGCTTGATCTTCTTCATGGCCGCAAGGGCGGCTAGGCAATTCCGCAGGGTGGATCATTAATGCTCTTCAAACGTCTGACTCTTCAACTTCCTATCGTTTCTAATGCCAAGCCGTCGGGGCGTCCTAGCGTCGACGTAGGGGCGGTGACACAGACTCTTCATCTTCCAGCTCCCAGGTTGAGGTGCAAGGGAAGGCTCAAGGGCGCTGGTCTTCGCTTCTTCAGGGCAAGTCACCGCAGGGGCGTTAGGGGTTGACGCAGGTGCGGTGACAGTCTTCATGGCTGGCGCTGGCGAAGGCGCAGGGTGCGCTCCGGGGTGTGGTGTCACCCGCAGGGGCGGTGACAAGGCTCCGTGGGGGCGGTGAAGCAACAAAAGCTTTGCTTCGTGAACGATTTTCACTCCTAAGTGCTTATAACTCCTTCTTTATCTTCTTTTAGTCTTCTTCTTCTGGACCAAGGAGTTAGTAGCATAAACCGACACTAATGTAATAAAAAGACTCTAAAAACTATCCTAAATGATAGTGATTCCATCACCTATCAAACTCCCCCATACTTAGACCTTTTACTCGTCCCGAGTAAAACATATGACAGCAAACTAGACTCAAACGTCTCAGGAAGCATGGGCAAGCAGAAAAGACAATAAAAATAAAACAAAAGCCAAGAAATAAAAAAGGAAAAGAGAGAAAATATGAGAAAAAGGTGAGAAACTACCATCCTTATTGTTCCAAGAGTGACCTACTGTAATATCCGGAATTTTTATTCTGTTGAATTCCGAATCAATTCGGACTTCGAGCCGTTGACGGTTTCCCATTCTATCTAGTATTTCTTTCTTCACTAATTTTATCATTTTATGTAGAATTTAATTCACATAAAATAATAGAATTATATCAAACCCTAATTCTTACAATTACTTATCATTTTATGTAGAATTTAATTTACATAAAATGACAGAATTATATCAAACCATAATTCTTATAATTAATTCTTAACGACGACTTTAGGCTAGATCATGACAAGGCTGAGACGAGACTGTGACAAAGCTGTGACGAGACCATGACAGAGCTGAGACGAGGTCATGACGAAGCCCGACAACTCTGTGACGAGGTCATGCATGGGCCTGACAAAGCCATGACGAGTTTTTGACAAGTTTTGACAAACTTTCAGTCCACCTAATTCTTGCCTTGTTTTAGCCCATTGTTTCTTTATTGAATTTATTCTTTCCAGCCTTTTGCATTTCCCTTGCTGGCGGATTAGAGCAGTCCTGGAAGCCCATCCAACAATAGTGTGGTTCCGTCCAGCTCAGCCTTGCATTTCCTTCCCTAACCCTAGAAGACAACATCCCATGGATCTCCTATCTCGCATTTGGATCTCAGCCAGCCCATGAGCACAACTGGCCTAGGACGTAGCAGCTGCTCTGTCGCCCTTAGTGATCCGCCTGTAACGCCTTTCCTTCTGCAGAAGATACGCTGTCAATCACGCCACATAACCCTAGCCGGCACCTTCCTCTGTCATCTCCTTCGCCTCCCATGTTGCAAGCCAAAAGACAACCGCTCCAGCAGCCTACCAACGTGAGGACATTAGTGTGAGCCCTGTTCCCCTTACCCGAACTTCCCTCCTTCTCTGCGTACCACGAGATCTCCGGACGCGAGCCTGCACAAAGCCATTCAGAAGGGGCTGGAACAATGACGCCTCCCGTGTCGTTTCCTTCTCGAGCCTTATCTCACATCATGTCCGGCTCTCGAAGTAGATCAGTGACGCCTCCAAGTTGATCCCCAGCCCGTCTCCTCGCCAATCTCAGCAACGCCTCTCCTCCTGTGGACGTGCACGCAATAGCAGCACATGGGGCCGCCTTCTGTCTTCTTCCTCGAACTAGTTTGCTTGCCAAGTCACTCTTTTCTGAATTGCCTCGGAAGATAGCCAGAAAAGCTGAGGTTTTTCTAAGAGTTCGGAAGTGAGGAACATCCAACATCGAGTTCAGATTTGAGTAAGTTATACTCATTCTTTGCTGCTGAATTTTGGATATATTATAGATACGATTTTATAGTAGAACATATCAAAATTTGGGATAAATCCAGCGAGTGGTTTAGGATTTCTGAATTTTCAAAGATTGGGTCGTAAGTAGTTTTTTTTTTCTGTTGTGCTGAAATTTCTGAAGTGTTGGAAAAATTGCGAGTTTTGTGATCCATATTTGGTAAGTTAGACGCCTTCTTTATTGCTGATTTTCAGATATGTTATATTTGATATTTCATAGTCGAACATACTGAAATTTGAGAGGAATCCAAGTGGCTGTTTAAGAGTTATGACGTCCCAAAGCAGAGACCTTGAGCAGTTTATAGGTTATGCTGAATGTTCTCTAAAACTGCTTGTGACCCAGTTTTGTGATATCGATTTGATTGGGTTATATTTCTCGGTTAGACTTTAATTTTGGATATGTCATAGTTAAGACTTCATAGTAGAATATATGAAAATTTGAGAGGGTTCTATCGAGAGGTTTAGGAGTTATGATTTTTCAAAGTCGATGATGTAAGCAGTTTTCTGGATGGTTGCTGAAATGTTCTAAGTGTTAGAAAAACTGCTTGTGTTGTAGTTTTGTGAGTTAGATTTGGAGGGGTTATTGACCTCTTTTGGACTTGATTTTTGAATATGTTGTTGATGGATATGTATAGGAGCATGTAGTAAAAGCGGAGAGCGGTCCGTTGGGTTAATCCAGATTTAGGATATTCCGAAGTTGGAGATAAGTATATGATGTGTGATTGTGCTTTTACCTCGTGTCACAAAATAAGTATCATTAGTAATGACATATCACCTAATTAAAGATAATAAAATAATTGACTGTTACATGTTGATTGTGTATGATGTGTGATTGTGCTTTTACCTTTATACTTATGCATAGAATGTTAGCTAACGGTTTTATACCTCTTGTAGATGCCTTGCAGGTTAAGATAGTTGAAGAGAGATCCGGGGAGAATGGTCAGCCGGGTCCATGTACTCATTTAGTTGGGGATGAGGTTGTCTTATGTACTTCATATGCGTCGTTTTAGTAACTTTGCTTTGTACGGCTGATACATATTTTTCATATATATATTGTTTAAAGTTTCAAATGTTTTTAATACTTTTGTGCCTCGTTGTAAGATCCTAGTAAAATTGTTATCAAACTAAGGTCGGGACCCATTGTGATGTCCTAACCAGTAGCTCCCCGAGTTCTTAGAATTTGGGGTGTTACAATATGGTATCAGAGCTCTAGGTTGGCAACAATGGCACTTGAAATCTTCTTAAAGACCGAATGTATAAAATAACTAGAACCCGAAAGGGGTCTAAAATTTTCAAAATGGATTTCTGTTTTACACACGCATAGTCGGGTTGTTGGGTTAGTAGTACGTCGGACCACCATCGCTCTCCGTGGATCTCTGCAACTTGGATCGATAGGAGTTATTATATAGACTTTTTATCATGTTTCTTATTATATGTTATATACATGTGTATGCTTAGTTTGTTAGTATCCTAAAGGATATTTTATATCCTTTAGTCGTGATATCACAAAGCGATTATCGCCTCATGATAAATCTACTGCGGACTTGAAAAATCTCCAACACGAGGCAATGGAATCGGACCTTGAATTGAGTATTATACTCTGGTAGGCTGCTTGGTGATCCTTACAAATTATCCAAAGAACAAGTGAGCAAGGAAGTAAAGCTGTGAAAATAATTTTTATAACACACGCAATGAGATGAGGAAGAAATCCCTGAGTTAGTTCAGTTAGAAGGTATAGAAGATCGTACAAGGAACTCGGGCATACGAGGCGGAGAGACGGAACTAGAAGAACCATGCAAGAGACTACAAGAGTGCGGAGTAGAGATAACAATATTGGAATAGGACAAGTAGAATTATGTACAACCAAGATTGCGGAATCAAGGACATTATAATCGAGGCGGATGCCCCATAGACAATTAGGGGCATGAGAACCCAGAAGAGACAAAGTGTCAATCCGGGTGTGAGAATCTAAGGTGCACGGAATGAAGACCTACAATTGAGTGTAAAAGCGAAAAGGCAGACCCCACAAGTGTTGGGAGGTTTTGACCTCCTCAGAGATATAAGAAGTTTGAAAGAAACCGCGGCGTCAATATCCAAGGAATGGAAGCCTGTAGCAGGGTCAACGGAGGTTTAGGAAGGCGATATTACCACCAACACCAGTGAAGAAATTTGTATGGGAGAACGACCTTGCTGGACTCGAGAGTCCAGGTTAACCCCAGTTATCATGGGACCTAAGCCATCAACACAGACGGTCCATGCAAAAGGAACTGCAAGTTGATGATCATTACAGCCATAAGAATTTCAAAGATGCTTGCAAGCTATCGTGGAAACTTGAAATGACTATTTATGTCAGATGAATGACACAATCGGACTAGAGAAATGGAGTTAGCCCATAAGAAGCGGAAGGGTGGAAGGTAGAACGAACTAAAGAAGTATCAAAGGATTGTTGTGAGCAACTGTTTACCTACTAGCTAAGGAAATTTTTACACATCAAAATTAACACGGAATGGAGACTTACAACTTAATGTAAGAGCGAAAGGTAGACTTCACAAGCCTGGAGACGTTTTGTCTTCTTTAAAGATAAGAATTCTAAAAGGAATCACAACGCCAGTATCGAAAGGATCGAAGCCATGTAACTTAGTCAATAGAGATTTGGAAGGAAATATTACAAATAACACCAATTAAAGAACTTGTGCTTGCGAAAATCGTGTGGTGGACTCAAGAGTCCAAGGTAACCCCCATTTATAACAGAACATAGGTCATCAACATAGACGGCTCCTACAAAGGGACTAACAATTAGGAGGTAATTAAAAGTCATCGGAACTACAAGACGCTTACCATCTATCGTGGAGTATTAGGAACGAATTTTAACGTCATGCGAATGGCATAGTAAGACTTGAGAAGGAGAGTTCTCCCAAAGGAAGCAGAAGAGTGAAAGATTAGACGAACTAAAGAAGGATAAAAGAATTAATCTAGTAGGTGATGTGCACCAAAAGTTTAATACCAGTAGAGGTATGAAATTGATATGTGTCAATTATAGACTGACCGATGTCAACCAAGGACGTGCAAGTATTGTTGGGTATTGACGAGTTATGTGCCGTCAAGAAGAGATATTTGTGACTATGGATGTATGGAGTAGATTTACCGACGCCTTAGAGGATTCCCTCAAGTAGGCAACTACAACCTTCTTGGATGAATTAAAGGTATAAAGAGAAACGTTTTAAGTGTTACTTCTTGGCTAGTTAAGATCAAACTCCGGTCAAGTCAGCGAGTTTGGATCCATGATAGAAGAATTAAGAAAGCAAGCGGAAGAAGTTGTTTTTCAATCGTCGTTTTATTTTCTTAAGGCAAGTAAAGAAGGTACTTGGTACTTCATCCGTATAAGACTCATGGTGTAATTGGGAGAAAGAGTTTTAGGGTCAATCATTTTATACTTACAGAAAAGGTCCTTAGGATTAATGAGTGACTACAAGATAAGCAAAGTAGTGCAGCGGAAGCGTGGTGGGTCCTAACCCACAAAGCAAGAAGCTCAAGGCACTGATGGATGTCGGGTCGAGTTTAAGATGGTGATAGTTGGTGAAATGCATTCTAGTTGGAAGAAAAGTGAGTTAGGCTATGTGATTGACTGGAAATTTTGTACGGGAATTTATGTGCATGTAGAGGTAATAGAAGGAGACTGGTACCTTATTACGGATCCGAGTGAAGGTGATGGCTTTGTTACATGTTGCCAGACAAGTAGTTTTGGAATTCTATACTAATGGAATACTCTAGAGTGAGTTTTCCGGATGGATTAGGAAAGAATTAATGATGCAATAAAAGTATTGCGCATGTCCTGCACTAGAAAGCTCAAAGTGAGTAACTACCAACCTGAGTCGAAGATACATAAGAAAGAGAAGCGACAAGAGCATACTTGTAACCTAGTAACCGTGCTTAAAGAAAGCATAATCTCGGAGTAGATTTTATGTGTAATGTTATGTCGGAACAGAGCCTAGCTGCGTTTTGAGTTAGAGGGATATTACTAGTCCGATAAAAGTGGAGTATACAAGACTTCAATGTTGACGGTGTGTTAGCATTTTTCGAGTATTTATGATCAAATAACTGTGATATAAGATTACTTTGTGCCTAATACCGTCATTCCGGACATATTCTATGTGGGAAGCCTAGGTTAGAGCTAACGATACATTAGAGTTCTATAAATAATATAATAGTGCCAAGTGAACAAAGAGGATGACCACTAGATTTGATTTTAGTTGTCTCGAGTGTTAGACCTGAAAAGGGTAATGGTGACGATTCCTTACTTGAGGAATAAGATGACTGAGTAATATTGAAAGACAAGACCAAGTGAGTCGTGATACGAAGAGCATTGAGCACTTGGTAAGTGTTGGTGGATGTCCAAGACCTTGGACCTGATAGTGTAGTCAGAACCTTTCAGAAGGCTGGAAGCAAGTGGTCATAACGAAGGGAAGAAAGTTGAATAGATCATTTTCCGTAGGGTCGTCAAAGGATCTAGAAGTGAGTTGTGTAAGGCAACCATTAGAAGTTTTAAAGCGGTTTAAAAGTGACTGATGAACTAATATTCCTCACCCTATTGGAGAGTACAACTTCAGTTTTCCACGGAGACTAAGTCTGGGAACTGAGTTTGAGATTTTCAGTTGGAGAAATACATACTAGACACAAGTTAGGTGCTTCTAAAGTTGAATAGATCACCGGGTAAGTCTCACTACTCACTAATCCCAAACCAAAAACTCCTATTACCGGGTAAGTCTCAAAGTACTAAGGAGAGGTACTATAATCTCAAACCAACACACCAACTAAGGAAATAGAATCAACCTTTACCGGGTAAGTCTCAGGCTAACTCACAAAGATGGGATGAAGGCACAATCAAACCCCAATAAAGGATAAACCTTTATTACCTACACTTATGATCTTGGGTAAACAAACTAAGGAATCACCGGGTAAGTCTCATCCTGGGCTTGCATTGAACCAGGAAAGGTGTAATAAGAATAGGATTTGGCAAACTCTAACACTTAACTCTCAGTTACGGATAAGAAAAGTTCACCTCGGTCAGTCAAGTCCTACCCCGGCCGAGATGTTCATCGACTGAACGAGATGTTCTAGGGTTAAGGGTAAAGACTCGAACTTTCAAGGTCCTACTGTGATTAAGATTATTCTATCATTGTTTTTTCCACATCCTTCAGCCAATCACCCTAGAATCGCACAAGGAAATTAGCCACTCATCATCATGAAAGCAATAATCAAATATATGAGAAGGGAATGATTATTTGAACACAAAAACCTTAAGAACAAGGCTTCAATTAATGAATCAAATATCAAACAAATCAGCGTTCCTTGGATCACAAATCCAACAAGACAATCAAACAAAAGGAAACCTAAGAAAGTCTTACAAATCCCCTCAAAAGTTATATCCGAACTATAAATCCTTCCTTGATTGATCTTCAATCTTTCTTCCTTCCTTCAAAACTTCCAGAAAATCCTTCCTTTGCTGGTTGTTCTCAGCCTTCGAAAATAGCACGTGCTGAATTTGTGGAAAATCCAACCCTTTTTATAGGAGAATTATCTTCCAAAGATAAGAATTATCTTAAAAAGATAATTTTCTAATAAAATATATTCATATCTCTAAAATAGATCTCCTAAATATATGATATTCCTTCCAGAAATCCAGCCCAAAAATATAAAATCTCTCCTTCCAAAAATAAAAGATCTCAGCCAAATAAAATATATCTCGCCGCGTCAGGGTATTCGCCTCGGTTGGGGCGCTCCTGTACATCACCTCGGTCGAGGTGCCACTGTAGCTGACCGAGGTGAATCTCAACTGAATGTGAAATCTCTCAAATCTGGTCCAAAGTAAATCTTCTTCATTAATTCCATGCTTCCTGAGTTTTTCTTTAAGCTCCATAATGTAGCTCCAATGACTCCTTGACTCCTTAGCTCCATTTTAATTCAAAACATGTCATTTTACCTACGATTACAACGAAACTTGGTGTAGACCTCGATTCCCGTAAATGTAGATGAAACAACAATACATACATGCAGATTATTGAGGATAAAACGTCTAAACAAGTCTCAAAATATAGACTATAATACATGCTATCAAAATACCCCATACTTGTCCCTTGCTTGTCCCCAAGCAAGTTCCAATTCTTGAGTACAAGATAGAATGGATTATAAGTCATAAAGATCAATGAAAAAGTCTTTCAAAACATTTTAATGGTGTGCTATAATCATAGATCACTCTAAGAGAATGCTTCATGGAATTTGAAATCAAAACATGATCAAAACATTTAATAAATATAAGAAAGTTGTTCATCTTTGCATAAAATCATAGAATGCATAATAAATCATAATTATTGAAATTAGTCATGTATAATCCAGTTTAAACCACTAAGTCAATCAACAAGCTCGAGGTTTCAAGGGCTTCCAAAAGAAGGGCAAGAAACGTGTGAGGGTGGGATGTATATAGGGAATGTGGTGCTAGAATCCGGGAAAAGGATCTTTACTTCACTTCCTTTGAATTTCAACATCTTCCACCAATAAGCTTTGCTTATTTACTTTTTTACTTTACTTTTTGGGATGCATGGACAGAGGTGCATAATAACCGAAGCCTAGGAAATCAGCAATCATCAATTTTTCGAGATGCCTCAAACTCTTGATGCACATACCATGACCCGTTAGGAATATCGCTCAATCCGACTTTGGAAAGACACAAACACCCGGCTATGTGAATGGTGCCGAGTTACTCATCATCATGATTGACTTCCCCAAACCTATTTGTTTCTTTCTAAAACTTTCAGCCAACATCTCAACGTCACTTTCACTTGCTTTTCTTCACTTGCTTGCTTCCTGATTCCCGGATAGGTAAAGGGAGGAAAATATGTATATGAGGGGCTAAGCATTATCAAGAGGAAGAGGAGAAGAGAATGAATTGCCTTAATCATCCCAGGAAGAATGTGATAGAACTCATCATGTGGTGTCAACCTTCAACTTCAACATAATTTTGATTAAAACAAAGTATTTAACATGCTAAAACTTTAAACAAAGCATTTTGCAACTTAAACATATCATAAAACCTTTCAAACATATAAAAATTTCAAAACCAATCTGCAAACAGAATCATCACTAAGGTCATATCCAAAAAAGAAGCACAAAATGTTTCGATTGTTGTAGTATTTATGGTTTACTGGAGATGATCTTGCTCCATGCTTCAGAGTATTTATGGTTTGTTGGAGATGATCTTGCTCCATGCTTCAGTGTAAGGATTATGGTTGCCGGGGATGTTTTACCTCCGTTTCTTGTGATGGGTTTAGATTGCCGGACATGTTCTACCTCCGTGGCTTTGGGATGAGTTAGGTTTTGGAGATGTTGTACCTCCGATAGAGTTAGTGTTTATACTGCGGCATATGGATCCAAGAGGATTTGGGGGTTTTTCAAGTTTCGGGACGAAACTTGTTTTTAGGGGATCTGATGTAACATCCGATGTTATTTGAAGCATTTGAGAGCTCTAATCAATAAAGTTGCAGTTGGGATAAATGATCAGAACATCGGATATGTCCTAAATTTGAAATAATATAAAAAAGCAAAACAGATAAAAGAGTCATTATTCCGATTCTTAGCGGTTAAGAAATGGGGCTTAGGAATGTCCATTTTCCGAGAAATTTGCGGAATAAATATCGTGATAATATTCCGAATTTTATATTCCAATTTTGTAAAGTTTGAAGACAAGAAAATATAACCGCGCTTTAATTAAATGTTTTGAATAAATATTATTATATTATATTATATTATATATAATATAATATATAATATTATAAATGTATACATAATTTACAGAGCAAGTCGGCATCTTCACTTTCATTTTTGCAAAATCAAATTGCAATTGAATTTTATAGCGAAGTCACCGAACAAAACACAATCCATCTTCGTTCCTTTACAAATCCCTCATCTTCGATCCAATTTCAAATCCGTTTATACGAACGAGTTCCTTACCTTGTTCTCTCCATCGTGGTACAAAGTTATTTTCCGTTTGTTAGCTTTTTAAATAAGTCTCCGTTTATCGATATCGGAACGCCGACGGACCACCGTCAGCCGCCAAACGTTGAGTTTGATACCGTGCTGTTATTCCCATTATTGCCAGGAGTCCATAACTTCTTTCGCATCGTCAATCGGGTTAGTAATGAATAAGTTACGAATTTATTCGTTTTCCGTATGACGGGTTAGTATAAATTGACCTTAGGGTTATCCAAATGGATAATTGGAGAATCCATTATACTCATTATATTATTCTAGAGATCAGTGGCTATTTGTTTGATGAGATCTAATGACAAGTGGGTTCAGAAAATGATAATTGAAACAAAATTTATTATGGTGAAATGTAATTAATTAGTTGAAGGTTGATTAATTATATTGGGATTCTAGAGAACTCTATAAGTTAATTAAATTCAAAGGAATTAATTTAATTGATAATTGAAGCAAGAGTATCTATATGAGGATATTTGATGCATGACGATGTTGTAAATAGTTATGACATATATGATCTTTGAGGATCTTAGAGACTAGGAGTGGAACCTTCTAGTATGTTGGATAGTTGTTGATATATGTGCCTTGATTTATTATGCGTGGAGTATATTCCGATAAGAATCTGAGAGGTTGATGTAGGTGAGGCTACCTCGATACGAGTAAGTCCATAGGACTTACTTATTTTCAATCCTATATTAGATGTATGCATGAGTGGTGATTGTTATATGCTTTATAGCATATAACAATCACCACTTGGGAGTTGTTGATAGTAACCTTCTAGTATTTTGGATAGTTGTTGATATATTTATGTTTTTCAGTCATATTGTGCTACTAATACCTTGATCAAGATGAAGAAGTCCAAATGAAGGAAAAGAAGGTATTAGCAACTCTTAGGAGTTGAAGAAAAGCAACGAAGACATGTTTCTGGTGCCACACCGCCCCCGCGGAGTAATGTCACCGCCCCTGCGGTGTAACTACATTCCGGTAACGCAATCAGCGCCTTCGCCAGCGCCTGGAAGAAACTTGTCACTGCCCTTTGCAGTGACCTATCTTGAAGAAGTGAAACCGCCTCCGCAGTGCCCCTGCGTGCACCCTTTCCAGCGGACATGTGAAGCCGAAGAGCTAGTGTCACCGCCCCTACGGTGACACTAGGCCTCCCTTGCGGATCATCATCACAATCGACATGAAGATGAAGAGTTGGACGTTCAAGATCTTTAAAGAACCCGCCCCTGCGGGATTGCCAGGCCACCCCAGC
Organism: Fagopyrum esculentum; assembly: GCA_033239045.1. NCBI lineage: Eukaryota > Viridiplantae > Streptophyta > Magnoliopsida > Caryophyllales > Polygonaceae > Fagopyrum > Fagopyrum esculentum. The sequence continues at coordinate 86,716,154 of BSUD01000001.1, forward strand.
GGCCAAGAAGAAGTTGAAACGTTTTGTCCTAAACCGCCCATCCAGCCCTGAAGCCAGCCCCGCGGTTTAGGGTCAAAGGACTTAACTCCGGCTGCTTGCACCACCTTTATGATATTTAAGGTGATTGTTTAGGCAGCCAATTTACTCCCTTTTAATGCATTTTGGTAGTATAAATAGAGCCCTTGGCTTATTGCTAGAATCATCCACATTTTCCCCAAAAGCTCTATAATTCTAAGTGTCATTTTGTAATGAGTTTCTAAGCTTCCTTTTCTACATTGGATTGCTTGAAGCTGCATTGCTATTTGGTTGTAAGTCTTTTATAATGTAAGTTCAATTCAGTCCAATTGTGTTATGTTTCCTTGAGCTTTAACTTATGTTTGCATGACGTTTCTCACTTAGATTTATCACCTTAAGTGTACTAATGCATGCAGAGGATTAGGGAATCGATTCAGGGTTCGGGTCCTTAATCTATTAGTAAACCCCTAGGTAAAAGCTGGTTGTAATTATCTAAGGGAAATGAACATAACTATATAGACAGATAAACGGTTTGTTTATTCTTCTTTATATCTCTTTATCTTTACTAGAATGCTAACTTGTGCTTTGATCTTGTAGGTTTACGGATCATAATCTAGTTAAGTTGTGTTAATGCCGTTTGGATTAACACATATCTAAATCAAGATGAGAACATTGGTGAATTGCTTTTAAAAAGAATCAACCAAGTAGTATGCATGCTAAGATCCAACCTAGTGTAGATCTTTAATCATACATATTATCACCATCTTTGCTTACTTTTTATTCGTTTTTGTCTTGTTTTTGTTACAATCCAAACCCCCCATTGGTTACAATTCGTTAATTGAATCTAAACAAAACATTGACTAAAAGTCTCTTGGGTTCGACCCTTACTTACACTATACAATTCGGTTAAGTGTAACGTTAGGTATTCTACTTTGACTAAAAGCTAAAAGAGAAAGACCATAGGTTTTTAACCTCGTCAAATTTGGCACCTTTGTCGGTGAGTTTATGTTTCTATTTTGTTTTTATTTTTTGATTATTGATTATTGGTTTGGACCATTTTCATGGTTCAAACCCGTGTTACTAACTCAGATTTTGCGCCTTTTGATTCAGAAATTTAGAGAATGCACAATAAACAATGAAGGAAACAACAAACTCGTGAAGCAATGGCAAACTGAACCCTCCGCCAACTGACGCATCTAGATTTGACTTAACACCCGCTTGCGGTTACCATACCGGCAATTGGGGAAGGAGTCAACTTTGTACTCAAACTGGGGTTGATCCACTTTCTCCCATATGTCCATGGTTTGAGTGGGGAAGACCCAATCAATCATCTTGGGAAGTTCCACTCCGTTTGCATGAGCATGAAGCCGGCAAAGGTCACCGAGGAGCAAATCAAAATACGGGTGTTTGGCTTCACTCTCAAAGATAGGGCGGACGATTGGTATTACCATCTTCCGTCCGGGAGCATTGACACATGGGAAAACCTCTATAGGTCCTTCTTGGAGAAGTACTTCCCCGCAAAGAAGGCGAATATCTTGAAGAAGGCGATAAATAACATCGAGCAAGAGGCGGACAAAACTCTGTATGTGTATTTCGAACGTTTTGCAAGATTGCGATCCAGCTTTCCTTTCCACGGGTACTCTACCCAAGATCTAGTCTTGTACTTGTACAATGGCTTGCTAGACAATGAGAGGAGGACCGTTGACGCTTCATGTGGTGGTAATATCTTAAACTCTACTCGTGAACTTGCTTTGGATAAAATGCAGGAATTGGCGGAAGAAACTAGGAACTTTGGTAGGACTTCTACCAAAAGAGGCGTACATGTTGTACACCATAGCCGTCCTAAGTAATCCACGGAAATTGCTGAATTAAAGGAGATGGTTAAGAGATTAACTTTGATGGGAACTCCACAACAACTCAAGGCTTGTGCAGTTCGTACCGACCCATTCCACCCTACGGACTTGTGTCCACAAGTCCAAGATGAAGCGGTTGAGGTGAATGCTTTAGGATATGGTCAACAACAGCAACAACGCCAATGGAATGACCCATATGTTCAGAATTACATGCCGGGTTGGCGTGTTTAGCAAAACTTCCGATTGAGGGATCAACAAAAGAAACAACAACCCCGCCAAGGTAAGTCACAATCCACTAAAGATATGCTACAAGTTTTGACTAAACATTTCGCTACTCATGTCCAAACCACAAATCTAGCATCAAGGACCTTGAGAAACAGGTTGGTCAAATGGCAGAACCTATCACAAGGATCGAAGCTCGATCCTCGGGGAACTTGCCCTCCCAGACTATCGTGAAACCTAAGGAAAATGTTAGTGCTCTAACATTAAGGAGGGGGAGGCAAGTACAACTAAAACCAGATTTGGAATCAAAAGAGTTACCCTTTGACGGTTCTTCCGCCCCTGCGGATCTCCATGCGTCCCCCTTAGCACATAGCCACCCCTGCAGCTGGACGTCACCGCCCCTGCGGTGACAACCCCTAAGCCTCCTTTGCGCCTGCAAGCTGGCGCCCCTGCGGAAAAGTCGAAAGAGGGTTATGTGAAGAAGATTCTTACATAAGTCCAAGTTTTCCACCGCTTTACTCCGAGAAAGCTCCGGCTGCTTTTTCCAGAAGCACTCAAGGTGCAAAGGGTGATAGAGGATAAGGATCTCTTTGAGAGCTTCTTCAAATGTTAGGAAAACATTCCACTTTTGAAACTTGTCAAGAGTATCCTTAAGTATGCTCGATTTTTGAAGGAACTTTGCATGATCAAGAGAAACCAAAAGATGAAGAGGAAGCAAAAGGTCCAAGTAAGTGAGCATGTGTCAGCAGTCTTCCAACGACGAATGCCCAATAAATGTAGTGATCCGGGCATGGTGAGTATTCCTTGTGTCATTGGAGAAACTCGCTTTTAAAAAGCGATGCTTGACTTAGGTGCGTAAATAAGTGTTCTTCCTTATTCCATTTACAAATCTCTTGGCCTTGGGTGTAAGAGCCTAGTTGGTGAGAGCTGAGAGAGGGAGCAGAGGGGCCAGGTTTATGCCTGGGCAGCCCCTGCGTGACCTAGAGGGCGCCCTTACGCCTTACCTGGTCCGCCCCTGCGGCTCTGTGTGCTGCAGTCGTCTTCTTTGACTGCCTTGACTCGTGCTTTACCCTTTTACCGTCCTATTTATACTTCTTCTTCTCCTCTTTGATGAGGGTTTACTTTCAGATTTCTCTCTCTCTCTCTCCTTACGTACTTTCTCCTCTCTTCTTCTTCTCTCTTGGATCCTTGGATGATCTTGTAAAGTTTGTGAACTTTTGGTAAGAGATCTTGATAACTTTGGTTGGTTTGGATGTTGTTGATGATGTTGTGCCTTTTGGAGCCAGCTTGAGGATGTTGTTGTTGCTGTGTGACTTCTTGGAGAGCTTTAGTAAGCTTCCATGGCTTCTTTACTTTCTTTCTTCTTTTCTTCTTCTTTTCTTCCTTTCCTTAGCTTAGTTTATCTTCCCTTAGGATTGGTTCTTCTTTAGCCATGATTTGGCTTATGTTGATGCATATATATGTATGTCACACATGTATGTTGCTGTTGGAGTGAAGAGAAGTAAAGGAACGAGAGTAGAAGTGAAGAAGGAGCTGAAGTGGTGTCCTCTGCACACCAGCCGCCCTGCGCCTGCCTTGTAGCCGCCCATGCGCCGGCCTTTGCACCGCCCCTGCGACACCAGAGTGCCGCCCCTGCGCCTTCCTGCACCAGCTTGGTGTTTTCTTGGGTTTTGCAGGTGTGTGTCACTTATAGGCCTTCCTTAGGGTGCCTTTGTTCCCTCCTTTCCTAATATGAGGGTTTAGGATCATGCTAGATGTGTGAGGTTGAGTTTTGATGATGTTATGATTGGTTTATGCCTAGTATGGTTTTTCAGGATCGTTAGGTTATGAGTGAGGTTGAGGTTTATCCTTTGTATCCCTTTGGGTCTAGGTGTGACCCTTATATGGTTAGGAGTCTGATATATCTCCTTATGCCTTGTTTATAGGTTGTGCCATCCCTCTAGTGTAGAGGTGATCTTGGTTGAGTTGTGATCGAGGTTGAGGTAAGTCCGTAGGACTTACTTAGCTGCCATCCTTATATTGGATGTTTGCATGAGTGGTGTGTGCTTTGTATGTTTGCTATGATAACATATGATGTCGTATTTACCGACCTATGAATTATTGATTGCCCCACTGCGTGGTTGTGATAACCTTTCCCTTTCATCCCGCCGTGGAGTCTAGGAGGTTCTCTGATCTCAGGCCAGACCGGTTTTCAAGAAGGGAGCAATCCACTCCCATAGGGTACACGGATTGTTTGACCGATACTAGTACGGCTGGCTAGCAGGCTCAGAGGCGAGGATGTATCGGTCCTCGTGTCACATAGTTTCATATATATTATATCTATACGATTTGAGTGAATGACCATTATATGGAGATGTTAAAAAGGGTAAATGAGTGAAAGCATGGTGATATGTTTATCTTTTCTTATGTGTGATTGTGCTTATGCATAACTCTATATATGTGTATGGATAGCTAATGGTTTATTACCATGTTGTAGACGCCCTACAAGATAGGCATGTTGCTGGGTGATCTAGCAAAGTGGCAGGCCGAGGACATCTCATACATTAGGATGTGTGGGCTTTTGAGTCTGTTATCTTTCCCTCTTGCGTGAGGATGGTCTTTTGTTACCTCCCGTGTGAGGGTGTTATGTTTCTTACTCTGCTATGATGTCTTATCTTTTGGGTTGTACAGTTTTATATAGTTTTATGTATTTGTTTTTATATTTGTCAATGCCATGTTGTAAGGTCTAGTGAACTTGTTGTCAGGCTAGGGTCAGGATCCATTGTGTGATCCTAGCCCAATGTGGCACTCCGAGACCCACGGATTCGGGGTGTTACAAAGTTGGTATCAGACCTAGGTTGACAACAATGGCACTTGCTACCTGCAATGAGGTTTGATAGGTAAAATAAACAGAACCCACACAGGATCTGACGTTTTAAAGGTTTTGGTTTTAAACGTGGTTTTGGGTTAGATGTACGAGAAGTCGCCACTCCTGCTATGGATCTCTACAGTGTAGATATGATATTTATATTTGTATGATGGATTATATATGTGTTTGTGTTGAGTATGTATATATGTCTATACCTATGGCCTACATAGAGCCTTATAAGTTAGGTGTGTATACCCCGCAGATGGCTCGGACTAGAGCTACTGCCGCTGTAGGTAGAGGTAGAGGTAGACCACCCCGTCGTCCGAGTGTGGTAGGTAAGGGACCAGTTCCCGCTGCTGATCCACTAGTGGTGGAGGAGATATATGAGGACGTTGTAGAGAGCGTTGTCCCAGAGACGAGGAGAAGTGTATCTGTGAGACATCATTCACTTCAAGCTTAGTCTGATGACGCTGACCGTGTATCCATGGGAGGACCGGAGTTCAAAGAGTACCTCCGACGTTTTGAGGAGGATATTAGGGCTGGCAGACGAGCCCCAGATTTACCAGTACCTGGAGGATCTTCTGAGAGATCTCAGGGAGCGACCCGGGTGCCAGCCGCACCTGCAAGTGTTGCTGATCCAGTTCGAGTCCCACTGGAGACCAGAGGGCCTCAACTAGATGCTTGGTTGAAGGCATTTCACCAACAGGGAGTACCACACTTCTCAAGGGAGATTGGTTTAGAAACTAAGGTGTGGATTGGGCATGTAGACTCAGCCTTGGAGTCTATCAGATGTCCTGAGGATAGACGGATAGAGCAAGTTCAGTCTCTATTCCGTGACCTCGCACAATAGTGGTGGAGGACTGTCCGGACCAGAGCTACCAGTTATGACCACATGTGGTGCATGGTTAGAGAGAAGTTCTGCCCTGCCTCATTGAGGAGGGAGAAGCTTCAAGACTTTATGGAGGCTGGCTTTAAGGATGTGCCTATTACTAATGCCATCCTCCGTTTCCAGACCGAGTTAGCTTTGCTGGGTCCAGCTGCACCATCCGAGCACTAGCATGTGTATCAGTTCTCGTCGTTTGAGAGAGAGCACCCGTTCATACATGGCGGGATTCCATTGTGAGTCCCTAGCTGATTACCAGGGCTGGGCTTCTGCTTTTGAGAGAGAGCGAGCCATTTAGAGGAGAGCTTCTCAAACAAGCCGGTCTGAGAAGAGGCAGCGCACTGGCCAAACCTGTGGAGTTGGAGGATCATTTGGGTGTAGACGAGATCAGAGGCGTCAGAGTTACCCCTCATCTGCACAGACTGTAGATAAGGGACGTCAGTGTTACAACTATGATGACCCTGTTCATCTGAGGCCAATTTGTCCCAGACCAGTTGTGACTTGTTTTACCTGTGGCCGACAGGGACATCGAGCTGCCTTTTGTAGGCAGGGAGGAGTAGCATCCCCACAAGGTTCTTTCCTTGTTAGTGTAGCAAAAGGTGGTCAAAGGACACCTCAGCAACAGACACAAGGACAATAGAGGGTCCTTGAGCGTCCATCTACAAAGGGTTCTACTCCAGGACCGAGTAGTGGTAGAGGTAGAGATGTTGGCATTTGTGATGCCAAAGGAGCCCGAGGGCGAGCTTTTGAGTTGAGGAGTGCAGAGGATCCACCTGCACCAACTGCTACAGGTACCATTTTACTTCATGGTTTACCTGTTAGAGTTTTGTTTGATATTGGTGCTACGCATTCCTTTATTTCTGATACTTGTGTTGAGCGTTTGAGTTTAGCTACCATAGAGGGGATACCCTTTACTATAGGGTTACCTACTGGTAGTCGGGTCCGAGGTACCCGTGAGATACGTAGTAGTCCCCTTCGTTTAGGGACTCGTGTTTTACTTGTTGACTTCTTATTTATGCCATTGATGCATGAAGAAGTCATATTAGGTATGGACTTGATGTGTAGACACCATGCAGTTTTGGATGTTGGTAGACGGACTGTTACAGTCTCTACCGAGGTTTGTCAGATTGAGGTCTTCCCGGGTTGGGACCTTGGGAAGACAGGTTCGATTATTAGCGCCGTACGAGCAGCTAGGTTGATTGCACAACGTTGTGATGCCTTGTGGTGCTACGCCATGAAGGATGGAGAGAGTCCAGCTCTGGAGGATATTCCAGTAGTCTGCGAGTTTCCAGATGTGTTTGTTGAGCTGTCGAGTTGCCGCCTCAGTGGAGTGTGGACTTCAGTATAGAGTTAGAACCTGGCACACGTCCCATCTCGAAGACCCCATACCGTATGACACCTGCCGAGATGTTAGAGCTAAAGAAGCAACTCGAGGAGTTGGCTGAGAAGGGCTTCATACGCCCTAATGTTTCACCATGGGGTGCACCTGTCCTCTTCATGCGGAATAAGGACGGATTTTTGAGGTTATGCATAGATTACAGAGAGTTGAATAAGGTGACCTTCAAGAACAGGTATCCATTGCCTCGTATTGACGATCTACTTGATCAGCTTCAAGGAGCTACAGTTTTCTCCTGGATTGATTTACGCTCAGGATATCACCAGTTGAGGGTGAGAGAGCAGGACGTACACTAGACGGCATTTCGTACCCGTTATGGACACTACGAGTTTATAGTGATGCCATTCGGGCAGACGAATGCTGCAACAGTCTTTATGGAGTTGATGAACAGTATATTCATCCACTTCTTTGATCATTTTGTGGTGGTTTTTATTGATGATATCTTAGTGTACTCTCGTAGTAGAGAGGAGTATGCCGGTCATCTGAGGACGGTTTTGTAGATTTTGAGGGATAGAGAGATGTATGCTAAGCTCTCTAACTGTGAGTTCTGGATGTCTGAGGTTGCTTTCCTTGGACACATCGTCTCCGCCGATGGGGTTATGGTTTTTATTGATGATATTTTTACGTAGCTTTCTTGGCCTAGCCGGTTACTATAGACACTTTATGGAGGGTTTTTCTGTGATTGCCCGTCCACTGACGAGTCTTCTGAGGAAGACTACCCGATTTGCGTGGACTGACCAGTGTGCTCAGAGCTTTGAGGAGTTGAAGAGGCGTTTGACTTGTGCCACCGTCCTGGCACAGCCAGAGGGATCTGACGATTTTGTGGTCTACAGTGATGCATCCAGCTGGGTTTGGAATGTGTGTTGATACAGAGAGGTAGAGTGATTGCATATGCGTCTCGACAGTTGAAGACGTATGAGGAGAACTACCCGACTCATGATCTAGAGTTGGCAGCGGTAGTACATGCTTTGAAGATCTGGAGACATTACTTGTATGTTGCTACATGTCAGATCTTCAAAGACCATAAGAGTCTGATGTATATTTTTACGCAGCGGGAGTTGAATAACCGCCAGCGTCGATGGCTTGAGTTGATCAAGGACTTTGACCTTGAGATTTTGTATCATCATGGAAAGGCGAACGTAGTTGCTGACGCCTTGAGTAGGAAGACGCCTCGAGAGAAGGCGATTGCGAGATTGACTATACAGCCTCGGCTTTAGAGGGATCTAGCTTGGTTAGAGATGGACATCCAGTTTCCTGACGAGGATGCCCCGTTGTATGCTTTAGAGGTTTTACCTGGTCTGTTGGAGGAGATCCAACAGAAGCAGGGGATCCGCCCGACCTTGATGAGGATTAGAGAGTGGATGTCTCGTGGAGAGGCACCACAATTTTCCATTGGGGCTGATGGAGAGATGAGGCGACATGATCGCATTTGTGTTCCTGCTGATGCAGAGTTGAGACAAAGGATTTTACAGGAGGCTCACTGTACACCTTACTCTATACATCCGGGTACGAGTAAGATGTACCATAATGTGAGACGTTCATTTTAGTGGGGAGGGCTGAAGCCCGATGTAGCCAGATTCGTGGCTTAGTTTGCGACCTGTCAGCAGGTCAAGATAAAGCATTGCAGACCCGGAGGTGAGCTCCATCCACTACTAGTGCTGCAGTGCAAGTGGGAGGACGTCTCCATGGATTTTGTGTTTGGACTGAGACCTAGTAGGAGTTTTGATGCCATTTGGGTTGTTGTTGATAGAGTGACGAAGACAGCACGTTTTATCCATATCAGAGAGACGTGGCCACTGAGTAGATTGGCTGAGGAGTACACTAGACAGATAGTAAGACTCCATGGTTTACCGAGGACGATCGTCTCTGATCGAGATGGGCGATTCACCTCTTGGTTCTGGCAATAGATTCAGACTGCTTTGGGGACGAGTCTGCATTTCACGAATGCGTTTCACCCCAGACTGACGGACAGTCGGAAAGGACCATTAAGACTTTAGAGGATATGCTGCAAGCTTGTGTGTTGGATTGGGGACATGGATGGTCTGATTACCTTCCACTTGTTGAGTTCTCATGCAACAACAGATGGCATGCATCTATTGGAATCGCTCCCTATGAGGCACTGTATGGACGTAGGTGCCGTACACCTTTATGCTGGGATGAGCCTAGCAATATTAGCGGGATAGCGCCAGAGCAGATTCGTGATGATATGGCTCGAGTAGCGCTGATTAGAGAGAGGATACTGGCTGCCCAGAGTCGCCAGAAGTCATATGCAGACAAGAGGCGTCGGCCTCTAGAGTTCAGTGCAGGAGCTCATGTCTGGTTGAGAGTATCCCCGACGTATGGCGTTAGACGTTTTGGCATAAAGGGGAAGTTGAGTCCCCGATATGTCGGTCCTTTGGAGATACTGGATAGAGTTGGGAGGGCAACCTACAGATTAGCTTTACCTCCGAGATTAGAGGGTGTTCACCTTGTGTTCCATGTGTCTCAGCTGAGAGAGTACATACCAGATCCGAGGCACATCGTGAGTTATGATGATTTGGTAGTGGAGCCAGACCACACCTTTGCCGAACATCCTATTGCAGTCCTAGAATGAGGTGTGAGACGCCTTCGTTCGAAGGACATACCTATGATGAGGATATAGTGGTCGAGATGTGGACCTGAGGAGACTACATGGGAGACTAAGCATAGTATCCAGAGGAACTATCCAGAGTTTAATGCAAAGATAGATGCACCTAGGGTCGATGAGTAGATCGGAGTGCTATCTTGGTGAGTATGTGATTATGTGCTTTGTTCTTTCATGCCTTGATGTGTTTATTCCATGCTAGTGTTGTTATGCCTTATGATCTTATTAGATCTTGCTATACTAGCATGATGTATGTATAGCTGGAGATGATCAGTCCCTCCATGCTATTTGAGTATGACTTATGTTTATAGTGGGAGATGGTTCTTTCCTCCGTGCTATCTGATTGGATTAGGATTCAGCTGGAGATGGTTCTTTCCTCCATGCTACTTTAATGGACATAGTTTTAGTGGATATGTGATTCCTCCATACGATGTATATACTTATGGATCGGCTAGAGATGTATTTCCTCTATGCTTGTGTTATGTGTGGCTGGAGATGTGCTTCCTCTATGCCTTATGATGTGATATAGCGAGAGATGTAATTCCTCTCTGCCTTGGGTAGCGTTATGGCCTTGTTTTTGGAGTGCATTATTCCTCCATGTTGATACTTATGGTTATAGATCTGTATAGGTTATGACCTTCTGAGCGGAGATGTGATACCTCGGATAAAGTGAGTGTGTTATACCTCGGCTTATGGGACCGGGAGGATTTGGGATCTTGCAAGTTTCGGGACGAAACTAGTTTTTACAAGAGTGAGATGAAAGAGCCTAGTTGATGAGAGTTGAGAGAGGGAGCAGAGGGGCCAGGTTTATGCCTGGGGCGCCCCTACGTGACCCAGATGGCGCCCCTACGCCTTACTTGGTCCGCCCCTGCGGCTCTGTGTGCTGCAGCCGTCTTCTTTGACTGCCTTGACTCGTGATTTACCCTTTTACCATCCTATTTATACTTCTTCTTCTCCTCTTTGATGAGGGTTTACTTTTAAATATCTCTCTCTCTTCTTACGTACTTTCTCCTCTCTCCTCTTTGATGAGGGTTTACTTTTAGAGATCTTGATAGCTTTGGTTGGTTTGAATGTTGTTGATGATGATGTGCCTTTTGGAGCCAGCTTGAGGATGTTGTTGTTGCTGTGTGACTTCCTGGAGAACATTGGTAATCTTTCATGGCTTCTTTACTTTCTTTCTTCTTTTCTTCCTTTCCTTAGCTTAGTTTAGCTTCCCTTAGGATTGGTTCTTGTTTAGCCATGATTTGGCTTATGTTGATGAATATATATGTATGTCACACATGCATGTTGTTGTTGGAGTGAAGAGAAGTAAAAGAACGAGAGTAGAAGTGAAGAAGGAGCTGAAGTGGTGTCCTCTGCACACCATCCGCCCTGCGCCTGCCTTGTAGCCGCCCTTGCGCCGGCCTGTGCTCCGCCCCTGCGCCACCAGAGTGCCGCCCTTGCGCCTGCCTGCACCAACTTGGTGTTTCCTTGGGTTTTGCAGGTGTGTGTCACTTCTAGGCCTTCCTTAGGGTGTCTTTGTTCCCTCCTTTCCTAGTATGAGGGTTTATGATCATGCTAGATGTGTGAGGTTGAGTTTTGATGATTTTATGATCGGTTTATGCCTTGTATGATTTCTGAGGATCTTAGGTTATGAGTGAGGTTGAGGTTGATCCTTTGGATCCCTTTGGGTCTAGGTGTGACCCTTATATGGTTAGGAGGCTGATATATCTCCTTATGCCTTGTTTATAGGTTGTGCCATCCCTCCAGTGTACAAGTGATCTTGGTTGAGTTGTGATCGAGGTTGAGGTATGTCCGTAGGACTTACTTAGCTGCCATCCTTATATTGGGTGTTTGCATGAGTGGTGTGTGCTTTGTATGTTTGCTATGATAACATATGATGTCGTATTTACCGACCTATGTTTTATTGATTGCCCCACTGCGTGTATATGATAACCTTTCCCTTTCATCCCGCCGTGGAGTCTGGGAGGTTCTTTGATGTCAGGCCAGACCGGTTTACAGGAAGGGCGCAATCCACTCCCACAGGGTACACGGATCGTGTGACCGATACTAGTACGGCTGGCTAGTAGGCTCAGAGGCGAGGATGTATCGGTTCTCGTGTCACATAGTTTCATATATATTATATCTATACGATTTGAGTGAATGATCATAATATGGAGATGATAAAATGAGTAAATGAGTGAAAGCATGCTAATATGTTTATCTTTCCTTATGTGTGATGTGCTTATGCATTACTCTATATATGTGTATGGATAGCTAATGATTTATTACCATGTTGTAGATGCCTTTCAGGATAAGCATGCTGACTTTGTATTGGATATGGAATAGTAGTGGGATGGTCCATCCGGACCATCCCACTACTGAGCTTCACCTCTTTCCCTTCTCCACATTATTATCTTTGCTTTCATTTTCACACTTTGAAGGCAAAGCATTCTTCAAGTATAGGGGAGGTAATATATCATGCATGTACAGTTCTTTGAGTTTGTTTTGAGAATTCTAGTTTGTAATTCATGTTTAAATTCAGTCAAAAAAAAAGCCAAAGAATTGAGAAAACAGCAAGAAAAACCCTTGGATAAACCGAATGTCCGAAAGGGCTGTTTAGGCAAAAAGAAGGTAGTCCGACCAACTCTTGGTTGCTGCATAATTGGACATGAGGGATGAGAGATTTTGCTGAGATTATTGTTCGCTCTCAAACATGTGTGAAATAGTGAACGAAATAGCTTTAACATTATAACCTAAAATAAAAGCCTGAACAACATGCGAACCACCAGTGTACGGATCAATTGTAATAACGGAAAATACTGCAGGGTCGATTGCTGGGACTATGGTGAAATCAAGCACGGTAAAAGCAGGTTGTCAATCGAAAGCAAAGCAACAAAGCGAAGATAATGTATAAATCAGATAAAGGAATGCAGATTCTAGATGTCAAAGCATCGAGTTGTGGTTCCGACTCAAGATTTCTAAGGATAACGTTGACAAGCTGAGGTTTGTAAGGGAAGGCATTTCTAAGGTTGGAATAGATCACCTAGCAAGTCTCACTACTTACTATCCCAAACCAAAGATCCTCTCACCGTGTAAGTCTCAAGGAACTAAGGAAAGGAACTATAATCTCAAACCAATACCCCACCTCTGGTGATTGAACTAACCTTCACCGGGTAGGATGAAGAAACACTCAAACCCTAATAAAGGACAAACCTTTATTACCTAAGACTCATCATCATAGGTATACAAGCAAAGGAATCACCGGGTAAGTCTCATCCTACGCTTGCGTATGAACCAGGAAAGGTGTAACAAGGAAAAGTTTGGCAAACTAAAACTTAAACTCAGGTTTGGTCGGATCAGGACAGACCTCTCGCTGAGTTCATATCGATCTCGGTCGAGATGTTCTATGAATCGACCGAGGTGAGGTTCAGTTTGGTTTTGGCTCGAGCTTTCAGGGTCCACTAAGGTATAGGTTCACTCTTTCATCCTCTTTCTCACAACCTTCAGCCAATCAGCCTAGAATCAAAAGAGAACTTAGCCAACAATCATCATGATAATAACAATCAAATATATATGAAAAGAAGCAATAACCAAACAAGAAAACCTTTACAAAAAGGTCTCAATAATCAACTCAAAAAAACAATCAATCCAAAACAATCAACAAACTGTGTTCCTCAATAACAAATAATCAGCTAACTAAGCCTCCTTCCATCCAGAAATATCTCCAATCTTATAGGAAAATCACTTGCCAAAAATAAAAGATCTCATAAGCTATGGGCCAGCCGTCTCGATCCAGACCCAGTAAGTCATCTCGGTCGAGGTGATCACGTAGTCAACCGAGATGAACTTCAGTTACGTTTAAATCTTCCAAAACTGATGCAATATCGAATATCTATCCAACTTCCATGGTTCCTATGTTCTACTTGTAGCTCCTCAATGCTTCAAAATACAGCTCCAGTGACTCCTTAGATCCCTTGGCTCCATATCGCTCCAAAACGTGTAATTTTCCATACAATGACAACAAAACTACGCGTAGACCTCGATTCTTGCAACGGTAAACAAGACGACATAATCATTGAGAATATATAGCCATGCATGCTGATTTATGAGGGTAAAACGTCCAAAACAATCCCAAAATATAGACTATAATGCATGCTATCAATTATCATGAAAAGAAGAAGAGTGCCAAGGTGAAAACCTGAAAGGGCTCCTTGGCAAAATGAGCGATACCAAGTGTAGGTTCTCCTTCCGGCGTTGGCTGATTTGTTTGATGTGTTGCTTATTCAGGACGAGTAAAGAAGTCTAAGTATGGAGGAGTTTGATAGGTGATGGAATCACTATCAATTTAGGTAGTTTTTAGAGTTTTTTTTAAAGTTTTTGAGTCATATTGTGCTACTAACACCTTGATCCAGTTCAAGAAGTCCAATTGAAGCAAACGAAGGTATTAACAACACTTGAGAGTTGAAGAAAAGCAACAAAAACAAGTTTCTAGTGCCACACCGCCCCCACGGAGTAGTGATACTTCCCCTACGGTGACACTACACTCCAGCAATGCAATCTACGCCTTCTCCAGCGCCCAAAAGAATCTTGTCACCGCCTCAGCGGTGACCTAACTTAAAGAAGCGAATCCGGCGCCCCAGTGCCCCTGCGGGATTGCCAGGCCGCCCCAGCGGCCAAGAAGAAGTAGGAACGTTTTGGCCTAAACCGCCCCTTCCGCCATGAAGCCCGACCCCACGATTTAGCGCCAGAGAACTTAACTCCGGCTGTTTGCACCACCTTTATGACATTTAAGGTGGCTATTTAGGCAGCCAATTTACTCCCTTTTAATGTGTCTTGTAGTATAAATAGAGCCTTTGGCTGATTGCTAGAATCATCCACATTTTCCCGCAAAGCTCTATATTTCTAAGTGCCATTTTGTAATGAGTTTCTTAGCTTCCTTTGTTACATTGGGTTGATTGAAGATGCATTGCTCTTTGGTTGTAAGTCTTTTATAATATAAGTTTAATTCTGTCTATTTGTGTTATGTTTCCTTAAGCTTTAACTTATGGTTGCATCACATAGATTGATCACCTTAAGTGTACTAATTCATGCAAAGGACTAGGGTTAATCGATTACGGGTTCGGGTCCTTAATCTAGTAGTAAACCCATAGGTAAAAGTTGGTTGTAATTATCTAAGGGAAAGGAACATAACTATAAAGAAAGATTAACGGTTTGTTTATTCTTCTTTATATCTCTTTATCTTTACTAGAATGCTAACATGTGCTTTGATCTTCTAAGTTTATAGATCAACAATCTAGTTAAGTTGTGTTAATGCCGGTTGCCTTAACACATATCTAAGATCAAGATGAGAACATTGGTGAATTGCTTTTAAAAAGAATCAACCAAGTAGTATGCATGCTAAGATCTAACCTAGTGTAGCTCTTTAATCATACATATTATCAATGATAGCATGTATTATAGTCTATATTTTGGGGCTAGTTTAGACGTTTTATCTTCAATAAACTGCATTTATGGATTTATATATTGTGCGATTATTTTGTTGTTTCATCTATCTTTGCGGGAATCGAGGTCTACACCTAGTTTCGTTTTAATTGTAGGTAAAATGGAACGTTTTGCATTTAAATGGAGCTAAAGAAGTTAAGGAGTCATTGGAGCTACATTCAAGAGCTTAAGGAAAACCTCAGGAATCATAGAAATGATTAAGAAGATTGACTTTGGACCAGATACGAGAGATTTCACATTCAGTTGAGATTCACCTCGGTCATCTACAGTGCCACCTCGACCGAGGATATCTTGAGGAGTGTCCCGACCGAGGCGAACACCCTGCTGCCGGCGAGATCATTAATTTTGGCTGAGATCTTTTATTTTTGGAAAGAAGATATCTTATATTTATGGCTTGATTTCTTGAAGGAAGATATTATTTCTGAATGATTTATTTTGAGAGAGAGATATATTTTTTAGGAAATTATCTTTTGAAGATATTTTATCTTTGGAAGATAATTCTCCAATATAAAGGGTTGTATTTTTCACAAGTTCAACCATGCTTGGAACATCCAGTAATTGAGAGATTTTCTGGAGGTTTTAAAGGAAGAGTTGAAGGAAGTATTGTAGGATTGAAGTTAAAGGAAGGAAGGAATCATAGTTGGAGTTAGCTTTTGAAGGAGTTTGTAAGACTTTCTTAGATTGTCTTTTTGGTTTATTGTCTTTGCTGATTTGTGATTGAGGAATGTAGTTTGTTTGTTATTTGATTCAGTTATTGAGACCTTTTTCTTATGGTTTACTTGTTCGAATATTGATTCCTTTTCCATTAAATTGATTATTGTTATCATGATGATTGTTGCCTAAGTTTCTTATGCGATTCTAGGGTGATTGACTGAAAGTTATGGGAAAGACGATGATAGAATGATCGTAATCATAGCAGGACCCTGAATGCTCGAGTCTTTAACCTTAACCCTAGAACACCTCGCTCAATCGTTGAACATCTCAGCCGAGGTGGAATCTGACTGAATGAGGTGAATTTTCCTGACCCTATTCTGAGTGAAGTGTTTAAGTTTGCCAAATCCTATCCTTATTACACCTTTACTGGTTCAATGCAAGCCTAGGATGAGACTTACCCAGTGATTCCTTTGTTTGTTTATCCAAGATCTTGAGTGTAGGTAATAAAGGTTTATCCTTTATGGGGGTTTGAGTGTTCCTGCATCCCATCTTTGTGAGTACCCGGTAAAGGTTGATTCTATTCCCTAGGGTGGTGTGTTGGTTTGAGATTATAGTTCCTTACCTTAGTACCTTGAGACTTACCCGGTAATAGGAGCTTTGGTTTGGGATAGTGGGTAGTGTGACTTACCCGGTGATCTATTCCCAACTTAGAAACACCTTCCCTTTGCAAACCTCAGCTTTGTCCGCGTTATCCTTTGTGATCTTTATTCGGAACCCCAACTAGATGCTTTAATCCCTAGAATCCGCATTTCTTATATCATTTTTGATTGCTTTAATTGCTTTAATTAATTGCAATATTTGACAACCTGATTTTGTGCTTTGTTTCACCTAAGTCCCTGTGATCGACCCCTGAAATTCTTGCTTTTATTACAATTGACCTGTACACTGCGGGTTCGCATATTTGTTCAAGCATACTTCTTGGGTTAAAAATTTCAAAGCTTGTACACACCGTTTGGAGCGAACAATCACCATCTTTGCTTACTTTCTATTCGCTTTTGTCTTATTTTTGTTACAATTCAATCCTCCTGGTTACAATTCGTTAATTGAGTCTAAACAAAAATTTTACTAAAACTCTATTGGTTTGACCCTTACTTACACTATACAATTCGGTTAAGTGTAACGTTAGGTATTCTACTTTGACTAAAAGTTAATAGACAACGACCATAGGTTTATGGCCTCGCCGGGGAGGGAGATGAATGGAAGTCAACATTGAAGACCAAATTCGGATTATATGAGTGGTTGGTTATGCCTTTCGGTTTGACTAACAATCCTAGTACTTTTATGAGGTTAATGAATCATGTCTTACGCCATTTTATTGGAAAGTTTGTGGTTGTCTACTTTGATGACATCCTCATTTATAGCAAATCTATTGAAGAACATGAAGAACATGAAGAACACTTAAAGAAAGTACTTGCAACTCTTAGATCTGAATCGTTGTATGCTTAAATTTAGAAACGCGAGTTTAGTACTAATCAAGTTGTTTTCCTTGGTGTGAGCCACTTAGCGTGCATGCAAATAAGTCTTAAATTTATAAAACTAGAAATCAAGCAAGCGAACCCGCAGTGTACGGATCGACGTAGTTAAGCAAGAATTCCAGAGTATCGAACACAGGGATTTGGAGGGAACAAATTCAGTTATAAATCGTCAAGCAAGTAAAAGCGTAAAGCTTTGCAAGTATTGGGAAAACAATAACCCTAAAGATCCAGGAATCCAGTTGTGGCAATCGATTCAATATATACTAAAGATATAAGGACAGAGTCAAGAGTTGCAAAGGTATGCTAAGGTAAAGCAATGTACGGCGAAGTTCCAAGACTTTATATGACTTATCCAAGGACACTCTCTATAAAGGTTGTTGAGGCTTCAGTATAGAAAGGATCTAAAGACAAGAATTAAGCTCAAATACCCAAACTTGTAACCCAAGGATCAAGACTAACTAAACCGATTAAGGTTGTGACACTCGAAATCGAAGTAGAGGTTGTTGAGGCTTCACTACTACCTAGAAAAGGCAAGCCAAGACTAAGTTAAAGCAAATCTTTAACTTTGGATTAAAGTAAAAGCGAGGTTCGTAAACTGATGTAAATTACGGGTGGATCTTGAGTTCCACGGCCGTGGAACCTCAAGAACAGGCCGTGATTTTGGTTCGTCGGCGAAATCTCTCTAACTCTCAGGGTCCAATCTGTTTACGATCGATCTATCATCATCTAAGCCACAACTATCAACTCTTCACCTTAGAATTGCTAAAGGGTTTTAGCCAACAACAGTCATTATGATATCAAATTCAAGATTAAGAAGAAGAAAGATGAAAACCTTCGAAAACCTTCAATAAACTTCAAATCAATCGAAAATCCACAAACAAAGGTAATGATGTATATAGATTTGGAATAACACAAACAAATCACAATCCTTGATAAGAACGAAGAACGGTATGTCAATCCGTCTTCTAATCAAACCTAAGGACAAAGCGCAACTTCCAAATCTTCAAGCCTTTGCAAATTTCCGTTGCAAAATGGCAATCTCCGCACGTCCAACTGAAACCCTAGGCACGTGCTAGCAGGCGTAAGCGAAGGTGTCGAAATCTCCCTCCTTCAGTCCTTTTATAGGAGAAGATAGAATAAGTGTCCTGCCCATGTGCGTAGACAATGTGTCTATATTTTATTCGTCAAAAGATTGCCTAAATCACGGTTATATGGAATTCCACGCCCGTGGTTTAGAGCGTAGAATTGGATTACGGCTCTTCACAACTTCCACGACCGTACTTTATACCGTGTAACTCTCTGGAATGCTCCACGCTCATGTTGCCAAGTTCCACGGCCGTGGTTTAGAGCGTGGACTTAATTACGGCCGTATTTTAGAGCGTGGAAGCATAGGTTGCTCGTAACTCCCTTTGTTTTGTGCCATTCTTCATCCTAGCATCTTCCTTAGCTTCTTTGTAGTGTCCTCAATCCTTGGATGTGCTCAATCCATCTCCATCCTCTCTTAATTCGTTCGGTTTTAGCTCTTATTCGCCTACAATCAACACAAAGCTTATGTAGACCTCTATATCGACAATATAGATAAACTAGCTCACAGTTGCTTCAATGCTTTATCAATGAACACTAATATGGATGAAATATATCTAGAAAACGTGCCTAAAATATCACAATATTTCATGCTAACAAAATACCCCATACTTGCCACTTGCTTGTCCCCAAGCAAGGTCTTTCAAAAGCTTTAAAAATCAAGTTAGGATGAAATATGGATGCACTCTCAAAAACAAAACGTCTTTTAGATGAATGTGCTTCCTAGTCAATAGATTATTCTCAAACCTTGCTTCATTCGTTCATAAGACTCTCATATACATAATCAAAGAGTAAAGAGTAAAGAAAACTCATGAATTGATCAAACTTCCATGTAAACATCATAACCTTTAAACATTATCAAAATCAATCATAAGAAACTTCAATTTAGATCACCAAGTCATATAGCATTCTCTTGATCTTAAGGACTTTCAAGTAAGGTCTAGAATGTGGAAGGGGAGAGGAAATTATAAGGAATGTGGTGCATGAATCTGAGAAAGTGGATAACCAACTCTTTTCTTTTTCTCTTGGGGTTTTGCAACATTTTCAACTTAGAGCTTTGCTCTCTTCTTTTCACATTATTTTTCAACTTTACTTTTGGAGTTATGGACAGAGGTGCACAAAAACCTAAGCCTAGGAGATTGGCGGTTCTCAATTTTGCGAGATGCCTCAAACCCTTGATGCACATACCATAATCCGCTAGGAATATCGCTCAATCCGATTTTGGCAAGACACAAACACCCGGCTATGTGAATGGTGCCGAGTTACTCATCGTCATGATTGACTTCCCCAAACCTATAAGTTCTTTCTATTCTTTGAATGCAAAATTTTGCTTTCATGGCCCTCCCACTTCAAACATGCCAAATATCAACTCCTCCAAATTGCCGGATAGGTAACGGAGGCCATTATTTCATTGAGAGCCTAAATGATCAAAGAAAGAAGAAAGAAAATCGAATTGCCTTAATCATTTCAACAAGAATTATAAGAACTTATCATGTGATTTCAACCTTGTTTTCTCAATATGATTTAGGTAACATTCTTCACATTATGAAACTTGCAAAAGAGGAATAATTAACTCATTCAATTTCTTTTCAATTTACTATTTGTTTGAGCATGCGATTGTCATCAAAACTCAACTCACAAGTAGTGATTATCATAGAAGTCATCTCTATCCTTAGAAGCACAAAATTTTCAAAATTTTTCGATTTTTATGGGTTTTTCAAAAGCTTTTTCATGCCATGCGATAATGAAACGTGTAACAATGGAATGAAACATGCAAGGTGTTTTCAATCAAAGCAAGCAAAGTGAGTAGAGTTATTACAAACGAATAGTCACACCCCACCCCATACTCGAGACAAACATTGTCCCTAATGTTCAAAAAGAAATAAAGAAAAGAAAGAAAGAAAAAGAACTCACAAGACGGTGGTGGAGTTGCTAAGGCGGTAGATCGTCCAAGGTCATCACTGGGGTGCCGGTGGTGGTGGAAACGGGAAGAAGCCGGGATCATAGTTCCACCCAAACTGTTGGCGGTAAATATCTCTCATCATGCGGTCATGCGTATTGGCTCGTCCATCCCTAGCATCCGCGCGGATCTCCAAGGCTCCGACCCTACTGGAAAGGTCGGTGGCCCACTCCGGCAGCTGCTCGTACCATCCCGGCGGCTGGCTATACCATGTTGGCGCGTCCGACGGTGCTGGTGCAGGTGGTGGTTGGGCATGCCAAGCTGGTGGAGCTCC
The DNA here is from genome assembly GCA_033239045.1 of Fagopyrum esculentum. Lineage (NCBI taxonomy): Eukaryota > Viridiplantae > Streptophyta > Magnoliopsida > Caryophyllales > Polygonaceae > Fagopyrum > Fagopyrum esculentum. Next base: position 86,736,984 of record BSUD01000001.1, read on the forward strand.
CATCCACTCCGGCTGAGTGTTGTACCATGCAGGAGGATCCGCCATCCATGTCGGTCTCTCGCTCACACTAGCGCAGCGAGAGGAAAAACCAGAAGCTCTAGTGGGACGGGGAGAGTGTCTAGGAAGGTCGGGAACTACGTCCGGCTGATCCGGAAAGGTACCAAAATCATGATCCTCACCTCCTCCCTCAAACTCATCATACCCTCTCATCTCCTCCTCATCTACAACCGGTGGCTCAGGAGGAACGTAAGGAGGGGCTACTAGTCTGTTCGCATGCATGGCAGCGAACGTCTCCTTCCAGTTATGGCGTCCGGCCATAATGGAATACTCTGGGATCCATGCTACTCCTCTACCTCCTCTGTCCTCCCAAGGCATGACAGCTGTAGGTGGACCTCTATGTCTAGGAAAGATAATGCCTCTCGTCATGAGGCTCTGAAGGCCTAGAGGTCTAGCACCTATCCTAGTGCATGCAGAAAAGTCAATCCCCAGCTGCCGAGCAATGTGGGTGACCATCCCACCATATCCTATATTGCCAGCCCTCTTGTTCTTTAGCTTACTCATAGTAGAAGCTAAGAGGGTGGCACAATCAGCCTGCCTGCCGTGCAACATGCAATACAACAAATAAAGCTCATTTCTTTTGATCTTCTGAGGTGTCTCCGTCCTAGGAAAGAGACACTCAGAAAGCACCCGGTGAGCAATCTTCAAGGCTAAGTGATAAATCAACTTAGCCTTGGTATCAGCTGGTTGCCAGCGGTCCTCGCTGGCGTATACCATAGCTATGTCCTCCCAAAAATCCTTGGCGTACACGCCACTAGGGAAGCGACCATTGAAGTTCTCATGGAACCCAAAGAAGGTCCCGAACTCAGCAATCGAGAACTCGTAGTTCTCCTCCATCAGCCTAAACGAAACTGTACGGTCTACATGACTATGCTCGAAAGAGATCACAAACTCTCTAGTGATCTCCTCATATGCATCTTCCTGAATAGCGGAGAAGACGATCAATCCAACTCTATCTAATAACCAAGTAATGTCATTAACCACATTTAGTGGCTCTAGCTCCTCAAGCAACAAATACCTAGGTCCTATAACCGCTCGCTTCTGGATCCTTTCTAAGGCATCGAGGTAATCCTTGTGGATCCTAGGAATTCTAGGTGGTGGGGGTGATGGTGGTTCACTAGGAGGTGCCTGAGAAGAGGAGGGATCATCACCCTTCCTTTTCTTGTTCCTATTCGATATTCTTCTAACAAAATCCATCACTGTTCAAAACCACGGTCTGTTCTTCAGAAATCACGGCCGTGGAATGTCCAGAGACCGTGATTCGGTTCGCAATTTCTCAAAACTCAGTAGATTTTCACCAAATTCAACAGCAAGAAGCCCTAGACTAATTCCAATCCAATTTCAATCAGTTCTCCTAAAATTTCTTGCAAAAATTGAGGCAAATCGACAAAGTAAGAGAAGAGGTGAAAAACCTAGGTTTTCGGATTTTAAAATCCGAATTCTGCCTTCTCCGCTGATTTGCCGTTCGAATTGTTGCTTAGATCTTGTAGGTGATTGGATTTGCTTCACTTTTGGCCAAAGAATCGTTCGAAACGATTAACGAACGGGAATTTGAGAGAGGGGGAAGGCAATCGGCGAAATAGGGGCGTGGAATTGGGTAATTTGATTGTGTTTGTGAAGAAACGTGGTTTTTATAGTGGCCGTAAATTTTTTCGAGAATTAAGGTCACTCGGGGGTTTCCACGGCCGTGGAAATGTACGGAACCGTGGTTTTGGTGATTTTTTCTCAGGCTTTTGCAAATTACGGTCACTGTAGCTGTCACGGCCGTGGTTTTGGCCGTGGAACTCTATGTAATGTGCCAAAGTCCAAGTTTCGTAAATTTTCTTCAACCCTTTCCTTCTCCCTTTCTTTTCCACTGATCCTACATCCAAAAACACGAACATACCGGAAGGCATCGAAGGCAAAACAAAACAAAAACATCTGTACTATTCTAATCTATGAATCAAAAACAAAAACGTAAGTGCAATACCTTGGGTTGCCACCCAAGAAGCGCTTGTTTAAGGTCCGTAGCTAGACCATATTCGCACTTATTCGAGTGCGGTGGGCGCGAACATTTCAGCTTGGAGTTTCGGTAAATACTTCTTGAGTCGCTGACCGTTCACCTTAAAGCTTCGCCCTTTTAACCCCATACTTCAACTGCACCATGGGGAAAGACATGTTTGATTAGATAAGGTCCAGTCCAACGAGATTTAAGCTTACTTGGAAAGAGACGAAGCCTTGAATTAAAGAGGAGAACTTGATCTCCATCTTTGAGGTTCTTTGGGATGATATGCTTATCATGCCAACGCTTCGCTCTTTCTTTATAGATCTTGACGTTTTCGTAGGCGTTCAAGCGAAGTTCTTCAAGCTCATTAAGGTCCAAGAGACGCTTCTCTCCCGCTTCCTTCATGCTGAAGTTCAACCACTTTATTGCCCAATACGCCTTGTGCTCCAACTCTACTGGCAAGTGACAAGACTTCCCATACACAAGGTTGTATGGTGTTGTTCCGATGGGAGTCTTATATGCAGTCCGGTATGCCCATAATGCATCATCTAGCTTCAAAACCAATCCTTCCTTGTCCTTGAAACCGTCTTCTCTAGGATCCCTTTAATCTCCCGGTTTGAGATCTCCACTTGTCCACTCGTTTGTGGATGATAAGGGGTGGCAATCTTGTGAGTCACCCCATACTTAGCTAAAAGAGCTTCGAAACGTCGGGCAATAAAGTGAGAACCTCCATCACTAATGATAGTCCGTGGTGTCCCAAATCGTGGAAAGATGATCTTGTTAAAGAACTTAACCACTACCATGGCATCATTGGTGGGAGAGGCAATTGCTTCAACTCATCTCGAAACATAATCCACTGCTAAAAGTATGTATTGGTTTCCACAAGATGATGGGAAAGGTCCCATGAAGTCTACTCCCCATACGTCAAAGATCTCCACCTCTTGGATGTTGTTAAGAGGCATCTCGTTCCTCCTAGATATATTCCCTGTTCTTTGACAAGCATCGCAGCAGGAAACAAAGGTTTGCACATCTTTAAACAAAGCAGGCCAAAAGAATCCATATTGCAATACCTTAGCGCTAGTCTTGTTCGAACTAGCGTGTCCTCCACAAGGTAGTGAATGACAATGACGGATGACACTTTGCATCTCATCTTCTGGTACACATTGCCGAATGATGCCGTTTGGACCTCTCTTAAAGAGGAGAGGTTCATTCCAAAAGTATTCCCGAACATCCTTAAAGAACTTCTTTCTTTGTGCGTAGGATAATCCGGGTGGTAATTCCTGGCAAACCAAATTGTTAACAAAATCAGCAAACCATGGTTCGTTACCTTTTGTGATCACGTCGATGCACTCCTCTATGATGTGTAAATGCTCGTCCGGAAAGCAGTCATCTATAGGTAGATGGTCGTCTTCTAGATGTGGTAGACGGCTCAAATGATCCGCAAAAGAATTTTCCGAACCCTTCTTGTCACGGATCTCTAGATCGAATTCTTGTAGGAGAAGAACCCATCTAATGAGCCTTGGTTTCGCATCCTTCTTCGCAAGCAAATACCGGATCGCAGCATGATCCGTGTATACAATCACCTTAGCACCTACAAGATAAGAGCGAAACTTTTCAAATGCATATACAATTGCTAAAAATTCCTTTTCGGTAGTGGCGTATTTGAGCTGCGCTTCATCTAGCGTCTTGCTAGCGTAGTAAATGGCATGGGTTCGTCCTTCCTTTCTTTGCCCAAGCACAGCCCCTATGGCTACGTCACTTGCGTCACACATAACCTCAAAGCGAAGATTCCAATCCGGAGGTTGGATAATCGGGGCTGAGATTAGAGCTCCCCGAATCTTATTAAACGCGTCTAAGCATTCCTGCGAGAAATCAAAAACTGCATCCTTCATTAATAAATTAGTGAGCGGTTTTGATATCTTGGAAAAATCCTTTATGAAACGCCTATAAAATCAAGCATGTCCTAGAAAACTTCTTATCCCTTTCACCGAAGTTGGGGGAGGAAGCTTTTCTATTGTCTCTATCTTAGCTTTATCCACCTCAATCCCTCTACTAGAGATTAAATGTCCTAATACAATACCCTCTTTCACCATAAATTGACACTTCTACCAATTAAGAACTAGGTTCGTGTCTTCACACCTTTGTAACACAAGAGCAAGGGTAGAAAGACAATTATCAAAAGAAGAACCATAAACGGAGAAATCATCCATAAAGACCTCCATGATCTCCTCTATGTACTCCGAGAAGATATCCATCATGCACCTTTGAAAGGTGGCTGGAGCGTTGCAAAGCCCTAACGGCATCCTCCTATACGCAAACATTCCCCACGGACACGTGAATGTGGTCTTCTCTTGATCGTCCGGATGTATCGGGATCTAAGAGAAACCACTATAACCGTCAAGATAGCAAAAGTGTGAGTGTTGTGCTAACTTCTCAAGCATTTGATCGATGAAGGGTAGTGGGAAATGATCCTTCCTCGTTGCGTTGTTTAGCTTCTGGTAATCTATGCACATCCTCCATCCGGTTACGGTTCGTGTGGGAATGAGTTCATTGTTTTTATTGGTGATGACCGTTATTCCTCCCTTCTTTGGAACCACCTGTACGGGACTCATCCACTTGCTATCGGAGATAGGGTAGATGATACCTGCATCAAGTAGTTTAAGAATTTCCTTCTTGACAACCTCCTTCATCGTCGGATTAACCGCCTTTGAGGTTGTCGCGAAGTTCTAAAGTCTTCTTCCATTAGGATCTTATGCATGCATAGTGAAGGTTTGATTCCTACTAGATCCTCTATAGTATACCCTAGGGCTTTCCTATGTTTCTTAAGAACAACCATGAGTTTACTATGTTCATGAATACTCAAATCGGAACTAACAATTACCGGAAAGGTAGAATTAGGTCCTAGAAATGCGTACCTTAGATGTGTAGGAAGTGGTTTCAATTCCATCACTATCGGAGTCTCTAATGTCTCTTGAGGAGTATCCGATGCTTCCTTAGAAGTGTCTAAGTATGTAGAAGGTGTTGGAGAACAGTCAAGAGAAGTGGTGGAGACGATACAATCTCCTTCAGATTCACCCAAAATTACGGCTACTCTGTTCCCTCCACGGCCGTGGTTTTGGGCGTGGAAGTCAATTACGGTACCTCTGTTTGTTCCACGGCCGTGGTTTTGGCCGTGTAACTTACTGGAGTCCTCTGAATAGCTGATTACGGTCAGGTTGGTAGATTCCACGGCCGTGGAATAGCACGACTGGCCGTGATTTCTGACGTTTTCTGACCCATCGTAGAGTTTCTCATATTCTTCTTCATACACTTCTTTTTGCTTTTCTAAAGCTTCTACTTCCTCATTACATTCCTCTTCTTCCCCTACATCCATAATGCTCATAGAAATAACTTTTTGTAAGGGGTCTTTGAAGAGAATCGAACTTACCTCTTCTCTAGATAGCTCTTCGTCATGGATGTTGAATATATCCTCATCGAAAACTGGTTCCTTCACTAAGGTGGAGAGGACGAACTCTACCTTTTCTTCTCCTATGTCGAAGGCGAGTCTAGCATTCTTACAATCAACTATGCAACCGGATGTTGCAAGAAACGGTCTTCCGAGTATGATCGGGACCGGACTATCTGCAGGAATGTCAAGCACAACAAAGTCTATAGGAACATAGAACTTACCAAGCTTGACCGGGACGTCTTCAACTATACCAACGGGACGAGTTATAGATCAATCCGCCATGTACAACGTCATCTTCACCGGTTTAGGTTCGCCTAAACCGATCTTCCTGCATAAGGCAAGCGGAATGATGCTCACGCTCGCTCCTAAATCACATAATGCATCATATGTGACATCTCCCACTCCTATGGGAATACAAAATGACCCCGGATCCTTCAGCTTTGGGGGCATCTTCTCCTTCATTGTCTTGATGAGATCCGATGAATCCGAACTCATCTTGACCTCTCCAAGATCCTCTAATTTTCTTTTGTTAGAGAGGATCTCCTTTAGGAACTTTCCATAACCTGGCATACCTACAATTGCATCAATGACAGGTATATTAATATGTAGTTTGCTCATGAGTTCAATAAACTTACCGAATTGCTTGTCTAGACGCGCTCTTGCACTAGATTGCGGGAATGGTAGGGGAGGTTTGAAAGCTGGAGGAGGAACGTAGACATCTTCCTTCTCCTTCCCCTTTTCTTTCTCCTTTTCGGCTGGAACTTCTACAAACTTAGGCTGCGGGTTGGTAGTTGTTACTCCGCTCCTAGTTGTGATTGCCATTACCCTTCCCTTTGGGTTATCCTCCGTCTTTCCTGGAAGTTTTCCTTGATTCCTAGGAACTTCCTCCGCATGGCTAGACATTTGGTTCTCTAAAACCTTTTGGGCTTTATCGACCTTAGTTATGTGATCATCAACTTTGATGATGTGACTCTCCAATCCTTGAAGCTTGCCCAAAATTGTTTCCAACATGGGATCGGGCTTCTCTTTCCCCGAAGTACCTCCACCATTAGATGTTTGCCCCTGGCTTTTCAAAGGAGTGGAAGAAGAGGAAGGTGGAGTTAGTGAATTTCCTGAATTGGAATAAGAATTACCGGAATTTTGTTGGTTGGGACGCCAATTGTTGTTGTTTGAACCCCTATTGTTGTTCCAATTGTTGTTCCGGTTGTTGTTGTTGTTGTTGTTCCAATTATTCCGGTTGTTGTTCCGGCTGTTGCGGTTTGTATTCTCATTTCAGTTGTGGTTATTGTTGTTGCCCAAATAACCTACATCTTGTTCCTTTTTCTTTGGAAAGTTGGTTTTGATGGCTTCCTTCAATTCTTTAATCTCCGTATTGAGAGAAAAGATTTGAGTTTGAGCTGCTTGTGATAGCTTTGCTCCTTGCTCAACTTGATTTGCCTCTACTTTCCTGTGAGAATACTTCTCAATGAATCGCGCTTGCTTTTCAATGAAGTCCCAAGCGTCATTTTCCCTCATGTCCATGAATGTACCACATGAAAGGGATTGGAGCTTGAATTGTGTCTCCACATCCAGCCCCTTATAGTATATCTCCAACAGCGCCAATTTGGATATGCCATGATGTGGGCAATCCAATAGCAAATCCTGAAATCTTTCCCAAGATTGAAACAAACATTCGTTAGATCTCATAGAAAATGCATTAATCTTACCTCTCAACTCCGCCGTTGATAACGTGATTTATGACGTTAGTTTAGGCACTTAATTAGATAGTTTTTCCCGTTATTCATGCACGGTTTGACATTGGTTCATGACGTTTTCGCTCAATTCATGCATATTTCTAGAAAAGACGTCTACACGACCTTTCATCGGTTTTGTAGGTAATTCGAGGATCTATTGGACATTAATCGATAATTCGAGGGTCAAGCCTCATGGTGGTACACATCCAAAGCTTTGAAGGAGCATAATTAGAGCAACAAAGGACACAAAGACCACTATTGGTGCAAGCAAGGGAGCAACTCATGGCTAGACAATCACAGCATGCTTCTGCTGAAGAAAATCGGACCAACTGCCAGGAAAATCGGGCGATTTATTCCTCTGGGTCGATTTTCCTGCCTTTGACAGCTTAAGCCACGTTTCCCACGATCTCTTGATCCGGTCTTGCTCTTGGTGGAGAATATAAGTGGTCCTACAAGCTGTTGCTAGGGATCTCTCCTCTCCCATATTCTCTCATTCACAGCTCATCCATTGGAGGCAAGATTGGGAGGAGAAGAAAAACTCTCAAGGATTGAAGGAAGAAGAAGAAGAACACCATTCTAAGAGTGATAGTGAGGTTTTGAGTGATTTTGAGTGATTTTTGGAGTTTTGGATTGAAGAACTATTGCAAGGATTGTTAGGAACGTTTTGGATCTTCATTTAAGAGTTTGTAAGTCTTGCTACAACTTAGATTCAGCTGAGATTTATTGATTTTACTTGCTTATCTTTCATTATTCATCTATGAGAACCATGTATGCTTGTATGATGATTTTGGATCTTGATATGCATACTATTGGCTAGTTTATTGTGATTGTGGAGTGATGGATTGATGGTTATGGCTAGGGTGATGATAGAATGGACTTATATGTTAGTTTAGGATGAATTGTATGCACGAAACCCAAACCAGTCAGAAAAATCGCCCTGATCATCAGCAGATCGGCCGATTTAGCTGTAGAACAACCCGATTTATTCTCTTGATGCTCTCTAAATGATGAATCTGTATGTTAGGGTGTTAGGTTGTTAAATCCTAGTGTTTATTAAGCCTAATTTAGCTTATGATCACCTAAAGCTATCAACCTAAGTGAGGAAAGAGATCTACCCGATGATTTCCGATCTTAGATACCTTAGATGATGAATTCTAGGTAGTAGTGAGCCTCATAAGCCGCTATTGGATCGAGTGTGCTAGGATTACCGCTTGAGACTTGCCTTTTCCGAGACTTACCCGGTAAGGAGAGGGTTGCCCCTTAAGAAGTATCCGGTTTATGTGGAATTCCTTATTTGAACCCCTTGAGACCTACCCGGTAATAGGAGTTTTGATGCGGGACTAGTGAAGTGAGAGACCTACCCGGTAATCGCTTCCATTAGTGAAACATTCTTTCCCCAACACCGCAACTTGTCCTTAGAATCCTTAGAACCTTGAGCCCGATGCCATAATCGGAAATCTTGACCTCTAGAATCCACTTTTCTCTCTTGATCATATACTTTGTGTCTTGTGTTACTTGTTTGTTTTGCTAGTTTGAGTTGTTAGTTTGCTTTATTACCTTGCTTGATTTGTGATCTTTGCATGATCACCACAAAAACTCAACCAAAAATATCATCATTTTCATTTCTTTATTTCTCTCTCTTCTTCTAGATTAGATCCACACTATCTATGACCATTGTTTGACTCGATTTCACCTTAGTCTTTGTGTTCGACCTGGGAATACTATCCCTACTACAAACGTCCCGTACACTGCGGGTTCGCTAGGAGTTAGGATAATTATTACGAGAGTATAAATTTAAAACCTATTGTGCATCACACTTATCCTGAGCGTAACAAGTTTTTGGCGCCGTTGCCGGGGACTAGGTCTAGATCGAGTCTATTTGTGATTGTTTATAGTGTAGATCTTTCTTGTTGCTTTTGATCTCTCTTTGGTTTGTGTCTTTGCTTTTCAGGACATCTCTTACTCTTTAGGTGTATGCGAAGATCTCGTGGCAAGGATTTAGCTCCATTCGATCCCGAACCGGAGAAAACCCTTAGATCTAGATCCAAGAGCATTAAAAAGGGAAAAGAGATGGCCGGAAGAGATCTCCAAGCTGAATTGGATGAGGCTTTAGAGCAAATAAGGCTAAGAGATGAGCTCTTGGAGGAAGAAAGGAGACTTGCCAATGAGAGGCAAGAAGCAACTAGGAGGGAGATTGATGAGATTAGGCAAGCCCTTGTACAAGGAGAGCTTAATCGTCAACAACTTCCACCTCCTCCACCACCACAACCGCAGCCGGCTGCGAATGTTAGGGTTGTACCCATTGCTATTGAAGAGCCACAAACTTTGGAGAGACGTATGGATCCGGCACAAAGAGCACACCGTCCGGGTGTGAACTTAGGAGATCCCGCAGCCCACAACTACGAGCTCCGCCCTCCAGTTCTACAAATGATCCGGCATAATCAATTTGGAGGGATGGAAGGAGAGTCTCCTCATCAACACTTGATGAATTATGAGATTTTGATGGAGACTCTTAGACCGCCAAGATTGGAGAGCAACAACCATAAGCTTAGGGCTTTTTCCTTCTCTCTTAAGGACAAAGCCTTAGCTTGGTATCAATCTATTCCACAAGGGCAAGTTGGTACTTGGGAGGAGATGACAACCGAGTTTTTGACTAAGTTCTTCCCACCTTCCAAGACTACCGAGTTAAGAGGGAAGATCAATGCCTTCGTGATGAAGGATAGAGAGAGTTTGTTCAAGTCTTGGGAGAGATTCAAAGACCTTCTCCTAGATTGTCCACACCATGGCATACCGAAAATTGAGCTATTGGAGATCTACTTCAAGGGACTCGATGAAGATAGCCAATTCAAGCTTCAGTCCCTTTCCGGTGGGACTTTCATGGAGAAGCATGTGGATGATGCTTGGGAGTTTGTAGAGAAACAAGCTCTAGTGATTGAGAAATACTCCCATAGGAAGAGTGAAGGAAGAAAGGCGGGAGCATATGAGGTGAGTGAAGTCACCATGAGCAATTTGAAGCTTGACGCCATCAACAACGAGCTAAAGTCCTTGAGGGAGTTGTGTGCTACAACTTTGAAGAACCAAGCAACTACTCAAGTACTCCCACAAGCTAACTTATCTTCCAAGGAGGAGGATGTGAACTATATGGGAAGGGGCAACTACAACAACTACCAAGGCCCAAGGAACTTCAACAACAACCGGCAATTCAACAATTACCGGCCCAACCATAACCATCCCGGGTTTTCCTATTCTAACCCGGATGGAGCCTTGAACCCTCCCGCTTCCACAAGCAAAACTCCACCACCAAAAGCTTTACAAGAACCTCCACCCGGATTTATCAACCTCCAAAAGATAGAACCGAAATGATGTTTGAGCAATTGCTTGGAAGGTTGAGTGGTCTTGAGAGCACGGTGACTTCAATTTCTAAAGCTCAAAAAGTGTTAGAAGCACAAGTGTTCCAAAAGGAGGGTGAAGCACATAGAGATCCGGGGAAGCTTCCCGGAAGAACTGAAGAAAACCCAAGAGGCCAAGTGTTGGCCATTACAACGAGAAGTGGGTTAAGCATGAAGGATTCTTTGCCCAAGGAGAATGCTAAAGGGAAGCAAGTGGTGAATGAAGAAGAACCATTGCAAAGAGATGGAGGCAAGAGCAAGGATGTTGAGCCTACATATGTAGCACCGCCTCCATACAAGCCACCACTACCGTTCCCACAATCACGAGCAAGAGCTCGCTTGGACAATCAATTTGGTAAATTCCTTGAACTTATGTCTAAATTGCATATTAACATTCCGTTCATGGATGCTATTTTAGGTATGCCGGCATATGGGAAGTTTTTAAAGGAAATACTCTCCAACAAAAGGAAGTTGGAGGAGTATGGGGAGATAAGAATGACAAAGAGATCCTCGGAGTTGATTCAAACGATGAAGGAGGAGATGCCTCCTAAGCTAAGGGATCCGGGATCCTTTTGTGTGCCAATCAGACTAGGAGAAGTGAAGTATGACGCCCTATGTGATCTTGGGGCAAGTGTAAGCATCATTCCGCTTGCACATTGCAACAGGGTTGGGCTAGGAGAGCCAAAGCCGGTCAAGATGACCCTTTACATGGCGGACCGCTCAATCACTCATCCGGTTGGAATCTTGGAAGACATCACGGTGCAACTAGGGAAGTTCTATGTGCCCATAGACTTCGTTGTTTTGGACATCCCGGCGGACTATCCGGTTCCTATCATCTTGGGGAGACCTTTCTTAGCTACTTCCGGATGTCTAGTAGACTGCAAGAATGGGACCCTCTCCTTCAACATTGGAGAAGAGAACATCAAGTTCAAGCTGTCCACAATGATGAAGGGGCCAACCCTTGATGAAGATGTATTCAATATAGTTGAAGAAGAGGAGTCTAGAGAGGTTGTGAGCTCAATCTTGCTCAAGTATCCACTTGAGAAGGTTCTTAGCTCAAGCTTGATGGAGGAAGGAGTTGAGGAGAGTAACAATGAAGTAATCAAGGCCTTGAATGCATTGGACGAGCTACCAAGTGCTGGATTTGAAGTGCTAAAAGAAGAGAGAAGTAGGCAGAAAAATCGGACTGGAGGGGCAAAATCGGCTGATTTTTGGCCTTGTGCTGAAATTTCATCCAATTCTGCAAAAACAGAAACTCAGATCGACCCACCCTCAGGTAAATCGGCCGATTTTTCCTCCTGGGTCGATTTTGCTGAGTCTTTTCAGCACCAACCACTTGAATGTGAGCAATCATCAAGGGACTTCAAGGAGTCTTCCATGGCTTTGCAATCATCTCAACCTACATTGTATGGATCGTCTCCAACCGAAAAAGGTCCTCCTCAACTTGATCTTAAACCTCTTCCTTCACATTTAAAGTATGCTTTCCTTGGTTCAAATTCTACTTATCCGGTGATTGTGAATGCATCTTTGAATGATGATGAACTTAATAGATTGTTGAATGAATTGAAACTGCATAGAAAGGCAATAGGATACACCATTGATGATCTTGTTGGCATTAAGCCCTATTTGTGCATGCATAAGATAATGATGGAAGATAACCATAAACCCTCTATTGAACATCAAAGAAGATTGAATCCTATAATGAAAGAGGTAGTCAAGAAGGAGATCATTAAGTTGCTAGATGCGGGAATTATCTACCCTATCTCGGATAGTAAGTGGGTTAGTCCCGTTCATGTAGTTCCTAAGAAGGGTGGGATGACCGTAGTGACCAATGAGAACAATGAACTAATCCCGACTAGGACGGTTACGGGGTGGAGGATGTGTATTGACTATAGAAAGCTTAACATGGCCTCTAGGAAAGATCATATCCCTCTCCCTTTCATTGACCAAATGCTAGAGAGGTTAGCTCAACATTCTCATTTTTGCTATTTAGATGGCTATAGTGGATTCTTCCAAATCCCTATCCACCCCAATGACCAAGAGAAAACCACCTTTACATGTCCATGGGGAACTTTTGCATATAGGAGAATGCCATTTGGGTTGTGTAATGCACCCGCCACCTTCCAAAGGTGTATGATGGCTATCTTTTCGGAATACATTGAAAATATCATGGAAGTGTTCATGGATGATTTCTTTGTTTATGGTTCTTCCTTTGATAATTGCTTGGCTAACTTGTCATTAGTATTGCAAAGATGTGAGGAGACAAATCTTGTCTTGAATTGGGAAAAATGTCACTTCATGGTAAGTGAAGGTATTGTGTTAGGACACTTGGTGTCTAACCGTGGTATTGAGGTTGATAGGGCCAAGATTGAAACGATAGAGAAGTTTCCACCACCTACCTCGGTGAAAGGGGTAAGGAGTTTCCTAGGGCATGCCGGTTTTCACCGGAGGTTTATTCAAGACTTCTCTAAAATTTCTAAGCCTCTTACTAACCTACTAATGAAGGATGTTGAATTTGTTTTCTCCAAAGATTGCCTTGAAGCTTTTTGTAGGTTGAAGAACGCTTTGATCTCCGCACCTATCATGCAACCTCCGGATTGGAGCCTACCATTCGAGATCATGTGTGATGCAAGCGATGTAGCCGTTGGGGCTATTTTGGGGCAAAGGAAAGATGGGCGCACTCATGCTATTTATTATGCTAGCAAGACGCTAGATGATGCCCAACTTAACTATGCCACAACCGAGAAAGAGTTGCTACCGGTAGTGTATGCCTTTGAGAAATTCCGCTCATATCTAGTTGGAGCGAAGGTCATTGTTTATACGGATCATGCTGCGATCCGTTACCTCCTTACAAAGAAGGATGCCAAACCTAGGTTGATTCGGTGGATCCTTCTTCTTCAAGAGTTTGATTTGGAAATCCGGGACAAGAAGGGATCCGAGAACTCCGTGGCGGATCACCTTAGTAGACTACCTCCTTCAGAGATTGAGAAAGATGACATCCCGATTAATGACTCATTCCGGGATGAGCAATTGCAAATGGTGGAGGAGTGCTTGTTCCAAGTATCTAGAGGAAGTGAGCCATGGTTTGCCGATATTGTGAACTACTTAGTGTGTGAGTAAGTGCCTCCCGGATTGACATATGCCCAAAGAAAGAAGTTCTTCAAAGATGTGAGGCACTACTATTAGAGTGAACCACTTTTGTTTAAGAGAGGGCCGGATGGAATGTTTAGAAGATGCATACCGGAGGATGAGGTGGAGAGTGTGATCCGCTATTGTCATTCCTTGCCATGTGGAGGGCATGCTAGCTCACACAAGACATGTGCTAAAGTGTTGCAATCGGGTTTCGTTTGGCCAAGTTTGTTCAAGGATGTGTAAAGCTTTGTGGTAGCTTGTGATGCTTGCCAAAGGACGGGCAACATCTCAAGGAGGAATGAGATGCCCTTGAACAACATACAAGAGGTGGAGATATTTGATGTATGGGGTGTGGACTTCATGGGACCATTCCCTTCTTCATGTGGCAACCTCTACATCCTATTGGCGGTTGACTATGTTTCAAGATGGGTGGAGACAATCGCTTCTCCTACAAATGATGCCAAGGTGGTGGTGCGGTTCTTCAACCGAGTGATCTTCCCTAGTTTTGGAACACCAAGGGTGATCATAAGTGATGGAGGGAAGCATTTCACCAATAGGAACTTTGGGGCACTTTTGGCTAAGTATGGGGTGACTCATAAGGTGGCAACACCTTACCAACCCCAAACTAGTGGCCAAGTGGAGATCTCCAACCGGGAGATAAAGGGAATTCTTGAGAAGACGGTCTCTAGGACAAGAAAGGATTGGGCTATGAAGCTCGATGATGCCTTGTGGGCATATAGGACCGCTTTCAAGACACCAATTGGCACCACTCCTTACAAGTTAGTCTACGGCAAGTCTTGCCACCTTCCGGTAGAGATGGAGCATAGAGCTTATTGGGCCATTAAGTGGCTAAATTTTGATCTCAAGGAGGCGGGAGAGAAGAGGTTGCTTGATATAAACGCCCTTGAGGAGATCCGGTTGGATGCTTATGAGAATGCCCGGATCTACAAGGAGCGGACCAAGCTTTGGCATGACAAGCGCCTCATCCCAAAGGAGTTGAATGAAGGCGACTTAGTGCTTCTCTTCAACTCGAGGCTGCGGCTCTTCCCCGGAAAGCTCAAGTTAAGATGGACGGGTCCCTATGTTGTGAAGAAGGTCTTTCCTCATGGAGCGGTAGAGATAGAAGGAGATCATTGTGGTAACTTCAAGGTGAATGGGCATCGTTTGAAGAAGTACATCCCGGAAGCCCCGGTGGAAGTGATTGCCCCGCTTCACCTTGATTGAAACGCTCCTGAATTTGGTCAAGCTAATGACCTTAAAGAAGCGCTTAATGGGAGGCAACCCATTGGTACATATTTTTCCCTTTCTTTTTCTTGCTTTTGTTTGATCTCACTCTTGGTGTGCTTTGTTTGTCTTTTGTGTTTTTGGGTGCTAGATCTTGTTGATTGTCGTGTGTGACGAGATGTTGGAGGTTATGTGAAGGCCTCATGGAGCCGTTGAAGGTGCAAGATCCAAGCACATGGATGAGGGGGAAATCACCCAGAAAAATCGGCCTGTTCTTCAGCAGATCGGCAGATTTTCCTAAGTAGTTGGGGCGATTTTTCCTCTGTAAAGGAAAGTGATGATCTCCAATCAAGCATGGGTGGAGCGGACGTGGAACTTGGACAGCTTGCGGTGCCAAGCGCGGGTTCCGACGCCATAATGAACATCAAGGGCTCTCTACCATCCTTGATCAATCATCCACCATCATCCTCCAATGTGAACCGAAATACCAAAGCATCACCAATTTTACATTGTGAGGACTCTCTTTCACTTCTTTATTTAGTTTACACATTAGGGACAATGTGTTTCTAAGTATGGGGTGGGGTTTTCATGATCACTTGCATGATTAGCATCTAGGATAGTTTAATTTTGTCACATGTTTCATTATGTCTTGCATTGTACATACATATTTCGAAAAATCCAAAAAAATCAGAAAATTTTAAAAATTTTAGTGCTTCTAAAGCTTTGGAATGACCCTTATGATGAAATTGTCTTGTGAATTGGCTATGGATAGCCTTATGTGTTAAATTGATGAATGCATATGTGGACTTGAAGTACTTCTCTTGAATTCCATGAATGATTGTGATCATGATGTTTGCCTAGAATGGATTGAGTATTGAAGGTCGAAATTACATGATAGTTCTTGCACACCATCTAGGAATGAATGAGGCAAATCATCTTTCTCTAATTCTCATCTTGATCATGTTGTTTTAGCACCTCAATTGATATAAATTAACCTCTTTTGACCCATCCGGGAATAGGAGCATGTTAGTGTGTTGATGTGTATGATCAGCAAGTGTGGGGTGAAGATGTTGACGAAAGAATGTCATGAAAAAAATGCTGAATTTGTTGTGAAAGTGTAGACAAAAACATAGGTTTGGGGACGTTGGTTTAAATGACAAGTAACTCGGTACACTTCACATAATCGGGTGTTGGTGCCTCGCCAAAGTCAAATAAACCGATAGTCCTAACGAGCTTTGGTATGTGTGCCCAGTGTGGATGCACCTCGAAAAATAGAAAGAGCCCGAGGACGGCTAATCACCAAGGTTTCGGCTTTTGTACACCAATGCCATTGTCTCAAAAATAAGTGAAAAGAAAAGAAAAGAAGGAGAAAAATACACTTTGGTGGATAAAGTATAAATGTAAAAGTTGTGGTTGTTTAGTTCCTTTCCCGGATTTGCACCACATGGCCTTAGAAAATTCCCACCTTATCATCACGTTTCTTGGCTTCTTCTTTCCTAAGTCCTTGTGACCTAATTGCATGTGTAAGGCTTAGTGATCTAGATTGGACATGCTCATGATCATCTTGACTCCTTCATTTTCACCTCTCATGTATGACTTCTAGTTAAGTATAATTGTTTTTCCATGCTTTCATTTATTTGATACATAATTGCTTGTCCATTGCCATGAAACATGACTATGAAGGTGATCCAATATTAGAAGCACAACTCCAAAAAGATTTTGCCATTTTTCTGCATACATAAATCATGTCATCTCTTAGTCTATAGTTGGGAATTTGCTCGGGGACGAGCAAACCTTAAGTATGGGGTATTTTGATAACGTGATTTATGACGTTAGTTTAGGCACTTAATTAGATAGTTTTTCCCGTTATTCATGCACGGTTTGACATTTGTTCATGACGTTTTCGCTCAATTCATGCATATTTATAGAAAAGACGTCTACATGACCTTTCATCGGTTTTGTAGGTAATTCGGGGATCTATTGGACATTAATCGATACATTCGAGGGTCAAGCCTCATGGTGGTACACATCCAAAGCTTTGAAGGAGCATAATTGGAGCAACAAAGGACACAAAGACCACTATTGGTGCAAGCAAGGGAGCAACTCATGGCTAGACGATCACAGCATGCTTCTGCTGAAGAAAATCGGACCAACTGCCACGAAAATCGGGCGATTTATTCCTCTGGGTCGATTTTCCTGCCTTTGACAGCTTAAGCCACGTGTCCCACGATCTCTTGATCCGGCCTTGCTCTTGGTGGAGAATATAAGTGGTCCTACAAGCTGTTGCTGGGGATCTCTCCTCTCCCACATTCTCTCATTCACAGCTCATCCATTGGAGGCAAGATTGGGAGGAGAAGAAAAACTCTCAAGGATTGAAGGAAGAAGAAGAACACCATTCTAAGAGTGATAGTGAGGTTTTGAGTGATTTTGAGTGATTTTGAGTGATTTTTGGAGTTTTGGATTGAAGAACTATTGCAAGGATTATTAGGAACGTTTTGGATCTTCATTTAAGAGTTTGTAAGTCTTGCTACAACTTAGATTCAGCTGAGATTTATTGATTTTACTTGCTTATCTTTCATTATTCATCTATGAGAACCATGTATGCTTGTATGATGATTTTGGATCTTGATATGCATATTATTGGCTAGTTTATTGTGATTCTGGAGTGATAGATTGATGGTTATGGCTAGGGTGATGATAGAATGGACTTATATGTTAGTTTAGGATGAATTGTATGCACGAAACCCAAACCAGTCAGAAAAATCGCCCTGATCATCAGTAGATCGGCCGATTTAGCTGTAGAACATCCCGATTTATTCTCCTGATGCTCTCTAAATGATGAATCTGTATGTTAGGGTGTTAGGTTGTTAAATCCTAGTGTTTATTAAGCCTAATTTAGCTTAGGATCACCTAAAGCTATCAACCTAAGTGAGGAAAGAGATCTACCCGATGATTTCCGATCTTAGATACCTTAGATGATGAATTCTAGGTAGTAATGAGCCTCATAAGCCGCTATTGGATCGAGTGTGCTAGGATTACCGCTTGAGACTTGCCTTTTCCGAGACTTACCCGGTAAGGAGAGGGTTGCCCCTTAAGAAGTATCCGGTTTGTGTTGAATTCCTTCTTTTAACCCCTTGAGACCTACCCGGTAATAGGAGTTTTGATGCGGGACTAGTGAAGTGAGAGACCTACCCGGTAATCGCTTCCATTAGTGAAACATTCTTTCCCCAACACCGCAGCTTGTCCTTAGAATCTTTAGAACCTTGAGCCCGATGCCATAATCAGAAATCTTGACCTCTAAAATCCACTTTTCTCTCTTGATCATATACTTTGTGTCTTGTGTTACTTGTTTGTTTTGTTAGTTTGGGTTGTTAGTTTGCTTTATTACCTTGCTTGATTTGTGATCTTTGCTTGATCACCACAAAAACTCAACCAAAAATATCATCATTTTCATTTCTTTATTTCTCTCTCTTCTCCTAGATTAGATCCACACTATCTATGACCATTGTTTGACTCGATTTCACCTTAGTCTTTGTGTTCGACCTCAGAATACTATCCCTACTACAAACGTCCCGTACACTGCGGGTTCGCTAGGAGTTAGGATAATTATAACGAGAGTATAAATTTAAAACCTATTGCGCATCATACTTATCCTGAGCGTAACAGCCGTCTTGGATGGCGGAAAGAACTTAGTGAGGAATTCCGAAGAAAGATCCTCCCATGTGTCGAGTTTCTCACTTGGAAGAGCTTGATACCAAGACAATGCTTTCCCTTTCAAGGAGAAGAAGAAAGGCTTGAGTTTATAGCTGTTGGTAGTTGCATTCTTTGGCTTCATTGTCTCCATCATGATCTCAAAGTTTTGTAGATGTTGATGTGGAGATTCAGCGCTCGTTCCCCCAAATTTATTTTGGCGGACAATGGTAATAACTTGCGGGTTGAAGCTAAACCCTTGTGCATCATCAGCATCAAAGTTCACACCCAAACGGCGTGGTTGCTGCGTTGGATCCATCCTTTGGCCAAGAGTTCTTGGCTCCTCATCCACACGATCGAGTCTCGCACCTCCAGCTGGGGCACGACGATTGGCGGCCGCT
Source organism: Fagopyrum esculentum (assembly GCA_033239045.1). Taxonomy (NCBI): domain Eukaryota; kingdom Viridiplantae; phylum Streptophyta; class Magnoliopsida; order Caryophyllales; family Polygonaceae; genus Fagopyrum; species Fagopyrum esculentum. Next base: position 86,756,042 of record BSUD01000001.1, read on the forward strand.
CGTGGAACGAACGGGTTCACATTGATCGTTGGATCAATGTCCTCTAGTGGTGGCATGGAAGAGTCGCTATCCTCATTGGATGAGTTGGTTCTAACCGATCTTCCCGGTCTCCTTCTTCTCGTTTTCTTCTTGAGGTCGCTTATTTCCAGCCTCATTGGAACATCATATCCGTTAGTTCTTCGATTTTTTATTGATGGCGATCCGATTCTTCCTTGCGAGTCTTCTCGCTCCATCTAAGTTGAGCTTCGGATTCTGCTAACTCCGTTTGGTAATCGCGTTCTCTTTCTTCATCCATCTTTCTTTCCTTGAGCTTTCTCCTCAAAGTCCTCTCAAGCTCTTGATCGAGAGGTAAGAGGTCTTCGTTGTTCCAAGACCTGCACATACACTCGAAAGAGATATCAAATAACAAGGGAAGAGCTCCCAAGCTTGACAACCGATAACCGAATTCGGTCTAAACCAAATCCCCGGCAACGGCGCCAAAAACATGTTCGCCACTTAGCATGCGTACAAATAAGTCTTAAATTTATAAAACTAGAAATCAAGCAAGCGAACCCGCAGTGTACGGATCGACGTAGTTAAGCAAGAATTCCAGAGTATCGAACACAGGGATTTGAAGGGAACAAATTCAGTTATAAATCGTCAAGCAAGTAAAAGGGTAAAGCTTTGCAAGTATTGGGAAAACAGCAACCCTAAAGATCCAGGAATCCAGTTGTGGCAATCGATTCAAGATATACTAAAGATATAAGGACAAAGTCAAGAGTTGTAAAGGTATGCTAAGGTAAAGCAATGTACGGCGAAGTTCCAAGGTTTTATATGACTTATCCAAGGACACTCTCTATAAAGGTTGTTGAGGCTTCAGTATAGAAAGGATCTAAAGACAAGAATTAATCTTAAATATCCAAACTTGTAACCCAAGGATCAAGACTAACTAAACCGATTAAGGTTGTGACACTCAAAATCGAAGTAGAGGTTGTTGAAGCTTTACTACTACCTAGAAAAGGCAAGCCAAGACTAAGTTAAAGCAAATCTTTAACTTTGGATTAAAGTAGGTTGATGTTGGTTAGGTTTTGAGGTTGAGTATGATCCTTATGGATCCCATTGGGTCTAGGTTTGACCCTTGTGTTGTTAGGAGATTGATATATTTCTTTATGCCTGTTTATAGGTTGTGTTGTCCCTCTAGTATATAGGTGATCGTGGTTGAGTTGTGATCGAGGTTGAGGTAAGTCCGTAGGACTTACTTAGCTGTCATCTTTATATTGGGTGTTTGCATGACTGGTGTGTGAATTATATGTTTGATATGATAGCATGAGATGTCGTTTATACTGACCTATGTTTTATTAATTGCCCCGTATGCGTGGATGTGATAACCTTTCCCTTTCATCCCGCCGTGGAGTCTATGAGGTTCTATGATGTTAAGCCAGATTGACTTTACAGGAAGGGCACAATCCACTCCCATAGGGTACACGGATTGTGTGACCGATACTTGTGCAACTGGCTAGCAGGATCAGAGGCGAGGATGTATCGGTCCTCGTGTCACATAGTTTCATATGTATTTATATATACGATTGTGATTGTGCTTATGCATTACTCTATATATGTGTATGGATATCTAATGGTTTATTACCATGTTGTAGATGCCCCACACGATAGGCATGTTGCTTGGTGATCTAGCAGAGTGGCAGCCCGAGGACGTCTCGTACATAGGTTGTTGTGGGCTTTTTGGTTTGTTAACTTTCCCTCCTGCGTGAGGATGATCTTTTGTTACCTCCTGTGTTAGAGCGTTATGTTTTATACTCGGATATGTTGTTTTACCTTTTGGTTGTACAATTTATATAGTTTTATGCATTTGTTTTTATATCTGTCAGTGCCCAATGTAGCACTCCGAGTCCCGCGGATTCGGGGTGTTACAAAGTTGGTATGAGAGCCTTAGGTTGATAACAATGGCACTTGCTACCTGCAATGAGGTTTGATAGGTAAAATAAACGGAACACACATGGGGTCTGCCGTTTTCAAAGGTTTTTGGTTTTAAGTATTGTTTTGGGTTAGATGTACGAGAAGTCGTCACTTTTTCTATGGATCTTTGCAGTATAGATATGTATATATGTATTATGGATTATGTGTGTGTTTGTGTTAAGTGTATATATATATATCTATACTTATGGCCTATATAGAGCCTTATAAGTTAGGTGTGCTTACCCCGCAGATTGCTCGGACTAGAGCTACTGCCGTTGTAGGCAGATGTAGAGGTAGACCACCCCGTCCTCCGGGTGTGGTAGGTGAGGGACCAGTTCCCGCTGTTGATCCACCAGTGGTGGAGGAGATACATGAGGAGGTTGTAGAGAGCGTTGTTGCAAAGACGATGAGCGGTGGATCTAGGAGACATTATTCACACCGAGCTCAGTCTAATGACGCTGACCGTGTCTCTATGGGAGGAACGGAGTTCAAAGAGTACCTCCGACGTTTTGAGGAGGACATCAGGGCTGACAGACGGGCCCCAAATTTACCAGTTCATGAGGGATCTTCTGAGAGATCTCAGGGAGCGACACAGATTCCAGCTGCACCTGCACGTGTTGCTGAGCCAGTTCGAGTTCTGGAGGAGATTCGAGGGCCTCGACCAGATGCCTAGTTAAAGGCATTTCATTAGCAGGGAGTGCCACACTTCACAGGAGAGATTGGTTTACAGAATGAGGTGTAGATATGGCATGTAGACTCAGCCTTAGAGTCTATCAGGTGTCTTGAGGACAGACGGATAGACCTGGTATAGTCTCTATTCTGTGACCTTGCACACCAGTGGTGGAGGACTATACGGACCAGAGCCACCCATTATGATCACATGAGGAGCATGATTAGGGAGCAGTTCTGCCCTGCCTCACTACGGAGGGAGAAGCTCCAAGATTTTTTTGAGCATGGCTTTGAGGACGTGCCTATTGCAGACGCTATCCGCCGCTTCTAGACCGAGTTAGCTTTGCTGGGTCCAACTGCACTATCTGAGGACCAGCATGTGCACCCCTAGCTGATTATCAGGACCGGATTCCATTGCGAGTCCCTAGCTGATTATCAGGATCGGGATTCTACTTATGAGAGAGAGCGAGTGTTAGCATGAAATATTGTGATATTTTAGGCACGTTTTATAATCGCATTTGATTCATATTGATAGTCTTTGATGGAGCTTTATGCATATATGAGCTAGTATTGCCTATATTGTCGATATGGATGTCTACACGAGTTCTATGTTGATTATAGGTGATTTGGAGCTATTTCCGAACGAAATCGAGCGAAGGAGAGTTGAGTTGATGTACCTCTAGATCAAGGACACCTTTTGGAAGCAATTTGGAGTATTAGATTGAGGAATGCACGAATGAAGGCAAAAATCACGGTTTGACCCAAGATTACGGCCGTGGATTGTGATGCAGAATTCGATGTTCATTCCAGGGGATATTACGGCCGTGGAATCTACCCGTATTTGTTTCCACGCCTCAGAATTACGGTCGTGGAATCTTCCACGACCGTGATCTTGGCGAATCCTTTCGCCACGTTTCGAAGCCATGATCTTTTGAAGATCGGGCCGGGCCGACGTTTTGCCCTGCATTATAAAAAGGACGGATGAAGCAAGATTCCGTCACCTCGCTTGACCTCGTTGTCTAGCTTACGACCTTTCAAAAACCCTAAGTTTGGCGGCAAGAACGCAAGCTTAGCAACACACAAACCTTCATTCTTGAAGGTGATTTTGGGAGATCTCATTGAAGATCGAAGTTCGTGATTGGAGAATTGCTGTTAGTGATCTTTGCGTTGAGGAAGATCGAAGTTCTTGGAGGATTTTGCAAGAAAACTCCTCTTCTTGCTTAGGTTTGATTTAGGATCGGATTGACATCCCGTTTCCTTTCTTTCCTAAGGTTGTGATTGTTTATTCCGAATTGAATCTTTTGACAAACATTTGTTCTTGATTGTGATTCTGAGATTCGTTCGAAAATTATTGAAAGTTCTTGAAAGTTCCCATCTTTTATCTTATAAATCTTGAATTGCTATCAAATGACTGTTATTGGCTAAAAACCCTTAACAATTCTAAGGTGAAGGGTTGATAGTTGTGGCTTAGATGATGATGGATCGATCGCAAACAGATTAGACCCTGAGAGTTAGAGAATTGTCGCCGACAACCCTAAATTACGGGCTGTTCTTGAGTTCCACGGTCGTGGAATCTCAAGATCCAACCGTAATTTCCATGAGTTTACGAGCCTGCTTTTACCTTAATCTAAAGTTAAAGATTTGCTTTAGCTTAGTTTAGATTTGTCTTTTCTAGGTGGTAGTGAAGCCTCAACAACCTCTACCTCGATTGTGAGCCTCAATAACCTCAATCGGATAAGTTAGTCTTGACCTTTAGATTATAGGTTTGGGTATTTGATACTAATCCTTGCTTTTAGAACCTCTTTATATTGAGCCTCAACAACCTGTATAAGGAGTATCTCTTAGGTGAGTTACATAAGGTTTTTGGAACCTCAACCGTACGATTGCCTTACATTAGTGTACCTTTGCATATCTCTACTCTGTCTTTATATCATTAGTATATCTTGAATCTGTTGCCACAACTGAATACCCGGATCTTTAGGATTGTTGTTTTCCCAATATTTGCAAAACTCTCATATTTACTGCTTGATAACCTGAAATCGAATTTGTTCCCACCCAAATCCCTGTGTTCGATACTCTGGAATTCTTGCTTAGCTACCTCGATCCGTACACTGCGGGTTCGCTGCTTGATTCTAGTTTTAAAAATTTAAAGCTTATTTGCACACACCTCTAGGGGCGAACAAGTTTTTGGCGCCGTTGCCGGGGATTTGGTTTCGGCCGAATTCGGTAACCGGTTGTCAAGCTTGGGAGCTTGCTCTCGTTATTTGATTCTTTTTGAGTGTATGCGCAGATCTAGAAACACCGAAGATCTCTTACCTCTTGATCAAGAGCTAGAGAAAACCTTGCGACAAAAACGCAAAGAAAAGAGGATGGCTCAAGAAAACGAAAACGATCTTCAAACTAAGTTAGCGGAGAAGGAAGCTCAACTCCGATGGAATGAGAATCTCCTCCAGGATGAGATGGATCGTCATCAAACTCAAGTTAACGGTCTACAAGACATGATCGTTCAAATGAAAATAAAGATGAGCGATCTTGAAGACAAGGTAGGAAAGAAGTCCTCAAGAAGAAGGACAAGGTCTAGAAGAAGAGGTAACTCATCCGCTGATGATAGTGATTCTTCCATGCCTGCGCTAGAAGAGATTGATCCCACGATCAACATAAATCCTTTCAACACACAAGGAGCTGCTAACCGCCGCATTCCACCTAGGAATGCGAGAGTCGAACGTGTGGATAATGAGCCAAGAACTCTTGGCCAGCGGATGGATCCAACACAACAACCGCGCCGCTTGGGCGTGAACTTTGATGCTGAAGACGTACAAGGGTTTAGTTTCAACCCTCAAGTTATCACTCTTGTTCGCCAAAGTCAGTTTGGCGGTACAAGTGCTGAATCTCCACACCAACACTTGCAAAACTTTGAGTGCATGATGGAGACAATGAGACCAAAGAGCGCTACTACCAACAGCTATAAGCTCAAACCTTTCTTTTTCTCTTTGAAAGGGAAAGCGCTATCTTGGTACCAAGCTCTTCCTAGTGGAAAGCTAGAGACGTGGGAAGACCTCTCCGCAGAGTTTCTCACCAAGTTCTTTCCGCCCTCCAAAACGGCAGAACTTAGAGGTAAGATTAATGCTTTTTCTATGAGACCTAACGGAAGTTTGTTTCAATCTTGGGAAAGGTTTCAGGATTTGCTCTTGGATTGCCCTCATCACGGCATATCCAAGCTTGCCTTGCTGGAAATTTACTACAAGGGGCTGGATGCGGGAACGCAATTCAACCTTCAATCCCTCTCATGTGGAACGTTCATGGACATGAGAGAAGATGACGCTTGGGACTTCATTGAGAAGCAAGCAAGAGTCATAGAGAAGTATTCCCACCGGAAGATGGAGGGAAATCGTGTGGAGCAAGGAGCGAAGCTCACACATGAAGCTCAAAATCAGATTTTCTCCCTCAACAATGAGATCAAAGAATTGAAGGAGACTATCAAGACCAACTTCCCAAAGCAGCAAGAGAAGGATGTTGGCTATTTGGGCAATAACAACGGCGGTGACAACACCAACCGCAACAACAATAACCGGAACAATAACCGGAACAACAATTGGAATGGAAACAACAACAACCGGAACAACAACAATTGGAACAACAATCGTGGTTCGAACAACAACAATTGGCGCTCCAATCAACAAAATTCCGGTAACTCCTATCCTTCCAATTCCAATGCACTAACTCCACCCTCTTCTTCCTCTACTCCTTTGAAAAGCCAGGGGCAATCATCAAATGGAGGAAACAATACGGGAAAGGAAAAGTCGGGTCCCATGTTGGAAACGATCTTGGGAAAGCTTCAAGGGTTGGAGAACCGCATCATCAAGGTTGATGATCAAATTTCTAAGGTTGACAAGGCTCAAAAGGTTTTGGAGAATCAAATGTTCAACCATGCGGAGGAAGTCCCTAGGAATCAAGGGAAACTTCCAGGAAAGACGGAGGACAACCCTAAGGGAAGGGTAATGGCGATCACAACTAGGAGCGGAGTGACTACCACCGATCCGCAGCCTACGTTTGTTGAAGTCCCCGTAGAGAAAAGTAAAGAAAAGGGGAGGGAGAAGGAGGACGTCTATGTTCCACCTCCAGCTTTCAAACCCCCCCTACCATTCCCTCAATCTAGAGCGCGAGCGCGCCTAGACAAGCAATTCGGTAAGTTCATAGAACTCATGAGCAAACTGCATATTAATATACCTTTCATTGATGCTATTGTAGGTATGCCGGCTTATGGCAAGTTCTTGAAGGAGCTCCTCTCTAACAAGAGGAAGCTGGAAGATTTTGGAGAAGTCAAGATGAGTTCGGATTCTTCGGACCTCATCAAGACTATGAAGGAGAAAATGCCCCCAAAGCTGAAAGATCCGGGGTCGTTTTGCATTCCCATAGGAGTGGGAGAGGTCACATATGACGCTTTGTGTGATCTAGGAGCAAGTGTGAGCATCATACCACTTGCGTTGTGCAGGAAGATCGGTTTAGGCGACCCTAAACCAGTGAAGATGACGTTATACATGGCGGATCGATCCATTACTCGTCCCGTCGGCATTGTAGAGGACGTCCCTGTTAAGCTAGGCAAGTTCTTTGTCCCCATTGACTTTGTTGTGCTTGACATTCCTGCAGATAGTCCGGTCCCGATCATACTCGGAAGACCGTTTCTTGCAACTTCCGGCTGCATGGTCGATTGCAAGAATGGAAGACTCGCTTTTGACATTGGGGAAGAGAAAGTAGAGTTCGTTCTTTCCACTCTAGTGAAGGAGCCGATCTTTGATGAGGATATTTACAACATCCAAGACGAAGAAGGCTTGTCTAGGGAGGAGGTAAGTGCGATTCTCTTTAACGATCCTTTGCAAAAGGTTATCACTATGAGTCTAACCCATGAAGGAGAAGAGGGAGAGTGCAAAGAGGAAATTGAAGCCTTGGAAGCACAAGAAGAGATGCATGAAGTGGAGTTTGAAAAACTCCACGATGAGGCTGAAGATACAAGATTCCACGGCCATACTCTGTATTCCACGGCCGTGGATTCCACGACCAAATTCGACCTCCATTCCAGAGGATATTACGGCCGTGGAAAAGCAAGGGAAAACGTGATTTTGACCGTGGAAAATAGTGATCAGCACGCTTCTTCAACTTCTCCTAATTCTTCTCCAAACCATCCAACATCCTTAGAAACCTCTAAGGAAACATCGGAAGCTCCCCAAGGACCATTGGAAGCTCCGAAAGCAATGGAACTCAAACCACTTCCTACTCATCTAAGGTACGCTTTTCTTGGATCTAACTCCACCTTCCCGGTTATCGTTAGTTCCGAATTAAGCATAGATGAACATGAACAGCTCATGATTGTCCTTAGGAAACATAGAAAAGCCATAGGCTATACTATTGAGGACTTAGTAGGAATTAAACCCTCCCTATGCATGCATAAAATACTAATGGAGGAGGACTTTAGAACTTCAAGACAACCTCAAAGGCGGTTGAATCCGACCATGAAGGAGGTTGTCAAGAAGGAAATTCTTAAACTTCTTGATGCAGGTATCATCTACCCTATCTCCGATAGCAAGTGGGTGAGCCCAGTTCAAGTAGTTCCGAAGAAGGGAGGAATGACGGTCATCACCAATAAGAACAACGAACTCATTCCTACCCGAACCGTGACTGGATGGCGAATGTGCATAGACTACCGCAAGCTCAACAACGCAACGCGGAAGGATCACTTTCCATTGCCATTCATCGACCAAATGCTTGAAAGGTTAGCACAACATTCATACTTTTGCTACCTTGACGGTTATAGTGGTTTCTTTCAGATCCCGATACATCCGGATGATCAAGAGAAGACCACATTCACGTGCCCTTGGGGTACGTTCGCTTATAGGAGGATGCCGTTCGGGCTTTGCAACGCCCCAGCCACCTTTCAACGGTGCATGATGGCCATCTTCTCCGAATATGTAGAGGAAATCATGGAAGTCTTCATGGACGACTTCTCCGTTTACGGTTCCTCTTTTAACGATTGTCTTTCTAACCTTTCTCTTGTTTTGCAAAGATGTGAAGACACTAACCTAGTCCTTAATTGGGAGAAGTGTCAATTCATGGTTAAAGAAGGAATCGTTTTAGGTCACTTAGTCTCTAGTAGAGGGATAGAGGTAGACAAGGCTAAAATAGAGACCATAGAGAAACTTCCTCCCCCAGTTTCGGTGAAGGGAATAAGAAGTTTTCTAGGACATGCTGGATTTTATAGACGTTTTATCCAAGACTTTTCTAAGATATCAAAACCTCTCACTAATCTATTGATGAAGGATGCGGTTTTTGAGTTTTCGCAGGAATGTCTAGATGCGTTCAACACCATCCGGCAAGCTCTAATTTCAGCACCCATTATCCAACCACCGGATTGGACTCTCCCTTTCGAGATTATGTGCGATGCTAGTGACGTAGCCATTGGGGCTGTTCTTGGGCAACGAAAGGAAGGACGAACCCACGCCATATACTACGCTAGCAAGACGCTAGACGAAGCCCAGCTCAACTACGCCACTACGGAAAAGGAATTTCTAGCCATTGTCTACGCTATTGACAAGTTTCGTTCCTATCTTGTAGGTGCAAAGGTGATTGTCTACACGGATCATGCTGCGATCCGGTACCTCCTTGCAAAGAAGGACGCGAAGCCAAGGCTGATTAGATGGATTCTTCTCCTACAAGAATTCGATCTTGAGATCCGCGACAAGAAAGGCTCGGAAAATTCTGTTGCGGATCATTTGAGTCGCCTAACACATCTAGAGGACGACCATTTACCCATTGATGACTCCTTTCCGGACGAACACCTACACATCATTGAGGAGTGCATCAAGGTAATCTCCAAGGGTGACGAACCATGGTTTGCTGATTTCGTTAATTACTTGGTTTGCCAGGAAATACCACCCGGACTATCATATGCGCAAAGGAAGAAGTTCTTCAAGGACGTCCGGGAATACCATTGGAACGAGCCTCTTCTCTTCAAGAGAGGTCCGGATGGCATCATTCGGCGATGTGTGCCGGAAGATGAGATGCAAAGTGTCATCCGTCATTGTCATTCACTACCTTGTGGAGGACACGCTAGTTCGAACAAAACTAGCGCAAAGGTATTGCAATCCGGATTTTATTGGCCTACTTTATTTAAAGATGTGCAATCCTTTGTTTCTTGTTGCGATGCTTGTCAAAGAACAGGCAATATCTCTAGAAGGAACGAGATGCCCCTCAACAACATCCAAGAGGTGGAGATTTTTGACGTTTGGGGAGTCGACTTCATGGGACCATTCCCTTCTTCTTGTGGGAACCAATACATACTATTGGCGGTAGACTATGTTTCTAGATGGGTGGAAGCCATTGCCTCTCCCACAAATGATGCCATGGTGGTGGTTAAGTTCTTCAACAAGACCATTTTTCCGCGATTCGGTACGCCAAGGACGATCATTAGTGATGGAGGTTCTCACTTCATAGCCCGTCGCTTTGAAGCTCTTCTATCCAAGTATGGGGTTACTCACAAGATCGCCACCCCTTACCATCCACAAACGAGTGGACAAGTTGAGATCTCAAATAGGGAGATCAAGGGAATTCTAGAGAAGACAGTTTCGAGGACTAGGAAGGATTGGTCCTTGAAACTAGATGATGCGCTATGGGCATACCGGACTGCATACAAGACTCCCATAGGAACCACACCATACAACCTTGTGTATGGGAAGTCTTGTCACTTGCCGGTAGAGCTAGAGCACAAGGCGTTTTGGGCTATCAAGTGGCTGAATTTCAGCATGAAAGAAGCGGGAGAGAAGCGTCTCCTAGACATCAACAAGCTGGATGAACTCCGTTTGAACGCCTACGAAAACGCTAAGATTTACAAGGAAAGAGCAAAGCGTTGGCATGATAAGCATATCATTCCAAAGGACTTCCAAGAAGGAGATCAAGTTCTCCTCTTCAATTCGAGACTTCGCCTCTTTCCAGGTAAGTTAAAATCTCGTTGGACTGGACCTTTTCTAATTAAGCGTATTTTCCCCCACGGTGCAGTTGAAGTATGGGGTGAAGCTAGCGGAAGTTTTAAGGTGAACGGTCAACGACTCAAGAAGTACTCACCGGAACTCCAAGCTGAGGAGTTCACACCTACCGCACTCGAATAAGTGCAGTATGGTCTAGCTACGGACCTTAAACAAAGCGCTTCTTGGGAGGCAACCCAAGGTATTGCATTTTCGTTATTACTTTCGATTCATAGATTAGCTTAGAATAGAAGTTTTTGCTTTATTTTTGCCTCGATTTCTCCCGGTATGTTCGTGTTTTTGGTTGTAGTATCGATGAAAAAAAGGGAAAGGAAGGATAATGTCGAAGAGAAGTGACGAAATTTGGACTTTGAAGCTTTACAGAGAGTTCCACGGTCTAAATTACGGTCGTCATTGCTACAGTGGCCGTAATTCTCAAAGGCCTGTGAAAAATCACCAAAATTACGGGTCCGTACATTTCCACGGCCGTGGAATGCCCCGACAGACCGTGATTTTTGAAATTTTGCCTGCGAGTATAAAAGCCACACTTCACCACAAAAACACCACAAAAACCCCCAATTTCCACGACCTAAACGACGAAACGACGCAGCCCCTCCCAAATCTTCATTCTCTAATCGTTTTTAACGATTCTTCTTCCTAAAACGAAGCAAATCCAACCAAGAACAAGATCCAAGCAACAAATCGCGCGGAAAACGATCAACAAACTCGCATTTTGGATTTCTCAATCCGAAAAAAAGAGGTTTTTGCTCTCTTCTTGATTTTAGCCGTTTTTGTTCGTTTTTGTTAGAGATTATTAGGAAGAACTGATTGAGATTGGAAGAAACTAGATTAGGACTGATTGTGGTTGAGTTTGATTGCTGATTTGCTGAGAATCGAAAATTCTGTGTCGAATCACGGTCTGTTAAGGTTCCACGGCCGTGGTTTTGGGAAGAACAGACCGTAATTTGTAACAGAATGGACTTCGTGAGGAGAGTTTCTGGAAGGATTAAGGAAAAGAAAGGGGAACAGAATAAGAAGAGAAAGGGTAACCCCTCCACATCTAGGGCACCACCACCACCCTCATCCCCTTCACCACCATCCTCACCCTCACCTCCATCTTCACCACCTCCTTCTAGCATACCGATCATACACGAAAACCACCAAGCTGCATTTGAGAGGATCGAGAAGAGGGCAGTAATTGGCCCTAGATACTTGTTGTTGGAGGATCTACATCCTCTCAACATTGTAGATGACCTTACATGGCTCTTGGATAGAGCCGGTTTGCTTGTCTTCACGAATATTCGTGAAGACGCTTATGAGGAGATCACCCGAGAGGTTGTGACGTCTTTCGAGCACAGCCCTGTTGATAGAACCGTCTCCTTCCGCCTCATGAACCAAGACTACCAGTTGAGTATAGTTGAGTTTGGGACCATTTTTGGGTTCCACGAGACCTACAACGGTCGCATCCCTAGGAACGTGTCCGCTAAGGACTTTTGGGGAGATGTAGCTATGGTCTATGCCGACGAGGACCGTTGGCATCCAGCTGACACCAAGGCCAAATTGATGTACCATTTGGCCTTGAAGATAGCTCACCGTGTTCTTTCGGAGTGTCTCTTCCCTAGGACGGAGACGCCCCAAAAGATCAAGACGGATGAGCTATTCCTGCTCTATGCTATGCTTCACGGATGCCGCGCCGATTGTGCTACCCTTCTGGCGGCGACTATGAGTAAATTGAAGAACAAATCAAGAGGGAACATCGGATATGGTGGGATAGTGACCCACATAGCTAGGACTCTTGGAGTGGATTTCTCAGCTTGTACGCGTATACCGGCAGTTCCATTAGGGCTACACGCTTTCATGGTTAGGGGACTCATCTTCCCCACACATAGAGGTCCGCCTTACGCGGGCATGCCCTGGGAGAGTAGGACCGGCAGGGGTATTGAGTGGCTGCCGGAGTATTCCATTGTGGCAGGACGCCACAACTGGAAGGAGACGTTCGCTGCGATGCATGCGAACAGGCTTGTAGCTCCCCCTTACGTTCCACCGCCGGTTGTAGATGAGGAGGATATGGGAGATCCGTATGAGAGTGGTGCAGGAGCAGAGCAGGAGTTCGGCTCGTTTCCGGATCAGCCGGATCAGCAGGATGTACCTAGACGCTCTCCGCGTCCGACTGGAGCTTCAGGCTCGTCATCTCGCCGCGCTAGTGTGAGCGAGAGACCCACGTGGATGACTACACCTCCCACCTGGTACGAGACACCTCCTCCTTGGTCCACTACATACACAGCACCACCACCACCACCACCACCAGCAGCAGCACCAGCAGACGCTCCCGGATGGTATGATCGCGCTCCGGGATGGTATGAGAGGATGCCGGAGTGGGCTACCGGACTTTCAGAGAGAGTCGGAGCATTAGAGATCCGGGCGGACGCTAGAGACAGACATTTGGACGACCTCGACCACATGATGAGGGACGTCTACCGCCAGCAGTTTGGGCGGTACTATGACCCGAGTTTCTCTCCATTCCCACCTCCACCGGCACCGCAGTGATTGATGACCGGACTGCTCGTTTTAGACATCCCCGCCACCATTTGTGAGTTTCTTTTTCCTTCTTTCTTTTGTTCTTTCTTGTGAACATTAGGGACAATGTTCGTCCTAAGTATGGGGTGGGATGTACTAAATGTTTGTAATAACTCTACTCTATATGTTGCTTCTATTCCGAGACTATTATTGCATGTTCATCATATGTTACACGTTTCATTCTTGCATCGCATGAAAAAGAACTTTAAAAACCCATAAAAACTGAAAATTTTTGGAAGCAAGGACACCTTTTGGAAGCAATTTGAAGTATTAGATTGAGGAATGCACGAATGAAGGCAAAAATCACGGTTCGACCCTAGATTACGGCCGTGGATTGTGATGCAGAATTCGATGTTCATTCCAGGGAATATTACGGCCGTGGAAGCTACCCGTATTTGTTTCCACGCCTCAGAATTACGGTCGTGGAATATTCCACGACCGTGATCTTAGCGAATCCTTTCGCCACGTTTCGAAGCCATGATCTTTTGAAGATCGGGCCGGGCCGACGTTTTGCCCTGCATTATAAAAAGGACGGATGAAGCGAGATTCCGTCACCTCGCCTTACCCCGCTACCTAGCTTACGACGTTTCAAACCCTAAGTGGAGCGGCAAGAACGCAAGCTTAGCAACACACAAACCTTCATTCTTGGAGGTGATTTTGGGAGATCTCATTGAAGATCAAAGTTCGTGATTGGAGAATTGCTGTGAGCGATCTTCGCGTTGAGGAAGATCGAAGTTCTTGGAGGATTCCGCAAGAAAACTCCTCTTCTTGCTTAGGTTTGATTTAGGATCGGATTGACATCCCGTTTCCTTTCTTTCCTAAGATTGTGATTGTTTATTCCGAATTGAATCTTTTGATAAACACTTGTTCTTGATTGTGATTCTGAGATTCGTTTGAAGATTATTGAAAGTTCTTGAAAGTTCCCATCTTTTATCTTATAAATCTTGAATTGATATCAAATGACTGTTATTGGCTAAAAACCCTTAACAATTCTAAGGTGAAGGGTTGATAGTTGTGGCTTAGATGATGATAGATCGATCGCAAACAGATTAGACCCTGAGAGTTAGAGAATTGTCGCCGACAACCCTAAATTACGGGCTGTTCTTGAGTTCCACGGCCGTGGAACCTCAAGATCCAACCGTAATTTCCATGAGTTTACGAGCCTGCTTTTACCTTAATCCAAAGTTAAAGATTTGCTTTAGCTTAGTTTAGACTTGTCTTTTCTAGGTGGTAGTGAAGCCTCAACAACCTCTACCTCGATTGTGAGCCTCAACAACCTCAATCGGATAAGTTAGTCTTGACCTTTAGATTTTAGGTTTGGGTATTTGATACTAATCCTTGCTTTTAGAACCTCTTTATATTGAGCCTCAACAACCTGTATAAGGAGTATCTTTTAGGTGAGTTACATAAGGTTTTTGGAACCTCAACCGTACGATTACCTTACACTAGTATACCTTTGCATGTCTCTACTCTGTCTTTATATCATTAGTATATCTTGAATCTGTTGCCACAACTGAATACCCGGATCTTTAGGATTGTTGTTTTCCCAATATTTGCAAAACTCCCATATTCATTGCTTGATAACTTGAAATCGAATTTGTTCCCACCCAAATCCCTGTGTTCGATACTCTGGAATTCTTGCTTAGCTACCTCGATCCGTACACTGCGGGTTCGCTGCTTGATTCTAGTTTTATAAATTTAAAGCTTATTTGCACACACCTCTAGGGGCGAACAAAAAGCCAGGGGCAATCATCAAATGGAGGAAACAATACGGGAAAGGAAAAGTCGGATCCCATGTTGGAAACGATCTTGGGAAAGCTTCAAGGGTTGGAGAACCGCATCATCAAGGTTGATGATCAAATTTCTAAGGTTGACAAGGCTCAAAAGGTTTTGGAGAATCAAATGTTCAACCATGCGGAGGAAGTCCCTAGGAATCAAGGGAAACTTCCAGGAAAGACGGAGGACAACCCTAAGGGAAGGGTAATGGCGATCACAACTAGGAGCGGAGTGACTACCACCGATCCGCAGCCTACGTTTGTTGAAGTCCCCGTAGAGAAAAGTAAAGAAAAGGGGAGGGAGAAGGAGGACGTCTATGTTCCACCTCCAGCTTTCAAACCCCCCCTACCATTCCCTCAATCTAGAGCGCGAGCGCGCCTAGACAAGCAATTCGGTAAGTTCATAGAACTCATGAGCAAACTGCATATTAATATACCTTTCATTGATGCTATTGTAGGTATGCCGGCTTATGGCAAGTTCTTGAAGGAGCTCCTCTCTAACAAGAGGAAGCTGGAAGATTTTGGAGAAGTCAAGATGAGTTCGGATTCTTCGGACCTCATCAAGACTATGAAGGAGAAAATGCCCCCAAAGCTGAAAGATCCGGGGTCGTTTTGCATTCCCATAGGAGTGGGAGAGGTCACATATGACGCTTTGTGTGATCTAGGAGCAAGTGTGAGCATCATACCACTTGCGTTGTGCAGGAAGATCGGTTTAGGCGACCCTAAACCAGTGAAGATGACGTTATACATGGCGGATCGATCCATTACTCGTCCCGTCGGCATTGTAGAGGACGTCCCTGTTAAGCTAGGCAAGTTCTTTGTCCCCATTGACTTTGTTGTGCTTGACATTCCTGCAGATAGTCCGGTCCCGATCATACTCGGAAGACCGTTTCTTGCAACTTCCGGCTGCATGGTCGATTGCAAGAATGGAAGACTCGCTTTTGACATTGGGGAAGAGAAAGTAGAGTTCGTTCTTTCCACTCTAGTGAAGGAGCCGATCTTTGATGAAGATATTTACAACATCCAAGACGAAGAAGGCTTGTCTAGGGAGGAGGTAAGTGCGATTCTCTTTAACGATCCTTTGCAAAAGGTTATCACTATGAGTCTAACCCATGAAGGAGAAGAAGGAGAGTGCAAAGAGGAAATTGAAGCCTTGGAAGCACAAGAAGAGATGCATGAAGTGGAGTTTGAGAAACTCCACGATGAGGCTGAGAATACAAGATTCCACGGCCATACTCTGTATTCCACGGCCGTGGATTCCACAACCAAATTCGACCTCCATTCCAGAGGATATTACGGCCGTGGAAAACCAGAGGAAACCGTGATTTTGACCGTGGAAAATGGTGATCAGCACGCTTCTTCAACTTCTCCTAATTCTTCTCCAAACCATTCAACTTCCCTAGAAACCTCTAAGGAAACATCGGAAGCTCCTCAAGGACCATTGGAAGCTCCGAAAGCAATGGAACTCAAACCACTTCCTACTCATCTAAGGTACGCTTTTCTTGGATCTAACTCCACCTTCCCGGTTATCGTTAGTTCCGAATTAAGCATAGATGAACATGAACAGCTCATGATTGTCCTTAGGAGACATAGAAAAGCCATAGGCTATACTATTGAGGACTTAGTAGGAATTAAACCCTCCCTATGCATGCATAAAATACTAATGGAGGAGGATTTTAGAACTTCAAGACAACCTCAAAGGCGGTTGAATCCGACCATGAAGGAGGTTGTCAAGAAGGAAATTCTTAAACTTCTTGATGCAGGTATCATCTATCCTATCTCCGATAGCAAGTGGGTGAGCCCAGTTCAAGTAGTTCCGAAGAAGGGAGGAATGACGGTCATCACCAATAAGAACAACGAACTCATTCCTACCCGAACCGTGACTGGATGGCGAATGTGCATAGACTACCGCAAGCTCAACAACGCAACGCGGAAGGATCACTTTCCATTGCCATTCATCGACCAAATGCTTGAAAGGTTAGCACAACATTCATACTTTTGCTACCTTGACGGTTATAGTGGTTTCTTTCAGATCCCGATACATCCGGATGATCAAGAGAAGACCACATTCACGTGCCCTTGGGGTACGTTCGCTTATAGGAGGATGCCGTTCGGGCTTTGCAACGCCCCAGCCACCTTTCAACGGTGCATGATGGCCATCTTCTCCGAATACGTAGAGGAAATCATGGAAGTCTTCATGGACGACTTCTCCGTTTACGGTTCCTCTTTTAACGATTGTCTTTCTAACCTTTCTCTTGTTTTGCAAAGATGTGAAGACACTAACCTAGTCCTTAATTGGGAGAAGTGTCAATTCATGGTTAAAGAAGGAATCGTTTTAGGTCACTTAGTCTCTAGTAGAGGGATAGAGGTAGACAAGGCTAAAATAGAGACCATAGAGAAACTTCCTCCCCCAGTTTCGGTGAAGGGAATAAGAAGTTTTCTAGGACATGCTGGATTTTATAGACGTTTTATCCAAGACTTTTCTAAGATATCAAAACCTCTCACTAATCTATTGATGAAGGATGCGGTTTTTGAGTTTTCGCAGGAATGTCTAGATGCGTTCAACACCATCCGGCAAGATCTAATTTCAGCACCCATTATCCAACCACCGGATTGGACTCTCCCTTTCGAGATTATGTGCGATGCTAGTGACGTAGCCATTGGGGCTGTTCTTGGGCAACGAAAGGAAGGACGAACCCACGCCATATACTACGCTAGCAAGACGCTAGACGAAGCCCAGCTCAACTACGCCACTACGGAAAAGGAATTTCTAGCCATTGTCTACGCTATTGACAAGTTTCGTTCCTATCTTGTAGGTGCAAAGGTGATTGTCTACACGGATCATGCTGCGATCCGGTACCTCCTTGCAAAGAAGGACGCGAAGCCAAGGCTGATTAGATGGATTCTTCTCCTACAAGAATTCGATCTTGAGATCCGCGACAAGAAAGGCTCGGAAAATTCTGTTGCGGATCATTTGAGTCGCCTAACACATCTAGAGGACGACCATTTACCCATTGATGACTCCTTTCCGGACGAACACCTACACATTATTGAGGAGTGCATCAAGGTAATCTCCAAGGGTGACGAACCATGGTTTGCTGATTTCGTTAATTACTTGGTTTGCCAGGAAATACCACCCGGACTATCATATGCGCAAAGGAAGAAGTTCTTCAAGGACGTCCGGGAATACCATTGGAACGAGCCTCTTCTCTTCAAGAGAGGTCCGGATGGCATCATTCGGCGATGTGTGCCGGAAGATGAGATGCAAAGTGTCATCCGTCATTGTCATTCACTACCTTGTGGAGGACACGCTAGTTCGAACAAAACTAGCGCAAAGGTATTGCAATCCGGATTTTATTGGCCTACTTTATTTAAAGATGTGCAATCCTTTGTTTCTTGTTGCGATGCTTGTCAAAGAACAGGCAATATCTCTAGAAGGAACGAGATGCCCCTCAACAACATCCAAGAGGTGGAGATTTTTGACGTTTGGGGAGTCGACTTCATGGGACCATTTCCTTCTTCTTGTGGGAACCAATACATACTATTGGCGGTAGACTACGTTTCTAGATGGGTGGAAGCCATTGCCTCTCCCACAAATGATGCCATGGTGGTGGTTAAGTTCTTCAACAAGACCATTTTTCCGCGATTCGGGACGCCAAGGACGATCATTAGTGATGGAGGTTCTCACTTCATAGCCCGTCGCTTTGAAGCTCTTCTATCCAAGTATGGGGTTACTCACAAGATCGCCACCCCTTACCATCCACAAACGAGTGGACAAGTTGAGATCTCAAATAGGGAGATCAAGGGAATTCTAGAGAAGACAGTTTCGAGGACTAGGAAGGATTGGTCCTTGAAACTAGATGATGCGCTATGGGCATACCGGACTGCATACAAGACTCCCATAGGAACCACACCATACAACCTTGTGTATGGGAAGTCTTGTCACTTGCCGGTAGAGCTAGAGCACAAGGCGTTTTGGGCTATCAAGTGGCTGAATTTCAGCATGAAAGAAGCGGGAGAGAAGCGTCTCCTAGACATCAACAAGCTGGATGAACTCCGTTTGAACGCCTACGAAAACGCTAAGATTTACAAGGAAAGAGCAAAGCGTTGGCATGATAAGCATATCATTCCAAAGGACTTCCAAGAAGGAGATCAAGTTCTCCTCTTCAATTCGAGACTTCGCCTCTTTCCAGGTAAGTTAAAAACTCGTTGGACTGGACCTTTTCTAATTAAGCGTATTTTCCCCCACGGTGCAGTTGAAGTATGGGGTGAAGCTAGCGGAAGTTTTAAGGTGAACGGTCAACGACTCAAGAAGTACTCACCGGAACTCCAAGCTGAGGAGTTCGCACCTACCGCACTCGAATAAGTGCAGTATGGTCTAGCTACGGACCTTAAACAAAGCGCTTCTTGGGAGGCAACCCAAGGTATTGCATTTTCGTTATTACTTTCGATTCATAGATTAGCTTAGAATAGAAGTTTTTGCTTTATTTTTGCCTCGATTTCTCCCGGTATGTTCGTGTTTTTGGTTGTAGTATCGATGAAAAAAAGGGAAAGGAAGGATAATGTCGAAGAGAAGTGACGAAATTTGGACTTTGAAGCTTTACAGAGAGTTCCACGGTCTAAATTACGGTCGTCATTGCTACAGTGGCCGTAATTCTCAAAGGCCTGTGAAAAATCACCAAAATTACGGGTCCGTACATTTCCACGGCCGTGGAATGCCCCGACAGACCGTGATTTTTGAAATTTTGCCTGCGAGTATAAAAGCCACACTTCACCACAAAAACACCACAAAAACCCCCAATTTCCACGACCTAAACGACGAAACGACGCAGCCCCTCCCAAATCTTCATTCTCTAATCGTTTTTAACGATTCTTCTTCCTAAACCGAAGCAAATCCAACCAAGAACAAGATCCAAGCAACAAATCGCGCGGAAAACGATCAACAAACTCGCATTTTGGATTTCTCAATCCGAAAAAAAGAGGTTTTTGCTCTCTTCTTGATTTCAGCCGTTTTTGTTCGTTTTTGTTAGAGATTATTAGGAAGAACTGATTGAGATTGGAAGAAACTAGATTAGGACTGATTGTGGTTGAGTTTGATTGCTGATTTGCTGAGAATCGAAAATTCTGTGTCGAATCACGGTCTGTTAAGGTTCCACGGCCGTGGTTTTGGGAAGAACAGACCGTAATTTGTAACAGAATGGACTTCGTGAGGAGAGTTTCTGGAAGGATTAAGGAAAAGAAAGGGGAACAGAATAAGAAGAGAAAGGGTAACCCCTCCACATCTAGGGCACCACCACCACCCTCATCCCCTTCACCACCATCCTCACCCTCACCTCCATCTTCACCACCTCCTTCTAGCATACCGATCATACACGAAAACCACCAAGCTGCATTTGAGAGGATCGAGAAGAGGGCAGTAATTGGCCCTAGATACTTGTTGTTGGAGGATCTACATCCTCTCAACATTGTAGATGACCTTACATGGCTCTTGGATAGAGCCGGTTTGCTTGTCTTCACGAATATTCGTGAAGACGCTTATGAGGAGATCACCCGAGAGGTTGTGACGTCTTTCGAGCACAGCCCTGTTGATAGAACCGTCTCCTTCCGCCTCATGAACCAAGACTACCAGTTGAGTATAGTTGAGTTTGGGACCATTTTTGGGTTCCACGAGACCTACAACGGTCGCATCCCTAGGAACGTGTCCGCTAAGGACTTTTGGGGAGATGTAGCTATGGTCTATGCCGACGAGGACCGTTGGCATCCAGCTGACACCAAGGCCAAATTGATGTACCATTTGGCCTTGAAGATAGCTCACCGTGTTCTTTCGGAGTGTCTCTTCCCTAGGACGGAGACGCCCCAAAAGATCAAGACGGAAGAGCTATTCCTGCTCTATGCTATGCTTCACGGATGCCGCGCCGATTGTGCTACCCTTCTGGCGGCGACTATGAGTAAATTGAAGAACAAATCGAGAGGGAACATCGGATATGGTGGGATAGTGACCCACATAGCTAGGACTCTTGGAGTGGATTTCTCAGCTTGTACGCGTATACCGGCAGTTCCATTAGGGCTACACGCTTTCATGGTTAGGGGACTCATCTTCCCCACACATAGAGGTCCGCCTTACGCGGGCATGCCCTGGGAGAGTAGGACCGGCAGGGGTATTGAGTGGCTGCCGGAGTATTCCATTGTGGCAGGACGCCACAACTGGAAGGAGACGTTCGCTGCGATGCATGCGAACAGGCTTGTAGCTCCCCCTTACGTTCCACCGCCGGTTGTAGATGAGGAGGATATGGGAGATCCGTATGAGAGTGGTGCAGGAGCAGAGCAGGAGTTCGGCTCGTTTCCGGATCAGCCGGATCAGCAGGATGTACCTAGACGCTCTCCGCGTCCGACTGGAGCTTCAGGCTCGTCATCTCGCCGCGCTAGTGTGAGCGAGAGACCCACGTGGATGACTACACCTCCCACCTGGTACGAGACACCTCCTCCTTGGTCCACTACATACACAGCACCACCACCCCCACCACCACCAGCAGCAGCACCAGCAGACGCTCCCGGATGGTATGATCGCGCTCCGGGATGGTATGAGAGGATGCCGGAGTGGGCTACCGGACTTTCAGAGAGAGTCGGAGCATTGGAGATCCGGGCGGACGCTAGAGATGGACGTTTGGACGACCTCGACCACATGATGAGGGACGTCTACCGCCAGCAGTTTGGGCGGTACTATGACCCGAGTTTCTCTCCATTCCCACCTCCACCGGCACCGCAGTGATTGATGACCGGACTTGCTCGTTTTAGACATCCCCGCCACCATTTGTGAGTTTTCTTTTCTTTCCTTGCTTTTGTTCTTTCTTGTGAACATTAGGGACAATGTTCGTCCTAAGTATGGGGTGGGATGTACTAAATGTTTGTAATAACTCTACTCTATATGTTGCTTCTATTCCGAGACTATTATTGCATGTTCATCATATGTCACACGTTTCATTCTTGCATTGCACGAAAAAGAACTTTAAAAACCCATAAAAATTGAAAATTTTTGAAAAATTTGATGCTTCTAATGAATTGAGATGAATTCTATGATAAACACTACTTGTGAATTAAGTTGATAACGATTGCATGCTTGAAAGGATAGTAATTCGGAAGGAAATTGAATGAATAGATTTCACCTCTCTTGCAAGTTTTATAATGTGAAAATGTTACCTAAATTATGTAAGAAATCGAAGTTGAAATCACATTATAAGTTCTTATGCTTCTTTTTGAAATGATTAAGGCAATTCGATACTTTCTTTCTTCTTTCCTTTGATCATCTAACCCTTCATTGAAATATTAGCCTCCCTTACCCATCCGGGAACTTGGAAAGTGAATGAGAAAAAGGCATGTTTGATGTGGGAGGGCCATGAGAGCATATATTTGCAATCAATTGAATAGAAAGAAATTATAGGTTTGGGGAAGTCAATCATGACGATGAGTAACTCGGCACCATTCACATAGCCGGGTGTTTGTGTCTTGCCAAAGTCGGATTGAGCGATATTCCTAGCGGATTATGGTATGTGCGCTAAAGGTTTGAGGCATCTCGCAAAAATGAGAAACGCCAATCTCCTAG
>BSUD01000001.1:86778659-86853537 GCA_033239045.1 Fagopyrum esculentum
CCCTTCCCTTCCATGCTCTAGACCTTTTCCTTTGAAAAGTCCTTAAGATCAAAAGAATGTTATATGGCTTGGTGATCTAAATTGAAGTTCTTATGATTGATTTTGATAATGTTTGAAGGTTATAATGCTTGCTTGGAAGTTAAATTGTTTCATGAGCTTTCTTTACCTCTTACTCTCTAATTAAGTGCGTGAAAGTTTGAAAACGAATGAAGCAAGGTTTGAGAATGATCTATTCTTTAGAAGTCACTTTCATCCAAAAGAAGGTACACATATTTCATCCTAACTCTTGTTTAAAGCTTTTTGAAAGACCTTGCTTAGGGACAAGCAAGTGTTAAGTATGGGGTTATTTGTTAGCATGAAATATTGTGATATTTTAGGCACGTTTTATAATCGTATTTGATTCATATTGATAGTCTTTGATGGAGCTTTATGCATATATGAGCTAGTATTACCTATAATTGTCGATATGGATGTCTACACGAGTTCTATGTTGATTATAGGTGATTTGGAGCTATTTCCGAACGAAATCGAGCGAAGGAGAGTTGAGTTGATGTACCTCTAGATCAAGGACACCTTTTGGGATGCAATTTGGAGTATTAGATTGAAGAATGCACGAATGAAGGCAAAAATCACGGTTTGACCCTAGATTACGGCCGTGGATTGTGATGCAGAATTCGATGTTCATTCCAGGGGATATTACGGCCGTGGAAGTTACCCGTATTTGTTTCCACGCCTCAGAATTACGGTCGTGGAATCTTCCACGACCGTGATCTTGGCGAATCCCTTTCGCCACGTTTCGAAGCCATGATCTTTTGAAGATCGGGCCGGGCCGACGTTTTGCCCTGCATTATAAAAAGGACGGATGAAGCAAGATTCCGTCATCTCGCTTTACCTCGTTGTCTAGCTTACGACCTTTCAAAAACCTAAGTTTGGCGGCAAGAACGCAAGCTTAGCAACACACAAACATTCATTCTTGAAGGTGATTTTGGGAGATCTCATTGAAGATCGAAGTTCGTGATTGGAGAATTGCTGTTAGTGATCTTCGCGTTGAGGAAGATCGAAGTTCTTGGAGGATTTTGCAAGAAAACTCCTCTTCTTGCTTAGGTTTGATTTAGGATCGGATTGACATCCCGTTTCCTTTCTTTCCTAAGATTGTGATTGTTTATTCCGAATTGAATCTTTTGACAAACATTTGTTCTTGATTGTGATTCTGAGATTCGTTCGAAGATTATTGAAAGTTCTTGAAAGTTCCCATCTTTTATCTTATAAATCTTGAATTGCTATCAAATGACTGTTATTGGCTAAAAACCCTTAACAATTCTAAGGTGAAGGGTTGATAGTTGTGGCTTAGATGATGATAGATCGATCGCAAACAGATTAGACCCTGAGAGTTAGAGAATTGTCGCCGACAACCTTAAATTACGGGCTGTTCTTGAGTTCCACGACCGTGGAATCTCAAGATCCAACCGTAATTTCCATGAGTTTACGAGCCTTGCTTTTACCTTAATCCAAAATTAAAGATTTGCTTTAGCTTAGTTTAGACTTGTCTTTTCTAGGTGGTAGTGAAGCCTCAACAACCTCTACCTCGATTGTGAGCCTCAACAACCTCAATCGGATAAGTTAGTCTTGACCTTTAGATTATAGGTTTGGGTATTTGATACTAATCCTTGCTTTAAGAACCTCTTTATATTGAGCCTCAACAACCTGTATAAGGAGTATCTTTTAGGTGAGTTACATAAGGTTTTTGGAACCTCAACCGTACGATTGCCTTACATTAGTGTACCTTTGCATATCTCTACTCTGTCTTTATATCATTAGTATATCTTGAATCTGTTGCCACAACTGAATACCCGGATCTTTAGGATTGTTATTTTTTCCAATATTTGCAAAACTCTCATATTTACTGCTTGATAACCTGAAATCGAATTTGTTCGCCCGAGAGGTTGTGACGTCTTTCGAGCACAGCCCTGTTGATAGAACCGTCTCCTTCCGCCTCATGAACCAAGACTACCAGTTGAGTATAGTTGAGTTTGGGACCATTTTTGGGTTCCACGAGACCTACAACGGTCGCATCCCTAGGAACGTGTCCGCTAAGGACTTTTGGGGAGATGTAGCTATGGTCTATGCCGACGAGGACCGTTGGCATCCAGCTGACACCAAGGCCAAATTGATGTACCATTTGGCCTTGAAGATAGCTCACCGTGTTCTTTCGGAGTGTCTCTTCCCTAGGACGGAGACGCCCCAAAAGATCAAGACGGATGAGCTATTCCTGCTCTATGCTATGCTTCACGGATGCCGCGCCGATTGTGCTACCCTTCTGGCGGCGACTATGAGTAAATTGAAGAACAAATCGAGAGGGAACATCGGATATGGTGGGATAGTGACCCACATAGCTAGGACTCTTGGAGTGGATTTCTCAGCTTGTACGCGTATACCGGCAGTTCCATTAGGGCTACACGCTTTCATGGTTAGGGGACTCATCTTCCCCACACATAGAGGTCCGCCTTACGCGGGCATGCCCTGGGAGAGTAGGACCGGCAGGGGTATTGAGTGGCTGCCGGAGTATTCCATTGTGGCAGGACGCCACAACTGGAAGGAGACGTTCGCTGCGATGCATGCGAACAGGCTTGTAGCTCCCCCTTACGTCCCACCGCCGGTTGTAGATGAGGAGGATATGGGAGAGCCGTATGAGAGTGGTGCAGGAGCAGAGCAGGAGTTCGGCTCGTTTCCGGATCAGCCGGATCAGCAGGATGTACCTAGACGCTCTCCGCGTCCGACTGGAGCTTCAGGCTCGTCATCTCGCCGCGCTAGTGTGAGCGAGAGACCCACGTGGATGACTACACCTCCCACCTGGTACGAGACACCTCCTCCTTGGACCACTACACACGCAGCAGCAGCAGCACCACCACCAGCAGCAGCACCAGCAGACGCTCCCGGATGGTATGATCGCGCTCCGGGATGGTATGAGAGGATGCCGGAGTGGGCCACCGGACTTTCAGAGAGAGTCGGAGCATTAGAGATCCGGGCAGACGCTAGAGACAGACACATGGACGACCTCGACCACATGATGAGGGACGTCTACCGCCAGCAGTTTGGGCGGTACTATGACCCGAGTTTCTCTCCATTCCCACCTCCACCGGCACCGCAGTGATTGATGACCGGACTTGCTCGTTTTAGACATCCCCGCCACCATTTGTGAGTTTTCTTTTCTTTCCTTGCTTTTGTTCTTTCTTGTGAACATTAGGGACAATGTTCGTCCTAAGTATGGGGTGGGATGTACTAAATGTTTGTAATAACTCTACTCTATATGTTGCTTCTATTCCGAGACTATTATTGCATGTTCATCATATGTCACACGTTTCATTCTTGCATTGCACGAAAAAGAACTTTAAAAACCCATAAAAATTGAAAATTTTTGAAAAATTTGATGCTTCTAATGAATTGAGATGAATTCTATGATAAACACTACTTGTGAATTAAGTTGATAACGATTGCATGCTTGAAAGGATAGTAATTCGGAAGGAAATTGAATGAATAGATTTCACCTCTCTTGCAAGTTTTATAATGTGAAAATGTTACCTAAATTATGTAAGAAATCGAAGTTGAAATCACATTATAAGTTCTTATGCTTCTTTTTGAAATGATTAAGGCAATTCGATACTTTCTTTCTTCTTTCCTTTGATCATCTAACCCTTCATTGAAATATTAGCCTCCCTTACCCATCCGGGAACTTGGAAAGTGAATGAGAAAAAGGCATGTTTGATGTGGGAGGGCCATGAGAGCATATATTTGCAATCAATTGAATAGAAAGAAATTATAGGTTTGGGGAAGTCAATCATGACGATGAGTAACTCGGCACCATTCACATAGCCGGGTGTTTGTGTCTTGCCAAAGTCGGATTGAGCGATATTCCTAGCGGATTATGGTATGTGCGCTAAAGGTTTGAGGCATCTCGCAAAAATGAGAAACGCCAATCTCCTAGGCTTCGGTTTTTGTGCACCTCTATCCATAACTCCAAAAGTAAGGTCGAAAAATGAAAAGTAAGAGCGAAGCTCTAAGTGAAGAGTTGCGGAAACCGCAAAAGAAGAAGAAGGTAGTAGTCCATTTTCCCGGATTTATGCACCACTCTCCCTTAAAGTTTCCCTTCCCTTCCATGCTCTAGACCTTTTCCTTTGAAAAGTCCTTAAGATCAAAAGAATGTTATATGGCTTGGTGATCTAAATTGAAGTTCTTATGATTGATTTTGATAATGTTTGAAGGTTATAATGCTTGCTTGGAAGTTAAATTGTTTCATGAGCTTTCTTTACCTCTTACTCTCTAATTAAGTGCGTGAAAGTTTGAAAACGAATGAAGCAAGGTTTGAGAATGATCTATTCTTTAGAAGCCACTTTCATCCAAAAGAAGGTACACATATTTCATCCTAACTCTTGTTTAAAGCTTTTTGAAAGACCTTGCTTAGGGACAAGCAAGTGTTAAGTATGGGGTTATTTGTTAGCATGAAATATTGTGATATTTTAGGCACGTTTTATAATCGCATTTGATTCATATTGATAGTCTTTGATGGAGCTTTATGCATATATGAGCTAGTATTGCCTATATTGTCGATATGGATGTCTACACGAGTTCTATGTTGATTATAGGTGATTTGGAGCTATTTCCGAACGAAATCGAGCGAAGGAGAGTTGAGTTGATGTACCTCTAGATCAAGGACACCTTTTGGAAGCAATTTGGAGTATTAGATTGAGGAATGCACGAATGAAGGCAAAAATCACGGTTTGACCCAAGATTACGGCCGTGGATTGTGATGCAGAATTCGATGTTCATTCCAGGGGATATTACGGCCGTGGAATCTACCCGTATTTGTTTCCACGCCTCAGAATTACGGTCGTGGAATCTTCCACGACCGTGATCTTGGCGAATCCTTTCGCCACGTTTCGAAGCCATGATCTTTTGAAGATCGGGCCGGGCCGACGTTTTGCCCTGCATTATAAAAAGGACGGATGAAGCAAGATTCCGTCACCTCGCTTGACCTCGTTGTCTAGCTTACGACCTTTCAAAAACCCTAAGTTTGGCGGCAAGAACGCAAGCTTAGCAACACACAAACCTTCATTCTTGAAGGTGATTTTGGGAGATCTCATTGAAGATCGAAGTTCGTGATTGGAGAATTGCTGTTAGTGATCTTTGCGTTGAGGAAGATCGAAGTTCTTGGAGGATTTTGCAAGAAAACTCCTCTTCTTGCTTAGGTTTGATTTAGGATCGGATTGACATCCCGTTTCCTTTCTTTCCTAAGATTGTGATTGTTTATTCCGAATTGAATCTTTTGACAAACATTTGTTCTTGATTGTGATTCTGAGATTCGTTCGAAAATTATTGAAAGTTCTTGAAAGTTCCCATCTTTTATCTTATAAATCTTGAATTGCTATCAAATGACTGTTATTGGCTAAAAACCCTTAACAATTCTAAGGTGAAGGGTTGATAGTTGTGGCTTAGATGATGATGGATCGATCGCAAACAGATTAGACCCTGAGAGTTAGAGAATTGTCGCCGACAACCCTAAATTACGGGCTGTTCTTGAGTTCCACGGTCGTGGAATCTCAAGATCCAACCGTAATTTCCATGAGTTTACGAGCCTGCTTTTACCTTAATCTAAAGTTAAAGATTTGCTTTAGCTTAGTTTAGATTTGTCTTTTCTAGGTGGTAGTGAAGCCTCAACAACCTCTACCTCGATTGTGAGCCTCAATAACCTCAATCGGATAAGTTAGTCTTGACCTTTAGATTATAGGTTTGGGTATTTGATACTAATCCTTGCTTTTAGAACCTCTTTATATTGAGCCTCAACAACCTGTATAAGGAGTATCTCTTAGGTGAGTTACATAAGGTTTTTGGAACCTCAACCGTACGATTGCCTTACATTAGTGTACCTTTGCATATCTCTACTCTGTCTTTATATCATTAGTATATCTTGAATCTGTTGCCACAACTGAATACCCGGATCTTTAGGATTGTTGTTTTCCCAATATTTGCAAAACTCTCATATTTACTGCTTGATAACCTGAAATCGAATTTGTTCCCACCCAAATCCCTGTGTTCGATACTCTGGAATTCTTGCTTAGCTACCTCGATCCGTACACTGCGGGTTCGCTGCTTGATTCTAGTTTTAAAAATTTAAAGCTTATTTGCACACACCTCTAGGGGCGAACAGCGAGCCAACCAGAGGAGAGCTTCTCAGACGGGACGGTCTTAGAAGAGGCAACACACTGGGGAGACAAGTGGAGTTGGAGGAGCATCTAGTTTTAGACGACACCAGAGACGTCAGAGTTACCCCTCTTCTGCATTGACTACAGATAAGGGACGACAGTGTTACAACTGTGGTGACCCTTTCCATCTGAGGCCAGATTGTCCCAGACTAGTTGTGACTTGCTTTACGTGTGGTAGACCAGGTCATAGAGCTGCCTTCTGTAGGCAAGGCGGAGTTGTATCTCAGCAGGGTTCTTCCCTGCCAGTGTAGCTGGAGGTGGTCAGAGGACACCTCAGTAGCAACTACAAGGACAACAAAGAGTCCAAAAGCGTCCATCTACTCAGGGTTCTACTCCAGGACCGAGTGGAGGCAGAGGTAGAGATGTTGGCACCAGTGATGCCAGAGGAGCCCGAGGGTGAGCTTTTTAGTTTAGGAGAGCAGAGGATCCACCTGCACCTGCTGCTACAAGTACCATTCTACTTCACGGTTTACTTGTTAGAGATCTCTTTGATATACTAGTGTTACGCATTAATTTATTTCTGATATACGTGTTGAGCGTTTGAGTTTATCTACCATAGAGGGGATACCATTTACTATAGGGTTACCTGATGGTAGTCAGGTCAGAGGTACCCGTGCGATACGTAGTTGTCCCATTCATTTAGGGATTCGTGTTTTACTTGCTGACTTCTTAGTCATGCCATTGATGCATGAAGAAGTCATATTAGGTATGGATTGGATGCGTAGACACCATGTGGTTTTGGATGTTTGTAGACGGACTGTTACAGTCTCTACCGAGGTTGGACAGATTGAGGTCTTCCGAGGTTTGGACCTTGGGAAGACGGGTTTTGTCATCAGCGCCGTACGAGCAGCTAAACTGATTGCATAAGGATGTGATGCCTTTTGGTGCTACGCCATGAAGGCTGGAGAGAGTCCAGCTTTGGAGGACATTCCAGTGGTCTGCGAGTTTGCAGACGTATTTGCTGAGCAGTCGAGCTTGCGGCCTCAAAGGAGTGTGGATTTCAGTATAGAGTTGGAGCCTGTACCACACCCATCTCGAAGACCACATATCGTATGGCACCTGTCGAGATCTTGGAACTGAAGAAGTGATAGATGATGGAATCACTATCATTTAGGTTAGTCTTTTGAATCTTTTTATTACATTTGCGTCTGTTTATGCTACTAACTCCTTGGTCCAAAAGAAGAAGACTAAAATAAGATAAAGAAGGAGTTATAAGCACTTAGGAGTGAAGACCGTTCACGAAGCAAAGGTTTTGTTGCTTCACCGCCCTCGCGGAGCAGTGTCACCCCCCTGCGGGTGACACCATACTCCGGAGCGCTCCCTGCGCCTTCACCAGCACCAGCCACGAAGACTTTCACCGCACATGCGTCAACCCTTGGCACCCCTACGGTGACCTGCTCTGAAGAAGCGAAGACCAGCGCCCCCGCGCCTCTGCCTGCGCCTCAACCTAGGAGCTGGAAGATGAAGAGTTAGTGTCACCGCCCCCGCGTTGACACTGGGATGCCCCGGCGGCTCTACATCAGAAACGACAGGAAGTTGAAGAGTCAGACGTTTGAAGAGCATTAAAGATCCGCCCCTACGGAATTGCCTGGCTGCCCCAGTGGCCATGAAGAAGATCAAGCGTTCTCGCCTGCACCGCCCCTGCGGATCTAAAGGCCGCCCCTGCGGTTCAACGACAGAAGCTTTACTCCGGCTGTTTACACCACCTTTATAGCATTAAAGGTGGCTGTTTTGGGCCGGCCATTTACTCCTATTTAGTGTCATTTGTAGTATGAATAGTCATTGGCTGATTGCTAGAATCATGCACTTATCATCAAATTTTAGAATCCACTTTTTCCATTAAAATTATCTTGCCACCTTTGTAATGAGTTGCTAACTCCCTTGCTACATTGGGTTGGTTTGAAGCTGCATTGTTACTTTGGTTGTAAGTTCTTTCTAATATAAGTTTTCATTCAGTAATACTTTGTGTATCCTTGATCTTCATTGTCTAATTGCATGTTTTACTATCACTTGAGATTGATCACCTTAGGTTCTAAAGTGCATGCAAAGAACTAGGATTAATAGATTCCGGGCTCGGGTCTTTAATCTAGTAGTAAACTTTAAGTAATAACGGGTTGTAATTGCTTAAAGGAAAGGAACACAAACATAAAGATAAGTTTAACGGTTTTAATCTTTTCTTTATATCCCTTAGTTTTTGTTTGAAAGCTAACTTGTTAATTGTTCTTGTAGGTTTACGGAACACTAACCTTTTAAGTTGTGTTGATGCCGGTTGGCTCAACACATATATATGATCGAGACGGGAGATTACTTGAAAACTTGTAAAAGGAACTCACCAAAGTAGCAATCACATGCTTAGAATCAACCTAGTGAAGATTCACGCATCATTGTCTTACTAGTTGCGTTACTTATTTTCATAAGTTTTGTGTGCATCAATTCAACCACCCCCCTCCCCCCCTTGTTACTTGTTTCTATAATCAATAACTAATTTTAATAAAAATACTAAACTCTCTTGGGTTCGACACTTAACCACTATTCTTTTTTTAGTGCTAAGTCGGGATATATTTCGATAGGGTATAGACGACATAAGAAAATACCTCTCGTCAAATTTTGGTGCCTTTGCATGTCCCTTCTTTCCTTTCTCTTCACCTCCATGGCTATGGAGGAACCTTTGAAGAGATATCTTTTAAAGCCTTTGCATGTCCCTTTCCCTAACTCTTTTAGGTCGAGTTGAGGAGGCTAAGACTTGTGGTGAAGGTTTGGAGGACGCCCAACAAGAGAAGGAGACAATTGGAGCAAAGAACCAGTCGAAGAAACAAAGAAGACGAACCTTCTACTGTTCGACCGTGGGGACATATTGCCAGAGGCGCAAGGGCGGACTGAGGCCACCGTAGGGGCGGCCTGGACCACCGTAGGGGCGGCCTGAACCACCGCAGGTGCAGCTCCCAGGGACGCAGGGGTGGCTACAGGTTTCCGCCGGGGCGTCAGCTTGCTTCCGCGGCTGCGTTTTCTTCACCAGTAGGTTCCTCCCTCCCTTTCCTTTCGTCCCTTCCTTAGATCCTTGATGTTTATAGTTAGAAGCATGTTTAGGATGGACCTAGGGTTTATGAGAATGCCATCTAGTGGTTGCTAACCTTGGAGCCCTTATGGCTTGGTTTGAATGTTGATCTTGAGTGTGAGCATAATTCTTAAACTAATTGCTTCTCCTAGGATGTTGTTGTTGATCTTTTTCTTAGGTTGTATAGGCTGTTGTAAGATTTCTTTAGTAGTAGTTAGTGTCTTGTGTACCTTGGACACTAGGATACATTCCTAGTTTGAGAGTGGTGGGATCTTGCTTAGATCATTAGAATGAAGTCTTTGACTTTATTAGTGTGGACTTGTGTTGATGAGTACTTTCGTGTATGAGCAAGTTGTGTGCTTCCTCATTAAGGAAGCTAAAGTGTTGTGAGTTGAGAGACGAGGTAAGTCTCCGGACTTACTTAGCCATATTCGTCGTATTAGATTCATTGTGTGCTTGGTGGTGTGTGTTTATGGTTTTGTTATAACTTATAAACCGGATAATAGGATTACCGACCATTATGTTATTTTGGCCCAAGTGTATGATAACGGGTGGTGACATCACTGCCTAGCTCCCGCGAGAGCTAGGAGGTTTTCGGCGACTGGCCCGTGCAGGTTAGACAGTCGGAGGCATCTGACGGTTCCATTGCCGGAAGAAGGGACCGAGGCGAGTTTCGGGAGATTCTCGTGTCACAAAAGAAGTTGAAATAGAACGGGATGTGACCTAATAAATAAAGATAATAACCGGATTGTTTGTTGAGCATGTTTATGTGATGTGTATATATATGTTTGTGGTTGTGCCTTCACCATGTGTTTAATGCTTCGAATATAG
The DNA here is from genome assembly GCA_033239045.1 of Fagopyrum esculentum. Lineage (NCBI taxonomy): Eukaryota > Viridiplantae > Streptophyta > Magnoliopsida > Caryophyllales > Polygonaceae > Fagopyrum > Fagopyrum esculentum. The sequence goes on from BSUD01000001.1 coordinate 86,788,803, forward strand.
CTAACAGTTTTAAACCGCTTGTTGTAGATGCCGCGCAGGTTAGGGACGCCGCCGAGTGAGGTGAAGGAGTGGACAGCCGAGGGTCGCCGTACATTGTAGGACGGGGGCGTTTTTGGAGTTGTTGCATTTGTTATGTTACCCTTTTGTTGGGATTGTGGTTGTTATACGTTTTCGGTTTATGTCTTGGGGAGTTTATGTTGTTTTGAGGACTCGGCTGAGTTTCCAAGTTGTACGCTTTACCTTTTTCGTCTTGCATACATTAAAACGTTTTCGAGTTTTAAGCCTTTATTTGTGCCATGTTGGAAAGGTCCGGTGAGATTGTTGTCAGGGTAAGGGTCGGGACCCATTGTGTGGTCTCGCCCGTAGTATTCCGATATCCCACTTCGGGGTGTTACAAAGTGGTATCAAAGCCCTAGGTTGACAACAATAGCACTCGCAACCTTCTAAATGCCGAATGAGGAATAAACAGAACCCTTCGGGTTATGACCTTTTTGGTTTTAAAATTCATATGCATGAGGTGGGATTGGGTTAGAATGTACGGGACCACCACTCCTCACGGTAACCTCGGCGAAATAGATTTCTTGATTTGACGCATGTAAGTATATTACATAGCTATCTATAGTATGACCTTAGGGATGTTGTTGGAATTGTGTGTAGTTAGATATGCATGTGACCTCAGGATGGTTTGGCTTTATGCCTTGATTATATTCAAGATTTTGGCACTCTTCTCTTTAGTTTTATAAGTACCCTATTATATAAGTAATGCGAGTATACATATATATCGACTTAATTAAATCGAACCAACGCGATATGATACCAGATGGCACGTACGAGAGCTACCGCTTATGTAGGACCCGCCAGGGGTAGACCACCCCTACCTCCTACCGTTCCGAGACGATGACGAGAAGGGAGACCTCCAGGCCCGAGAGGTCCGGGACGAATCCCCATTGCGGACCCACCCGATGTGGATCCGCCAGCAGCTGAGGATCCCGTTGAGGCCGTTGCAGAGAGTGTTATTCCCGAGGCTAAGGGTAGGACAACGTTGAGGTCCGGGGAACAGAGTTCCCCATCTACTAGGACCGGGGGAGCATCGATTGGAGCTACACTATTTGAGGAGTACGTACGCCGAGTGGATGAGGCATTTAAGACTACTGCACCGCCTCCGGCACCACCAGTGCCGGTACGTGCACCTGCACCTGCACCCGCACCGGCGAGATCAGTTGAGGTATCGCATAGGGCTACTCAGATCAGATCCGCACCTGATATAGTTGCACCAGCAGTAGTGGCACCTGGAGCGGTTGTGGATATAGCTAGGCCTAGAGACGAGCTGAGGTCTCCTAGACCCGATGACTAGTTGAAAGCTTTCAACTAGCAGCATGTTCCCTACTTCGATCGGAAGGTAGGGCTTGAAGTAGAGCACTGGATTGGGCATGTGGAGTCAGCCTTGGAGGCAATCCGTTGCCCGGAAGAGAGACAGGTGGCGATAGTTCATACATTGTTTAGAGAGGAGGCCAAGTACTGGTGGAGGTCGGTGAGAGGGGGTGTGACTAGGATGGACCAGTTCTTACGTCTCATTAGAGAGACTTACTGCCCAGATTCTTTGCATCGAGATAGAGTTCAGGACTTCCTAGAGGCCGGCTTTGAGGATGTTTCCATCATGGAGGCGATTAGACGTTTCAGAGCGTAGTTGGCATTGTTGGGGCCCGCTGCACCTCCAGCGGACCAGCATGTCTATCTCTTTCCCAAGAGACTGAGGGAGTCCACTCGTGCCTACTTGGCGTGATTTCACTGCGATACATTGGCGGAGTACCAGGATCGAGCTTCGGCCTACAAGAGAGACCGACCAGGGACGAGGAGAGCAGCACAGTCCAGGAGCCCGGACAAGAGACAAAGGTTTGCACCTAACGGAGCCGGAGGAGAAGGGCGTAGCCAGGCTCCGGGACGTTCTGGACCACAGCAGTCGACATCCGACCGTGGGCCACAATGCCATGGTTGTGGAGGATATGGACATATTCGGAGGACTTGTACGAAGCGTCCCGTAGCATGCTTTACTTGTGGTCAGGTGGGTCACTGAGCCGCTTTTTGCCGTCAGGGCAGGTCACAGTCTCAGTAGGGTTCCTCGCCTGCTGGGGTAGCAGGAGGTAGTCAGAGGCCTCCACAATTTCAGACACAGGGCTCTTAGTAGAGGTTCTAGGGACAGACTCGTACCCAGGGTTCAGCCTAGGGTAGGAGCCGAGGTAGAGGCCGTGGTGGTAGTGCACAGGAGACTAGGGGCACACAGGTCAGAGCGATCGAGCTGAGGAGTGCTATAGATCCTGCAGCACCGGCAGCTACAGGTACTATTCAGATCCACGCACTCTTTTATTTCCGATGATTGCATAGCTAGGTTGTCCTTAGTTACGGTAGAGGGGAGACCCTTTGTTGTGGGTTTACCTGATGAGGGTAGGGTTAGTGGTACCCAATAGGTACGCGGTTGTCCCATACGTTTGGGAAAATGAGATTGGTTAGCCGACTTCTATGTCATGCACTTAGTGCATGAAGAAGTCATTCTTGGCATGGACTGGATAGACCGCCACCGAGCCGTTCTATACATCAGTCGGAGGACCGTGACAGTTACCACGGAGACGGGACATGAGGTGATTTTCCGAGGTTGGGACATCGGGAAGACCGGTACAGTCATTAGCGCGGTTCGAGCCACGAGACTTATCGGACAGGGATGCGAGGCCTTCGGGTGCTATGCCATGAAGGAGGAGGCGGGACCGTCACTAGAGGAGATTCCCGTGGCTTGCGAGTTCGAGGATGTATTTGGAGAGCCACCCGGATTGTCACCACAGAGGAGTGTGGATTTTGCTATTGAGTTGGAGCCCGGCACGAGGCCGATCTCCAAGGCCCCATACCGCATGGCGCCGATCGAGCTGCTGGAGCTGAAGAAGTAGCTCGAGGAGTTAGCTGAGAGGGGTTTCATACGCCCGAGCGTTTCACCTTGGGGTGCACCGGTCCTCTTCGTCAAATAGAAAGACGGATCTTTGAGACTTTGTATCGATTACCGGGAATTGAACAAAGTCACCATCAAGAACAAGTACCCCCTACCGCGCATTGATGATTTGCTAGACCAGTTGCAGGGAGCCTCCGTATTTTCACGTATCGACTTGAGGTCGGGATACCACCAGCTGAGGGTGAGGGAGGAGGACGTGCCGAAGACGGCAATTCGGACGCGATACGGCCACTATGAGTTTGTCGTGATGCTATTCGGGCTCACGAATGCGCCTGCCATCTTCATGGTGTTGATGAACGGCATCTTCATCGACTTCTTGGACCAGTTTGTAGTGGTGTTTATAGATGACATCTTAGTCTACTCCCGGAGTAGTGAGGAGCATGCGGGACACCTGAGGACGGTTCTTCGAGTCCTTCAGGATAAAGAGCTTTATGAAAAGCTCTCTAAGTGCGAGTTCTGGATGCCCAAGTTGGCCTTTCTAGCTCATATAGTTTCCGCCGAGGGTGTCATGGTTGACCCGGCGAAGATAGAGTCCGTTTCTTCATGGCCGCCTCCTCAGACGGTCAAGGAGGTGCGCAGTTTCTTGGGTTTAGCGGGATATTATCGCCGTTTTGTTGAGGGTTTCTCCGTGACTGCACGGCTCCTTACTTCCTTGCTAAGGAAGTCTATCAGGTTTGTCTGGTCCGAGCCTTGTCAGCGCAGTTTTGAGGAGCTGAAGAGGAGGTTGACCTCCGCTCCTGTGTTAGCCCAACCTGAGGGCGTAGAGGACTTTGTTGTATATAGTGACGCCTCCAAGCTAGGCTTGGGGTGCGTTTTGATGCAAAGGGGTCGGGTTATTGTGTACGCTTCTCGGCAGCTGAAGCCGTACGAGGAGAATTATCCCACCCATGATCTTGAGCTAGCGGTAGTGATTCATGCCCTGAAGATCTGGCGACACTATTTGTATGGAGCCACATGTCAGATTTTCACAGACCATAAGAGTCTGAAGTATATATTCACTCAGCGGGAGTTGAATAACCGCCAGAAGGAGATGGTTAAAGCTGATTAAGGATTTTGACTTGGAGATTTTATACCATCCGGGGAAGGTGAACGTGGTCGCCGATGCTTTGAGTAGGAGGACACCTCAAGAGGAGGCTATAGCTCGACTAACGGTTCAACCACAGTTGCAGAGGGATTTGGCGGAGTTAGAGTTAGATATCCGGTTTCCGGATACGGTCAGCCGTTTATCCGAGTTAGAGGTATTACCTGATCTGTCCAGAGAGATCCGACAGAAGCAGGAGGAATGTCCCGTGTTGATGAGGATTCGGGACAGGATGGCCAGAGGTGAGGCACCGCAGTTTATCACAAGGGCAGACGGGTTATTGAGACGCCAAGGACGTGTTTGTGTATCGTCAGACCCGGAGTTGAGGGAGCGGATCTTGCAGGAGGCACACTCTACACCTTAGTCAGTGCACCCAAGCGCGAGTAAGATGTATCTGGACCTTAGGAGATCTTATTGGTGGGGCGGGCTCAAGCCCGATGTAGCTAGATATGTAGCCCGATGCGCGACCTGCCAGCAGGTCAAGATCGAGCACCAGAGACACGCATGAGAGCTTCATCCACTACCCGTGCCGCAGAGGAAGTGGGAGGATATTTCCATGGACTTCGTGATGGGTTTGAGACCGAGTAGGAACTTTCACGCAATATGGGTAGTAGTGGATCGGTTGACGAAGACCGCACGTTTCATCCCTATTAGGGAAAAGTGGCTGGTGAGTCGTCTAGCCGAGGAGTTTACTCGTCAGATTGTGAGGTTACATGGAGTACCGAGGACTATCATCTCGGATAGGGACGTGCGCTTTACCTCGAGGTTCTGGCAGCAGGTACACGCCACCCTAGGATCGAGTCTACATTTCACCACCGCATACCATCCATAGACCGACGGCCAGTCACAGCGGACTATTCAACCCTAGAGGACATGTTACGGGCATGTGTACTAGACTGGGGTCAGGTATGGCCAGACCACCTTCCATTGGTGGAGTTTTCGTATAATAACAGCTGGCACACGTCGATTGGGATGGTACCTTATGAGGCATTGTATGGGAGGAGATGCCGCACTCCGTTATGTTGGGACGAGCCGGGGAGCTTGAGTGTTGTAGCTCCGGATCAGGTACAGGATGACATGGCGAGAGTTGCCTTGATACGATAGAGGATGTTGACCGCTCAGAGTCGTCAGAGATCTTACGTAGATAGGAGGCGTAGACCTCTCGAGTTTAGGGTAGCAGCACAGGTGTGGCTGAGGGTATCACAGACCCAGGGTGTCAGACGATTTTGCCTTAAGGGGAAGTTAAGCCCCGGAATGTCGGCCCATTCGAGATAGTGGAGAGAGTCGGTGAGGTGGCATACCGACTAGCATTGCCACCACGGTTATAGGGTATACATCCTGTATTTCATGTGTCTCAGTTGAGGGAGTACGTCCATGACCCGAGGCACATCATTAGTCATGAGGACCTGGTGGTCGAGCCGGACCATACGTTCGTAGAGCACCCGATCGCGGTTTCGGAGCGGAGTACGAGACGCCTTCGATCGAAGGAGATACCGATGTTGAGAGTGCAGTGGTCGAGGCGAGGAGCAGACGAGGCTACTTGGGAGACGGAGGATAGTATCCGGAGGAACTATCCCGAGTTCTTCTTTACGTGAGGTGTACGTCACCCAAGTTTCGGGACGAAACTTGTTTTTAGGGGGGTTAGTTGTAACATCAGGAAATTTTATTTCCGGTATTTGAGATGTTTCCGATCTTTTCCGCAGCCACGTTGATGAGTACGAGTTTCTAACGCGAGAAGAGAGTTCCCGTTCTACTTTCCGACCTTGGGAAGTGGAGTGAGGGGACAAGGAGGTTGACCCTTGGGATATCCCACCTCCTTGTCATCCCTATTCCTCCCTTCTTTCTTTCCTTCTTCTCTTTTACGCTCTTTCCCTTTCACAACCCTTTCTTCTTCCTTTGGACCTCTCTTCTCTTCCACCTTGGAGGAGTGGTGTGTGGAGTTGCAGCTTGAGCTTTCCGGATCTATAGTGGTAAGTGATTCTATCTCCTCGTCCTCATGCTGCTTGTACTCCCTTCTTTCCTTTCTCTTCACCTCCATGGCTATGGAGGAAGCTTTGAAGAGATATCTTGTAAAGCCTTTTCATGTCCCTTTCCCTAGCTCTTTTAGGTCGAGTTGAGGAGGGTAAGACATGTGGTGAAGGTTTGGAGGACGCCCAACAATACAAGGAGACGATAGGAGCAAAGAACTAGTCGAAGAAACGAAGAAGACGAACCTTCTACTGTTCGACCGCGGGGGCGGATTGCCAGAGGCGCAGGGGCGGACTGAGGCCACCGCAGGGGCGGCCTGAACCACCGCAGGGGCGGCCCCCAGGGGCGGAAGGGTGGCTACTGGTTTCCGCCGGGGCGTCAGCTTGCTTCCGCGGTTGCGTTTTCTTCACCAGTAGGTTCCTCCGCCCCATTCCTTTCGTTCCTTCCTTAGATCCTTGATGTTTATAGTTAGAAGCATGCTTAGGATGGACCTAGGGTTTATGAGAATGCCATCTAGTGGTTTCTAGCCATGGAGCCCTTATGGCTTGGTTTGAATGTTGATCTTGAGTGTGAGCATGTTTCCCAAACTAGTTGCTTCTCCTAGGATGTTGTTGTTGATCTTGTTCTTAGGTTGTATAGGCTGTTGTGAGCTTTCTTTAGTAGTTGTTAGTGTCTTGTGTACCTTAGACCCTAGGATACATTCCTAGTTTGAGAGTGGTGGGATCTTGCTTAGATCATTAGAATGAAGTTTATGACTTCAATAGTGTGGACTTGTGTTGATGAGTACTTTCGTGTATGAGCAGGTTGTGTGCTTCCTCATTAAGGAAGCTAGAGTGTTGTGAGTTGAGAGACGAGGTAAGTCTCCGGACTTACTTAGCCATATTGGTCGTATTAGATTCATTGTGTGCTTGGTGGTGTGTGTTTATGGTTTTGTTATAACTTATAAACCGGATAATAGGATTACCAACCTTTATGTTATTTTGGCCCAAGTGTATGATAACGGGCGGTGACATCACTGCCTAGCTCCAGCGAGAGCTAGGAGGTTTTCGGCGACTGGCCCGTGCTGGTTAGACGGTCGGAGGCATCCAACCGTTCCATTCCCGGAAGAAGGGACCGAGGCGAGTTTTGGGAGATTCTCGTGTCACAAAAGAAGTTGAACTAGAACGGGATATGACCTAATAAACAAAGATAATAACTGGATTGTTTGTTGAGCATGTTTATGTGATGTGTATATATATGATTGTGGTTGTGCCTTCACCATGTCTTTAATGCTTCGAATGTAGCTAACTGTTTTAAACCGCTTGTTGTAGATGCCCCGCAGGTTAGGGATGCCGCCGAGTGAGGTGGAGGAGTGGACAGCCGAGGGTCGCCGTACATTGTAGGACGGGGGCGTTTTTGGAGTTGTTGCGTTTGTTATGTTACCCTTTTGTTGGGATTGTGGTTGTTATACGTTTTCGGTTTATGTCTTGGGGAGTTTATGTTGTTTTGAGGACTCGGCTGAGTTTCCAAGTTGTACTCTTTACCTTTTTCGTCTTGCATACATTAAAACGTTTTCGAGTTTTAAGCCTTTATTTTTGCCATGTTGGAAAGGTCCGGTGAGATTGTTGTCAGGCTAAGGGTCGGGACCCATTGTGTGGTCTCGCCCGTAGCATTCCGATATCCCGTGGATTCGGGGTGTTACAAGCGTCGATGGCTTGAGTTGATCAAGGACTTTGACCTCGAGAATTTGTATCATCTTGGAAAGGCGAATGTAGTAGCTGACGCCTTGACCAGGAAGACGCCTCATGAGAAGGCGATTGCCAGATTTGGAGACATTACCTGTAATCGTTTTTTAAACTCTCGTACTTTGACTATTTTCCTCCCTTGTTGAAAGACAAAGGGGGAGAAATGCATGATCCGACATTCGATATACTGCATTTTGCATTTTAGTTTTGATTTTCGTATACATTGCTAAACTAACAAATATAGGTACGATACAACATTTGTGTTGTATTCCATCAAGGGGGAGAATGAAAACTCCACCTTGTTTATAATGTTTTACAGGTGTTGATGATGGAAGATTTAACACAAATGAAGTAGTTTGATACATTAACAATGTATTGATTATATTCTCTAGATGCTTGGTTGGTTTGAATTCAGTGCAGGAACTATCGAATGGTTCAAAGGCCTTGATGTCAAGGGCCTTGAAGTATAACTCAAGGACACAAGGACTATAGTGTTACAAAGGGACACGATCTCAAAGGCCTTGAAGTTATATAGTTGCACGAAACAAGGATTCAAATGCAAAGATGATTTTCCAGGAACGATTTGTTTAACAGAAAGATTTCAGAGAAGGTCTTTTTTCAACCGAAGATTAGAGAATCTTTTTAGAAGATTTTCTAGAAAAAAAAGAGTCAAGATTTCATCTCGTTCGGTTCAACAGAAAACGAGAAGATTAAGGAGCTAGGGTTTTGACATGTTCTCAAGAGTAGAAGATCTCCAACGTCTACCTTATCTCAAAACAGGAAGCGATCTTCATGGAGAAGAATATTCATCTTCAAACGGTCATCTCTACAACGGCTAGAAGACCTCTCCATAAAAGAGTATAAATGAAGATGATGGTCGAAGAAGAAAAAATACACAAGCATATACGGAAAACATCTTTACGTCTTCAAGCAACCGAAACATCTTCATTCGTTGTTTTTCTTTCTCTCATTTACGCAAAAGCTTTATCCCCTTAGAGAGAGAAACCACAAGATCTCCATTAGAAGATTTAAATTGTGTTATACTAGAGTGTGTGTTACTCTGCGAAGTAACTAGGCTATTATAGCTAGGTTAAGAGTTGGAGCTAGATCGCAGCATTGACTACAGTGAGAGAAGAAGGGGATTTCTTCTAGTTTGTATCTAGGACTCTTTGTAGCTCAAAGTAGATAGTTAGATCCTAAGGCTATACCCTAGGACGGAGAGTACGCTAATTAGAGCCGAACTTCGTAAACATATCCTCGTGTCAATCTTTTAAGTTCCGCACTATATTTTGTTATTGTGACTAACTTTGTTTTGCAGGAGCACGAAGTTTAGGCCCTTGAAATTTGTTTTAACGTCCTTGCGATTAAATTTTCACAAAGAGCACATATCGACATCAAGGCCCATGAAAGGAGTTTCAAGGCCTTTAGATTTGGTTTGCGGAAAGTCGTCATAATCTATTCAACTCCCCCTTCTAGAGTATCTTTTAACTTATTTATTTCACCTACCGGTTCTTCAATTGGTATCAGAGCTAGACTCACATATGATAACACGATTTATCACTTAGGTTTAGGTAATCATTTAGATAGATTTCTCGCTCATTCATGCATGGTTTAGCACTAGTTCACGACGTTTGCACTCAATTCACGTATTTTGTTGAGATAGACGTCTACACGGACTTGTGCATTGCTTTGTAGGTATTTTGGGAGATTTAGGAGCTAAAACGATACGTTTGAGGATCGTTCATCAAGATGACACACCCTCGGACTCATTAGGATGCAAGTTAAAGGCTAGGGAGGACTCATGGAACCTTGCCAACACAAGCCATGCACCAAATCAAAACTTAATGATCAAAGGCAAAGCTGAAGGTCCAAATCACGGTTCACTGACACTCCACGGCCGTGGAAATGCCCGTGGATTTTGCCAGGTTTTCGTGACAGCTGTGCCACGATCTCTTGGCCAGCTCTTGCAAAGTTGTAGTATAAAAGTGGTCCTGCATTGACTGAGAGAAGCATCTTGGAGCAGCTCTCCATTATCCACTATCATCCAATCAAAATATTCTCTCAACAAGAAGATTCTTGGAAGGAGGTAGAAGGAAGCTACCATTGGAGAAGAGCTACCATTGGAGAAGAAGAAGAACACACCATTGATAGATCTTGATAGCTTTGTAGAGAAGACTTTCGGAATCGATTTCTAGAGTTGTATGAACATTTGAACCTTCTTTAAGAAGGGTTGTGAGTCATTCTAATTCCATATTTTCAGCTTGGTTTTGTTACTTCTCTTGTTCATCTCTTTCTCTTCATTATCTTGCAAATGGAAGCCATGATTTTATGTTTGATAATTTTGATTGCTATGATAAATGTTGTAGGCTAAATAGATGTGATTATAGGGTAAGGAAGGAATGGTTATGGTTAGGACTATGATAGGATGGACTTAGATTAGCCCTTGGATGACTCTCTTGCTTGGACGTAGCTTCTGTCGGAGTCCACGGTTTGTTCTTGCCTTTCCATGGCCTTGGAAGGTGTAGAACAACCCGTGATTCCCCCTTGTTTGATGGATCTAGCTTTAGATCGTTAGAATGTTGCAATCCTAAGTGTTTGTTAAGTTAAATCTACCCTAGGGTGACCTAGTGTTAGCAACTAAGTGTTAGAAGAGACTTACCCGGTGATTCTACTCTTAGATTTCAAAGATGACAAACCTTAGGTAGTGGTGAGCCTCATAAGCCGCCATTGGACTAAGTGTGCTAGGATAGTTGTTTAGGACTAACCCTTTCAAGACTTACCCGGTGAGGATAGGTTAGATCCCTAAGTGACAATCTGGTTTGTGTAGAATTCCATCCCATAGGTTCTTAGAGACTTACCCGGTGATGAGGCCCTTGGGACGGATTAGTGGACCATGAGACCTACCCGGTGATTGATCCCAATTTAGAAACACTTACTTCCAACATGTCATAGTAAATCCAAGAAATGATTAGATAGCTTGAGTCCTATGCCATAACCGGAACTTCCAATCCCTACAATCCGCCTTTCTATCTTTGATCTATATCTCGTATTTAGTTTGTTTGTTTGCGTTGATTTGTTAGCTTAGTTGATTATTATATTTCGCATGATTTGTGATCTTTGATTGATCACCGAAAAACCAACCAAAAACAATTGAGATTTTCATTTCTTTATTTCTTTCTCTTGTCTTAACCTAGATCTTCACTAGACTTAATCATAAATCGAATCAATCTCACCTTAGTCTTTGTGTTCGACCTCGGAATACTATCCCTACTACAAACGTCCCGTACACTGCGGGTTCGCTAGGAGTTAGGATAAATATAACGAGAATATAAATTTAAAACCCATTGCGTATCACATCTTGAGCGTAACAAGTTTTTGGCGCCGTTGCCGGGGACTAGGTCTAGATTGAGTCTTTTTGTGATTGATTGTAGTATAGATCTCTCTTGTTGCTTTTTATCTCTTTTTGGGTTGTGTCTTTGCTTTTCAGGACATCTCTTACTCTTTAGGTGTATGCGAAGATCTCGTGGCAAGGATTTAGCTCCATTCAATCCCGAACAGGAGAAAACCCTTAGATCTAGATCCAAGAGCATTAAAAAGGGAAAAGAGATGGCCGGAAGAGATCTCCAAGCTAAGTTGGATGAGGCTTTAGAGCAAATTAGGATAAGGGATGAAGCCTTGGAGAATGAAAGGAGACTTGCCATTGAGAGGCAAGAGGCAACTAGGAGGGAGATTGAGGAGATTAGGCAAGCTCTTGTGCAAAGAGAGCTTAACCGTCAACAACCTCCTCCATGGCCACCACAACCGCAGCCGGCGGCGGTGAATATTAGGGTTGTGCCCATTGCTATGGAAGAGCCACAAACGTTAGGGCAACGTATGGATCCGGCACAAAGAGCACACCGTCCGGGTGTGAACTTAGGAGATCCCGCAGCCCATGATTACGAACTCCGCCCTCAAGTTCTACAAATGATCCGGCATAATCAATTTGGAGGGATGGAAGGAGAGTCTCCTCATCAACACTTGATGAATTATGAGATCTTGATGGAGACCCTTAGACCGCCAAGATTGGAGAGCAACAACCATAAGTTTAGGGCTTTTTCCTTCTCTCTTAAGGACAAAGCCTTGGCTTGGTATCAATCTATTCCGCAAGGGCGAGTTGGTACTTGGGAGGAGATGACAACCGAGTTTTTGACTAAGTTCTTCCCACCTTCTAAGACTACCGAGTTAAGAGGGAAGATCAATGCCTTCGTGATGAAGGATAGAGAGAGTTTGTTCAAGTCTTGGGAGAGGTTCAAGGATCTTCTCCTAGATTGTCCACACCATGGCATACCGAAAATTGAGCTATTGGAGATCTACTTCAAAGGACTTGATGAAGATAGCCAATTCAAGCTCCAATCTCTTTCCGGTGGGACTTTCATGGAGAAGCATGTAGATGAAGCTTGGGAGTTTGTGGAGAAACAAGCTATAGTGATTGAGAAATACTCCCATAGGAAGAGTGAAGGGAGAAAGGCGGGAGCATATGAGGTGAGTGAAGTCACCATGAGCAATTTCAAGCTTGACGCCATCAACAATGAATTGAAGTCTTTGAGGGAGTTGTGTGCTACAACTTTGACGAACCAAGCAACTCCTCAAGTACTTCCACAAGCTAACTTATCTTCCAAGGAGGAGGATGTGAATTACATGGGAAGGGGCAATTACAACAACTATCAAGGCCCAAGGAACTTCAACAACAACCGGCAATTCAACAATTACCGGCCCAACCACAACCATCCCGGGTTTTCCTACTCTAACCCGGATGGAGCCTTGAACCCTCCCGCTTCCACAAGCACAACTCCACCACCAAGAGCTTCACAAGAACATCCACCCGGATTTACTCAACCTCCAAAGGATAGGACCGAAATGATGTTTGAGCAATTGCTTGGAAGGTTGAGTGGTCTTGAGAGCACCGTGACTTCCATTTCTAAGTCTCAAAAGGTTTTGGAAGCACAAGTGTTCCAAAAAGCGGGTGAAGCCCATAGAGACCCGGGAAAGCTTCCCGGAAGGACCGAAGACAACCCAAGAGGCCAAGTGTTGGCCATTACAACAAGGAGCGGGTTGAGCATGAAAGATCCTTTGCCCAAGGACAATGCTAAAGGGAAACAAGTGGTGATAGAGGAAGAGACTTTGCAAGGAGATGGAGGCAAGAGCAAGGATGTAGAGCCAACCTATGTGGCACCGCCTCCATACAAGCCACCACTACCGTTCCCGCAATCACGAGCAAGAGCTCGTTTGGACAATCACTTTGGTAAGTTCCTTGAACTAATGTCTAAATTGCATATTAATATTCCGTTCATGGATGCTATTTTAGGAATGCCGGCATATGGCAAGTTCTTGAAGGAGATACTCTCCAACAAAAGGAAATTGGAGGAGTATGGGGAGATAAGAATGACTAAGAGATCCTCGGAATTGATCCAAACAATGAAGAAGGAGATGCCTCCCAAGCTAAGAGATCCGGGTTCCTTTTGTGTCCCAATTGGAGTGGGAGATGTGAAGTATGAGGCCCTTTGTGATCTTGGAGCAAGTGTAAGCATCATACCGCTTGCACTTTGCAACAAGGTTGGGCTAGGAGAGCCGAAACCGGTCAAGATGACCCTCTATATGGCGGACCGTTCTATCACTCACCCGGTTGGGATCTTAGAAGACATCCCGGTGCAACTAGGAGGATTCTATGTGCCAATTGATTTTGTTGTCTTGGATATTCCAGCGGACTATCCGGTTCCCATCATTTTAGGAAGACCTTTCCTAGCCACTTCCGGATGCCTTGTGGATTGCAAGAATGGGACTCTCTCCTTCAACATTGGAGAAGAGAACATCAAGTTCAAATTGTCCACAATGATGAAAGGGCCAACCCTTGATTAGGATGTCTTCAACATAGTCGAGCAAGAAGAATCTAGAGAAGTTGTGAGCTCGATCTTGATCAAGGATCCCTTGGAGAAGGTTCTTACCTTAAGTATGATGGAGGAAGGTGTTGAGGAGGCTTGCAATGAAGAGATCAAGGCCTTAGAAGCATTAGAAGAGGAGACAAGTGCTCAAGATGAAGGCCACAAAGAGGAGCTGAACAGCTGCAACTTCCACGGGCGTGGAAGTGGTTCCACGGCCGTCAAACTCTCTGTAAAGCCTCAACAAATGAGCCAGGCAAGGTCCACGGCCGTGGACTTGGAGCAAACCGTGGAGTTGGCCGTGGTTTCCCCTGAATCAGACCTTATTGATGATCAAGCTTCAAGGAGCCTTGGAGGGTCTTCATTTGCTTTGGATTCAACTCATCCAACCTTATTTGGATCATCTACACTCGATAAAGGTCCTCATAAACTTGAACTTAAACCCCTCCCCTCTCATTTAAAGTATGCTTTCCTTGGTGATAACTCTACATATCCGGTGATTGTGAATGCATGCTTGAGTGATGATGAACTTGCTAAGTTGTTGCATGAGCTAAGATTGCATAGGAAAGCCATTGGCTATACTATTGATGATTTGGTTGGCATTAAGCCTTCTTTGTGCATGCATAAGATAATGATGGAAGATAATCATAAACCCTCTATTGAACATCAAAGGAGATTGAATCCTATAATGAAAGAGGTTGTCAAAAAGGAAATCATTAAGTTGCTAGATGCGGGGATAATCTACCCTATCTCGGATAGTAAGTGGGTTAGTCCCGTCCATGTAGTTCCTCAGAAGGGTCGAATGACCGTAGTGACCAATGAGAACAATGAACTAATCCCAACTAGGACGGTTACGGGGTGGAGAATGTGCATTGAATATAGGAAGTTGAACATGGCCTCTAGGAAAGATCACTTCCCCCTCCCCTTCATTGACCAAATGCTAGAGAGGTTAGCTCAACATTCTCATTTTTGCTATCTAGATGGCTATAGTGGATTCTTCCAAATCCCTATCCACCCCAATGACCAAGAGAAAACTACATTTACATGTCCATGGGGTACCTTTGCATATAGGAGAATGCCATTTGGGTTGTGTAATGCACCCGCCACCTTCCAAAGGTGTATGATGGCTATCTTTTTGGAATACATTGAAAATATCATGGAAGTGTTCATGGATGATTTCTCGGTTTATGGTTCTTCCTTCGATAATTGCTTGGCTAACTTGTCATTAGTATTGCAAAGATGTGAGGAGACAAATCTTGTCTTGAATTGGGAAAAATGTCACTTCATGGTAAGTGAAGGCATTTTGTTAGGACACTTGGTGTCTAACCGTGGCATTGAGGTTGATAGAGCCAAGATTGAAACGATAGAGAAGTTGCCACCACCTACCTCGGTAAAAGGGGTAAGGAGTTTCTTAGGGCATGCCGGTTTTTACCGGAGGTTTATTCAAGATTTCTCTAAAATTTCTAAGCCTCTCACTAACCTACTAATGAAGGATGTTGATTTTGTCTTTTCCAAAGATTGTCTTGAGGCCTTTTGTAGGTTGAGGAACGCCTTGATCTCCGCACCTATCATGCAACCTCCGGATTGGAGTTTACCATTTGAGATCATGTGTGATGCAAGCGACGTCGCCGTTGGGGCTGTTTTGGGGCAAAGGAAAGATGGGCGCACTCATGCCATTTATTATGCTAGCAAGATGCTAGATGATGCCCAACTCAATTATGCTACCACCGAGAAGGAGTTGCTAGCGGTTGTGTATGCATTTGAGAAGTTCCGCTCATATCTTGTTGGAGCGAAGGTCATAGTCTTTACGGATCATGCTGCGATCCGTTATCTACTTACCAAGAAGGATGCCAAACCTAGGTTGATTCGGTGGATCCTTCTTCTTCAAGAGTTTGATTTGGAAATCCGGGACAAGAAGGGATCCGAGAACTCCGTGGCGGATCACCTTAGTAGACTCCCACCATTGGAGCTTGAAAGAGATGACATCCCGATTGATGACTCATTCCGGGATGAGCAATTGAAAATGGTGGAGGAATTCTTGTTCCAAGTGTCTAGAGGAAGTGAGCCATGGTTTGCTGACATTGTGAACTACTTAGTGTGTGAGGAAGTGCCTCCCGGTTTGACATATGCCCAAAGGAAGAAGTTCTTCAAAGATGTGAGGCACTACTATTGGAGCGAGCCACTTTTGTTCAAGAGAGGGCCGGATGGGATGTTTAGAAGGTGCATACCGGAGGATGAGGTGGAGAGTGTGATCCGCCATTGTCATTCCTTGCCATGTGGAGGGCATGCTAGCTCACACAAGACATGTGCTAAAGTGTTGCAATCGGGCTTCTTTTGGCCGAGTTTGTTAAAGGATGTGCAAAGCTTTGTAGTAGGTTGTGATGCTTGCCAAAGAACGGGCAACATCTCAAGGAGGAATGAGATGCCCTTGAACAACATACAAGAAGTGGAAATATTTAATGTGTGGGGTGTGGACTTCATGGGACCATTCCCTTCTTCATGTGGCAACCTCTACATCCTATTGGCGGTTGACTATGTTTCGAGATGGGTGGAGGCAATCGCTTCTCCTACAAATGACGCCAAGTTTGTGGGGTGTGGACTTCATGGGACCATTCCCTTCTTCATGTGGGGTGTGGACTTCATGGGACCATTCCCTTCTTCATGTGGTATCTAGAACTATAACGGATTGGGCTATGAAGCTCAATGATGCCTTGTGGGCATATAGGACCGCTTTCAAGACACCAATTGGCACCACTCCTTACAAGTTAGTTTATGGCAAGTCTTGCCACCTTCCGGTAGAAATAGAGCATAGAGCGCATTGGGCCATCAAGTGGCTAAATTTTGATCTCAAGGAGGCGGGAGAAAAGAGGTTGCTTGATATGAACGCCCTTGAGGAGATCCGGTTGGATGCATACGAGAATGCCCGGATCTACAAGGAGAGGACCAAACGGTGGCATGACAAGCGCCTCATCCCGAAGGAGTTGAGTGAAGGAGACCTTGTCCTTCTCTTCAACTCAAGGCTGCGGCTCTTTCCCGGAAAGCTCAAATCAAGATGGACCGGGCCATATGTGGTGAAGAAGATCTTTTCCCATGGAGCTATTGAGATAGGAGGGGAGCATTGTGAAAACTTTAAGGTGAATGGGCACCGGTTGAAGAAGTATATCCCGGGAGCTCCGGTGGATATGATTGCCCCACTTCACCTTGAGTAGACGCCCCGAGTTTGGTCAAGCTAACGACCTTAAAGAAGCGCTTGGTGGGAGGCAACCCATTGCTAACATTTTTCCTTTTTCGTTTTGTTTTTGTTTAGATTTTCCAATTTTTGTGTTTGTTTCGTGTGCTTAGTGTGTGTGCTAGAACATTAGTGGCATTGGAAGCCTTGCTTGACATATGAATGATGATGATGAACCCCTCATCAATTATGGGTGGAGCGGACGCGGAACTTGGACGGCTAGCGGTGCCTAGCGCGGGTTCCAACGCCTTGATGAACACTTAGAGCTCATTACCATGGTTGATAGGATCATCCAACATCAATTCTACTTGAGAATCCCAAATACCGTAGCAAACCATTTTTTTACATTGTGAGAACCCTCTTTCACTCTTCTTTACTTCATTTACACATTGGGGACAATGTGTTTCTAAGTATGGGGTGGGGTTTGCATGATCCTTTGCATGATGAGCATCTAGGTTAGTTTAATATTTGCACATGTCTTACTTTGTATATATTCATTTCGAAAATCCCATAAAAATTCAGAAAATTTAAAAAATTTTGTGCTTTCTAGGCTTATTTTTGTGCTTTCTAGGCTTGGATATGACCCTAATGATGAATCTTGTCTTGTGGATTGGCTATGGATGGCCTTATGTGTTAAATTGATGAATGCATATGTGGACTTAAAGTACTTCTCTTCAATTCAATGAATGATTTGTGATCATGATATTTGCCTAGAATGGATTGAGTATTGAAAGTCGAAATTACATGATAGTTCTTGCATACCATCTAGGAATGAATGAGGCAATTCATCTTTCTCTACTCCTCATCTTGATCATGATTGTTTGAACACCTCAATGGATATAAATTGACCTCTTTTGACCCATCCGGGAATAGGAGCATGTTAGTGTGTTGATGTGTGTGAAAAGCAAGTGTGGGGTGAAGATGTTGGTGAAAGAATGCCATGAATAAATGATGAATTTGTTGTGAAAGTGTAGCCAAAAATATAGGTTTGGGGACGTTGGTTTAAATGACAAGTAACTCGGTACACTTCACATAATCGGGTGTTGGTGCCTTGCCAAAGTCAAATAAACCAATGGTCCTAACGAGCTTTGGTATGTGTGCCCGGTGTGGATGCACCTCGAAAAATAGAAAAAGCCCGAGGATGGCTAATCACCAAGGTTTCGGCTTTTGTACACCAATGCCATTGTCTCAAAAATAAGTCAAAGAAAGGAAAGAAAAGAAAAGATAGAGAAAAATATACACTTGAGGGAAGTTGATCGAGGACAAGATTGTGGAGTTAGTTCCATTCCCGGATTAGCATCACATAACCTAGAAAATCCCCACCTAGTCACTACATTTCTTGGCCTTTTTTTTCACAAGACCTTATGACCTATTTGCATGTTTATAAGACTTAGTGATTTAGATTGGATATACTCTTGATCTTCTTGGCTTCTTCATCTTTACATTTCATGCATACTTTCGAGTTAAGTGCAATTGTCTTTCCATGCCTTCACTTCTTTGATGCATGATTGCTTATCCCTTGCCATGAAACATGACTTTGAAGGTGATCCAATAGTAGAAGCACAAACCCAAAAAGATTTCGCCATTTTTCTGCATACATAAATCATGTTATCTTGTAGTCTATAGATTTGAGAATTTGCTTGGGGACGAGCAAACCTTAAGTATGGGGTATTTTTGATAACACGATTTATGACTTAGGTTTAGGTAATCATTTAGATAGATTTCTCGCTCATTCATGCATGGTTTAGCACTAGTTCACGACGTTTGCACTCAATTCACGTATTTTGTCGAGATAGACGTCTACACGGACTTGTGCATTGCTTTGTAGGTATTTTGGGAGATTTAGGAGCTAAAACGATACGTTTGAGGATCGTTCATCAAGATGACACACCCTCGGACTCATTAGGATGCAAGCTAAAGGCTAGGGAGGACTCATGGAACCTTGCCAACACAAGCCATGCACCAAATCGAAACTTAATGATCAAAGGCAAAGCTGAAGGTCCAAATCACGGTTCACTGACACTCCACGGCCGTGGAAATGCCCGTGGATTTTGCCAGGTTTTTGTGACAGCTATGCCACGATCTCTTGGCCAGCTCTTGCAAAGTTGTAGTATAAAAGTGGTCCTGCATTGACTGAGAGAAGCATCTTGGAGCAGCTCTCCATTATCCACTATCATCCAATCAAAATATTCTCTCAACAAGAAGATTCTTGGAAGAAGGAGGTAGAAGGAAGCTACCATTGGAGAAGAAGAAGAACACACCATTGATAGATCTTGATAGCTTTGTAGAGAAGAATTTCGGAATCGATTTCTAGAGTTGTATGAACATTTGAACCTTGTTTAAGAATGGTTGTGAGTCATTCTAATTCCATATTTTCAGCTTGGTTTTGTTACTTCTCTTGTTCATCTCTTTCTCTTCAGTATCTTGCAAATGGAAGCCATGATTTTATGTTTGATGATTTTGATTGCTATGATAAATGTTGTAGGCTAAATAGATGTGATTCTAGGGTAAGGAAGGAATGGTTATGGTTAGGACTATGATAGGATGGACTTAGATTAGCCCTTGGATGACTCTCTAGCTTGGACGTAGCTTCTGTTGGAGTCCACGGTTTGTTCTTGCCTTTCCACGGCCGTGGAAGGTGTAGAACAACTCGTGATTCCCCCTTGTTTGATGGATCTAGCTTTAGATCGTTAGAATGTTTCAATCCTAAGTGTTTGTTAAGTTAAATCTACCCTAGGGTGACCTAGTGTTAGCAACTAAGTGTTAGAAGAGACTTACCCGGTGATTCTACTCTTAGATATCAAAGATGACAAACCTTAGAGAGTGGTGAGCCTCATAAGCCGCCATTGGACTAAGTGTGCTAGGATAGTTGTTTAGGACTAACCCTTTCGAGACTTACCCGGTGAGGATAGGTTAGATCCCTAAGTGACAATCCGGTTTGTGTAGAATTCCATCCCATAGGTTCTTAGAGACTTACCCGGTGATGAGGCCCTTGGGACGGGTTAGTGGACCATGAGACCTACCCGTTGATTGATCCCAATCTAGAAACACTTACTTCCAACATGTCATAGTAAATCCAAGGAATGATTAGATAGCTTAAAGTCCTATGCCGTAACCGGAACTTCCAATCCCTAGAATCCGTCTTTCTATCTTTGATCTATATCTCGTATTTAGCTTGTTTGTTTGCGTTGATTTGTTAGCTTAGTTGATTATTATATTTCGCATGATTTGTGATCTTTGATTGATCACCGAAAATACAACCAAAAACAATTGAGATTTTCATTTCTTTATTTCTTTCTCTTGTCTTAACCTAGATCTTCACTAGACTTAATCATAAATCGAATCAATCTCACCTTAGTCTTTGTGTTCGGCCTTGAAAGGAGTTTCAAGGCCTTGAGATTTGGTTTGCGGAAGGTTGTCATAATCTATTCAACCCCCCCTTCTAGAGTATCTTTTAACTTATTTATTTCACCTACCGGTTCTTCAATTGGTATCAGAGCTAGACTCACATACATTGATTTAACCATCAGTGAGACTAATCATGAATCATGTAGGTGATGGTGGATTTGCTAAAGGAAGATCCTCATCTCGACCACCGCTATTATGTGGCAACAACTTTGCTCATTGGAGAGCACTCATGCGTATGTTCATTATTGATCAGGACATGAAGCTTTAGAGCATCATTCAAAATGGACCTAAAGCTCCAATGACAACGGCTGAAGATGTCCAAGTCCCAAAGAAGGAAGCTGACTTCACACAGGCTGACCTGAACAGTGTGTCAAAGAATTACAAAGCAATAAACCTACTATACTGCGGATTAGATGCAAATGAATTCAACCGCATCTCATCATGCAAGAGTGCATAAAAAATATGGGACAAGCTTGTCGTCACATACAAAGGAACAAGTCAAGGAAACAAAGATTAGCATCTTTCTAAGACAATACAAGCTATTCAAGATGAATCCAAATGAAACAGTAAAAGAAATGTTCACCAGATTCACTGAGATAGTGAACAACTTGGACTCTCTAGGAAAGATCTTCACAAATGAAGGGAAAGTTAGGAAGGTTCTAAGGAGTCTACCTAAAGCTAAGTGGCGACCAAAAATGACTGCTATTGAAATAGCTTAGAATCTCACAACTCTTCCTCTTGATGACCTCCTTGGAAAACACATCACACATGAAATGGTTCTTGGTGAAGAAGATGGAGAGCTCCCATCCAACTCCAATAATTTGGCATTAAAATCAAGAAGAGATGAATTACCATCTGACGAAGAGGATAGTGATGACGATGATGAAGAAGATGCTATCGCCATGATCTCTAAGGGTCTCGCAAGAATTCTCAAGTTAAAGAAACAATCTACTAATAGAGAATATCCACGAGCATCAAAAGCCCGTGGTAAGTTTTCTAACTCTAATATGAAAACAAGAGTACTGACTTGTTTTGAATGTGGTGAAATAGATCATGTGGTGAAGGACTGTCCACAAAAGAAGAGGATCAACTTCAAGAAAAATGATCCAAAGAAGAAAGCTATGGTTTCTTCTTGGAGTGATTCAGAATCATCAAATGAATCAAAAGACGAGAAAGAACAAGCAAACTTGTGTTTGATGGCCGATCATGAAGAAATATCAAATTTGTATGTTGAGAATGTGGTAAGTACAATCATGTATCATCCTGAAACTAACCTAAAACAATTCCTTAAAGATATTATCATATGTGATAAGGAACATAGAATAAGGATAAATTCTTTAAAAGAAAAGCTACTTGAACAAGAAAAACAACTAAGTGAAATCTCTCTGGGGATTGAAAATCTTAAAATAGAAAAAGTAGACCTTAATGACAATATCAAGGCCTTGGAATAAGAAAACCTAATTCTCAAGGACAACCTCTCCCCTCTTCATCGAAACTATATCGATCTAGAGAAAGAGAAAGTTGATCTAACTTTGATGTGTCAAGACCAGAAGGCTGCACTTGTTAAGTTTACTCGTTCAAAAGCTAATCTTAAGATAATGATGGGTGAACAACAGTGTTCCCTTAACAAAAATGGTATAGGTTATCATAGGAGTTTTCCTAAAAAACCTACAACCACTTTTGTCAAGGGCAAAGGAAGTATTCATATGCCTACTTGCTTCTACTGTTGTAAAAGGGGTCATGTTAAATCTACATGTCCTTATAGAAGAAATGATCCTTATATTATTAGAAACACCTATCCTTTATGTTTAAGGAAGCAGGTTAAACAAATTTGGGTTCCTAAAGGTACTATACACCCAAACATGATTGAACCTGAATATGAACCAAAGAATGCCATTTCGTCGACCCGAAAAGGTTGATGTTTGCTGTTTTGCAGGATATCACCAAGGTAAAGGAGCTCAAATGGATATTAGATAGTGGTTGCTCAAGACACATGAGTAGAAAAAGCTCTTTATTCTCAGATTTAAAGAAGCAATCATATGGAACCATTATTCTTGGTGATAAAGGAAAGTGTGACATTATTGGCATTGGTAAAATTTGATATAATTCATCTAACTTTATTGATGATGTTTATCTCGTTGATGGTTTAAAATACAATTTGCTAAGTATTTCTCAAATATGTGATAAAGGCATTAAATTCATGTTTGATTCAGATAAATGTGAGGTTCAAGACAAAAAGACGGGTGAAGTGGTGGTTAGTGCTCCTAGATCTAATAATTTTTATTCCATGAGTATTAACCAAGTTTCAGGAACTAAGCTAAAATGTCTAAAGGCCTTGACTGATGATCCAAGGCTTTGGAATAGAAGACCTAGTCACGTAAGAATGCACACCATGCAGAAGCTACTTACAAAAGATTTGATACGTGGTCTCCCAAACCTAAATTTCAAGGTTAATGATCTATGCAAGGCTTGCACACAAGGTATACAAACAAGAGGTTCATTCAAACCTAAGAAAGTTGTAAGTTCTTCTTGACCCATTGAACTCTTAGACATGGATCTTTGTGGACCTATGCGTGTCAAATCTCCCAGAGGCAAGCGATACATCCTTGTATAATGGATGATTTCTCTCGTTTCACATGGATTACTTTTCTACGAGAAAAATCCAAAGCTTTATTTGAGTTTTCAAAATTGTGTAAGGAGTTACAAACTTTAAAAAACCTACCAATTGTTTCTATAAGAAGTGATCATGGTAGAGAATTTGATGAAGTAAAGTTTGATTTGTTTTGTGCAAAATATGGCATTTCAAATAAATTTTCAGCTCCTAGAACTCCTCAACAAAACGGAGTTGTGGAACGTAAGAAACGCACACTTGAGGATATGTCTAGGACAATGCTTTTAGAAAACAATTTGCCAAAAATTTTTTAGGCTGAAGCAGTAAACACTACAAATTATATTTTGAACAGATGTTTAATTCGCCCTATCTTGAAAAAGACTCCTTATGAACTCTTTAAAGGAAGGAAACCAAATATTTCATATTTCAAACCTTTTGGATGTACTTTGAGTGAGATTTTTGCAGATCTAAATTTGAATCAAAGAGAAGATCATAATTTGGATGAAGAGGAAGATCCTAAAGATCGAGAAAAGAATATGCAGGAAAAGATTCAAGATACCGAAGAAAATCCTCAAAACCTTGAAATACACCTTCAAGACCTTGAAACAGAAAAGTGTGATAACAGAACTCTGCTTCAAGGGCTTGAAACCCAACTTCAAGGCCTTGAGATTGGATTAATAGGTAATATACCAACAGTACCAGAATCTAGTCAAACATATGAGGCTCAACCTTCTAGATCTGTTCCATCTGTCAAAAGAAAGAAAAGTTCAACACTCCTCATATCATCCACAAGAGAATGTGATCTGTTACGCTAAGATCGTGTGATGTGCACGCAATAAGCTTTAAATTTATACTCGTTATATTTATCCTAACTCCTAGCGAACCCGCAGTGTACGGGACGTTTGTAGTAGGGATAGTATTCCGAGGTCGAACACAAAGACTAAGGTGAAATCGAGTCAAACAATGATCAAAGATAGTGTGAATCTAGACTAAGATAAGATGAGGAACAAAGAAAATGGAAAACACAATGTTTTTGTTGGTTTTTGTGGTGATCAAACAAAGATCACAAGTCAAGCAAGATAATAAAACAACTAACAACTCAAGCTAGCAAACGACCAAGTAACACAAAGCACAAGTATATGATCAAGAGAGAAAAGTAGATTCTAGAGGTCACGATTTCCGGTTATGGCATCGGACTCAAGGTTCTAAATATTCTAAGGGCAAGCTACGGTGTTGGGGAAAGAGTGTTTCACTAATGGAAGCAATTACCGGGTAGGTCTCTCACTTCACTAATCTCGCATCAAACTCCTATTACCGGGTAGGTCTCAAGGGGTTAGAATAAGGAATTCCACACAAACTAGATACTACTTAAGTATCAAACCTCTCCTTACCGGGTAAGTCTCGGAAAAGTAAGTCTAAAGCAATAATCCTAGCACACTCGATCCAATAGCGGCTTATGAGGCTCACTACTACCTAGAATTCATCATCTAAGGTATCTAAGATCGGAAATCATCGGGTAGATCTCTTCCCTCACTTAGGTTGATAGCATTAGGTGATCCTAAGCTAAATTAGGCTTAATAAACACTAGGATTTAACAACCTAACACCCCAATCATACAGATTCATCATTTAAGGAGCAACAGAGAAGGAAATCGGGTGGATCATGGGGGAAATCGGCCGATTTACCTGATGAACAGGTCGATTTTCCCTTCTGTTGTGAGTTTCGTGCATACAAATCATCCTAAACTAGCATATAAGTCCATCCTATCATCACCCAAGCCATAACCATCAATCCATCACTCTAGAATCACAATAAACTAGCCAATAATATGCATATTAAGATCCAAAATCATCATACAAGCATACATGGTGTTCATAGATGGATAAGCAAGTAAAATCAATAAATCTCAACTAAATCCAAGTTGTAGAAAGACTTACAAACTCTTAAATGAAGATCCAAAACGTTCCTAACAATCCTTGCAATAGTTCTTCAATCCAAGACTCTAAAAATCACTCAAAACCTCACTATAACTCCTAGAATGGTGTTCTTCTTCTTCCTTCAATCCTTGAGAGCTTTTTTTCTCCTCCAATCTTTGCCTCCAATGGATGAGCTGTGAATGAGAGTGTGGGAGAGGAGAGATTCCAATATGCCTAGCAACAGCTTTGAAGGACCACTTATATTCTCCACCAAGAGCAAGGCCGGACAAGAGATCGTGGGACACGTGGCTTAAGCTGTCAAAGGCCCAAAAATCGACCCAGTAGGAATAAATCGGCCGATTTAGCTGCTTGTTGGTCCGATTTTCTTCAGCAGAAGAATGCTATGTTCGTCTAGCCATGAGTTGATCCATTGCTTGCACCAATAGTGGTCTTTGTGTCCTTTGTTGCTCCAATTATGCTCCTCCAAAGCTTTGGATGTGTACCATCATGAGGCTTGGCCCTCGAATGTATCGGTTAATGTCCAAAAGACCCCCGAAATACCTACAAAGCAACGCACAAGTCCGTGTAGACGTCTATTTCGACAAAATACGTGAATTGAGTGCAAATGTCGTGAATTAGTGCTAAACCGTGCATGAATGAGTGAGAAATCTATCTAAATGATTACCTAAACCTAAGTCATAAATCGTGTTATCATGATCCCATATCCAAATGGTGGAATTCAAACTAGATCTAAAGTGAATAATCTTTGTACCTTCTCCGCTTTTGTATCTCTTGTCGAGCCAAAGAACTATGTTCAAGCTCTTCAAGAACTTGATTGGATCATTTCCATACAAAATGAATTGAACGAATTTGAGAGAAATAAGGTATGGACTCTCACCTCAAAACCAAAACATCAATTAGTTATTGGCACGAAATGGGTCTTTCAAAACAAATTGGATGAAAGTGGCAAAGTCATACGAAATAAAGCACGACTTGTAGCACAAGGCTATAACCAAGAAGAAGGTATTGATTATGAGGAGAATTTTTCTCCAATTGCCAGGTTAGAAGCCATACGTATGCTACTTGCATTTGTATCTTTTATGAGCATAAAACTTTTTCAAATGGATGTTAAATGTGCTTTTCAAAACGGCTTCTTAGAAGAAGAAGTCTACGTTGCTCAACCTCCTGGTTTTGAAAATGATGAATTTCGATATCATGTTTTTTAAACTAGACAAAGCTCTCTACGGTCTTAAACAAGCTCCTCGAGCTTGGTATGAAAGGTTGTCTAAATATCTTCTTGAAAACAAATTCAAAAGAGGTTTGATTGATAAAATATTATTTATTAAAACCAAAGGCAACGACATTCTAGTAGTACAAATCTATGTTGATGATATATTATTCGGTGCTATTAATGATTCCCTGTGCAAGGAATATTTAGATATTATGTGCAGGGAATTTGAAATGAGCTTAATGGGGGAGCTAAATTTCATTCTTGGACTTCAATTTACACAAGCAAAGAAGGGAATTTTTCTCAACCGAAGCAAGTATACTAAAGACTTGCTTAAGAAGTACAAAATGGATCAATCTAAGGTTGCAAAGACTCCTATGAGTTCAACACTTTCGCTAGATCATGACAAGAATGGCAAAAGTGTAGTACAAAAGGAGTATCGACGTATGACCGGTTCATTACCGTATCTAACTACTAGTCGTCATGACATTATGTTTAGCGTGTACATGTGTGCAAGATTTCAAGCTGATCCTAAATAGTCACACTTGATATATGTGAAAAGAATCTTTCAGTATCTCAATGGCCCTAAGGATCTAGGGTTATGGTACCCACGTCAAAGCTTGTTTCATCTTGTTGGCTATTCAGATGCAGACTTTGTAAGTTATAAGGTCGATAGAAAAAGTACTTCTGGATGTTGCTAATTCTTAGGGTCATCCCTAATTAGTTGGCACTCCAAGAAGCAAAATTTTGTTGCCCTATCCACAGCTGAAGCTGAATACAAAGCTGCAGGAGCCTGTTGTGCACAAATTCTTTGGATTGCTCAACAACTTCGTGACCTTGGCTTTGACTTGAAAGGTATTCCAATAAAATGTGATAATACTAGTGATAATTCAATAACCAAAAATCTTGTGCAGCATTCAAGGACTAAGCATACTGATGTAAGGCATCACTTCATACGTGATCATGTAGCCCAATTGATTTTCTCAAGGGCCTTGAAATGAAATTCAAGGGCGTTAAAGGGTATATTATTTTTACGGATCTTTTAAGAATTCATATATTTTAGATATTTTAATTCTTAATATGTTTTTATGAGTTTTATTTGAAATTTTGAAAAAGATTTGGTTTTGTTTTATTGGTATTTAAAATTGGTCACTTAAAAGGCTTGATTTTCTCAAGATCTTGTTATATCACTATTAAAAAGGACCTATCTTTCCTACCTTTTTCATTCTTTAACAGAAACCCTATTTCAAAATCCCTTGCTTTCTCTCTCAAAACTGTCATCATGGCACCCATAAGCAAGAGATCTAAACCTCAAGATCCCAAAAAGAAAGTCGTCCACAATCCCTCATTTGCTAAAGAAGAAAAACCTTTTGAGGATTTGGATATATCTCAGACGACTGGTCTTCCCTCATCGTGGTTTATCAATTTTCAAGCTTATGGATCTTGGCTTGATGGTTTTCGCAATCGACCGCTCTGTATGTGTGATCTGGTGGACATTGATTTTCTTGATACCCTTAAGATTCCTTGAATGGACAAGCTAAAGAGTTCGATTATCTGAAAGTTATAAACCCTGTAGATTTTGCTTTTCCATGACTTATGAGACTATTCTATGTTAACCTCATCACAAAAAGGGACAAAGGATGTATCACTCTTGAATCCTCAATTAAAGGTACTCCGATTTCACTCACTTCTTCTATTTTAAGTGAGATATTTGGAATTCCTATAGATATTGTATTCAATCATCCATCAAGATCAGAGAGTGTTTGTATTGCTAAGGAGAAATTTCTGGTGTCGAATTCAACCTCTTGACAACTCACTCACATTTCTCTAACCTTAGAGGCTAAAATAGTTTTTACTATACTAGTTCGATGTATTGTTCCTCGTGCAAACACAAGAGAGCTGTTGACTGATCAATCTCTGGAATTAATTCATCTGCTTATGTCTGATTTGGACATAGATGCGCCTAATTTGATTCTCAACCATATGATACACTTTTTTAATTCTAAGCGACCTATTCCTCTTCCTTACAGAAATTTGTTGCCTAAGGTCTTTAATTATTATAAAATTGACACATCCTCCGAGGATAGATAGTCCATTTCTGGATAAATTGATGAGAACTGCTTAGAACGTTTGGGGATTGAAAAAACTTTTGTGGGAACATGGACTTTAAAAGGAGAAGGAACTACTCAAATTCCAATTGAAGAAGCTAAACCTTCTCCTACTCCAGAAATCAGGTTAGAAGGTTGTGAAAAAGAAATAGTTTGTCTGAGTCGTGAATTATCTGATTTTCAGTTTGACACCAAGAGGATAATGGATACAAATTTCGAGTTACTAGCTACCATAAATGCTAAAGTCAATGAAATGTATTCGATGAATGCACTTACACTGACTACAATGGGAAGTATTTTGCCCGTGCCTAAAGATGTAGCTCAACATACTCAAGAGAAAGTTGAGAATGTGTTGATGAATTGCAAAAGGCGTGTACAGAATAAATCAATTATGTATCCAACTCACGTTGAGTCATTGATTTTGCCAGTAGTTGAGTATGAAGTAGTTAAGCAGAGAATAGATGAATAAAAGAGAAGGCGTTTAGCACCTAAAATGGATGATTGACGCTATAAGAAATCCTCATCCAAAGGAAAAAGGAAGTTCCATTAGGAGAATTGAGCCTGCTGTTGTGAAAAATTCTTGATGTGGTTTTTGTTTGAAAAAAACTCTTTTGGGTCTGTAATCATTTTTTAAACTCTCGTACTTTGACTGTTTCCTCCTTGTTGAAAGACAAAGGGGGAGAAATGCATGATCCGACATTCGATATACTGCATTTTGCATTTTAGTTTTGATTTTCATATGCATTGCTAAACTAACAAATGCAGGTACGATAAAACATTTGTGTTGTCTTCCATCAAGGGGGAGATTGAAAACTCCACCTTGTTTATAATGTTGTACAGGTGTTGATGATGGAAGATTTAACACAACTGAAGTAGTTTGATACATTAAAAATGTATTGACTATATTCTATAGATGCTTGGTTGGTTTGAATTCAGTGTAGGAACTATCGAATGATTAAAAGGCCTTGATGTCAAGGGCCTTGAAGTATAACTCAAGGACACAAGGAAGAAAGTGTTACAAAGCGACACGATCTCAAAGGCCTTGGAGTTATATAGTTGCATGAAACAAGAATTCAAATGCAAAGAAGATTTTCCATGAACGATTTGCTTAACCGAAAGATTTCAGAGAAGATCTATTTTCAACAGAAGATTAGAGAATCTTTTCAAAAGATTTTCTAGAAACAAAAAGCGTCAAGATTTCTTCTCGTTCGGTTCAACAGAAAACGAGAAGATTAAGGATCTAGGGTTGGGACGTCTTCTCAGGAGTAGAAGATCTACAACGTCTACCTTATCTCAAAACAGGAAGCGATCTTCATGGAGAAGAAGATTCATCTTCAAACGGTCATCTCTACAATGGCTAGAAGACCTCTCCATAGAAGAGTATAGATGAAGATGATGGTCGAAGAAGAAAAATTTCACAAGCATGTACGGAAAACATCTTTACGCCTTCAAGCAACCGAAACATCTTCATTTGTTGTTTTTATTTCTCTCATTTACGCAAAAGCTTTATCCCCTTAAAGAGAGAAAACACAAGAGCTCCATTGGAAGATCTAAATAGTGTTATGCTAAAGTGTGTGTTACTCTGCGAAGTAACTAGGCTATTATAGTTAGGTTAAGAGTTTGAGCTAGATCGTAGCATTGACTACAGTGAGAGAAGAAGGGGAATTCTTCTAGTTTGTATCTAGGACGCTTTGTAGCTCATAATAGATAGTTAGATCCTAAGGCTATACCCTAGGACGGAGAGTAGGCTATTTAGAGCCGAACTTCGTAAACATATCCTCATGTCAATCTTTTCCATTCCGCACTATATTTTGCTATTGTGACTAACTTTGTTTTGTCGGAGCATGAAGTCAAGGTCCTTGAAAGTTGTTTCAAAATCCTTGAAATCAAAGTTTCACAAAGAGCACAGATTGGTATCAAGGCCCTTGAAAGGAGTTTCAAGGCCTTGAGATTTGGTTAGCGAAAAGTTCACATACTCTATTCAACCCCTCCTTCTAGAGTATCTTTTAACTTATTTATTTCACCTATCGGTTCTTCAGTGTAACGAGGATGATCGTCTCTGAGCGAGATGGACGATTTACCTCGAGGTTTTTCCAACAGATTCAGATTGCTTTGGGGACGAGTCTATGCATCACGGATGCGTTTCACCCCCAGACAGATGGTCAATCTGAGAGGTCCATGCAGACCCTGGAGGATATGCTGCGAGCTTGTGTGTTGGATTGGAGACAGGGGTGGTCTGATTACCTCTCACTCATTGAGTTCGCATACAACAACAACTGGCATGCATCTATTGGGAAGAGTCCTTATGAGGCACTGTATGGACGTAGGTGCCGCACACCTTTATGTTCGCATGAGCCTAGCAGTATCAGTGGGATAGCGCCAGAGTAGATTCAGGATAATATGGCTCGAGTAGCGCTGATCTGAGAGAGGATGCTAGCTGCACAAAGTCGCCAAAAGTCATAGGCAGAAAAGAGGCGTTGGCGTCTAGAGTTCAGAGTAGGAGCTCATGTCTAGTTCAAAGTATCTGCGATGTGTGGTGTCAGACGTTTTGGCATAAAGGGGAAGTTGTGTCCCTGATATGTCGGTCCTTTTGAGATACTGAATAGAGTTGGCAGGGCAGCCTACAGACTAGCTTTGCCTCCGAGGTTAGAGCCAGACCATACCTTTGTTGAGCATCCTATTGCAGTCCTAAAGCGAGGTGTGAGACGCCTGCGTTTGAAGGACATTCCTATGATGAGCATAGAGTGGTATAGACGTGGACCTGAGGAGGCTACATGGGAGACTGAGGATATTATCCAGAGGAACTATCCAGAGTTTTATGCCGAGATAGATGCACCTAGGGTCGATGAGTAGATCTTAAAGCTATCTTGGTGAGTATGTGCTTATGTGCTTATATGCCTTGATATATTTACTCCATGCTAGTGATCATGTGCTTTATGATCTTATTAGATCTTGCTATGCTAGCATGACGTATGTTATAGCTAGAAGTGATTACTCCCTCCATGCTATTTGAGTATGATATATATTTATAGCTGGAGATGGTTCTTTCCTCCATGTTATCTGAGTTGATTAGGATTTGGGTGGAGATGGTTCTTGTAAGAGTCTTAGTCCTTGGAGCCTAGGAGTCCTTGTTGAGCCTTAGGCTGATCCTGGCAGCCGCACCTGCGCACTACATGGGTAGTCCCTACGGCTAGGCGCCCCTACGCCTTGGGTGAGCTGCCCCTACGCCTTGGTTGAGCTGCCCCTGCGGCTCAATGTTGGTGCAACAGCTTTTGTTGACCTTTTGACTCGTGCTTTGCGGCTGGCTTCCTTTATAAACCTCCCTTTAGCTTCTTAGAGAGGGTTTCTTCATCCTCTTCAGCCCCATTTCCATCTTTACATTCTTCTTCTTCTTCATCTTCCTTTGAGCTTGTGAGAAGGTTTTGAGTGTTTGTTGAGGTTTTTTAGGCTTAGATGATCAAGAGCTTGTGGTTGAGAGTTGTTGTTGTTGTGTTAGAGTGGTGAGGTGTGTATAGGCTCCTGGTTGCAGCTTATGGTTTGCTGTGGTAAGCTCTTCTCCCCCATATTCTTTCTTCTTCTTCTTTGCTTCTTTCTTCCTCTTCTAGCTTAGGATCACAAGCGGAGCTTGTGTGGATCCTTTCATGGATGGTTTGATGATCATATATGTGTATATATGTATATGTGTTGATGTGGTGTGTTGAAGAAGTGAAGAGAGTAGAGAAAGGGATTGAAGAGAAGTCGGGACCAACTCGGTGCACAGTTGGCCGCCCCTGCGCCTGAACCTAGCCGCCTCTGCGCCTAGTACGTGAGCCGCCCCCGTGCCTTTAGTGAGCCGCCCCTGCGCCTCGCTGGTTCAGCTTGTGTTCCTTGCTTCTGTTTATACATACATTGTTGGTATGTCTTCCTTCGTTTCTTTCCTTTGGCCTTGGCTTAAATGTTGGCTAGGATAGCTTGGTTAGGATGAGTAGTATGATAGCGTTGTGCCTTAGGCAGTCGTGTTGATGTTGAGGTTATGCTATAGGCATATGTGAGCTTGTTATGGTCTTGAGGGTTAGATTGAAGTTGTAGGTTAATTTTGGTTATGGAGACGAGTCTCCTAACCCTTGCAATTTGTGATGTTGTGTGCCTTGCTATTGCAGGCGTTGATTTCTTCCCCAAGGGGAAGCTGTGACGTGGTATTAGATACGAGTATATGAGGTAAGTCCATAGGACTTACTTAGGGTCCAATTGTGAGTTTGTATGATTGTGATGGTTGTGTGTGCTCATATGATTGTGCATTTATAACCTAAACCGAACTAGGATGACCATTTCTTACTTTACACGGCCCAAGTGTATTATAACGGGTCGAGTTGTAGAGGAGATCACAGGAGGGGATGAGTGATGATCACCCCCATGTAAAAGTCCTGTGTTACATTGGATGGGACGGGGTCTTGAGGCTCCTCGTGTTGCAAAAGAAGTTGATTTAGTAATAGAATAACGTAAATGAAAGATAATGAATGAATGTGTGTGGCATTGCATGTATGAGATGTTGATGTGTGTTTGTGCTATTACTTTCATACTTATTCATTGTTGTAGCTAACGGTGTATACCGTGTTGTAGATGATCTGCAAGTTAGGAAGACTACAGAGTGAGCCAGGTGGTGTGATCAGCCGAGGACTTTTGTATATTAGGATGCGTGGGATATGGGATCTTTTGTATCAGATGTTTATGTTTGATGTTTTGTACTCGGCTCTGTGTTTGTAAACTCTTTTGATGTATCATATACAACATTTGTGTATTTGGTTTTAATCTACCTGTGCCTTGTTGTAAGATCCACTGAACTTGTTGTCAGGTTAGGGTCAGGATCCATTGTGAGATCCTGGCCCAATGTAACTCTCCAAGTCCCATGGATTTGGGGTGTTAGAGAGTTGGTATCAGAGCCTTAGGTTGACAACAATGACACTTGCTATCTGCAATAGTGGTAGAGTGGATAAATAAACAAAACCCACATGGGGTCTGACTTTTCAAAAGGTTTTGGTTTTAAAGCGATTACATATGTTTTGTGATAGTATGTACAGAAGCCATCACCCATCTAAGGACCTGGACAATATATAAATATATATATATACATATATATATATATATATATATATATATATATATATATATATATATATATATATATATATATATATATATATATATATATATATATATATATATATATATATATATATATCTTATGTGCTGATGTGTATGCATGTACTATAGAGTATTATATATATATATATATATCTATACATATGGCCTATATAGAACCTTATACGTTAGGTGTGCATACCCCGCAGATGGCTCGGTCTAGAGCGACTGTTGCACGCCGAGGTAGAGGCAAACCACCTCTTCCTCCTGGAGGGATAGGACAGGGACTAGCTCCCGCTGTAGATCCACTAGTGGTGGAGGAGGCTTTTGAGGAGGTAGTTGAGAGTGTAGTTCCAGCTACGAGGAGTGGTGGGTCCAGGAGACATCAGGCCCACCTAGGCCAGTCTGATGGCTCAGACCATGTCTCCATGGATGGACCAGAGTTTAGAGAGTATCTCAGACACTTTTAGGAGGCCATTAGAGCAGGCAGACGAGCCCCAAATCTACCAAGGAAAGAGGGATCATTTGAGAGATCCCATGGAGCTACTCAGGTGCCAGCAATGCCGGCACATGCTACTGAGGTTGCTCGAGTTGTAGAGGAGATCAGAGGGCCTCGACTAGATACATGGTTGAAGGCATTTCATCAGTAGGGAGTTCCACACTTCTCAAGAGAGATTGACTTAGAGACTAAGGTGTAGATTGGGCATGTAGACTCAGCTTTAGAGTCTATTTGATGCCATGAGGACAGATGGGTAGAGCTAGTACAGTCTCTATTCTGTGACCTGGCACACTAGTGATGGAGGATAGTTAGAGCAACAGTTACGAGTTACGATCAGATGAGGACTATGTTGAGGGAGCAGTTCTGCCCTGCGTCACTGAGGAGGGAGAAGTTGCAGGATTTCGTGGAGGCGGGTTTTGAGGATGTCCCATTACAGATGCTATTCGCCGCTTTCATACTGAGTTGGCACTGTTGGGTCCAGCTTCACCATTTGAGGACCAGCATGTATACCTATTCGCCCGTCGTTTGAGGGGGACCACACCCTCATACATGGTGGGATTTTATTGTGACTCATTGACAGACTACTAGGATCGGGCCTCTACCTATGAGAAAGAGAGAGCTGGCCAGATGAGGACTTCTCAGACTGGACGGTCTGAGAAGAGACCACGCACATCAACGACTGGTGTAGGAGCATCTGGATACGGCATGGTCAGATTCAAGGCCGCTCGAGTGTTCCAGTGTCTACACAGAATACTAGTAGAGGCTGGTAGTGTTACAACTGCGGGACCTATAGGCATATGAGGGCTGATTGCCCGAGGGCAACACTGACTTGCTTCTCCTGCAGGAAGCCAGGACACAGAGCTATGTTTTGCCGTCAGGGCAAGGCCTCCTCACAGCGGGGTTCTTCCCCTGCAGGTGCAGCAGGAGGTGGGTAGAAACCGCCTCAACATCAGACACAAGGACAACAGAGGGTCCCAAACACACCTGCTACTCAAGGGTCAGCTCTTGGACCGAGTAGAGGTAAAGGTAGAGAGGCTGGTACTAGTGATGCCCGAGGAGCTCGAGGCAGAGTTTTTGAGGTGAGGAGTGATGAGAAATCGCCACCACTAGTTTCTACAGGTACCGTTTTATTACATGGTTTACATATTAGAGTTTTATTTGATACGGGTGCTACGCATTCATTTATTTTTGTTGCTTGTGTTGAGCGTTTGAGTTTGTCTACCGTAGAGGGGGCACCCTTTAATATGGGGTTACCTGATGGTAGTAGGGTCAGAGGTACCCAGGAGATACGTAGTTATCCTCCACGCTTAGGGACTTGTGTGTTACTTTGACTTCTTAGTCATGCCTTTGATGCATGAAGAAGTCATATTAGGTACTGATTGGATGCATAAACACCGTGCGGTGTTAGATGTGGGTAAGAGAATTGTTACAGTCTCTACCGATATAGGTCCGATAGAGGTCTTCCGGGGTTGGGACCTTGGGAAGAAAGGATCTGTTATTAGTGCAGTACGAGCAGCTAGACTGATTGCACAGGGATGTGATGCCTTCTGGTGCTATGCCATTAAGTATGGAGAGAGTCCGTCTTTTGAGGATATACTAGTGGTCTGTGAGTTTACAGACGTATTTGCAGAGCCGTCTAACTTGCCACCTCAAAGGATTGTAGATTTTGGCATTGACTTAGAGCTTGATACGAGACCCATCTCGAAGGCCCCATATCGTATGACACTTGTCGAGATGTTGGAGTTGAAGTAGCACCTCGAGGAGTTGGCTGAGAAGGCCTCATACGCCCTAGCGTTTAACCCTGGGGTGCACCTGTCCTCTTCGTGTGGAAGAAGGACGGATCGTTGAGACTTTGTATAGATTACAAATTTCTGAACAAGGTGACCATCAAGAACAAGTATCCACTACCTCGTATTGATGATCTACTCGATCAGCTTCAGGGAGCGACGATCTTCTCCCGGATCGACTTGCGTTCAGGATATCACCAGCTGAGGGTGAAAGACCAGGACGTGCATAGGACGGCATTTCGTACCCGTTATGGACACTACGAGTTTGTAGTGATGCCATTTGGGCTGACGAATGCCCCAGCAGTTTTCATGGAGTTGACGAACAAAATCTTCATCGACTTCCTACATCAGTTTGTGGTAGTGTTTATTGATGACATTTTGGTATACTCTCGTAGCAGAGAGGAGCATGTCGGTCATCTGAGGACAGTTTTACAGATTTTGAGGGATAGAGAGTTGTACACCAAGCTCTATAAGTGTGAGTTATGGATGTTTTAGGTTGCTTTCCTTTGGCATATCGTCTCCGCCGACGGGATTATGGTAGATCCGGCGAAGATCGAGTCTGTTGCTGCATGGACGACAACGACGAACGTCAAGGAAGTGCGTAGTCTTCTTGGCCTAGCCGGTTACTACATGCGCTTTCTGGAGGGATTTTCTATGATTGCCCGTCCACTGACGAGTCTTTTGAGGAAGACTACTAGATTTGTGTGGACTGACCAGTGTGCTCAAATTTTTGAGGAGTTGAAGAGGCGTTTGATTCTGATCCTTTCTTGGTACAGCTAGAGGATTCTGATAACTTTGTGGTCTATAGTGACGCATCCAAGCTAGGCTTGGGATGTGTATTGATGCAGAGAGGCAGAGTAATTGCATATGCGTCTCGACAGCTGAAGACGTATGAGGAGAACCGCCCGACTCATGATCTGGAGTTGGCAGTGGTAGTTCATTCTTTGAAGATCTGGAGACATTATCTGTTTGGTGCTACATGTAAGATCTTCACAGACCATAAGAGTCTGAAGTACATTTTCATGCAGCGGGAATTGCTTAACCGCCAGCATCGGTCGTTGAGTTGATCAAGGACTTTGACCTTGATATTTTGTATCATCCTCGCAAGGCGAATGTGGTAGCTGACGTCTTGAGTAGGAAGATGCCTCGAGAGAAGGCGATTGCCCGACTGACTATACAACCTCAACTTCAGAGGGATCTAGCCTGGCTAGAGATGGACATCCAGTTTCCTGATGAGGATGCCCAATTTTTTACTTAAGAGGTTCTACATGGTATGTTGGATGAGATCCAACAGAAGTAGAGGACCTGCCCGACCTTGACGAGGATTAGAGAGAGGATGTCTCGTGGGGAGGCCCCACATTTCTCCATTGGAGCAGATGGACTTATGAGGCGACATGACCGTATCTGTGTCCCTGCAGACGTAGAGCTGAGACAGCGGATCTTATAGGAGGCTCACTGTACACCTTACTCAGTATACGTAGGTACGAGTAAGATGTATCATGATGTGAGACGCTCATATTGGTGGGGAGGGCTGAAGGCCAACGTAGCCAGATTTGTGGCTTAGTGTGCGACCTGTCAGCAAGTCAAGATAGAGCATTTCCAACCTGGAGGTGAGCTCCATCCACTTCCAGTGCCACAGTGGAAGTGGGAGGACGTCTCCATGGATTTCGTGACCGGGTTGAGGACTAGTAAGAGCTTTGATGTCATCTGGGTGATTGTTGACAGACTGACGAAGACGACACGTTTCATTCCTATCAGAGAGACGTGGCCAGTGAGCAGATTAGCCGAGGAATACACTAGACAGATAGTGAGATGTTCGCTCCAAATGGTGTGTGCAAGCTTTAAATTTATATCCCAAGAAATATGCTTAAAACAAGGATGCGAACCCGTAGTGTACGGATCAATTATAGTAAAAGCAAGAATTTTGGGGTGTCGATCTTAGGGACTTAGGTGAAACAAAGCAGGTATAGGTAGTCAATGCAACTAATAACCACAAAAGCAATTAAAACAATCAAAGATGATGTAAAAGTCAAGTAAGGGGAAATGCGGATTCTAGAGATTAGAGCATCTAGTTGTGGTTCCGACTCAAGATCTCAAAGGATAACGCGGACAAAGCTGAGGTTTTGTAAAGGGAAGGTGTTTCTAAGGTAGGAATAGATTACCGGGTAAGTCTCACTACTCACTATCCCAAACCAAAGCTCCTATTACCGGGTAAGTCTCAAGGTACTAAGCAAAGGAACTATAATCTCAAACCAACACACAACCCAAGGGGATAGAATCAACCTTTACCGGGTAGGTCTCAGGCTAACTCACAAATATGGGATGAAGGCACACTCAAACCCCAATAAAGGATAAACCTTTATTACCTACACTCATGATCTTAGGTAAACAAACAAAGGAATCACTGGGTAAGTCTCATCCTAGGCTTGCATTGAACCAGGAAAGGTGTAATAAGGATATGATTTGGCAAACTAGAACTCTTAACTTTAGATAAGGTTTAGGAAAATGTCACCTTGTTCAGTCAGATCCCACCCCGGCGGAGATGTTCATCGACTGATCAAGATCATTCGATCATCGTCTTTCCAAAAACTTTCAGCCAATCACCCTAGAACCGCATAAGAAACTTAGCCAAAAATTATCATGACAACAATAATCAATTTAAAGGAAAAGGAATCAATATCCGAACAAGAAAACCTTAAGAAAAAGGTCTCAATAAATGAATCAAATAACAAACAAATTGCGTTCCTAAAGTCACAAATCAGCAAAGACAATAAACCAAAAAGACAATCTAAGAAAGTCTTACAAACTCCTTCAAAAGCTATCTATAACTATGATTTTCTTCCTTCCGTGAACATCAATCTTCAATACTTCCTTCAATTCTTCCCTCAAACTCTAAGAAAATACTCCAAAAATCTCTTGATCCGAAGATATCAAGGATCCATAGATGGTTGAATTGTAGAAAATCCAACCCTTTATATAGGAGAGTTATCTTTCAAAGATAAAATATCTTAAATAGATAATTTTCTATAAAATATATATCTCTCTCTCAAAATAAATCAATCAAAAATCATATCTTTCTTCCAGAAATCCAACCCAAAAATATAAGATATCTTCTTTCCAAAATAAAAGATCTCAACCAAAAATATAGATCTCGCCGCGGAAGGGTGTTCGCCTCGGTCGGGACGCTCCTCAAGATTACCTCGGTCGATGTGACACTGTAGCTGACCGAGGTGAATCTCAACTGAATTTGAAATCTCTCGAATCTGGTCCAAAGTAAATCTTCTTAATCATTTTTATGCTTCCTGAGGTCTTCCTTAAGCTTCAGAATGTAGCTCCAATGACTCCTTAGCTCCTTAGCTCCATTTTAGTCCAAAACGTGTCATTTTACCTACAATTACAACGAAACTAGGTGTAGACCTCGATTCCGACAATGGTAGATGAAACAACAATATAATCACATAATATACATCCATACATGCAGATTTATGAAGATAAAACGTCTAAACTAGCCCCAAACAACAATATAATCACATAATATACATCCATAGATGAAACAACAACATAATCACATAATATACATCCATACATGATTGATTTCGATAAATATAATCACATAATATACATCCATACATACTATCAAACTACCCCATACTTGTCCCTTGCTTGTCCCCAAGCAAGTTCCAAATCTTAGATTCAAGATAGAATGGATTATAGGTCAGAAAAATTAATGAAAATCATTTTAAAACATTTTTGGTGGTGTGCTCCTCTCATAGATCACTCTAAGAGAATGATTCATGACAAATAAAATCAAGACATGATCAAAACATTTTATAGATATAAGAAAGTTGTTCATCTTTGCATAAAATCATAGAATGCATAATAAATCATATTTATCGAAATCAATCATGTATAATCTAGTTTAAACCACCAAGTTAATCAACAAGCTCGAAGTCTCAAGGACTTCCAAAAGAGGTCAAGAAACGTGTAAGGGTGGGACGTATAAAGGGTATGTGGTGGTAGAATCCGGGGAAAGGATCATATTCCACTTTCTTTGAATCTCAACATCTTCCACCAATAAGCTTTGCTTATTTTACTTTACTTTTTGGGATGCATGGACAGAGGTGCACAATAACCAAAGCCTAGGAGATCAGCTATCATCAATTTCTAGAGATGCCTCAAACCCTTGATGCACATACCATGACCCGTTAGGAATATCGCTCAATCCAACTTTGGCAAGACACAAACACCCAACAATGTGAATGGTGTCAAGTTACTCATCATCATGATTGACTTCCCCAAACCTATTTGTTTCTTTCTAACACTTTCAGCCAAGATCTCAACCTCACTTTCACTTGCTTTTCTTTGCTTGCATGCTTCCAAATTCCCGGATAGGTAAAGGGAGGCACATATGTATATGAGGGGCTAAAGCATGATCAAGAAGAAGAAGAGGAGAGAATGAATTGCCTTAATTATCCCACAAAGAATGTGATAGAACTCATCATGTGGTGTCAACCTTCGAATCCAACATAATTTTGATAAAAACAAAGTATTAAACATGCTAAAACTTCAAACAAAGCATTTTGCAACTTAAACATATCATAAAATATTTCGAGCATATAAATATTTCAAAACCAATCTACAAACAAAATCATCAATGAGGTCATATCAAGAGAAGAAGCACAAAATCGTTTCAAAAAACTCTTAGTTAAGAACCTACCTCCCTCGAGGTGTTCTGACGTCATCCGAGGTGTGTACCTTGTCCAGTCAAGAACATCCCGGTCGAGGTAAATAAAATTTTTTTTAAACCAGTTTTCGACATTTTTCAAACAAAAACCTGTATGCATGCATGTAATGGCAGATAAACACATAGAGCCAAGTAAACAGAATAGGATCATAAATATCCGTGAAGTCATACAAGCATACACACATAATGTCAAATCATACATCCAAATACCCCATACTTGGGACACATTATCCCAATGGGTCAAATAAAAGTCAACGGAAATAAAGTACTCACCGGATCTAGCTGAACTGCATAATAAATAAAGAAAAGAAGATCCATGGAGCACTAATCCTCGTCAGCTGGCGGTGGTGGTGGATGTGGAACATATGGGATGTAGGGGTGCTGGGATGGATCAAATGGATACCCCATCATCTGCTGGAACTGAATCTCCATCATCCGCTGCTGGTAATGCTGGCACTCTCTAATCTGATGCATCCAACCGTCAGTGTGTCGGCGCTCATCAGCAAGGCGCTGGGACATATCCACTGTCATAGCAGCATAGGAGTCGATCATCTCATCAGCCAGCTCGTCGATCCGTCGGTGAGCCTCGGGATCTCTGTGCCTGCGGACTGTGCGCCAAGCTGGTCGTGGTGGTGGTCCTGCCTCCTCATCTGTTGTTGTTCGCCCTAAAACGTGCGTGCAAATAAGTTTTAATTTATGAAACTAGAATAAAAGCAAGAAGACCAGCAGTGTACGGATCGGCGTAGATTAGCAAGTATTCCAGAGTATCGAACTCAGGGAATTGGTGAAACAAAACCAGTTTCAAGTAATCAAGCAATCAAAAGTATGGAAGCTTTGCAAATATTGGGGAAAACAGCAACCCCAAAGATCCAGGAATCAAACTGTGGCAATCGATTCAAGATATACTATAGATGTAAAGACAGAGTTGAAAATTGCAAAGGTATACTAAAGCAAGGTAATGTACGGCGAAGATCCAAAACCTTATATGTCTAACCCAAAGACTCTCTCTATAAAGGTTCTTGAGGCTGCAGTATAGAAAGGATCTAAAGGTAAATATTGATCTCAAATACACATGCCCAAACCAAAGAATCAAAGATAGACTAAAACGGTTAAGGTTGTGACACTCGGAACCGAAATGGAGGATGTTGAGTCTCACTACTACCTAGGAAAGGCAAGCCAAGGCTAGGTTAAATCTAATCTTTAACTTTGGATCAAAGCAAAAGAAAAGTTCGTAAACCAGGAGAAATCACGGCAAGATCTTGAGAATCACGGCCGTGGAAACCAAGAACAACCCGTGATTTAGGGTGTCGACGATGTTTCTCACACACTTAGGGTCCAATCAAGTTACAATCGATCTATCATCATCTAAGCCACAACTATCAACCCTTCACCTTAGAATTGCTAAAGGGTTTTAGCCAACAATCATTGTCATGATATCAATAATCAAATTAAGAAGAATGAAAGATGAAAACCCTCGAAAACTCAAATAAAAATTAAAGTCAATCTCGAAATCCAAGCACAAAGTATTATGTTTATGAATTTAGAAGAATAGGAATAGAAACCCTCACAAAGATCTAGAGAAGTCACAAAGAACGGGATGTCAATCCGTCCTTCAATGAAAACCCTAAGATATCTCCAAAAGTACACAATCTCCGAATATACGTCCTTCACGAATCTCCAATCCTTAAGGTCGAAATGAAACCTTAAGGCCGTCTCCAAACTCTCTAAACGGAACTCTAAAGAGCGGTAAGCGAGGATAAGCGAGAGTAAGCGAGCGTCCTAAAAACTCCTTTCTCAAGCCTTTTTATAGGGCGATGTAGGGTTACGAGAACGCCCAATGACGTGGCTGACGTGGCAAAATATAACACGTCACAGAATCACCAAAATCACGGTCATGAACAACTTTCCACGACCGTAATTTAAGGTGTGGAACAAGATTACGGTGCCATATGATTTCCACGGTCGTGGTTAGACCGTGTAACTCTCTGTAGTGCTCCAAACTCACTTCCACGATCATGTTGCTAGATCCACGGCCGTAATTTAGAGCGTGGACTTCAAAACTCACTTCCACGGCCGTAATTTAGGGCGTGGTTCTTCTAACTCCTTGTTTTTTCCTTAGGTTCGTGACATGCTTCATCCATGCTCCTTCCTTGGCCTCTCCAATGCATCTCCTTGCCATCAAGCATGGTCGAACACTCCTTTCCTTCCTTATTTTGCTCCAATCCAAGCTTTATTCACCTAAAAACAAAACGAAGCTAGTGTAGATCTCTATATCGACAAAGTGGGTGAACTAGCTCACAATTGCTTCAAAATCATATCTAAGAACACTAGAAAAAGGGAAAAACAACTAAAACAAGTGCCTAAAATATAGTCATATTTCATGCTAACAAAATACCTCCATACTTGTCACTTGCTTGTCCCCAAGCAACGTTTTTAAAAGCTTAGAACATAAGGTAGTATGAAATATGAATGCAAAACAAAAACACACAATATTTTTGGTTGGTGTGCTTCTAGTCAACCGATCATCCTCAAACCTTGTTTCATTCATCCTTGAAAACGTTTATATACACAAACCAAAATATGCAAAGCAAAGAAACTTCATAAATTGCAAATACTTCTAGACAAACATCATAACCTTCAAGTATTGTCAAAATCAAGCATGTGAAACTTCAATTTAGATCACCAAGTCAAATAACACTCTTATGATCTCAAGGACTTTCAAATAAGGTCAAGAATGCGGAAAAAGTGGAAAACTTGTAAAGGAATGTGGTGTACGAATCAGGGAAAAAGGACAACACAAACTCTCTTATTTTTACCATTTGAACTTCCACCAACGTAGAGCTTCGATCTAGACTTTTTGCACATAATTTTGCGACTTTACTTTTGCAGTTATGGACAACTGTGCACAATAACCGAAGCCTAGGAGATTGGCGTTTCGCAATTTCAAGATGCCTCAAACCCTTGATGCACATACCACAATCCGTTAGGAATATCGCTCAATCCGACTTTGGCAAGACACAAACACCCGGCTATGTGAATGGTGCGGTGTTACTCATCGTCATGATTGACTTCCCCAAACCTAGAATTTTCCTACACTTCGAAAACAATTGCTTTCATGGCCCTCCCATATCAAGCATGCCAAATTAACTCTTCCTAAATCCCGGATAGGTAATGGAGGCAATTATTTCATTGAGGGGCTAAATGATCAAAGAAAGAAGTAAGAAAAACGAGGTGCCTTAATCATTTCATAAAGAAGTATAAGAACCTATATTGTTATTTCAACCTTTGTTTCTCAATATGATTTAGATAAAACCTTCACATTATGGAATTTGCAAGAAAGGATAAACAACATACTAAATCTCTTCACAATTCACAATTCAATTTAAGCATACAATTGTCATCAAAAACTCATCCGACAAGTAGTTTTCATCATAGAAATCATCTCTAATATTAGAAGCACAAATATTTTTAAAAGTTTCAAAATTTTATGGATTTTTCAAAGCCTTTTTCATGCAATGCAATAATGAAACATGTGACAATGAAAGGGAAACATGCAAGTGTTCATACTCATGCAAAGGAAAGTGAGTAGAGTTATTACAAACGATAGTCACACCCCACCCCATACCTGAAACATACATTGTCCTCAATGTTTAAACGAAATAAAGAAAAGAAAGAAAAGAAAAAAAAACTCACTAATGGCGGTGCGGTGGCTCAATCCAGCGGTCAATCATCGTCATCACTGTGGAGGAGGCGGTGGTGGATACATGTTCGCTCCTAAGCGTGCGTGCAAATAAGCTTTAAATTTATAAGACTAGAATCAAGCAAGCGAACCCGCAGTGTACGGATCGGCGTAGTAAAGCAAGAATTCCAGAGTGTCGAACTCATGGATTTGGGGGGAACAAATTCAGTTCGCAAATCGTCAAGCAAGTAAATGTAATAAGCTTTGCAAATATTGGGAAAACAACAACCCTAAAGATCCAGGTATCAAATTGTGGCAATCGATTTAAGATATACTAAAGAATTAAGGACAGAGTTAAGAGTTGCAAAGGTAAGCTAAGGTAAAGCGATGTACCATGAAGTGCCAAGGCTCTATATGACTTATCTAAAGACACTTCCTATAAAGGTTATTGAGAGTTCAGTATAGAAAGGATCTATGGACAAGAATTAACCTCAAATACCCAAACTTGTAACCCAAGGATCAAAACTAACTAAAACAATTAAGGTTGTGACACTCGAAATCGAAATAGAGGGTGATGAGTCTCACTACTACCTATAAAAGGATAGACCAAAACTAGATTAAAGCTAATCTTTAACCTTGGATCAAAGTAAAAGCAAAGTTCGTAAACTAGGGTAAATCACGGGCAGATCTTGAGTTCCACGGCCGTGGAAGTCCAAGAACATACCGTGATCTTGGTTGTCGACGAGATCTCTCTAACTCTCAAGGTCTAAACAAATTACGATCGATCTATCATCATCTAAGCCACAACCATCAACCCTTCACCTTAGAATTGCTAAAGGGTTTTAACCAATAACCATTGTCATGATATCAAAAATAATTTT
Source organism: Fagopyrum esculentum (assembly GCA_033239045.1). Classification (NCBI taxonomy): domain Eukaryota; kingdom Viridiplantae; phylum Streptophyta; class Magnoliopsida; order Caryophyllales; family Polygonaceae; genus Fagopyrum; species Fagopyrum esculentum. The sequence continues at coordinate 86,833,694 of BSUD01000001.1, forward strand.
AAGAAGAATGAAAGATGAAAACCCTCGGAAACTCAAATATAACTCAAATTCAATCTGAAATCCAAAGCACAAACTGGAATACTCAATAGATTCAGAATATAACACAAAATCTCACAATAACCTAGGGTAAATATGAAGGTCAGGTTGTCAATCCATCTTCAATAACTAACCCTAAGAAAAAGGTAAAAACCTTCGGCGATCTTCAATCCGCCCTAGGCAAGAATATTCCAAGCAAGGTAAGCGGCCGTCACGTCTCCGCGAGATCCAACGCCAATGTCCCGGGAATAGGTCGTAAGCGTCGATTTCCAAAACTCTCTTCTCTGATCTTTCTATAAGACGGGGTAAAAGTAACCGTCCCGGCCCATCACGTGAATAACGTGGTAAATGAAGACTTGTTAAAAGATCGCCTAAATCACGGTCTTAAGGGATTCCACGGCCGTGGTTTAGGGCGTGGAATTAGATTACGGTGTCTCTCATCTTCCACGACCGTACTTTAGGCCGTGTAACTCACTGGAATACTCCACGCTCATGATGACAAGATCCACGGCCGTGGTTTAGGGGGTGGACTCGTCTACGGCCGTATTTTAGGGCGTGGAAGCGTAGATTGCTTGTGGTTTCCTTTGTTTCGTGACATTCTCCATCTTAGCTCCTTCTTTGGCTTCCTTGATGTGTTCCTAATCCTTGGATATGCTCAAATCCTCTCTTATCTCTCTCAAATGGTCCGGTTTCAGCTCTTATTCACCTATAATCAACATAAAGCTAATGTAGACCTCCATATCGGAAATATAGGTAAAAAAGCTAACAAATGCTTCAATGCCTTATCTATGAACACAACAATGAATGAAAAATGACTAGAATAAGTGCCTATAATGTCGCAATATTTCATGCTAACAAAATACCCCATACTTGTCACTTGCTTGTCCCCAAGCAAGGTTTTCGAATAACATTATTTTGATCTTAAGGACTTCTAGGTAAGGTCTAGAATGCAGAAGGGAGGGAAACTTATAAAGGATGTGGTGCATGAATCCGGGAAAGTGGACAACCAAACTCTTTTTTTTCTTTTTATTTTGCTTTGCAACACCATCAACTTTGATCTTTGCTCTTTTCTACTTTTGGAGTTATGGACAGTGGCGCACAAAAACCGAAGCCTAGGAGATTGGCGTTTTCCGATTTCGAGATGCCTCAAACCTTTGATGCACATACCATAATCCGCTAGGAATATCGCTCAATCCGACTTTGGCAAGACACAAACACCAGGCTATGTGAATGGTGCTAAGTTACTCATCTTCATGATTTACTTCCCAAACCTATTAATTATATTCTTTGAATGCAAACAATTGCTTTCATGGCCCTCCCACATCAAACATGCCAAAACACAACTCCTCCAAATTCCCGGATAGGTAAGGGAGGCAATTATTTCATTGAGGGGCTAAATGAACAATGAAAGGAGAAAGAAAGGTCGAATTGCCTTAATCATTTCATAAAGAAGTATAAGAACTCATCATGTGATTTCAACCTCTATTTCTCAATATGATTTAGGTAAAACTCTTCACATTATGAAACTTGCAAGAAAGGATAATCAACACATTCAATTCCTTTTCAATTCATTATTCATTTAGGCATACAATTGTCATCTAAAGTTCAATCCGCACGTAGTAACTATCATATAAATCATCTCAACTCTTAGAAGCACAAAACCTTTATAGAATTTTTCAAAATTTTTCACATTTTTATGGGTTTTTCAAAACTTTTTCATGCAATGCAATAATGAAACGTGTGACTATGAAATGAAACATGCAAAGTGTCATCGATCAAGGCAAGCAAATGTAGTAGAGTTATTACAACACATAGTCACACCCCACCCCATACTTAAGACAAACATTGTCCTCAATGTTTAAAAAGAAATAAGGAAAAGAAAGAAAAGAAAAATGAACTCACTATACGACGGTGGGGCGGCTGAAACTGTCAATCGGCATAACTCATCACTGCGGTGGAGGCGGTGGTGGAAACGGGTAGAAGTCGGAGCTGAAGTTCCGCCCAAACTGCCGGCGGTAGATATCCCTCATCATCCGGTCATGCTCATCAGCCCGTACCTCCCGACCGTCCTGGCGGATCTCCAAATTGCCGACTCTCCTTGAAAGGTTGGTAGCCCACTCCGGTAGCTGCTCATACCATGTTGGTGCCTCGCCGTACCATGCAGGTGCATCCTGTGGGGCCGGTGCTGCTGGTTGCTGTGCATACCATAGTGGTGGAGCTCCCATCCACTCTGGTTGTGCTCCATACCAAGCGGGAGGAGTATCCATCAATGTCGGTCTCTCGCTCACACTAGCACGGCGAGAGGAAGAAGCACCGGAAGGTCTAGAAGGGCGGGGAGACTATCTAGGTAGGTCCGGGAAGATGTCCGGCTGATCCGGAAAGGTACCAAAATTCTGCTCATCACCTCCTCCTATATCCTCATCAACATCAGCAGCTGGAATCTCATCGGGGATGTAGGGAGGTGCTGCTAACCTATTTGCATGCATAGCAGCAAATGTCTCCTTCCAATTATGGCATCCACCCATAATGGAATACTCGGGAAGCCATGGAATGCCTCTACCTCCTCTATCCTCCCATGGCATAGAAGCAGTAGGTGGACCTCGGTGTCTAGGAAAGATCATACCCCTAGTCATAAGCCTCTTGAGACCCAAAGGTCTCGCCGTTATCCTAGTGCATGCGGAGCAATCAATCCCGAGTTGCGTAGCTATGTGGGTAACCATCCCACCATACTCAATGTTCCCGGCTCTCTTGTTCTTAAGCTTACTAATGGTGGAGGCTAAGAGGGTGGCACAATCGGCGGGTCTACCGTGCAGCATAGCGTAAAGAAAGAACAGCTCATCGGTCTTAATCTTTTGGGGGTCTCGGTCCTAGGGAATAGGCACTCGGAAAGGACCCTATGAGCTATCTTCAAGGCGATATGGTAGATGAGCTTAGCCTTGGTGTCAGCTGGCTGTCAGCGGTCCTCGCTAGCGTATATTATAGCTATTTCCTCCCAAAAGTCCTTAGCATATACACCGCTAGGGAAACGACCGTTAAAGGTCTCATGGAACCCAAAGAAGGCTCCAAACTGATGGATGGAGAACTCAAAGTCCGTCTCCATCAATCTAAAGGATACCGTCCTATCGACGTGGCTATGCTCTAAGGAAATAACAAACTCCCTCGTAATCTCCTCATATTCATCCGCTCTAATAGCGGGGAAAACAATCAGTCCGGCTCTATCCAAGTGTAACACCCCAAATTCTGAGAACTCGGGGAGCTACTGGTTTGGACCTCACAATGGGTCCCGACCTTAGTTTGACAACAATTTAACTTGGATCTTACAACAAGGCACAAAAGTATTTAAAACATTTGAAAACTTTAAACAATATATACATGAAGAATATATATCAGCCTTACAAAGCAAAGGTACCAAAACGACACATAAGAAGAACAGAAGACATCCCGTCCCCAACTAAATGAGTACGTGGACCCGGCTGACCATTCCCTCCGGATCTCTCTACAACTGTCTTAACCTGCAAGGCATCTACAAGCGGTATAAAACCGTTAGCTAACATTCTATGCATAAGTATAAAGGTAAAAGCACAATCACACATCATACACAATCAACATGCAACACTCAATCCTTTTATTATCTTTAATTAGGTTATAGGTCATTACTAATGATACTTATTTTGTGACACGAGGGATTCCCAAACCTCGCCCCTGTCCCCGTTTACCAACGCGGAATGGTAATAATGCATCTGACCGTCTACCGGACTGGGCTGGTCGCAGGAAACCTCCTAGACTCTCGCAAGAGCTAGGCAGATGATGTCACGACCCGTTATCATACACTTGGGTCAATTACGTAAATAATAAAGTCGGCCTAATCCGGATTTTCGTTGTTTATCATAACTAACAAACACCACTCATACACATTACACTCATACAAGAAGCCAGCTAAGTAAGTCCGTGGACTTACCATAATCAAATCTCGACTCTCTTAATCACCACTCATCGGTAACTGTATGAATTCAGCAGCCTGTCAAAGGAGGCAAGTGTGTCAGCACACTTTCTAGGTAATTAGAAGTCTAAGACTTCTAAGATAGTAGGTCTTATTAGAACGGAATTGATTACAATATTAATATATGGTAAAATGACTATTATACCCTTGGTCCCGAAACTTCTAAAAATTTCATAATTTATGTTTAAACTCTTATTTGAGACTAACTAACCATATTCTACTCCCTAGGATGATTTTAGGTAACAACTAGAAAAACCACCCATTTTCTATTTCTCGAAAAGTCACTAAAATCCAACTACAGCTTCAAATATAAAATTCGAATAATCTTATAAAAATTCCGAAATAATTACCTAGGTCATCTATGATATCCTATCTACTCATAGGAGAAAGAATTTCTTAAAACTGTTAAAGCATCGCTTCTACAAAAAATTTCTAAAGTTGGGTACAACACTTAACAAGCAGCACATTGTCTTAACTTTGAAAAATCATAACTCCTAAACTACTCGCTGGATTTATCCCAAATTTTGATATGTTCTACTATTAAATCTTATCTCTAATATATCCAAAATTCAGACGCAAAGGAGATCAAAATCCTATTTAAAACTATCTCACAAAACCGAATTTCAGCACAACAGAAAAACTGCTTACGACTCCATCTTATAAAAATCATAAATCTCAAACCACTCGCTGGATTCCTCTCAAATTTTAATATGTTCTACAACAATATGTCAACCATATCATATCCAAAATTCAAGTCCAACGGAGATCAAGAGCTTATTCAAAACCATCTCACAAAACAGCATCACTTGCTGTTTTCCCCAACACTCAGCACATATATAAAAACGTCAACTTTGAAACACAATAACTCTCAAACCGTAACTCCGATTCTTCCAAAATTTTAATATGATCTACAACAAGATGTCAACTATATCATATCAAAAATTCGATGGTGGATCTTCAATATAACCCCTGAACATTGGTCTACAATATTGACAGTTTTCAACTTCTCAAAACAAAAGAAAACTCTATTATTTACGGCTGATTTGTTTCTACAATTTTTTTCTCACCCTCTTCTAACCCAAACTAATTATTGATCTCAATGATCTAAGTTCATCAGCAGCACATAGTACCCTTTAACTTATTAACTTACAAATGATACGCATTCAAGGGAGGGAGAAGAGATCTAGTTACCCCTTGTTGAGACCTTGATTGCAACTTAGTAAAGATTCTGGTGATGGGGAAGGCTTTCGATCTGTAAAACAGCAGGGATGGAATATCAACTTTTGCCCAATGTGTGATTGAATAGAAAGAGGACAATTGGGGAGTGAGAGACCAACCGAACGTATGCAAAAACATATGCAGCAGCTCCTGGAGTCCAAGTGCACCGAAGAGGCTGCTGATGTGTAATGTTGGTGCTTCAATGGGGCTGCTGCTGTGCAATGTTGGTGCTTCAATGGGGCTGCTGCTGTGCAATGTTGGTACTTCAATGGGGCTGCTGAGATATGCGTCAATACAGAAGAAGGGGAGGAGAGGTTTACGTGCATATGGAAGCAAAGACGTTGCAACTCCTTTTCTGGCGTGAATGTAGGGCTGTTTCAGCTGCGTATTTGCCTCATTTATTCACTGCTGTTACGTGATATAGGGAAGGGAAAGAGCTGCTGTATCAACGTAGAAGATAGGGCAGTAACTCATGGAGTTCTGGGCTGGAATTAACACTCTTTTGGGCTGCCGCAAGCCTCATTAAGCAGCTGAGTGTGTGGGCTGCTGAAGGTGTGATTGCTGGGCCTCCTGGGCTACTTGATCAGCCAGCAAAGGTTAAGGTAAGGGCTGGGAATAATCAATCCAATTAAGAAACAATGGGCTGAAATATGGCAAGAAATAAGTGGGCTGAAAGTTTGTCAAAACTTGTCAAAAACTCGTCATGGCCTTGTCAGGCCCATGCATGTCCTTGTCACAGATTTGTCGGGCTTTGTCATGGCCTCGTCTCAGCTTAGTCATGGCCTCGTCACAGCTTGTCATGATCTCGTCACAGCTTGTCATCGATAAGAATGAATTATAATAACTAGGGTTTAATATAAATCTATCATTTTATGTGAATTATATTCTACATAAAATAATAAATAATTATAAGAATTAGAGCTTGATAAAATTTTATCATTTTATGTGAATTAAATTCTACATAAAATAATAAAATTTGTGAAGAAAGAAGTACTAGATAGAATGGGAAACCGTCAACGGTTTTAATTCCGAATTAAACGGAATAAAAATTCCGGATATTACACAAGAGCCATGTCAAATCATTCACTACATTAAGTGGCTCCAACTCCTCAAGCAAGAGGTATCTAGGTCCTATGACCGGTCTCTCCTCGATCTTTTCTAAAGCATCGAGATAGTTTGGGTGAATGGTTGGGATTCTAGGGCGTGGAGGTGATGGTGGTTCACTAGGAGGGGTTTGGGAAGAAGAGGAACTATCACCCTTTCTCTTCTTTTTCTTTCATGCACTTCTCGTGAACATTTTCTCAATTCTAGAAAAAACCACGGTCTGTTCTTAGGTTTCCACGGCCGTGGAGGTTCCAGAGATCGTGATTCGTCTCTGATTTGCTCAAATCTCAATCAAATCAAGAACAAACTCAGCAGAACCTGTCCTAGGCTAATTCCAATCTAAATCCTATGCAATTTCTCTAAGTTCTTGTGAAAATTAGCCCGAATTGACAAAGAAGAGAAGAAGAGTAAAAACCTAGGTTTTTGGATCTTTGAATCCAAATTCTGCATTCTGGAGGGATTGTTAACTTGTTTTGTCGATTGGATCTTGTAGAGGAATGAAAATGCTCCACTTTATCACCAAGAATCGTTCGAAACGATTACCGAATGAGGATTTGCGAGAGGTGGAGATTTTTCGGAGTTTAGGGCGTGGAAAGGGGCGTGGAAGAGGGAATAAGGGTGTTTTTGTGAAGGAAGGTGGTTTATATAGTGGCCGTAAAATTTTTTGAGAATCAGGGTCACTCGGGGGTTTCCACGGCCGTGGTTTTGTACGGATCCGTGGTTTTTGGTGATTTTTCTCAGATTATGAAGAATTACGGTCACTGTAGCCTCCACGACCGTGGTTTAGGGCGTGTGACTCTCTGTAATGTGTCAAAATCCGAGTTTCGTCAATATCTTCCAACTTTTTCCTTTCCCATTGCTTATTCCATTGCTCCTACATCCAAAAACACAATATACCGGAAGGTATCGAGGGCAAAACAAAACAAAAACGTATAAACAAATCTAATCTACGAATGACAAACAAAAGCATAAGTGCAATACCTTGGGTTGCCTCCCGAGAAGCGCTTGTTTAAGGTCCGTAGCTAGACCGTACTTACACGTATTTGAGTGCGGTAGGCGTGAACTCCTCATCTTGGAGTTCCGGTGAGTACCTCTTGAGTCGTTGACCGTTCACCTTGAAGCTTCCGCCCTTTTCACCCCATACTTCAACTACGTCATAGGGAAAAACATGTTTTATTAGATAAGGTCTAGTCCAACGAGATTTAAGCTTACTTGGAGAGAGCCGAAGTCTCGAATTGAAGAGGAGAACTTGATCTCCTTCTTTGAGGTCCTTTGGAATGATATGCTTATCATGCCAACGCTTCACTCTCTCCTTATAGATCTTGGCATTCTCGTAGGCATTTAAGCGAAGTTCTTCAAACTCGTTAAGGTCCAAGAGGCGCTTCTCGCCCGCTTCTTTCATGCTGAAGTTCAACCACTTTACCGCCCAATACGCCTTATGTTCCAGCTCTACCGGTAAGTGACAAGAATTCCCATACACAAGGTTGTATTGTGTCGTTCCTATGCGAGTCTTGTATGCAGTCCGGTATGCCCACAATGCGTCATCTAGCTTCAAAGACCAATCTTTCCTTGTCTTCGAAACTGTTTTCTCTAGGATTCCTTTAACCTCCCGGTTCGAAATCTCCACTTGTCCACTCGTTGGTGGATGGTAAGGGGTGGCGATCTTGTGAGTCACCCCATACTTAGCTAGTAGAGCTTCGAATCGTCGGGCAATGAAGTGAGAGCCTCCATCACTAATGATAGTCCGTGGTGTCCCAAATCGTGGGAAAATAGTCTTGTTAAAGAACTTAACCACAACCATGGCATCATTAGTGGGAGAGGCAATTGCTTCAACCCATCTCGAAACATAATCTACAGCTAGAAGTATGTATTGGTTTCCACAAGATGATGGAAAAGGTTCCATGAAGTCTACTCTCCAATCGTCAAAGATCTCTACCTCCTGAATGTTGTTAACAAGCATTTTGTTTCTCCTAGATATATTCCCTGTTCTTTGACAAGCATCACAGCAGGAAACAAAGGTTTGCACATCTTTAAATAAAGTAGGCCAAAAGAATCCAGATTGCAATACCTTAGCGCTAGTCTTGTTCGAGCTAGCGTGTCCTCCACAAGGTAGTTAATGACAATGACGGATGACGCTTTGCATCTCGTCTTCCGGCACACATCTTCGAATGATTCCGTCAGGACCTCTCTTGAAGAGGAGAGGTTCATTCCAAAAGTATTCCCGGACATCGTTAAAGAACTTCTTTCTTTGTGCATAGGATAATCCGGGTGGTATCTCTTGAAAAACCAAATAGTTAACAAAATCAGCAAACCATGGTTCGTTACCTTTAGTAATTTTGTCGATGCACTCCTCTATGATGTGTAAATGCTCGTCCAGAAAGGAGTCATCTATAGGTAGATTGTCGTCCTCTAGATGTGGTAGACGACTCAAATGATCCGTAACAGAATTTTCCGAACCCTTCTTGTCACGGATCTCTAGATCAAATTGTAAGAGAAGAATCCATCTAACCAGCCTTGGTTTCGCATTCTTCTTTGCAAGTAGATACCGGATCGCAGCATGATCCGTGTATACAATAACTTTTGCACCTACAAGATAAGAACGAAACTTTTCAAATGCATAAACAATAGCTAGAAATTCTTTTTCAGTAGTGGCGTAGTTAAGCTGCACTTCGTCTAGCGTCTTGCTAGCATAGTAGATAGCATGGGTTCGTCCTTCCTTCTTTTGCCCAAGCACAGCTCCTATAGCTACGTCACTTGCATCACACATGACCTAGAATGGAAGATTCCAATCCGGAGGTTGAATGATCGGGGCTGAGATTAGAGCTTCCCGAATCTTATGAAACGCATCTAAGCACTCCTGCGAAAAATCAAAAACTGCATCCTTCATCAATAGATTAGTAAGCGGTTTTGATATCTTAGAGAAATCCTTTATAAAACGTCTATAAAATCAAGCATGTCCTAGAAAGCTTCTTATTCCCTTCACCGAAGATGGAGGAGGGAGCTTTTCTATGGTTTCTATCTTAGCCTTATCTACTTCAATCCCTCTACTAGAGATCAAGTGTCCTAGTACAATGCCTTCTTTCACCATAAATTGACACTTCTCCCAATTAAGAACTAGGTTAGTGTCTTCACACCTTTGTAGCACAAGAGAAAGGTTAGAAAGACAATTATCGAAAGAGGAACCATAAACAGAAAAGTCATCCATGAAAACCTCCATGATCTCCACTATGTACTCTGAGAAGATAGCCATCATGCACCTTTGGAAGGTGGTTGGGGCGTTGCAAAACCCGAACGGCATTCTCCTATAAGCAAACATACCCCACGGGCACGTGAATGTGGTCTTCTCTTGATCGTCCGGATGTATCGGGATCTGAAAGAAACCACTATAATCGTCAAGATAACAGAAATGTGAGTGTTGTGCTAACCTCTCAAGCATTTGATCGATGAATGGTAATGGGAAGTGGTCCTTCCTCGTTGCGTTGTTTAGCTTGCGGTAGTCTATGCACATCCTCCATCCCGTCACGGTTCTTGTAGGAATGAGCTCATTGTTCTTATTGGTGATGACCGTCATTCCTCCCTTCTTTGGAACAACCTGTATGGGACTCACCCACTTGCTGTCGGAGATAGGGTAGATGATACCTGCATCAAGTAGTTTAAGAATTTCCTTCTTGACAACCTCCTTCATGGCCGGATTTAACTGCCTTTGAGGTTGTCGTGAAGTCCTAAAGTCTTCTTCCATTAGGATCTTATGCATGCATAGTGAAGGCTTAATTCCTACTAGATCCTCTAAGGTATAACCTAAGGCTTTCCTATGTTTCTTTAAAACAACCATAAGCTTACTATGTTCATCTTCACTTAAATCGGAACTAATAATTACCGGAAAGGTAGAATTTGATCCTAGAAATGCGTACCTTAGATGTGCGGGAAGTGGCTTTAATTCCATCACTATTGGACTCTCTAATGGGTCTTGAGGAGTGTCCAATGCTTCCTTAGAAGTTTCTAAGGGTATAGAAGTTGTTGTAGAAGAATCAAGAGAAGTGGTAGAAAGAACGTAATTGTCTTCAGACTTTGCCAAAATCACGGCACCTTTGTTTCCTCCACGGTCGTGGTTTAGGGCGTGGAAATCAATTACGGCACCTCTGATAGTTCCACGGCCGTGGTTTTGACCGTGTAACTTACTAGAGTCCTCTGAATAGCTAATTACGGTCATGTTGGTGGGAACCACGGCCGTGGAATAGCACGACTGGCCGTGATTCCTCACGTTTTCTGACCCATCGTAGAGTTTGTCAAACTCCTCTTCATGCACTTCCTTTTTCTCCTCTAAAGCTTCAATTTCCACATTGCATTCCTCTTCCTCTCCTATGTCCATAATGCTCATGGTGATCACCTTTTGCAAAGGATCTTTGAAGAGAATCGAACTTACTTCTTCTCTAGATAGCTCTTCGTCATGGATGTTAAATATATCCTCTTCAAGAGCTGGTTCCTTCATCAAAGTGGAAAGAACAAACACTACCTTTTCCTCTCCTATATCGAAGGCGAGTCTAGCATTCTTGCAATCCACCATACAACCGGATGTTGCAAGAAACGGTCTTCCGAGTATGATCGGGACCGGACTATCTACAGGAATGTCAAGCACAACAAAATCTATTGGAACATAGAACTTACCAAGCTTGACCAGGACGTCTTCAACGATACCGACGGGACGAGTTATGGATCGATCCGCCATATATAACATCATCTTCACCGGTTTAGGCTCGCCTAGACCGATCTTCCTGCATAAGGCAAGCGGAATGATGTTAACGCTTGCTCCTAAATCACATAATGCATCATATGTGACATCTCCTACTCCGATTGGAACACAAAATGACCCCGGATCCTTCAGCTTTGGGGGCATCTTTTCCTTCATCGTTATGATGAGATCCGACGATTCCGAACTCATCTTGACTTCTCCAAAGTCTTGTAGTTTCCTCTTGTTAGAGAGGATCTCCTTTAAGAACTTTCCATATGCTGGCATACCTACAATTGCTTCAATGAAAGGTATATTAATATGCAGTTTGCTCATGAGTTTAATGAATTTACCGAATTGCTTGTCTAGACGCGCTCTTGCTCTAGATTGTGGGAACGGTAGGGGAGGTTTGTAAACTGGAGGAGGAATGTAGATGTCTTCCTTCTCCTCCCCCTTTCCCTTCTCCTTTTCGACGGGAACTTCCGCAAACTTGGGTTGCGGGTCGGTGGTTATTGATCCGCTCCTAGTTGTGATAGCCACCACCCTTCCTTTCGGGTTATCCTCCGTCTTTCGTGGAAGTTTTCCTTGATTTCTAGGAACTTCCTCAGCATTGCTAAACATTTGGTTTTCTAAAACCTTTTGGGCTTTATCAACCTTAGTGATGTGACTCTCCAATCCATGAAGCTTTCCCAAGATCGTTTCCAGCATGGGATCGGGCTTCTCTTTCCCCGAAGTGCTTCCACTATTAGATGTTTGCCCTTGGCTTTTCAAAGGTATGAAAGAATAAGATGGTGGAGTTAGTGAATTTCCTGAATTGGGATAAGAATTACCGGAGTTTTGTTGTTGGTTGGAACGGCAATTGTTGTTGTTTGAACCCCTATTGTTGTTCCAATTGTTATTCCGGTTGTTATTGTTCCAATTGTTCCGGTTGTTGTTACGGCTGTTGCGATTGGTGTTCTCATTCCCATTGTCGTTATTGTTGTTTCCTAAATAACCAACATCTATCTCCTTAGGCTTTGGAAAGCTAGCCTTGATGACTTCCTATAATTCTTTAATCTCGGTGTTGAGAGAAAAGAATGGAGTTTGAGCATCTTGTGTTAGCTTTGCTCCTTGCTCCACTCAAATGGGTGTGTTTGATCACTACACAAAATAAGTTTCATCCCGAAACTTAGGGTAAGACAATCCTGATCGGCCTTAAAGGCACCAAATGGGTGTGTTTGATCACTACACAAAAGTCTCGTCGTTTTCACATCTAAGTATCCCGCACATCAAGGTTACCAAAAGAACACATCACTGACTAAACACTCAATCATGAAATAAACAAGCAGTCAAACAATATCACACATACAAGGTCAAGCCCTAACTAGTCACTCCCGAGGTTACAACTATCGCTACATAGGTCTTTGAAAGGTTACGTCTCTTAATATCCCCCATATCTTAGGTAGCCTTGTCGGCTTTTCATAAAACCACTGAATCTTAAATCTTTTCAAGTACTAAAATCACAAGCGCCTGTTACCACATTCAAGAATGGTTACCGGATATCTCCCCGGTATCATCCAGCTTAACTGTCTGATCCTATAATATGATAACCTAACCCGTGTCTGGTAGGTATCTCTCCACTGAAATTCTCCAACTCAGTTCCCAAACTTATTCTCCGTGGAGAACTGAAGCTACACTCTCCAATAGGGTGAGGAATACTAGTCCATCAATTACTTATACCGCTACTGGTATTTAACTTTTGGTGATCAAAAGCTCATTTAAAACCATCTCACAAAACTGCATCACATGCTGTTTTTCTCAACATTTAGCACACTTATGAAAAAACTGCATGAGGAGTCAACTTTGGAACATTATAACTCTCAAACCGTAACTCTAATTCTTCCCAAATTTTGGTATGATCTACTATGGACTACTGACTACAACATATCCGAAAACCTACCAAAAAAGAGAAGTCTAACTTACCCAAATCTGGCCCCAACGCTGACTGTTTATCACTTGCCAAAGTTCAGAAAACGCCTCAGCTTTTCAAGCTATCTTCCGAGGTTGTTTAGTACGGTTTGGAGACACAACGGGGGTTCACATCAACATATATATATATTAAGGTTAAAGCCAGAGAAGGACCAAGAAAGAACGGGTATGGATCTTACTCGATTTCATGTCTCGAAGGGAAAAGAGAGCCGCATTGGTTGTTGTCGTTGGAATCCGAGACTGCGGTAGGGAGGATGCTCGACAGCGGATCAGGAGGCGCCCTTGTGGCCTACTCCAGGTGTACCAACGGCCAAGGGGACTGTCGCACCCACAATGGGTGAGCGCCGCACCCATTGGACGTGTGCGCCACCCTCTGCGGCTACGCTTCAGGTGCTGTTGCTCGACTTCATTCCCCATCGCAGGTCTGCTATCTCCATGCGTGCAGGAGGTGAGCCGTGATCCCATCCACTGTCGGCGGTTGCTGACGCGAGCCCTCGTGCAGAAGGGTTCCACCGGTTGCTTGTTGTAAGGTCGACGAGGAGAGAAGAGGGAGATGGGAGGGGTGTCACCGGCTCGTGCGAGGGGAAGGGATGCTAGGTTTACAGAGATGAGCGGCTGGCGTAAGAGAGGAAGAAGCAGGGAGAGGAGCGGATGTACTGGGAAGTAGATAGAGCAGTTGGGATGGCGTGAGGCAAGCGGGCCTGCTGGGCTTTCTACACGAGAGCTGCTCGAGGCTGCCGGGCTTGTCATCCTTCAGGGCAAGGGCTAGAACAAGGAGGCAAAGGTGAGATGAAATAAAAGAGGAACGGACTGGGCTGAAAATATAGGCAAAAGGTTGGGCTGAAGCAAGGTAGGAAGGATTGGGTTGAGGTTCTCAAGACTTGTCAAAAACTCGTCATGCTTTGTCAGGCCGATGCATGACTTCGTCACAGAGTTGTCAGGCTTCGTCATGATCTCGTCTCACCTCTGTCATGGTCTCGTCACAGCTTTGTCACAGTATCGTCTCAACCTTGTCATGATCTCGTCTAAAGTCGTCGTTGAGGATTACTTATAACAATTAAGGTTTGATATAATTCTATAATTTTATGTGAATTAAGTTCTACATAAAATAATAAATAATTATAAGAATTAGGGTTTGATGTAATTCTATCATTTTATGTGAATTAAATTCTACATAAAATGATAAAATTTGTGAACAAAGAAATACTTGATAGAATGTGAACCGTCAACGGCTCGATGTCCGAATTGATTCGGAATCAAACGGAATAAAAAAATTCCCGATATTACATCAGTACCCCCTTAAAATAAGTTTTGTCCCGAAACTTTGAACAAGGTACTTAATTAAACGACTTCCATAAATAAACGGATATGTCCTAATCTTACTAAATTTTTTATTTGTTTCCTAAACTTCTCTAACCCTATCAAAGCGTAACGAAAAAATACTGGTCGTTACATCAGATCCCCCTCAAAATAAGTTTCGTCCCGAAACTTAGGGTAAGACAATTCTGATCGGCCTATAAGGCACCAAATGGGTCTGTTTGATCACTACACAAAAGTCTCGTCGTTTCCACATCTAAGTATCCCGCACATCAAGGTTACCAAAAGAACACATCACTGACTAAACACTCAATCATGAAATAAACAAGCAGCCAAACAATATCACACATACAAGGTCAAGCCCTAACTAGTCACTCCCGAGGTTACTACTATCGCTACATAGGTCTTTGAAAGGTTACGTCTCTTACTATCCCCCATGTCTTAGGTAGCCTTGTCGGCTTTTCATAAAACCACTGAATCTTAAATCTTTTCAGGTACTAAGATCACAAGCGCCTGTTACCACATTCAATAGTGGTTACCGGATATCTCACCGGTATCATCCTGCTTAAATGTCTGATCCTCTAATATGATAACCTAACCCGTGTCTGGTAGGTATCTCTCCACTGAAATTCTCCAACTCAGTTCCCAAACTTAGTCTCCGTGGAGAACTGAAGCTACACTCTCCAATAGGGTGAGGAATACTAGTCCATCAATTACTTTTACCGCTACTGGTATTTAACTTTTGGTGATCAAAAGTTCATATAAAACCATCTCACAAAACTGCATCACATGCTGTTTTTCTCAACATTCAGCACACTTATGAAAAAACTGCATGAGGAGTCAACTTTGCAACATCATAACTCTCAAACCGTAACTCTAATTCTTCCCAAATTTTAGTATGATCTACTATGTAGAACTGACTACAACATATCCAAAAACCAACCAAAAAGGAGAAGTCTAACTTACCCAAATCTGGCCCCGACGCTGACTGTTTATCACTTCCCAAAATTCAGAAAATGCCTCAGCTTTTCAAGCTATCTTCCGAGGCTGTTGAGTACGGTTTGGAGACACAACGGGGGTTCACATCAGCTTATATATATTAAGGTTAAAGCCAGAGAAAGACCAAGAAAGGACGGGTATGGATCTTACTCGATTTCATGTCTCGAAGGGAAAAGAGAGCCGCATTGGTTGTTGTCGTTGGAATCCGAGACTGCGGTAGGGAGGAGGCTCGACAGCGGATCAGGAGGCGCCCTTGTGGCCTACTCCAGGCGTACTAGCGGCCAAGGGGACTGTCGCACCCACAAGGTGTGAGGGCCGCACCCACTAGACGTGTGTGCCACCCTCTGCGGCTACACTTCAGGCGCTGTTGCTCGACTTCATTCCCCATCGCAGGTCTGCTATCTCCATACGTGCAGGAGGTGAGCCGTGATCCCATCCACTGTCGGCGGTTGCTGTTGCGAGCCCTCGTGCAGAAGGGTTCCACCGGTTGCTTGTTGTAAGGTCGACGAGGAGAGAAGAGGGAGATGGGAGGGGTGTCACCGGCTCGTGCGAGGGGAAGGGATGCTAGGTTTACAGAGATGAGCGGCTGGCGTAAGAGAGGAAGAAGTAGGAAGAGGAGCGGCTGTACTGGGAAGTAGATAGAGCAGTTGGGATGGCGTGAGGCAAGCGGGCCTGCTGGGCTTTCTACACGAGAGCTGCTCGAGGCTGCCGGGCTTGTCATCCTTCAGGGCAAGGGCTGGAACAAGGAGGCAAAGGTGAGATGAAATAAAAGAGGAACGGACTGGGCTGAAAATATAGGCAAAAGGTTGGGCTGAAGCAAGGTAGGAAGGATTGGGTTGAGGTTCTCAAGACTTGTCAAAAACTCGTCATGCTTTGTCAGGCCGATGCATGACTTCGTCACAGAGTTGTCAGGATTCGTCATAATCTCGTCACAGCTTTGTCACAGTCTCGTCTCAACCTTTTCATGATCTCGTCTAAAGTCGTCCTTGAGGATTACTTATAACAATTAAGGTTTGATATAATTCTATAATTTTATGTGAATTAAGTTCTACATAAAATAATAAATAATTATAAGAATTAGGGTTTGATGTAATTCTATCATTTTATATGAATTAAATTCTACATAAAATGATAAAATTTGTGAACAAAGAAATACTTGATAGAATGGGAACCGTCAACGGCTCGATGTCCGAATTGATTCGGAATCAAACGGAATAAAAAATTCCCGATATTACATCAGTACCCCCTTAAAATAAGTTTTGTCCCGAAACTTTGAACAAAGTACTTAATTAAACGACTTCCATAAATAAACTGGTATGTCCTAATCTCACTAAATTTTTTATTTGTTTCCTAAACTTCTCTAACCCTATCAAAGCGTAACGAAAAAATACTGGTCGTTACATCAGATCCCCCTCAAAATAAATTTCATCCCGAAACTTAGGGTAAGACAATCCTGATCGGCCTTTAAGGCACCAAATGGGTGTGTTTGATCACTACACAAAAGTCTCGTCGTTTCCACATCTAAGTATCCCGCACATCAAGGTTACCAAAAGAACACATCACTGACTAAACACTCAATCATGAAATAAACAAGCAGTCAAACAATATCACACATACAAGGTCAAGCCCTAACTAGTCACTCCCGAGGTTACAACTATCGCTACATAGGTCTTTGAAAGGTTACGTCTATTACTATCCCCCGTATCTTAGGTAGACTTGTCGGCTTTTCATAAAACCACTGAATCTTAAATCTTTTCAGGTACTAAGATCACAAGCGCCTGTTACCACATTCAATAGTGGTTACCGGATATCTCACCGGTACCATCCGGCTTAAATGTCTGATCCTCTAATATGATAACCTAACCCGTGTCTGGTAGGTATCTCTCCACTGAAATTCTCCAACTCAGTTCCCAAATTTAGTCTCCGTGGAGAACTGAAGCTACACTCACCAATAGGGTGAGGAATACTAGTACATCAATTACTTTTACCGCTACTGGTATTTAACTTTTGGTGATCAAAAGCTCATATAAAACCATCTCACAAATCTGCATCACATGCTGTTTTTCTCAACATTCAGCACACTTATGAAAAAACTGCATGAGGAGTCAACTTTGCAACATCATAACTCTCAAACCGTAACTCTAATTCTTCCCAAATTTTAGTATGATCTACTATGTAGAACTGACTACAACATATCCAAAAACCAACCAAAAAGGAGAAGTCTAACTTACCCAAATCTGGCCCCGACGCTGACTGTTTATCACTTCCCAAAATTCAGAAAATGCCTCAGCTTTTCAAGCTATCTTCCGAGGCTGTTGAGTACGGTTTGGAGACACAACGGGGGTTCACATCAGCTTATATATATTAAGGTTAAAGCCAGAGAAAGACCAAGAAAGGACGGGTATGGATCTTACTCGATTTCATGTCTCGAAGGGAAAAGAGAGCCGCATTGGTTGTTGTCGTTGGAATCCGAGACTGCGGTAGGGAGGAGGCTCGACAGCGGATCAGGAGGCGCCCTTGTGGCCTACTCCAGGCGTACTAGCGGCCAAGGGGACTGTCGCACCCACAAGGTGTGAGGGCCGCACCCACTAGACGTGTGCGCCACCCTCTGCGGCTACACTTCAGGCGCTGTTGCTCGACTTCATTCCCCATCGCAGGTCTGCTATCTCCATGCGTGCAGGAGGTGAGCCGTGATCCCATCCACTGTCGGCGGTTGCTGTTGCGAGCCCTCGTGCAGAAGGGTTCCACCGGTTGCTTGTTGTAAGGTCGACGAGGAGAGAAGAGGGAGATGGGAGGGGTGTCACCGGCTCGTGCGAGGGGAAGGGATGCTAGGTTTACAGAGATGAGCGGCTGGCGTAAGAGAGGAAGAAGCAGGAAGAGGAGCGGCTGTACTGGGAAGTAGATAGAGCAGTTGGGATGGCGTGAGGCAAGCGGGCCTGCTGGGCTTTCTACACGAGAGCTGCTCGAGGCTGCCGGGCTTGTCATCCTTCAGGGCAAGGGCTGGAACAAGGAGGCAAAGGTGAGATGAAATAAAAGAGGAACGGACTGGGCTGAAAATATAGGCAAAAGGTTGGGCTGAAGCAAGGTAGGAAGGATTGGGTTGAGGTTCTCAAGACTTGTCAAAAACTCGTCATGCTTTGTCAGGCCGATGCATGACTTCGTCACAGAGTTGTCAGGATTCGTCATGATCTCGTCACAGCTTTGTCACAGTCTCGTCTCAACCTTTTCATGATCTCGTCTAAAGTCGTCCTTGAGGATTACTTATAACAATTAAGGTTTGATATAATTCTATAATTTTATGTGAATTAAGTTCTACATAAAATAATAAATAATTATAAGAATTAGGGTTTGATGTAATTCTATCATTTTATATGAATTAAATTCTACATAAAATGATAAAATTTGTGAACAAAGAAATACTTGATAGAATGGGAACCGTCAACGGCTCGATGTCCGAATTGATTCGGAATCAAACGGAATAAAAATTCCCGATATTACATCAGTACCCCCTTAAAATAAGTTTTGTCCCGAAACTTTGAACAAAGTACTTAATTAAACGACTTCCATAAATAAACTGGTATGTCCTAATCTCACTAAATTTTTTATTTGTTTCCTAAACTTCTCTAACCCTATCAAAGCGTAACGAAAAAATACTGGTCGTTACATCAGATCCCCCTCAAAATAAATTTCATCCCGAAACTTAGGGTAAGACAATCCTGATCGGCCTTTAAGGCACCAAATGGGTGTGTTTGATCACTACACAAAAGTCTCGTCGTTTCCACATCTAAGTATCCCGCACATCAAGGTTACCAAAAGAACACATCACTGACTAAACACTCAATCATGAAATAAACAAGCAGTCAAACAATATCACACATACAAGGTCAAGCCCTAACTAGTCACTCCCGAGGTTACAACTATCGCTACATAGGTCTTTGAAAGGTTATGTCTATTACTATCCCCCGTATCTTAGGTAGCCTTGTCGGCTTTTCATAAAACCACTGAATCTTAAATCTTTTCAGGTACTAAGATCACAAGCGCCTGTTACCACATTCAATAGTGGTTACCGGATATCTCACCGGTACCATCCGGCTTAAATGTCTGATCCTCTAATATGATAACCTAACCCGTGTCTGGTAGGTATCTCTCCACTGAAATTCTCCAACTCAGTTCCCAAATTTAGTCTCCGTGGAGAACTGAAGCTACACTCTCCAATAGGGTGAGGAATACTAGTCCATCAATTACTTTTACCGCTACTGGTATTTAACTTTTGGTGATCAAAAGCTCATATAAAACCATCTCACAAAACTGCATCACATGCTGTTTTTCTCAACATTCAGCACACTTATGAAAAAACTGCATGAGGAGTCAACTTTGCAACATCATAACTCTCAAACCGTAACTCTAATTCTTCCCAAATTTTAGTATGATCTACTATGTAGAACTGACTACAACATATCCAAAAACCAACCAAAA
>BSUD01000001.1:86853772-86867208 GCA_033239045.1 Fagopyrum esculentum
GTCTATTACTATCCCCCGTATCTTAGGTAGCCTTGTCGGCTTTTCATAAAACCACTGAATCTTAAATCTTTTCAGGTACTAAGATCACAAGCGCCTGTTACCACATTCAATAGTGGTTACCGGATATCTCACCGGTACCATCCGGCTTAAATGTCTGATCCTCTAATATGATAACCTAACCCGTGTCTGGTAGGTATCTCTCCACTGAAATTCTCCAACTCAGTTCCCAAATTTAGTCTCCGTGGAGAACTGAAGCTACACTCTCCAATAGGGTGAGGAATACTAGTCCATCAATTACTTTTACCGCTACTGGTATTTAACTTTTGGTGATCAAAAGCTCATATAAAACCATCTCACAAAACTGCATCACATGCTGTTTTTCTCAACATTCAGCACACTTATGAAAAAACTGCATGAGGAGTCAACTTTGCAACATCATAACTCTCAAACCGTAACTCTAATTCTTCCCAAATTTTAGTATGATCTACTATGTAGAACTGACTACAACATATCCAAAAACCAACCAAAAGGGAGAAGTCTAACTTACCCAAATCTGGCCCCGACGCTGACTGTTTATCACTTCTCAAAATTCAGAAAATGCCTCAGCTTTTCAAGCTATCTTCCGAGGCTGTTGAGTACGGTTTGGAGACACAACGTGGGTTCACATCAGCTTATATATATTAAGGTTAAAGCCAGAGAAAGACCAAGAAAGGACGGGTATGGATCTTACTCGATTTCATGTCTCGAAGGGAAAAGAGAGCCGCATTGGTTGTTGTCGTTGGAATCCGAGACTGCGGTAGGGAGGAGGCTCGACAGCGGATCAGGAGGCGCCCTTGTGGCCTACTCCAGGCGTACTAGCGGCCAAGGGGACTGTCGCACCCACAAGGTGTGAGGGCCGCACCCACTAGACGTGTGCGCCACCCTCTGCGGCTACACTTCAGGCGCTGTTGCTCGACTTCATTCCCCATCGCAGGTCTGCTATCTCCATGCGTGCAGGAGGTGAGCCGTGATCCCATCCACTGTCGGCGGTTGCTGTTGCGAGCCCTCGTGCAGAAGGGTTCCACCGGTTGCTTGTTGTAAGGTCGACGAGGAGAGAAGAGGGAGATGGGAGGGGTGTCACCGGCTCGTGCGAGGGGAAGGGATGCTAGGTTTACAGAGATGAGCGGCTGGCGTAAGAGAGGAAGAAGCAGGAAGAGGAGCGGCTGTACTGGGAAGTAGATAGAGCAGTTGGGATGGCGTGAGGCAAGCGGGCCTGCTGGGCTTTCTACACGAGAGCTGCTCGAGGCTGCCGGGCTTGTCATCCTTCAGGGCAAGGGCTGGAACAAGGAGGCAAAGGTGAGATGAAATAAAAGAGGAACGGACTGGGCTGAAAATATAGGCAAAAGGTTGGGCTGAAGCAAGGTAGGAAGGATTGGGTTGAGGTTCTCAAGACTTGTCAAAAACTCGTCATGCTTTGTCAGGCCGATGCATGACTTCGTCACAGAGTTGTCAGGATTCGTCATGATCTCGTCACAGCTTTGTCACAGTCTCGTCTCAACCTTTTCATGATCTCGTCTAAAGTCGTCCTTGAGGATTACTTATAACAATTAAGGTTTGATATAATTCTATAATTTTATGTGAATTAAGTTCTACATAAAATAATAAATAATTATAAGAATTAGGGTTTGATGTAATTCTATCATTTTATGTGAATTAAATTCTACATAAAATGATAAAATTTGTGAACAAAGAAATACTTGATAGAATGGGAACCGTCAACGGCTCGATGTCCGAATTGATTCGGAATCAAACGGAATAAAAAATTCCCGATATTACATCAGTACCCCCTTAAAATAAGTTTTGTCCCGAAACTTTGAACAAAGTACTTAATTAAACGACTTCCATAAATAAACTGGTATGTCCTAATCTCACTAAATTTTTTATTTGTTTCCTAAACTTCTCTAACCCTATCAAAGCGTAACGAAAAAATACTGGTCGTTACATCAGATCCCCCTCAAAATAAATTTCATCCCGAAACTTAGGGTAAGACAATCCTGATCGGCCTTTAAGGCACCAAATGGGTGTGTTTGATCACTACACAAAAGTCTCGTCGTTTCCACATCTAAGTATCCCGCACATCAAGGTTACCAAAAGAACACATCACTGACTAAACACTCAATCATGAAATAAACAAGCAGTCAAACAATATCACACATACAAGGTCAAGCCCTAACTAGTCACTCCCGAGGTTACAACTATCGCTACATAGGTCTTTGAAAGGTTACGTCTATTACTATCCCCCGTATCTTAGGTAGACTTGTCGGCTTTTCATAAAACCACTGAATCTTAAATCTTTTCAGGTACTAAGATCACAAGCGCCTGTTACCACATTCAATAGTGGTTACCGGATATCTCACCGGTACCATCCGGCTTAAATGTCTGATCCTCTAATATGATAACCTAACCCGTGTCTGGTAGGTATCTCTCCACTGAAATTCTCCAACTCAGTTCCCAAATTTAGTCTCCGTGGAGAACTGAAGCTACACTCACCAATAGGGTGAGGAATACTAGTACATCAATTACTTTTACCGCTACTGGTATTTAACTTTTGGTGATCAAAAGCTCATATAAAACCATCTCACAAATCTGCATCACATGCTGTTTTTCTCAACATTCAGCACACTTATGAAAAAACTGCATGAGGAGTCAACTTTGCAACATCATAACTCTCAAACCGTAACTCTAATTCTTCCCAAATTTTAGTATGATCTACTATGTAGAACTGACTACAACATATCCAAAAACCAACCAAAAAGGAGAAGTCTAACTTACCCAAATCTGGCCCCGACGCTGACTGTTTATCACTTCCCAAAATTCAGAAAATGCCTCAGCTTTTCAAGCTATCTTCCGAGGCTGTTGAGTACGGTTTGGAGACACAACGGGGGTTCACATCAGCTTATATATATTAAGGTTAAAGCCAGAGAAAGACCAAGAAAGGACGGGTATGGATCTTACTCGATTTCATGTCTCGAAGGGAAAAGAGAGCCGCATTGGTTGTTGTCGTTGGAATCCGAGACTGCGGTAGGGAGGAGGCTCGACAGCGGATCAGGAGGCGCCCTTGTGGCCTACTCCAGGCGTACTAGCGGCCAAGGGGACTGTCGCACCCACAAGGTGTGAGGGCCGCACCCACTAGACGTGTGCGCCACCCTCTGCGGCTACACTTCAGGCGCTGTTGCTCGACTTCATTCCCCATCGCAGGTCTGCTATCTCCATGCGTGCAGGAGGTGAGCCGTGATCCCATCCACTGTCGGCGGTTGCTGTTGCGAGCCCTCGTGCAGAAGGGTTCCACCGGTTGCTTGTTGTAAGGTCGACGAGGAGAGAAGAGGGAGATGGGAGGGGTGTCACCGGCTCGTGCGAGGGGAAGGGATGCTAGGTTTACAGAGATGAGCGGCTGGCGTAAGAGAGGAAGAAGCAGGAAGAGGAGCGGCTGTACTGGGAAGTGGATAGAGCAGTTGGGATGGCGTGAGGCAAGCGGGCCTGCTGGGCTTTCTACACGAGAGCTGCTCGAGGCTGCCGGGCTTGTCATCCTTCAGGGCAAGGGCTGGAACAAGGAGGCAAAGGTGAGATGAAATAAAAGAGGAACGGACTGGGCTGAAAATATAGGCAAAAGGTTGGGCTGAAGCAAGGTAGGAAGGATTGGGTTGAGGTTCTCAAGACTTGTCAAAAACTCGTCATGCTTTGTCAGGCCGATGCATGACTTCGTCACAGAGTTGTCAGGATTCGTCATGATCTCGTCACAGCTTTGTCACAGTCTCGTCTCAACCTTTTCATGATCTCGTCTAAAGTCGTCCTTGAGGATTACTTATAACAATTAAGGTTTGATATAATTCTATAATTTTATGTGAATTAAGTTCTACATAAAATAATAAATAATTATAAGAATTAGGGTTTGATGTAATTCTATCATTTTATATGAATTAAATTCTACATAAAATGATAAAATTTGTGAACAAAGAAATACTTGATAGAATGGGAACCGTCAACGGCTCGATGTCCGAATTGATTCGGAATCAAACGGAATAAAAATTCCCGATATTACATCAGTACCCCCTTAAAATAAGTTTTGTCCCGAAACTTTGAACAAAGTACTTAATTAAACGACTTCCATAAATAAACTGGTATGTCCTAATCTCACTAAATTTTTTATTTGTTTCCTAAACTTCTCTAACCCTATCAAAGCGTAACGAAAAAATACTGGTCGTTACATCAGATCCCCCTCAAAATAAATTTCATCCCGAAACTTAGGGTAAGACAATCCTGATCGGCCTTTAAGGCACCAAATGGGTGTGTTTGATCACTACACAAAAGTCTCGTCGTTTCCACATCTAAGTATCCCGCACATCAAGGTTACCAAAAGAACACATCACTGACTAAACACTCAATCATGAAATAAACAAGCAGTCAAACAATATCACACATACAAGGTCAAGCCCTAACTAGTCACTCCCGAGGTTACAACTATCGCTACATAGGTCTTTGAAAGGTTATGTCTATTACTATCCCCCGTATCTTAGGTAGCCTTGTCGGCTTTTCATAAAACCACTGAATCTTAAATCTTTTCAGGTACTAAGATCACAAGCGCCTGTTACCACATTCAATAGTGGTTACCGGATATCTCACCGGTACCATCCGGCTTAAATGTCTGATCCTCTAATATGATAACCTAACCCGTGTCTGGTAGGTATCTCTCCACTGAAATTCTCCAACTCAGTTCCCAAATTTAGTCTCCGTGGAGAACTGAAGCTACACTCTCCAATAGGGTGAGGAATACTAGTCCATCAATTACTTTTACCGCTACTGGTATTTAACTTTTGGTGATCAAAAGCTCATATAAAACCATCTCACAAAACTGCATCACATGCTGTTTTTCTCAACATTCAGCACACTTATGAAAAAACTGCATGAGGAGTCAACTTTGCAACATCATAACTCTCAAACCGTAACTCTAATTCTTCCCAAATTTTAGTATGATCTACTATGTAGAACTGACTACAACATATCCAAAAACCAACCAAAAAGGAGAAGTCTAACTTACCTAAATCTGGCCCCGACGCTGACTGTTTATCACTTCTCAAAATTCAGAAAATGCCTCAGCTTTTCAAGCTATCTTCCGAGGCTGTTGAGTACGGTTTGGAGACACAACGTGGGTTCACATCAGCTTATATATATTAAGGTTAAAGCCAGAGAAAGACCAAGAAAGGACGGGTATGGATCTTACTCGATTTCATGTCTCGAAGGGAAAAGAGAGCCGCATTGGTTGTTGTCGTTGGAATCCGAGACTGCGGTAGGGAGGAGGCTCGACAGCGGATCAGGAGGCGCCCTTGTGGCCTACTCCAGGCGTACTAGCGGCCAAGGGGACTGTCGCACCCACAAGGTGTGAGGGCCGCACCCACTAGACGTGTGCGCCACCCTCTGCGGCTACACTTCAGGCGCTGTTGCTCGACTTCATTCCCCATCGCAGGTCTGCTATCTCCATGCGTGCAGGAGGTGAGCCGTGATCCCATCCACTGTCGGCGGTTGCTGTTGCGAGCCCTCGTGCAGAAGGGTTCCACCGGTTGCTTGTTGTAAGGTCGACGAGGAGAGAAGAGGGAGATGGGAGGGGTGTCACCGGCTCGTGCGAGGGGAAGGGATGCTAGGTTTACAGAGATGAGCGGCTGGCGTAAGAGAGGAAGAAGCAGGAAGAGGAGCGGCTGTACTGGGAAGTGGATAGAGCAGTTGGGATGGCGTGAGGCAAGCGGGCCTGCTGGGCTTTCTACACGAGAGCTGCTCGAGGCTGCCGGGCTTGTCATCCTTCAGGGCAAGGGCTGGAACAAGGAGGCAAAGGTGAGATGAAATAAAAGAGGAACGGACTGGGCTGAAAATATAGGCAAAAGGTTGGGCTGAAGCAAGGTAGGAAGGATTGGGTTGAGGTTCTCAAGACTTGTCAAAAACTCGTCATGCTTTGTCAGGCCGATGCATGACTTCGTCACAGAGTTGTCAGGATTCGTCATGATCTCGTCACAGCTTTGTCACAGTCTCGTCTCAACCTTTTCATGATCTCGTCTAAAGTCGTCCTTGAGGATTACTTATAACAATTAAGGTTTGATATAATTCTATAATTTTATGTGAATTAAGTTCTACATAAAATAATAAATAATTATAAGAATTAGGGTTTGATGTAATTCTATCATTTTATATGAATTAAATTCTACATAAAATGATAAAATTTGTGAACAAAGAAATACTTGATAGAATGGGAACCGTCAACGGCTCGATGTCCGAATTGATTCGGAATCAAACGGAATAAAAATTCCCGATATTACATCAGTACCCCCTTAAAATAAGTTTTGTCCCGAAACTTTGAACAAAGTACTTAATTAAACGACTTCCATAAATAAACTGGTATGTCCTAATCTCACTAAATTTTTTATTTGTTTCCTAAACTTCTCTAACCCTATCAAAGCGTAACGAAAAAATACTGGTCGTTACATCAGATCCCCCTCAAAATAAATTTCATCCCGAAACTTAGGGTAAGACAATCCTGATCGGCCTTTAAGGCACCAAATGGGTGTGTTTGATCACTACACAAAAGTCTCGTCGTTTCCACATCTAAGTATCCCGCACATCAAGGTTACCAAAAGAACACATCACTGACTAAACACTCAATCATGAAATAAACAAGCAGTCAAACAATATCACACATACAAGGTCAAGCCCTAACTAGTCACTCCCGAGGTTACAACTATCGCTACATAGGTCTTTGAAAGGTTACGTCTATTACTATCCCCCGTATCTTAGGTAGACTTGTCGGCTTTTCATAAAACCACTGAATCTTAAATCTTTTCAGGTACTAAGATCACAAGCGCCTGTTACCACATTCAATAGTGGTTACCGGATATCTCACCGGTACCATCCGGCTTAAATGTCTGATCCTCTAATATGATAACCTAACCCGTGTCTGGTAGGTATCTCTCCACTGAAATTCTCCAACTCAGTTCCCAAATTTAGTCTCCGTGGAGAACTGAAGCTACACTCACCAATAGGGTGAGGAATACTAGTCCATCAATTACTTTTACCGCTACTGGTATTTAACTTTTGGTGATCAAAAGCTCATATAAAACCATCTCACAAAACTGCATCACATGCTGTTTTTCTCAACATTCAGCACACTTATGAAAAAACTACATGAGGAGTCAACTTTGCAACATCATAACTCTCAAACCGTAACTCTAATTCTTCCCAAATTTTAGTATGATCTACTATGTAGAACTGACTACAACATATCCAAAAACCAACCAAAAAGGAGAAGTCTAACTTACCCAAATCTGGCCCCGACGCTGACTGTTTATCACTTCCCAAAATTCAGAAAATGCCTCAGCTTTTCAAGCTATCTTCCGAGGCTGTTGAGTACGGTTTGGAGACACAACGGGGGTTCACATCAGCTTATATATATTAAGGTTAAAGCCAGAGAAAGACCAAGAAAGGACGGGTATGGATCTTACTCGATTTCATGTCTCGAAGGGAAAAGAGAGCCGCATTGGTTGTTGTCGTTGGAATCCGAGACTGCGGTAGGGAGGAGGCTCGACAGCGGATCAGGAGGCGCCCTTGTGGCCTACTCCAGGCGTACTAGCGGCCAAGGGGACTGTCGCACCCACAAGGTGTGAGGGCCGCACCCACTAGACGTGTGTGCCACCCTCTGCGGCTACACTTCAGGCGCTGTTGCTCGACTTCATTCCCCATCGCAGGTCTGCTATCTCCATACGTGCAGGAGGTGAGCCGTGATCCCATCCACTGTCGGCGGTTGCTGTTGCGAGCCCTCGTGCAGAAGGGTTCCACCGGTTGCTTGTTGTAAG
This sequence comes from Fagopyrum esculentum, assembly GCA_033239045.1. Classification (NCBI taxonomy): domain Eukaryota; kingdom Viridiplantae; phylum Streptophyta; class Magnoliopsida; order Caryophyllales; family Polygonaceae; genus Fagopyrum; species Fagopyrum esculentum. The sequence goes on from BSUD01000001.1 coordinate 86,861,644, forward strand.
GTCGACGAGGAGAGAAGAGGGAGATGGGAGGGGTGTCACCGGCTCGTGCGAGGGGAAGGGATGCTAGGTTTACAGAGATGAGCGGCTGGCGTAAGAGAGGAAGAAGTAGGAAGAGGAGCGGCTGTACTGGGAAGTAGATAGAGCAGTTGGGATGGCGTGAGGCAAGCGGGCCTGCTGGGCTTTCTACACGAGAGCTGCTCGAGGCTGCCGGGCTTGTCATCCTTCAGGGCAAGGGCTGGAACAAGGAGGCAAAGGTGAGATGAAATAAAAGAGGAACGGACTGGGCTGAAAATATAGGCAAAAGGTTGGGCTGAAGCAAGGTAGGAAGGATTGGGTTGAGGTTCTCAAGACTTGTCAAAAACTCGTCATGCTTTGTCAGGCCGATGCATGACTTCGTCACAGAGTTGTCAGGATTCGTCATAATCTCGTCACAGCTTTGTCACAGTCTCGTCTCAACCTTTTCATGATCTCGTCTAAAGTCGTCCTTGAGGATTACTTATAACAATTAAGGTTTGATATAATTCTATAATTTTATGTGAATTAAGTTCTACATAAAATAATAAATAATTATAAGAATTAGGGTTTGATGTAATTCTATCATTTTATATGAATTAAATTCTACATAAAATGATAAAATTTGTGAACAAAGAAATACTTGATAGAATGGGAACCGTCAACGGCTCGATGTCCGAATTGATTCGGAATCAAACGGAATAAAAATTCCCGATATTACATCAGTACCCCCTTAAAATAAGTTTTGTCCCGAAACTTTGAACAAAGTACTTAATTAAACGACTTCCATAAATAAACTGGTATGTCCTAATCTCACTAAATTTTTTATTTGTTTCCTAAACTTCTCTAACCCTATCAAAGCGTAACGAAAAAATACTGGTCGTTACATCAGATCCCCCTCAAAATAAATTTCATCCCGAAACTTAGGGTAAGACAATCCTGATCGGCCTTTAAGGCACCAAATGGGTGTGTTTGATCACTACACAAAAGTCTCGTCGTTTCCACATCTAAGTATCCCGCACATCAAGGTTACCAAAAGAACACATCACTGACTAAACACTCAATCATGAAATAAACAAGCAGTCAAACAATATCACACATACAAGGTCAAGCCCTAACTAGTCACTCCCGAGGTTACAACTATCGCTACATAGGTCTTTGAAAGGTTATGTCTATTACTATCCCCCGTATCTTAGGTAGCCTTGTCGGCTTTTCATAAAACCACTGAATCTTAAATCTTTTCAGGTACTAAGATCACAAGCGCCTGTTACCACATTCAATAGTGGTTACCGGATATCTCACCGGTACCATCCGGCTTAAATGTCTGATCCTCTAATATGATAACCTAACCCGTGTCTGGTAGGTATCTCTCCACTGAAATTCTCCAACTCAGTTCCCAAATTTAGTCTCCGTGGAGAACTGAAGCTACACTCTCCAATAGGGTGAGGAATACTAGTCCATCAATTACTTTTACCGCTACTGGTATTTAACTTTTGGTGATCAAAAGCTCATATAAAACCATCTCACAAAACTGCATCACATGCTGTTTTTCTCAACATTCAGCACACTTATGAAAAAACTGCATGAGGAGTCAACTTTGCAACATCATAACTCTCAAACCGTAACTCTAATTCTTCCCAAATTTTAGTATGATCTACTATGTAGAACTGACTACAACATATCCAAAAACCAACCAAAAAGGAGAAGTTTAACTTACCCAAATCTGGCCCCGACGCTGACTGTTTATCACTTCTCAAAATTCAGAAAATGCCTCAGCTTTTCAAGCTATCTTCCGAGGCTGTTGAGTACGGTTTGGAGACACAACGTGGGTTCACATCAGCTTATATATATTAAGGTTAAAGCCAGAGAAAGACCAAGAAAGGACGGGTATGGATCTTACTCGATTTCATGTCTCGAAGGGAAAAGAGAGCCGCATTGGTTGTTGTCGTTGGAATCCGAGACTGCGGTAGGGAGGAGGCTCGACAGCGGATCAGGAGGCGCCCTTGTGGCCTACTCCAGGCGTACTAGCGGCCAAGGGGACTGTCGCACCCACAAGGTGTGAGGGCCGCACCCACTAGACGTGTGCGCCACCCTCTGCGGCTACACTTCAGGCGCTGTTGCTCGACTTCATTCCCCATCGCAGGTCTGCTATCTCCATGCGTGCAGGAGGTGAGCCGTGATCCCATCCACTGTCGGCGGTTGCTGTTGCGAGCCCTCGTGCAGAAGGGTTCCACCGGTTGCTTGTTGTAAGGTCGACGAGGAGAGAAGAGGGAGATGGGAGGGGTGTCACCGGCTCGTGCGAGGGGAAGGGATGCTAGGTTTACAGAGATGAGCGGCTGGCGTAAGAGAGGAAGAAGCAGTAAGAGGAGCGGCTGTACTGGGAAGTAGATAGAGCAGTTGGGATGGCGTGAGGCAAGCGGGCCTGCTGGGCTTTCTACACGAGAGCTGCTCGAGGCTGCCGGGCTTGTCATCCTTCAGGGCAAGGGCTGGAACAAGGAGGCAAAGGTGAGATGAAATAAAAGAGGAACGGACTGGGCTGAAAATATAGGCAAAAGGTTGGGCTGAAGCAAGGTAGGAAGGATTGGGTTGAGGTTCTCAAGACTTGTCAAAAACTCGTCATGCTTTGTCAGGCCGATGCATGACTTCGTCACAGAGTTGTCAGGATTCGTCATGATCTCGTCACAGCTTTGTCACAGTCTCGTCTCAACCTTTTCATGATCTCGTCTAAAGTCGTCCTTGAGGATTACTTATAACAATTAAGGTTTGATATAATTCTATAATTTTATGTGAATTAAGTTCTACATAAAATAATAAATAATTATAAGAATTAGGGTTTGATGTAATTCTATCATTTTATATGAATTAAATTCTACATAAAATGATAAAATTTGTGAACAAAGAAATACTTGATAGAATGGGAACCGTCAACGGCTCGATGTCCGAATTGATTCGGAATCAAACGGAATAAAAATTCCCGATATTACATCAGTACCCCCTTAAAATAAGTTTTGTCCCGAAACTTTGAACAAAGTACTTAATTAAACGACTTCCATAAATAAACTGGTATGTCCTAATCTCACTAAATTTTTTATTTGTTTCCTAAACTTCTCTAACCCTATCAAAGCGTAACGAAAAAATACTGGTCGTTACATCAGATCCCCCTCAAAATAAATTTCATCCCGAAACTTAGGGTAAGACAATCCTGATCGGCCTTTAAGGCACCAAATGGGTGTGTTTGATCACTACACAAAAGTCTCGTCGTTTCCACATCTAAGTATCCCGCACATCAAGGTTACCAAAAGAACACATCACTGACTAAACACTCAATCATGAAATAAACAAGCAGTCAAACAATATCACACATACAAGGTCAAGCCCTAACTAGTCACTCCCGAGGTTACAACTATCGCTACATAGGTCTTTGAAAGGTTACGTCTATTACTATCCCCCGTATCTTAGGTAGACTTGTCGGCTTTTCATAAAACCACTGAATCTTAAATCTTTTCAGGTACTAAGATCACAAGCGCCTGTTACCACATTCAATAGTGGTTACCGGATATCTCACCGGTACCATCCGGCTTAAATGTCTGATCCTCTAATATGATAACCTAACCCGTGTCTGGTAGGTATCTCTCCACTGAAATTCTCCAACTCAGTTCCCAAATTTAGTCTCCGTGGAGAACTGAAGCTACACTCACCAATAGGGTGAGGAATACTAGTCCATCAATTACTTTTACCGCTACTGGTATTTAACTTTTGGTGATCAAAAGCTCATATAAAACCATCTCACAAATCTGCATCACATGCTGTTTTTCTCAACATTCAGCACACTTATGAAAAAACTGCATGAGGAGTCAACTTTGCAACATCATAACTCTCAAACCGTAACTCTAATTCTTCCCAAATTTTAGTATGATCTACTATGTAGAACTGACTACAACATATCCAAAAACCAACCAAAAAGGAGAAGTCTAACTTACCCAAATCTGGCCCCGACGCTGACTGTTTATCACTTCCCAAAATTCAGAAAATGCCTCAGCTTTTCAAGCTATCTTCCGAGGCTGTTGAGTACGGTTTGGAGACACAACGGGGGTTCACATCAGCTTATATATATTAAGGTTAAAGCCAGAGAAAGACCAAGAAAGGACGGGTATGGATCTTACTCGATTTCATGTCTCGAAGGGAAAAGAGAGCCGCATTGGTTGTTGTCGTTGGAATCCGAGACTGCGGTAGGGAGGAGGCTCGACAGCGGATCAGGAGGCGCCCTTGTGGCCTACTCCAGGCGTACTAGCGGCCAAGGGGACTGTCGCACCCACAAGGTGTGAGGGCCGCACCCACTAGACGTGTGCGCCACCCTCTGCGGCTACACTTCAGGCGCTGTTGCTCGACTTCATTCCCCATCGCAGGTCTGCTATCTCCATGCGTGCAGGAGGTGAGCCGTGATCCCATCCACTGTCGGCGGTTGCTGTTGCGAGCCCTCGTGCAGAAGGGTTCCACCGGTTGCTTGTTGTAAGGTCGACGAGGAGAGAAGAGGGAGATGGGAGGGGTGTCACCGGCTCGTGCGAGGGGAAGGGATGCTAGGTTTACAGAGATGAGCGGCTGGCGTAAGAGAGGAAGAAGTAGGAAGAGGAGCGGCTGTACTGGGAAGTAGATAGAGCAGTTGGGATGGCGTGAGGCAAGCGGGCCTGCTGGGCTTTCTACACGAGAGCTGCTCGAGGCTGCCGGGCTTGTCATCCTTCAGGGCAAGGGCTGGAACAAGGAGGCAAAGGTGAGATGAAATAAAAGAGGAACGGACTGGGCTGAAAATATAGGCAAAAGGTTGGGCTGAAGCAAGGTAGGAAGGATTGGGTTGAGGTTCTCAAGACTTGTCAAAAACTCGTCATGCTTTGTCAGGCCGATGCATGACTTCGTCACAGAGTTGTCAGGATTCGTCATAATCTCGTCACAGCTTTGTCACAGTCTCGTCTCAACCTTTTCATGATCTCGTCTAAAGTCGTCCTTGAGGATTACTTATAACAATTAAGGTTTGATATAATTCTATAATTTTATGTGAATTAAGTTCTACATAAAATAATAAATAATTATAAGAATTAGGGTTTGATGTAATTCTATCATTTTATGTGAATTAAATTCTACATAAAATGATAAAATTTGTGAACAAAGAAATACTTGATAGAATGGGAACCGTCAACGGCTCGATGTCCGAATTGATTCGGAATCAAACGGAATAAAAAATTCCCGATATTACATCAGTACCCCCTTAAAATAAGTTTTGTCCCGAAACTTTGAACAAAGTACTTAATTAAACGACTTCCATAAATAAACTGGTATGTCCTAATCTCACTAAATTTTTTATTTGTTTCCTAAACTTCTCTAACCCTATCAAAGCGTAACGAAAAAATACTGGTCGTTACATCAGATCCCCCTCAAAATAAATTTCGTCCCGAAACTTAGGGTAAGACAATCCTGATCGGCCTTTAAGGCACCAAATGGGTGTGTTTGATCACTACACAAAAGTCTCGTCGTTTCCACATCTAAGTATCCCGCACATCA
>BSUD01000001.1:86867218-86880473 GCA_033239045.1 Fagopyrum esculentum
AAAGAACACATCACTGACTAAACACTCAATCATGAAATAAACAAGCAGTCAAACAATATCACACATACAAGGTCAAGCCCTAACTAGTCACTCCCGAGGTTACAACTATCGCTACATAGGTCTTTGAAAGGTTACGTCTATTACTATCCCCCGTATCTTAGGTAGCCTTGTCGGCTTTTCATAAAACCACTGAATCTTAAATCTTTTCAGGTACTAAGATCACAAGCGCCTGTTACCACATTCAATAGTGGTTACCGGATATCTCACCGGTACCATCCGGCTTAAATGTCTGATCCTCTAATATGATAACCTAACCCGTGTCTGGTAGGTATCTCTCCACTGAAATTCTCCAACTCAGTTCCCAAACTTAGTCTCCGTGGAGAACTGAAGCTACACTCTCCAATAGGGTGAGGAATACTAGTCCATCAATTACTTTTACCGCTACTGGTATTTAACTTTTGGTGATCAAAAGCTCATATAAAACCATCTCATAAAACTGCATCACATGCTGTTTTTCTCAACATTCAGCACACTTATGAAAAAACTGCATGAGGAGTCAACTTTGCAACATCATAACTCTCAAACCGTAACTCTAATTCTTCCCAAATTTTAGTATGATCTACTATGTAGAACTGACTACAACATATCCAAAAACCAACCAAAAAGGAGAAGTCTAACTTACCCAAATCTGGCCCCGACGCTGACTGTTTATCACTTCTCAAAATTCAGAAAATGCCTCAGCTTTTCAAGCTATCTTCCGAGGCTGTTGAGTACGGTTTGGAGACACAACGTGGGTTCACATCAGCTTATATATATTAAGGTTAAAGCCAGAGAAAGACCAAGAAAGGACGGGTATGGATCTTACTCGATTTCATGTCTCGAAGGGAAAAGAGAGCCGCATTGGTTGTTGTCGTTGGAATCCGAGACTGCGGTAGGGAGGAGGCTCGACAGCGGATCAGGAGGCGCCCTTGTGGCCTACTCCAGGCGTACTAGCGGCCAAGGGGACTGTCGCACCCACAAGGTGTGAGGGCCGCACCCACTAGACGTGTGCGCCACCCTCTGCGGCTACACTTCAGGCGCTGTTGCTCGACTTCATTCCCCATCGCAGGTCTGCTATCTCCATGCGTGCAGGAGGTGAGCCGTGATCCCATCCACTGTCGGCGGTTGCTGTTGCGAGCCCTCGTGCAGAAGGGTTCCACCGGTTGCTTGTTGTAAGGTCGACGAGGAGAGAAGAGGGAGATGGGAGGGGTGTCACCGGCTCGTGCGAGGGGAAGGGATGCTAGGTTTACAGAGATGAGCGGCTGGCGTAAGAGAGGAAGAAGCAGGAAGAGGAGCGGCTGTACTGGGAAGTAGATAGAGCAGTTGGGATGGCGTGAGGCAAGCGGGCCTGCTGGGCTTTCTACACGAGAGCTGCTCGAGGCTGCCGGGCTTGTCATCCTTCAGGGCAAGGGCTGGAACAAGGAGGCAAAGGTGAGATGAAATAAAAGAGGAACGGACTGGGCTGAAAATATAGGCAAAAGGTTGGGCTGAAGCAAGGTAGGAAGGATTGGGTTGAGGTTCTCAAGACTTGTCAAAAACTCGTCATGCTTTGTCAGGCCGATGCATGACTTCGTCACAAAGTTGTCAGGATTCGTCATGATCTCGTCACAGCTTTGTCACAGTCTCGTCTCAACCTTTTCATGATCTCGTCTAAAGTCGTCCTTGAGGATTACTTATAACAATTAAGGTTTGATATAATTCTATAATTTTATGTGAATTAAGTTCTACATAAAATAATAAATAATTATAAGAATTAGGGTTTGATGTAATTCTATCATTTTATGTGAATTAAATTCTACATAAAATGATAAAATTTGTGAACAAAGAAATACTTGATAGAATGGGAACCGTCAACGGCTCGATGTCCGAATTGATTCGGAATCAAACGGAATAAAAAATTCCCGATATTACATCAGTACCCCCTTAAAATAAGTTTTGTCCCGAAACTTTGAACAAAGTACTTAATTAAACGACTTCCATAAATAAACTGGTATGTCCTAATCTCACTAAATTTTATATTTGTTTCCTAAACTTCTCTAACCCTATCAAAGCGTAACGAAAAAATACTGGTCGTTACATCAGATCCCCCTCAAAAAAAATTTCATCCCGAAACTTAGGGTAAGACAATCCTGATCGGCCTTTAAGGCACCAAATGGGTGTGTTTGATCACTACACAAAAGTCTCGTCGTTTCCACATCTAAGTATCCCGCACATCAAGGTTACCGAAAGAACACATCACTGACTAAACACTCAATCATGAAATAAACAAGCAGTCAAACAATATCACACATACAAGGTCAAGCCCTAACTAGTCACTCCCGAGGTTACAACTATCGCTACATAGGTCTTTGAAAGGTTACGTCTATTACTATCCCCCGTATCTTAGGTAGCCTTGTCGGCTTTTCATAAAACCACTGAATCTTAAATCTTTTCAGGTACTAAGATCACAAGCGCCTGTTACCACATTCAATAGTGGTTACCGGATATCTCACCGGTACCATCCGGCTTAAATGTCTGATCCTCTAATATGATAACCTAACCCGTGTCTGGTAGGTATCTCTCCACTGAAATTCTCCAACTCAGTTCCCAAATTTAGTCTCCGTGGAGAACTGAAGCTACACTCTCCAATAGGGTGAGGAATACTAGTCCATCAATTACTTTTACCGCTACTGGTATTTAACTTTTGGTGATCAAAAGCTCATATAAAACCATCTCACAAAACTGCATCACATGCTGTTTTTCTCAACATTCAGCACACTTATGAAAAAACTGCATGAGGAGTCAACTTTGCAACATCATAACTCTCAAACCGTAACTCTAATTCTTCCCAAATTTTAGTATGATCTACTATGTAGAACTGACTACAACATATCCAAAAACCAACCAAAAAGGAGAAGTCTAACTTACCCAAATCTGGCCCCGACGCTGACTGTTTATCACTTCTCAAAATTCAGAAAATGCCTCAGCTTTTCAAGCTATCTTCCGAGGCTGTTGAGTACGGTTTGGAGACACAACGTGGGTTCACATCAGCTTATATATATTAAGGTTAAAGCCAGAGAAAGACCAAGAAAGGACGGGTATGGATCTTACTCGATTTCATGTCTCGAAGGGAAAAGAGAGCCGCATTGGTTGTTGTCGTTGGAATCCGAGACTGCGGTAGGGAGGAGGCTCGACAGCGGATCAGGAGGCGCCCTTGTGGCCTACTCCAGGCGTACTAGCGGCCAAGGGGACTGTCGCACCCACAAGGTGTGAGGGCCGCACCCACTAGACGTGTGCGCCACCCTCTGCGGCTACACTTCAGGCGCTGTTGCTCGACTTCATTCCCCATCGCAGGTCTGCTATCTCCATGCGTGCAGGAGGTGAGCCGTGATCCCATCCACTGTCGGCGGTTGCTGTTGCGAGCCCTCGTGCAGAAGGGTTCCACCGGTTGCTTGTTGTAAGGTCGACGAGGAGAGAAGAGGGAGATGGGAGGGGTGTCACCGGCTCGTGCGAGGGGAAGGGATGCTAGGTTTACAGAGATGAGCGGCTGGCGTAAGAGAGGAAGAAGCAGGAAGAGGAGCGGCTGTACTGGGAAGTAGATAGAGCAGTTGGGATGGCGTGAGGCAAGCGGGCCTGCTGGGCTTTCTACACGAGAGCTGCTCGAGGCTGCCGGGCTTGTCATCCTTCAGGGCAAGGGCTGGAACAAGGAGGCAAAGGTGAGATGAAATAAAAGAGGAACGGACTGGGCTGAAAATATAGGCAAAAGGTTGGGCTGAAGCAAGGTAGGAAGGATTGGGTTGAGGTTCTCAAGACTTGTCAAAAACTCGTCATGCTTTGTCAGGCCGATGCATGACTTCGTCACAGAGTTGTCAGGATTCGTCATGATCTCGTCACAGCTTTGTCACAGTCTCGTCTCAACCTTTTCATGATCTCGTCTAAAGTCGTCCTTGAGGATTACTTATAACAATTAAGGTTTGATATAATTCTATAATTTTATGTGAATTAAGTTCTACATAAAATAATAAATAATTATAAGAATTAGGGTTTGATGTAATTCTATCATTTTATATGAATTAAATTCTACATAAAATGATAAAATTTGTGAACAAAGAAATACTTGATAGAATGGGAACCGTCAACGGCTCGATGTCCGAATTGATTCGGAATCAAACGGAATAAAAATTCCCGATATTACATCAGTACCCCCTTAAAATAAGTTTTGTCCCGAAACTTTGAACAAAGTACTTAATTAAACGACTTCCATAAATAAACTGGTATGTCCTAATCTCACTAAATTTTTTATTTGTTTCCTAAACTTCTCTAACCCTATCAAAGCGTAACGAAAAAATACTGGTCGTTACATCAGATCCCCCTCAAAATAAATTTCATCCCGAAACTTAGGGTAAGACAATCCTGATCGGCCTTTAAGGCACCAAATGGGTGTGTTTGATCACTACACAAAAGTCTCGTCGTTTCCACATCTAAGTATCCCGCACATCAAGGTTACCAAAAGAACACATCACTGACTAAACACTCAATCATGAAATAAACAAGCAGTCAAACAATATCACACATACAAGGTCAAGCCCTAACTAGTCACTCCCGAGGTTACAACTATCGCTACATAGGTCTTTGAAAGGTTACGTCTATTACTATCCCCCGTATCTTAGGTAGCCTTGTCGGCTTTTCATAAAACCACTGAATCTTAAATCTTTTCAGGTACTAAGATCACAAGCGCCTGTTACCACATTCAATAGTGGTTACCGGATATCTCACCGGTACCATCCGGCTTAAATGTCTGATCCTCTAATATGATAACCTAACCCGTGTCTGGTAGGTATCTCTCCACTGAAATTCTCCAACTCAGTTCCCAAATTTAGTCTCCGTGGAGAACTGAAGCTACACTCTCCAATAGGGTGAGGAATACTAGTCCATCAATTACTTTTACCGCTACTGGTATTTAACTTTTGGTGATCAAAAGCTCATATAAAACCATCTCACAAAACTGCATCACATGCTGTTTTTCTCAACATTCAGCACACTTATGAAAAAACTGCATGAGGAGTCAACTTTGCAACATCATAACTCTCAAACCGTAACTCTAATTCTTCCCAAATTTTAGTATGATCTACTATGTAGAACTGACTACAACATATCCAAAAACCAACCAAAAAGGAGAAGTCTAACTTACCTAAATCTGGCCCCGACGCTGACTGTTTATCACTTCTCAAAATTCAGAAAATGCCTCAGCTTTTCAAGCTATCTTCCGAGGCTGTTGAGTACGGTTTGGAGACACAACGTGGGTTCACATCAGCTTATATATATTAAGGTTAAAGCCAGAGAAAGACCAAGAAAGGACGGGTATGGATCTTACTCGATTTCATGTCTCGAAGGGAAAAGAGAGCCGCATTGGTTGTTGTCGTTGGAATCCGAGACTGCGGTAGGGAGGAGGCTCGACAGCGGATCAGGAGGCGCCCTTGTGGCCTACTCCAGGCGTACTAGCGGCCAAGGGGACTGTCGCACCCACAAGGTGTGAGGGCCGCACCCACTAGACGTGTGCGCCACCCTCTGCGGCTACACTTCAGGCGCTGTTGCTCGACTTCATTCCCCATCGCAGGTCTGCTATCTCCATGCGTGCAGGAGGTGAGCCGTGATCCCATCCACTGTCGGCGGTTGCTGTTGCGAGCCCTCGTGCAGAAGGGTTCCACCGGTTGCTTGTTGTAAGGTCGACGAGGAGAGAAGAGGGAGATGGGAGGGGTGTCACCGGCTCGTGCGAGGGGAAGGGATGCTAGGTTTACAGAGATGAGCGGCTGGCGTAAGAGAGGAAGAAGCAGGAAGAGGAGCGGCTGTACTGGGAAGTAGATAGAGCAGTTGGGATGGCGTGAGGCAAGCGGGCCTGCTGGGCTTTCTACACGAGAGCTGCTCGAGGCTGCCGGGCTTGTCATCCTTCAGGTCAAGGGCTGGAACAAGGAGGCAAAGGTGAGAGGAAATAAAAGAGGAACGGACTGGGCTGAAAATATAGGCAAAAGGTTGGGCTGAAGCAAGGTAGGAAGGATTGGGTTGAGGTTCTCAAGACTTGTCAAAAACTCGTCATGCTTTGTCAGGCCGATGCATGACTTCGTCACAGAGTTGTCAGGATTCGTCATGATCTCGTCACAGCTTTGTCACAGTCTCGTCTCAACCTTTTCATGATCTCGTCTAAAGTCGTCCTTGAGGATTACTTATAACAATTAAGGTTTGATATAATTCTATAATTTTATGTGAATTAAGTTCTGCATAAAATAATAAATAATTATAAGAATTAGGGTTTGATGTAATTCTATCATTTTATGTGAATTAAATTCTACATAAAATGATAAAATTTGTGAACAAAGAAATACTTGATAGAATGGGAACCGTCAACGGCTCGATGTCCGAATTGATTCGGAATCAAACGGAATAAAAAATTCCCGATATTACATCAGTACCCCCTTAAAATAAGTTTTGTCCCGAAACTTTGAACAAAGTACTTAATTAAACGACTTCCATAAATAAACTGGTATGTCCTAATCTCACTAAATTTTTTATTTGTTTCCTAAACTTCTCTAACCCTATCAAAGCGTAACGAAAAAATACTGGTCGTTACATCAGATCCCCCTCAAAATAAATTTCGTCCCGAAACTTAGGGTAAGACAATCCTGATCGGCCTTTAAGGCACCAAATGGGTGTGTTTGATCACTACACAAAAGTCTCGTCGTTTCCACATCTAAGTATCCCGCACATCAAGGTTACCAAAAGAACACATCACTGACTAAACACTCAATCATGAAATAAACAAGCAGTCAAACAATATCACACATACAAGGTCAAGCCCTAACTAGTCACTCTCGAGGTTACAACTATCGCTACATAGGTCTTTGAAAGGTTACGTCTATTACTATCCCCCGTATCTTAGGTAGCCTTGTCGGCTTTTCATAAAACCACTGAATCTTAAATCTTTTCAGGTACTAAGATCACAAGCGCCTGTTACCACATTCAATAGTGGTTACCGGATATCTCACCGGTACCATCCGGCTTAAATGTCTGATCCTCTAATATGATAACCTAACCCGTGTCTGGTAGGTATCCCTCCACTGAAATTCTCCAACTCAGTTCCCAAACTTAGTCTCCGTGGAGAACTGAAGCTACACTCTCCAATAGGGTGAGGAATACTAGTCCATCAATTACTTTTACCGCTACTGGTATTTAACTTTTGGTGATCAAAAGCTCATATAAAACCATCTCACAAAACTGCATCACATGCTGTTTTTCTCAACATTCAGCACACTTATGAAAAAACTGCATGAGGAGTCAACTTTGCAACATCATAACTCTCAAACCGTAACTCTAATTCTTCCCAAATTTTAGTATGATCTACTATGTAGAACTGACTACAACATATCCAAAAACCAACCAAAAAGGAGAAGTTTAACTTACCCAAATCTGGCCCCGACGCTGACTGTTTATCACTTCTCAAAATTCAGAAAATGCCTCAGCTTTTCAAGCTATCTTCCGAGGCTGTTGAGTACGGTTTGGAGACACAACGTGGGTTCACATCAGCTTATATATGTTAAGGTTAAAGCCAGAGAAAGACCAAGAAAGGACGGGTATGGATCTTACTCGATTTCATGTCTCGAAGGGAAAAGAGAGCCGCATTGGTTGTTGTCGTTGGAATCCGAGACTGCGGTAGGGAGGAGGCTCGACAGCGGATCAGGAGGCGCTCTTGTGGCCTACTCCAGACGTACTAGCGGCCAAGGGGACTGTCGCACCCACAAGGTGTGAGGGCCGCACCCACTAGACGTGTGCGCCACCCTCTGCGGCTACACTTCAGGCGCTGTTGCTCGACATCATTCCCCATCGCAGGTCTGCTATCTCCATGCGTGCAGGAGGTGAGCCGTGATCCCATCCACTGTCGGCGGTTGCTGTTGCGAGCCCTCGTGCAGAAGGGTTCCACCGGTTGCTTGTTGTAAGGTCGACGAGGAGAGAAGAGGGAGATGGGAGGGGTGTCACCGGCTCGTGCGAGGGGAAGGGATGCTAGGTTTACAGAGATGAGCGGCTGGCGTAAGAGAGGAAGAAGCAGGAAGAGGAGCGGCTGTACTGGGAAGTAGATAGAGTAGTTGGATTGGCGTGAGGCAAGCGGGCCTGCTGGGCTTTCTACACGAGAGTTGCTCGAGGCTGCCGGGCTTGTCATCCTTCAGGGCAAAGGCTGGAACAAGGAGGCAAAGGTGAGATGAAATAAAAGAGGAACGGACTGGGCTGAAAATATAGGCAAAAGGTTGGGCTGAAGCAAGGTAGGAAGGATTGGGTTGAGGTTCTGAAGACTTGTCAAAAACTCGTCATGCTTTGTCAGGCCGATGCATGACTTCGTCACAGAGTTGTCAGGCTTCGTCATGATCTCGTCACAGCTTTGTCACAGTCTCGTCTCAACCTTGTCATGATCTCGTCTAAAGTCGTCCTTGAGGATTACTTATAACAATTAAGGTTTGATATAATTCTATAATTTTATGTGAATTAAGTTCTACATAAAATAATAAATAATTATAAGAATTAGGGTTTGATGTAATTCTATCATTTTATGTGAATTAAATTCTACATAAAATGATAAAATTTGTGAACAAAGAAATACTTGATAGAATGGGAACCGTCAACGGCTCGATGTCCGAATTGATTCGGAATCAAACGGAATAAAATATTCCCGATATTACATCAGTACCCCCTTAAAATAAGTTTTGTCCCGAAACTTTGAACAAGGTACTTAATTAAACGACTTCCATAAATAAACTGGTATGTCCTAATCTCACTAAATTTTTTATTTGTTTCCTAAACTTCTCTAACCCTATCAAAGCGTAACGAAAAAATACTGGTCATTACATCAGATCCCCCTCAAAATAAGTTTCGTCCCGAAACTTAGGGTAAGACAATCCTGATCGGCCTTTAAGGCACCAAATGGGTGTGTTTGATCACTACACAAAAGTCTCGTCGTTTCCACATCTAAGTATCCCGCACATCAAGGTTACAAAAAGAACACATCACTGACTAAACACTCAATCATGAAATAAACAAGCAGTCAAACAATATCACACATACAAGGTCAAGCCCTAACTAGTCACTCCCGAGGTTACAACTATCGCTACATAGGTCTTTGAAAGGTTACATCTCTTACTATCCCCCATATCTTAGGTAGCCTTGTCGGCTTTTCACAAAACCACTGAATCTTAAATCTTTTCAGGTACTAAGATCACAAGCGCCTGTTACCACATTCAATAGTGGTTACCGGATATCTCACCGGTACCATCCTGCTTAAATGTCTGATCCTCTAATATGATAACCTAACCCGTGTCTGGTAGGTATCTCTCCACTGAAATTCTCCAACTCAGTTCCCAAACTTAGTCTCCGTAGAGAACTGAAGCTACACTCTCCAATAGGGTGAGGAATACTAGTCCATCAATTACTTTTACCGCTACTGGTATTTAACTTTTGGTGATCAAAAGGTCATATAAAACCATCTCACAAAACTGCATCACATGCTGTTTTTCTCAACATTCAGCACACTTATGAAAAAACTGCATGAGGAGTCAACTCTGCAACATCATAACTCTCAAACCGTAACTCCAATTCTTCCCAAATTTTAGTATGATCTACTATGTAGAACTGACTACAACATATCCAAAAACCATCCAAAAAGGAGAAGTCTAACTTACCCAAATCTGGCCCCGACGCTGACTGTTTATCACTTCCCAAAATTCAGAAAATGCCTCAGCTTTTCAAGCTATCTTCCGAGGCTGTTGAGTACGGTTTGGAGACACAACGGGGGTTCACATCAGCTTATATATATTAAGGTTAAAGCCAGAGAAAGACCAAGAAAGGACGGGTATGGATCTTACTCGATTTCATGTCTCGAAGGGAAAAGAGAGCCGCATTGGTTGTTGTCGTTGGAATCCGAGACTGCGGTAGGGAGGAAGCTCGACAGCGGATCAGGAGGCGCCCTTGTGGCCTACTCCAGGCGTACTAGCGGCCAAGGGGACTGTCGCACCCACAAGGTGTGAGGGCCGCACCCACTAGACGTGTGCGCCACCCTCTGCGGCTACACTTCAGGCGCTGTTGCTCGACTTCATTCCCCATCGCAGGTCTGCTATCTCCATGCGTGCAGGAGGTGAGCCATGATCCCATCCACTGACGGCGGTTGCTGTTGCGAGCCCTCGTGCAGAAGGGTTCCACCGGTTGCTTGTTGTAAGGTCGACGAGGAGAGAAGAGGGAGATGGGAGGGGTGTCACCGGCTCGTGCGAGGGGAAGGGATGCTAGGTTTACAGAGATGAGCGGCTGGCGTAAGAGAGGAAGAAGCAGGAAGAGGAGCGGCTGTACTGGGAAGTAGATAGAGAAGTTGGGATGGCGTGAGGCAAGCGGGCCTGCTGGGCTTTCTACACGAGAGCTGCTCGAGGCTGTCGGGCTTGTCATCCTTCAGGGCAAGGGCTGGAACAAGGAGGCAAAGGTGAGATGAAATAAAAGAGGAACGGACTGGGCTGAAAATATAGGCAAAAGGTTGGGCTGAAGCAAGGTAGGAAGGATTGGGTTGAGGTTCTCAAGACTTGTCAAAAACTCGTCATGCTTTGTCAGGCCGATGCATGACTTCGTCACAGAGTTGTCAGGCTTCGTCATGATCTCGTCACAGCTTTGTCACAGTCTCGTCTCAACCTTGTCATGATCTCGTCTAATGTCGTCCTTGAGGATTACTTATAACAATTAAGGTTTGATATAATTCTATAATTTTATGTGAATTAAGTTCTACATAAAATAATAAATAATTATAAGAATTAGGGTTTGATGTAATTCTATCATTTTATGTGAATTAAATTCTACATAAAATGATAAAATTTGTGAACAAAGAAATACTTGATAGAATGGGAACCATCAACGGCTCGATGTCCGAATTGATTCGGAATCAAACGGAATAAAAAATTCCCGATATTACATCAGTACCCCCTTAAAATAAGTTTTGTCCCGAAACTTTGAACAAGGTACTTAATTAAACGACTTCCATAAATAAACTGGTATGTCCTAATCTCACTAAATTTTTTATTTGTTTCCTAAACTTCTCTAACCCTATCAAAGCGTAACGAAAAAATACTGGTCATTACATCAAATCCCCCTCAAAATAAGTTTCGTCCCGAAACTTAGGGTAAGACAATCCTGATCGGCCTTTAAGGCACCAAATGGGTGTGTTTGATCACTACACAAAAGTCTCGTCGTTTCCACATCTAAGTATCCCGCACATCAAGGTTACAAAAAGAACACATCACTGACTAAACAGTCAATCATGAAATAAACAAGCAGTCAAACAATATCACACATACAAGGTCAAGCCCTAACTAGTCACTCCCGAGGTTACAACTATCGCTACATAGGTCTTTGAGAGGTTATGTCTCTTACTATCCCCCATATCTTAGGTAGCCTTGTCGGATTTTCATAAAACCACTGAATCTTAAATCTTTTCAAGTACTAAGATCACAAGCGCCTATTACCACATTCAATAGTGGTTACCGGATATCTCACCGGTACCATCCTGCTTAAATGTCTGATCCTCTAATATGATAACCTAACCCGTGTCTGGTAGGTATCTCTCCACTGAAATTCTCCAACTCAGTTCCCAAACTTAGTCTCCGTAGAGAACTGAAGCTACACTCTCCAATAGGGTGAGGAATACTAGTCCATCAATTACTTTTACCGCTACTGGTATTTAACTTTTGGTGATCAAAAGGTCATATAAAACCATCTCACAAAACTGCATCACATGCTGTTTTTCTCAACATTCAGCACACTTATGAAAAAACTGCATGAGGAGTCAACTCTGCAACATCATAACTCTCAAACCGTAACTCCAATTCTTCCCAAATTTTAGTATGATCTACTATGTAGAACTGACTACAACATATCCAAAAACCATCCAAAAAGGAGAAGTCTAACTTACCCAAATCTGGCCCCGACGCTGACTGTTTATCACTTCCCAAAATTCAGAAAATGCCTCAGCTTTTCAAGCTATCTTCCGAGGCTGTTGAGTACGGTTTGGAGACACAACGGGGGTTCACATCAGCTTATATATATTAAGGTTAAAGCCAGAGAAAGACCAAGAAAGGACGGGTATGGATCTTACTCGATTTCATGTCTCGAAGGGAAAAGAGAGCCGCATTGGTTGTTGTCGTTGGAATCCGAGACTGCGGTAGGGAGGAGGCTCGACAGCGGATCAGGAGGCGCCCTTGTGGCCTACTCCAGGCGTACTAGCGGCCAAGGGGACTGTCGCACCCACAAGGTGTGAGGGCCGCACCCACTAGACGTGTGCGCCACCCTCTGCGGCTACACTTCAGGCGCTGTTGCTCGACTTCATTCCCCATCGCAGGTCTGCTATCTCCATGCGTGCAGGAGGTGAGCCGTGATCCCATCCACTGTCGGCGGTTGCTGTTGCGAGCCCTCGTGCAGAAGGGTTCCACCGGTTGCTTGTTGTAAGGTCGACGAGGAGAGAAGAGGGAGATGGGAGGGGTGTCACCGGCTCGTGCGAGGGGAAGGGATGCTAGGTTTACAGAGATGAGCGGCTGGCGTAAGAGAGGAAGAAGCAGGAAGAGGAGCGGCTGTACTGGGAAGTAGATAGAGAAGTTGGGATGGCGTGAGGCAAGCGGGCCTGCTGGGCTTTCTACACGAGAGCTGCTCGAGGCTGCCGGGCTTGTCATCCTTCAGGGCAAGGGCTGGAACAAGGAGGCAAAGGTGAGATGAAATAAAAGAGGAACGGACTGGGCTGAAAATATAGGCAAAAGGTTGGGCTGAAGCAAGGTAGGAAGGATTGGGTTGAGGTTCTCAAGACTTGTCAAAAACTCGTCATGCTTTGTCAGGCCGATGCATGACTTCGTCACAGAGTTGTCAGGCTTCGTCATGATCTCGTCACAGCTTTGTCACAGTCTCGTCTCAACCTTGTCATGATCTCGTCTAAAGTCGTCCTTGAGGATTACTTATAACAATTAAGGTTTGATATAATTCTATAATTTTATGTGAATTAAGTTCTACATAAAATAATAAATAATTATAAGAATTAGGGTTTGATGTAATTCTATCATTTTATGTGAATTAAATTCTACATAAAATGATAAAATTTGTGAACAAAGAAATACTTGATAGAATGGGAACCATCAACGGCTCGATGTCCGAATTGATTCGGAATCAAACGGAATAAAAA